>OZ025301.1:234690131-235432631 GCA_964019185.1 Maratus speculifer | reverse complement strand
ACGTGTATCCGGGAGTGGGTACTGCGATAGACATGAGAGAATAAAACGGACATTGGTCGTTGAAATAAAATCGGTCGCAGCACAAACCAAAATTGGCCAAACCAAATTGGATTTTCTTTTCGCATTCTGAACAAGCGTTTGCAAATTCGTTGCTTTTCCGCCACGCTTTTAAAACTTCAAGTAATTGATCCGGGGTTAATTGTAAAGGACAATCCTTAAGCTCGAGCAATGTAATGCGGTATTGGTTAACGGCCATTATATAACCAAGCTATGGCGTATCAGAGAAGATGGAACGGAGACGAGTATTATCCTCGTGATAAATTCAACACAGACAAATACGGCAAGGAAGTCTATGCCCGTGACAGAAAAAACAACGAGTTTTATCCCAAAAGTAAAAAAAATGTTTTTGCACGAGACAATTCAGGTATGTTTTACTATGCCAAAGACAATATGGGAAACGAGTTTTATCCAGTGCGAAAAAATAAATCAATTTTTATCCAAGATTCTTTGAACCCAAATATTAAACTGGCTCTTTATGCTGATGGAACCCAGCGGTATCCAGTCGATTCTAAAGGAAATGAATATTATTTAACAGAAAATGGAAAACCTTATTTAATGCGAAGAAACAACGGAGAAATTTATTTCGCCAAAAATCGCAAAGATTGTTCGTTAATCCCTTGGAATCACATACAACACTTGTGCGAAAACGAACCTTTGATATATTTGAGGGATTCAGCTGGTAATTTAGTATATGTAAGAGAATCTTCCATTTATTTACGATGTCAAGCCTATTTAAAGTGTCCAATTTGCGACAGATGGATCACTAGTTGTCTTTGAAAAAAAAAAAAAAAAAAAAAAAAAAAAAAAAAAAAAAAAAAAATTTTTTTTTTTTTTTCTTTTTTCACTACTAGTTTAATATTCAAATAATCGAGTTGAATTTGTAACATGCAAATGAGGTAATCTCATTGTTTCTAAAAATAGACCAACAGTTTAAGGATCATTTGAATTAAATTCCCTCTTTGGAATGTGCCAATTGGAATCACCCCCAAATCCTCTTTCTCCACGTTCCGTTTCTGACAAATCGGATTGCTCTACGGCAACCATAACCGGCCGTATTGCTAACTGAAACAACATCTGTGCAATGGGTTCCTCTCTCTCAATTGTAATTCTTTTCAAAGAATTATTTTTCAAAATGATGCCGACGGATCCTCTATAGCATGGATCCACAACGCCACCACCAACACCAAGATTTTTGTGCAAAGCTTTAGACGATTTTTCCCAGATGAACATACCCAAGTATAATGGACATTCCAAAATGATTCCGGTATCAATGACCAAAGTTTCATTAGGTTTTAATTCAGTTTTTATCGGTGAATAAAAATCATAGCCTAAAGATCCATCGCTTCGACATGTTGGATCTATGGCCCATGAAAATTTTTTTGAATATTTGATCTTTGGTTGAAATCGACTAAAAATGAAATCGACAAACCAGTCAATCAAAGATTGTAGAACCATTGTGAAATAAAAAAGAATGTGAAAAAATATAAGGAACTAAAAACAGCTCGAGTTTTTATAATACAGAAACCTAAGAAAAAAAAAAAAAAAAAAAAAAAATTTTTTTTTTTTTTTTTTTTTTTTTTTTTTTTTTTTTTTTTTTACAATTTTTCTCGATTCAATTTTGGTAACAATTCGTGTCCTATCACTTTCCAAGATTTATCGCTATTTTTAAATTCTTCGCCGTAAATTTTCCCAAACATATCCAACAAGTTTTCATTTACATTTCTCACGTCATGATAATATTCTCTATGTTGTTGCAAATGTCCCTCCGCCCATGATTTTGCTTGTTTCACTTGAAAAATTATCTGATCATCCTTCATCAAATCATTTTCCATTTGATTCTCGTACCAACGCAACAGGGCTAAGAAAATCACGCACGCCGAATCCGTTCCTGTCAAACTCGACACTTTTTCATTTTTATCGAAAAAAGTATACATGTTTCTTATTCCGCGGACGTGAGATTTATATTCTTCTCGCAACGGAAGTAAAATTTCAGGAAGATATAATGTTAAATGCTTTGGTTTGAACCCTTTAAACCCGTCCACAGCTAGAATTCGATATATAGACCGATTTAAGAGAACGGCTCCAGATGTGTTAGCTTTCAGCCATTTGTTTAAAAGTTTTGTCCATTCGGATTGGTCAGATGGAACGTCGATGAAATATTTTTTCGAAGCCGTAACAAGCAAATTCATCAGTTCGTGCCGATAATGAACATTTTCGTCCTTTGAGGAAGTAAAATCATCCTCATCAAAAAAACCAACCCAATCAGCCAATTGTTTGACCAATTGACGCCGATGGAATCGCAATGACTCATAAGGTCTTCCTAGAACCACTTGACGCACAAGTTTTTCGTGCAATAATTTTTTAATTTCCTCGTCCAAGGAATTTGTCGACCAATGTTTCTGGATGGATTGATTTGAAAGGTAATTGTTTGGCGTATCTGGGTGGGCAAACGAGAGTGACAGTGGATGGATACTTTGATCGTAAATATTGTTTGACGATTCCTTGCGATGTTGTTTGGGCAATGGGGCCAAAGTGTCTAATGTCCTTTTCGCAGAAAATTGTACCGTATTCAATTTGGACGCCATGGGCTCTAAATTTCTCGACAAACCAAAAGAGAGGTCTTTTAGTGATGCGTAATTCGGATTTCAAATCCTTTTCCGGTTCAAACGACTTTGTTTTGGTAAGCAATAAAACGTAATTACAAATAGGAATTGCAATAAATTGATTTAACTGTTCAACCGACTTCCACTGCTGGAAATTGACAGACATGACACTGAGTTGAAAAAAATAATGAATGGTCTTAAATTGAATGTAAAGTATATGTAAAAAAAAAAAAAAAAAAAAAAAAAAATATTTTTTTTTTTTTTTTTTTCAACAATTACTGAGGAATTTTTTGTACTCGAGCAGGTTTACCTATTTCTTTTATATCTTTTTCATAACCTGGGCGAATAACCGTTATTTTTTCACAATTGATAATATTATAGCCTTCAGGATTTCCTTCACAATCTTTTCTCGTACAGTCGCAAGTAAATATGCATACATCTATTTCATCATAGGCTTTGTCTGGATCCAGTTTGTCCATGGCGGCATTCAAGTCAAACAGTATATTATATTCTGCGACATCCGGAAGATTAGTTTCATGCCTATCGTAATCCAACTTATAAAGATACATTTTTTTAAAATTCAATAAACACACTTTTAAATACCAGACATTCCATCCAATTTCATAACAGCAATAAATAGGGATAGGCTTAAAAATACCATTCTTTCTTTTGTAGGTAAGAGATATATTTCCCTGACAATTGCCAATCTTTTTTTGAATACCGCCTACTCTTAATTCACTTTTCAGAAACCGAGATAGAATGGAAGATGGTACCTTTTGTTCGCAGAAAAACAGGTTTTGGGAATTGGGATCCTCATGTTCTACTCTATCATCATTTAAAATATCTTTGGTATTCATGGTATAGTTTTTGAAGAATGATGATTACAAATAAATGTATAAAACTTTTATAATTCTAATTGTAAAGTTTTATAACAATTTTTGTTTCTCAAACTGAAAAAAAAAAAAAAAAAAAAAAAAAAAATTTTTTTTTTTTTTTTTTTTTTTTTTTTTTTTTTTTTTTTTAACAAATTTGAAAGTGAAAATGTGAAACTCATTTAATATTCAATTTTTGAATTTAAAACATGCAAATGAAATGGTTGCTAAGGTACCATCCATTCTAACTGTGGAATGTAATAAGCTCCGCGCCCAATTCGGTTTTGGATTTGATGAGAAATTTTCAGGAACAACGTTTTTTATACCCTCCCAACCGTCATGTTTTTCCACCCATGATTCTAATTTTTCTTTTACTAATCTTGAAAAACATTCATATATTACATCTATAATACTTTTAGGTAATTTATCTTGGATACATTTTACAGCCAATTCCCCGACGAAAGCGAAAAATGCAATTATTCGACTCCAAGTAATACCTTCGTCAAACATTTCACTACATATACCTTCTAAAATACTACCTATGTTATTTTCATCAATAATTTTTATTTCTTTGCATAGTTCTTTTAATGCATTACCATGCATTTCTTGAAAGACATTAAGAATTTCACATGTTTTTTTAATAAGATCTTTTTCTTTTTCACTCTTCGCACTGATCGCATCAAAATTTTCATAATGACCCAACAGGAAAGAAAATGTGTTTTCAAGAAAACAATCTGTTCTTATTTCATCTTTTTTGCTATAAATTCTTCTTTCATACTGATCAATTTCTCCACTCACAAAAGCTGCTTTAAATCGTGAATTGCTAGACATTATGTGATGGGAGTTACTTTTTCTGAAATATAACAAACAGTATATGAAAGTGTAAAAATTACAAGTGAAGCAACGGTTTTTATTATTAAAAAAAAAAAAAAAAAAAAAAAAAAAAAAAAAAAAAAATTTTTTTTTTTTTCTTTAAATTACTTTTTTTCAACAATTGTTGTCGTTTCTTCATTATTTTCTTCATTAGGAAACTCGATAGCAAAATTTGGTAAATATTGAATTTGAGCAATATTTTTTAAATTTAAAAATGCCTTTTGAAAAAGTATCATTTCTTCAATACATCCAGATATTTTAAAAGAATTATCACAAATGTTATTCGATGAAAAATTTTCATGTGGAAAATAGCCATAAAATCTTTCTGCATCATTAAGGCAGGTTGTACTATTGCTGCTGAAGAATGGCTAATTTCTTTACCGTCGAAAATTTTAAGGCTTAAAACACACCAATTTTTTCGTGCGAATGGAAGATTGTTTTCCTTGTGATGTTCTGTACAAAAAGTACAAAATAATGGATGACACATCTTTACCCAAAATCGGCCACCTGTATGCAGCTTTTCTTCATCGTTTTCTTTCATAGCCTCTCCGATAAAGTCGAGAGGTTCGCAAATATTCGAAATGATAGAAATTTCATTCTTTAAAGATTTTTGAAAATTAAATTCTCCTGCTACAATAACATTGAATACATGATCTCGTGTTATAATTCTTCGAATATATGCTTGTTGCTCCGCGCCACAAGTATGTCCCCTGGAATATTTTACTTTTCTTTTCTTGTGATTCTGATATTCTGAAGAAAATTCTAATTTATCTCGCCAAGAGGGAGTGACAAGGTTGAGGGCACATGTATGTTTTTCCATGTTTTTAATTTCTTCATTAAGAACAGGTGAGTTTAAAATACCTTCGATGAAGACATTGTATTCCGAGTTTTCCATTGTCTTGGTTATAAAACAAAATACATATGTCACAAAAATATATGTCGCAATATTTAAATAGTATAATCTTCAAAAAAAAAAAAAAAAAATTTTTTTTTTTTTTTTTTTTTTTTTTGCTTCACAATTTTTTTTGCTTGTAAAGAATGTATTCAAAAAAGGCAGTTACCAAACATGGTAAGTGAAATAACTCTATTGAATTTTCACTTTTTAAAGAAAGTATCAATTTGTCTATAGTCGGTATTGAAAAGTTCATGTTTACGAAATATTGAAAAACGTATTCAGATATTTCTAAAAATAATTTACGAAATTTTTCTGCTCTTTCCTTATTAAAACGCGCCTTCATTTCTGACAAGAGAAAAAAGGTGTTTTACACTTTTGAAATCTAGGGTAACTAAAAACAATCTCAGTCAAGTCAGAAATTTGTTTTAAAAAATAATCATTACACAATAAATTTCTTTTGATAAACTCGATTTCATCTGTAACGTTTTTCGCATTTAATTCTTTTTTATGAAGGGGTAACAATATGGAATCAGATGTTAAATCTTTCTTGTACAAATTATAAAGTTCCTTCAAACGAGTGTGGATAATATCTTTAAGTTCTCTGATAAAATAAATATGTCCAAAAACATTATATCTTTTTAAAAGGGCTTTTTCATTCCATAAATCTGCAGACATTTTAGTGAAAAATATAACTGTATTTAACTTGCATTATAAATGATATATACATACAAAAAAAAAAAAAAAAAAAAAAAAAATTTTTTTTTTTTTTTTTTTTTTTTTTTTTTATACAAAAATTCGAATTTTATATTACGTCATTATTTCTAAAAATAATCATGGGTTTTTAGTTTAAACAAAATAGCAATTTTTTCTTTTCTACGTTTCCAACTGGCTCTTCTTCCATCCAAGTAAATTTTCTTTCGGGAGACATGAGTAAATGAACGTGTTGTCTCAAACTGTTAATCATGTATTCAATGGCCAGCCAAGTCAATTTCGGGTTCACGAGCTTGATAAAAAAGTAATAAATTTCTACCATAGTAATTTCGTGCATCAAACTCCCTCTGCATGCAAATTCGCTTGCTAATTCGTCAATGGCTTTTACTATCCTATCTCTGTCTTCAGTCTCAGTAAAACTTCAATTCCTTGAAACTTGACGGTAAGCGGTATTAACATATTTTGACTACTCAAATAATAAACATATCCGTATTGTTCCTTATCTTCCAATAGTTTCGAGATGTATTTACGAGCCACGTCCCTGATTTTTGGGTGCATAACCAAATCCATCGAAATGTAAAACTCTACGGGCCATTTACCGTATTGTAGATTTAAAGATTTAATGATGGGCTCCAAGGATTCTCCTCCGTAAAATTCTGACAATAAGTTGTCAACAGGTAAATGGCAAGTTGCTAATCTTTCATACATCTTTCTTTTTTATAATCCAAAAAGCAGATCGAATATAATACATGATCGAAAGCACGAATATAGTTGCCAACCCGTACAAAACATATGATATCCATGGAAAAATTGTTCCAATACCTGACCAAACAGTAGAACCAACTTGGCTCGCAAAATGATTTAAAGCTTCGGCAACTGTTGGTCTTTGGCATTTCATAGTCTCACCTGGTAAACAGTTGACATATTTACAATCGCAAAGTCGACAACAAGAATTTTCGTCGTCTTCGTTAAAATCTTTGCAAACATTTACTAACTTTTCCATTCCATCACAAAACGAAATGTTGTCAAGTTTGCCTTTTTGGCAGCAACTTAATTCATTGTACTTACACACCGTGCCATCCGGTCTTTTCTTAAAACATCCAGAATTAGATTCTATGTAATTCCAAATGCTCGCTACGCCTGTGCCGATGACTGCCCCTGCAGCAACCACTTTTAAGCCTTTTTTGCTGAAGACGGTTTTGATTGCGCCACTCAATTTTTTGTTACTTTTTACGAGCTTTTGCAAAGCCTTTTGAGATTTTGTTAAAACTTTGAAATTGTTGAAACGTTTGGAAATGGGTTTAGTATTAAAATTGAATTTGCGTTTTAACATCACGTTTAACTTGATTCGTTACAATAAAGGAAAACATGTCAAACACCGAATCTACCGCGTGCCTGTTTAATGCTACAAAAGCAGATTGTAGAGCACCGAAAAGAACCAATTTAAGCATGGTCATGTGCCAAAAACATCTTAAAGATTATTTTGGTTTGGAAATGGGTTATCATCAAGACGATCATCCCACCAACGTTGCATGGGTTGGACCTTTCTTAAGACCAGTCAAAAACATGTCTTATTTTAAACGAAATACGGTCATTTTTCCAACAAAAAATTTTTTTGATATGACATTACGGCCAGAAGAATTTAAAACAGATAACTCGTTTAGAAAATATCAAATGAATCCTTTTATTTTAGACTATATTCGAAAATATGGATTATATCCCAATAAAAATATAGAAAATCGACTAGTTATCGAAATGTATCGAAACTTGATGACTGACAAATATGATCCGGGACCCAATCAGGAAACTTTGTTCCCAAATTTAAGTTCTCTTGTTCGCAGTAAAAAAACAATTTCCGAATCTAACATAATGGATCAATCCATCTATAAAGTTCTCAAAGACGTTGGTTTTTATAAAAATGATATATTGGTTACTCTTCCACAGTCAGAATTATCTCTTTGTATGCAATATATATTATTCAACTGTCTGTATTCAGAAATGAAAATTACATTCGATACCGATAATTTTACCGACTATCTTCCATACAATTGCGAATTTGTAGAAAATGTTGGTTTAGTTGCAACAGAATTGATTAATCATCCCCATCCACTAATTATAAATGGTGTGAGTTCTGGAAGTCAAATTTTCTATAATGCATTTGTATCAACGGTACAAAAGGAAGTTTTACACAAAAATTATTCACTGAAGGATATTCCGTCACAATATGCTTTAACAAATGCTTTAAAGAGTGGATCAGTTTGTTAAAAAAAAAAAAAAAAAAAAAAAAAAAAAAAAAAATTTTTTTTTTTTTTTTTTTTTTTTTTTTTTTTTTTTTTTTTTTTTTTTTTTTTTTTAACAGATCTATTTTTTATCCACAAACTGGATCCACTTTTTAAAGCATTTGTTTATTTTTAGATTTATTATGTTTAATAGACATCTTCAAACTCAATCAGCGACCCCAAATTGACTTTTTTAGTCGGTCTCAATTTGTTTTCACGAAATCCGATAAAGTCTAAAATTTTTCCACTGATGCGGTAAACATTATGTTTCTTCAAAAGATATCTAATGTTGATATTTAATCGCAAAATGGCCAAAAATTTATCGGTATAAATGTTTTCTATTTGATAATAAAACCGATTAACTACGTGCTCTCCATCAAATATTTGTGTATTTCTAATACATGGTTGGTTAATTCGATCGCTATAGTATCCGGCTTTTAGAAATTTTATTTCAAACTCCCAACATTCTCCACATTCCATTAAATAGCACATTTCAAATGAAAATTTGAAATTATTCGAAATGGTAACATCTGGTCCTAAATCGGATGTCATTACACGAGCAATTTTATTCAGTGGTTCTGAATCCATGACAATCAAGTTTGCTTTACGATTATTTGATTGGAAAATTTCGTTTTTGGATGGTTTTGGTATTGCACAAGTAGCGACTAAAATAACCTGGAAATTGGGATAGTTAGATTTTTCACAATAGCAAATATCCGTTGCGAAGGATTTTTTCCAAAATTTTTTGGAGTGATAGAAATAATTTTGATCCACAATATTATTTTGCAATCGGCTTGACCAATCTTCCGTCACAAGATTAAGAATTAAAGGGTAACATTTAACCAAATTATTAGTAGCCTGGGCCAAAGTTTCGTTGCCTAACACATTTGACACGAGATCATTATAGCTAGCCATACTTTCCTTATTAAAAAAAAAAAAAAAAAAAAAAAAAAAATTTTTTTTTTTTTTTTTTTTTTTTTTTTTTTTTTTTTTTTTTTTTTTAGTTAAAATTGAAAACTTATTCAATAATCAAATAATCGAAATTTTAAAATATAAAACTTTTAAGTTCATGTTCATATTCACATTCATCTGTATCGTCTATCAAATTTGGTTTTTTAATTTCCCTTTCTACTTCATTTTCTATATCTGGAGACACTTCTTTCCGCTTCCTATTGCTATTATTTTCTTCTTTATCTTCTATAGAAAGTAGTTTTTCACTTCCAAATAAATTTTCAAACTCAGCATCAAAGCTAGTAGAGTTGTTAGTTTTTGTCTCTAAACACAAAGGTTTATTTTTAGATTTATTTTGTTTAATAGACAATGTTTCGGTTTTATCTTCAAATTCAATCAGCGATCCCAAATTGACTTTTTTAGTCGGTCTCAATTTATTTTCACGAAATCCGATAAAGTCTAATATGTTTCCACTGATGCGGTAAACATTATCTTGCTTCAAAAGATATCTAATGTTGATTTTTAACCGCAAAATGGCCAAAAATGTATCGGTATAAATGTTTTCTATTTGAGAATAAAACCGATTAACTACGTGCTCACCATCAAATATTTGTGTGTCAGAAATACATGGTTGGGTAATTCGATTGATAGTGTATCCAGCTTTTCGAAATTTCATTGCAAACACACTACAGTTTTTACATTCCATTAAACTGCACATTTCAAATGAAAATTTGAAATCATTCGAAATGGTAACATCTGGTCCTAAATCGGATGTCATTACACGAGCAATTTTATTCAGTGGTTCTGAATCCATGACAATCAAGTTTGCGTTACGATTATTTGATTGGCTGGTTTTGTTTTTATATGGTTTTGGTATGTTACAATTAGCGACTAAAACAACACAGAAATCGGGATTTTTAGATTCCTCACAATCGCAATGATCAGTTGAGAATGATGGTTTCCAAAACTTTTCAGAGTGATATGAATAATTTTGATACGCAATATTATTTTGCAATCGACTTAACCAGTCTTCAGCCACAAGATTTAAACAGTAATCATCGACCAAATTATTAGTAGCTTTGACCAATGTTTCGTTGCTCAACACCTTTGACACGAGATCACTATAGCTAGCCATAATTTCCTTGTTATAAGAAAATGAAAAATAAATCAGTTGTATTGAGATTTGGTAGCTGAGCATTTATAAATACTTTGATACAATTTCAACAAAAAAAAAAAAAAAAAAAAAATTTTTTTTTTTTTTTTTTTTTTTTTTTTTTTTTTTTTTTTTTTTTTTAGTAAATTATTATTCAAAATATTCCTCATATTTTATCTTTCCTTTAGCGGCCAACCTTTTACTACGGCGATAAATAAAGTCATCGAAATTTATATGTGGAATTGCGGTCAACGACTCGTCGATTTCGATAGCTACCCAACCTCCATGACTATTGATCCAATGTAAAAGTTTTTCTTGTACGATATTAAAAAATGTTATAAACAGATCATCATTAAAATTATAAGGGACCGTAAGTGTAGAGACGATGTTCATAAAAATTATGATTCGAGACCAACTAATACGATTTATAAATAATATATTGTACAGGCCTTGTAAAAATTCTTCCAATCTGTCTTTTTCATCGTAATGAAAAAGACAAATTGGAGGAATTTGAAAATCATAAGTATCGTAAATAATCTCACAAAGTCTCAAAACATGGTTTAAAACAATTTCTTCATATTCAGTTAAAGCGCTTATACTTGATATTATCCTAGGGTTAAAATTACTTCCTAGATGTTTAAGCACGTTAAATAAAATGTAACTTGTTCGTGCTTGCTTAAAATCCATCTTTGTTTTAGTTGTGTAAATCTTTAAAAAATTGTCTTATTATATGTACTATAGATAAGACTGTATATGTTAAAAAAAAAAAAAAAAAAAAAAAAAAAAAAAAAAAATTTTTTTTTTTTTTTTTTTTTTTTTTTTTTTAAATTATGTATGGGTTGTTGATACTACCAAATGATGAATCGGAAAAAACATGTTTACTGTCAACTTTAACACCGTTATTAAAATAATCCCTTTTTATAATCGGATATGAAAATAATCGGAAATCAAAATAATCGATTATATTATATGGATACAAATATTGAAATTCGGAATAAGATAATAATTGAAAAAGGGGTACTTGTTGACATGCTCGACACCAGTTCATGGGATCTAGAATAAACTTACATATATTAATGTTTAATCTTAATATATATCTTCTTTGGTAATATTCATTTTCATTTTCAAAATTCATACATTTTAAACACATTTTAACGCAATTATTATCAACAGTTATAAAATCAAAGTTCACGATAATAAAACGTGAAATATAATTCTCGAAATCATAATCGAAAATAAGATCATTTTGGAACCAAACCACCAGGTTTTTAGGCCAGATAAAATCTTGTTTTCTAAAATACGGAATAATTTCGATGTAGTTTACCATAACATTCTGGTTGTGAAATTCTGATAAACGAAAACGAGATTTACTTTGCCAAAAAATATCTCTTACAAGGCGTTTGGGAAGTTTCAATTTTTCTATGTCATGCAAATAATTCAAATTTCTTAACAATGATTTTATACACAGATATTGCAATGTTTCAACATTAAATGTAACATCGCAATAAAAATCATGCTCTTCCTGTACGAAATGTCTATAAACCTGAATTGATTTTTTTAAATCTATAATTTCTTCTGATCTAATCCACATATTATTTTCAATTGGTTTGGCTGAATAAGCGGTTAAATGTATATGATCCTCTCTAAACCAATCAGAAAAATGCTTCATTGATAGTTTTGACAACAGATTCTTATGAAAAGCTGATTTATGAATAACAAAATGATAATAAGTCATCATTTTTCAAACTTGTGGAAATCAACTATCTTGAATGAAATGAATCTCATGAAATAAGTCTTTATAAAATCAATAAATGAATAATTTCCCATTTGTTTGAAAAAAAAAAAAAAAAAAAAAAAAAAAATTTTTTTTTTTTTTTTTTTTTTTTTTTTTTTTGACTAACCGGAATTAAAAAATTGAAACTCATTTAACATTCAAAAAATTCAAGTCATTGCTTTTAAAAATAGACGTAGATTTTTTTTCAAACGATCGAATCAAGTCACCGTTGCTATAAAAATTTACAATTTTTTCAATCAAGATGTTGACGATATACATTTTACTATTTTTCATTTTGTATCTTTGTCATTGTTACATGGCACGTAATTTGTTATCATATTACATGGCCAAGCCTTACCAATTTCATTTAAATCTTTTCCGTTGGAACAAAGATGTCGAACTCGCATTTACTTGAATGGTTTGCTCAACTGTTATTTGGTACTTCCAGTCCTAGTGCGCCTCCGTTAGAGCTGAGAAAAATAATATTGCGTATGGAATCTGAAAAGATTCCTTGGTTGCATTTGATTCATAACGGTGGCCTCACGGCGTTTCCGTATCAAATACACGGAGATTTGAATTCTTTAACTGACTACTTGGAAAAACAATGGGTCGAGAAACAACCCTACTTTGATCCTCCAACTTTTAAAACTCGCGCTGTATCGAAATTTTGGGATGAGTTGCAATTACTGTTGGCTAAGCGATTCGAAATAGAGGAACCTTTACCTCTTCCATCTAAAGGAGACGACGAAATTTTAAAAGAATTTTTAGAACCGACCAAACAAATTCAAACTGATCGATTCAATTTCGAATCCGCTGAGTTTTGGGGAAACGTGGCTCGCAGATTCATCAACATCAACAGACCCGGAGAAGCGTCGCCTTTACCGGATGCCTCTTCCGATTCATTCAAAAAAGTTTTACAATTATACGATGTGACATGCAAGGCCCGTGGACAATATTTTGACCCTTTCAACATGTATCTGGTGCCACAATCTGAATACGTGAATGCGGTTCACTGGCAAACCAGTTTGAATTTGGAAGCGTTCTTGCATGATAGACCCACGCATCCGTTGTCAATTTCAGTCAAAACCCTTTTGAAAAAGAGTTTAAACAATCTGCTTCGTGGTGAAAAGCCTATTTTGGAATCATCGGAATTTGACGCTCTTTTGCACAACATCAGAGTCGTACACGAAGCGATCCCACAAATCCCACACGAAGACGCACCGCCAAAATTGATCGATATATTTCAAAGGCTTTTGGCTCTTTGTCAGCGAGACCAGTTATGGGAAAATGAGGTTCCAAAAATCAAACCTGAACCCGTTTCCCCGAGTCTTTTACATCTTACGGAACGAGTTCGAATACTGGAACGAGAAAAGAGAATTTTGTTGAAACATTTTAACGAAAGTGACTCAAGATTTGATCAAGAGCCACTACGGCGCACTTATTCGGATTACCTTTATGTAAAGGACAAAAAGATTCGATCCTAAGATTCCGTCGAAGCGGGGGTACGCCAAACATTTCCACGTTGACAATGTTTGTTATACCAGCGTCAATTAAAATTTTTCGTTGATTGCTTTCACCTTTGTATCCAAAAACAATGGTCGAGTTAGGATACAGTTTTTGTAAAAAATCATATCGGTTCTTCAAAAATTTTAAAGTATCTGAATAAGAAGTTCCGCCTCGGGTTGTAACTTCTACGTCTGGGCGACAATTGGGATACCATCTTCGCATTTTGGAAAAATTCATTGGACTCGTAATTTGGCAATGGCAAAACAATCCGGCCACGTCTTGGTAAGCCAGTTCTAGAGGTATATATGTGTCACCCAAAACCACACCTTTCGTATGAATAATGGCTTGCATTTTAATAAAGATGAAAGGTTTCGGATTTTCAACAATTATCCTTGGTTTCGTACTCGTTACTTTAATCGTGAGTGTGGGTTTGATTGCGTTTACAATGTATAAAATGTCTAGCGCACCGGATTATGTTTTGGACTCCTCCAGCAAAACGGTAACGACTGAAGGAATTTCTGCAAAAGTATTTTGGGATGCTAACAAACTGATGCTTCTGATCCCTACCGTCTCAAATATCCTATCAATAATCCTTTTGGGCGTGTTAACAGTAACTAGTTAAGTAAAGTAAAGAAAATACCCATCATGAATTTACGAATGATATTGTCTGCTGCGTTACTCGTATTGATATTCATCAATTTGATAATGTATGGCTATCTAGTTTGGACTGTTAAAACTGATACTACCGCAGGCGTAATCGTAACTAGTAAACCAATGCTATTCTATAGCCCGATAATTGTACATCTATTACAATGTATCACCTCTGGTCTGTTGGTATACCAAAGGTAAAAAAAAAAAAAAAAAAAAAAAAAAAAAAAAAAAAAAATTTTTTTTTTTTTTTTTTTTTGTAAAAATATTTTTACTTTATAATGTTTATCAATTTTTTGTAACTAAATTTACGCCAATTATTTCTAGATTGTTTTTTTGCAAACATTTTCCAATTACCGTTCTGTTCGATCCAAGACCTTAAATTGTTCTCAAATATTTCATTTACACTTTTCCATGCAATATAAAATGTTTCCCTCGATTTTTCACTTTTTAAACATCTTGTAGTAATTTCACCGACAAATGCCAAGTAAGCTATAATTTTATCCCAAGCTATATCTTCGGTTAAATTCTCATTAAAAACTAATTTGAAAATGTCAGGTATCGTGTTTCTTGTAACATTTTGAAATTTGTTACAAATTATTTTGTTGTCATTTTCAAAATCTGTCAAATAATGTTCGAGCTTGGTACAAAAGGCTTTAATAACTTGTTTTTCGAGTGGTTGCTATAAAGAAGGTACATCTATATTAATTTCCTGGCGAGCAACTAAATACTGTAAAACCTTTAACAAAATGCGCTTGTATTTCAAATTGAAGCTTGATTTGTCGAGAGACATTATAGCATTTGTAAAAAGCTTAGCTGAATAATACTTTGATTAAGTCTGTAACCTCTTTATATAATTGAATAAAATTTTGAAAAAAAAAAAAAAAAAAAAAAAAATTTTTTTTTTTTTTTTTTTTTTCAAACTAATAAAGTAGAATGGATCCTGAAAATATTATGAAAAAGGTATACAAAGAAGTGATTCATTTTTTACAATCGATGCTTGGTGTTGACAAAATGGCTATTGTTAATCAGAAATTAAATGAAGCCTATCCGACCTGGACTGATTTATGGAAAACAATTCAAAATTGGCTCGTAACCGAACATCCTTTGACAAACATGCAACACAGTATTAAAAGTTTTGCGCAATTATTTCCCAATTATGAATCTTTTGCTAAGAACTTGGAGAATTCGTTGTCCCTTCACGACGATTTTTGGAATAAAGTGTATATGTATCTTTGCGCAGCTCAACAAGGTTTAAAATGTTAAAAGTGGGACAATTGGAACCTTTTGCATTATTGACATTAGCCAGCGGTTTATTGTACTCGATCGGCGTTTTGACAATTGAGTCCAAAGCAAACAGCTGTTATCGAATACATTTCATCATTCTCACTCTTGTGATTTTTATGGCACTTCTTACCATATGCATATTTAAATATCTTAAATATCGTTTCGCTTGTCGCCAGATGGATGAGTTTTTGATGGCGATGAAAAAGAAATAGACAAACTATGATTTCTTTGGTCTCGAAAAAGAATAGCGTCATTTGCGCGAAATCCAAGCAGTTGCCAATAACCAACTGGAGACGAAATACAATGTTCCGTATTTCCCGAAATAATTTCATATTCCAGGTGTTGAACCGTACATAAAAATTCTCGAAGACCGACATCATCTTTTTTGCAAATTTTAACGCCGTCTTCGAATTCAATGCAATATGTGAATTTCGGTAACGAAATGTATGCGGATTTTATAGGTCTGAAAGCTTTTCTTTTTATAATTTCCAAGTAATCCATACTTTTAAAAATGTATATTAAAGAATGTCTAACGATAGCGTTACAATTGACTCAATGGCCAATGCTCTGCTCAAAAAGGATAAAAATGTTTTTGGTCAATTTTTCACAAATGGTACATGTATTGGTAATGTCGACTCACAGACGAAGGAAAGAGCTGAAAGAATTTTCAAAGAAATATTTTCTGATTGTAATGATACTAGTTTTAATAGTTTTGACGATTTTTTGAAAGAGTGGAAAAAAAATAATATTAATAGTGTCTACGAAGAATATGATTCAATTCCCCAGAGTGATATATGTAATAAATTCAGTTTCGACCCGTCGAAACGTGAGATGGTTAGCGTTCTGGGTCCGCGCCGCAAGAAAAATAATGCGACTGAATTTGATGTTTATGATTTTTTAAAAACGAGACACGAAAGTGGATGTCCTATTAGGTTTCCGTCAGATATGGAATTGGAAGCCGATTTAGAAGTTTTGATGGAACCGCAAAAGCATGCGATAGTCGATGCCGGTCTTAGAAAAATTGCTCGTGCATTAACTGTGTTGAATTCATCTTGCAGTTATCGTTTACTGGATGTGCATAGTGAACGCGTTGTCCGTTAAAAACACCTCTCTCAAAAAAAAAAAAAAAAAAAAAAAAAAAAAAAAAAAAATTTTTTTTTTTTTTTTTTTTTTTTTTTTTACAAAATGAGGCTTTACGTAAACCTACATGCATCTCAAGACAAATATTTTTAATCAAGAGTTATAATGCAATCTCTTCAAGACCTTGTAAATTTCGTATTGCAACAAGATCGTTGCATTATTTATGGTGACTTGGGAAGATACCCCCAACATTTAGTAGAAGCTTTTAAATCCGTTCCAATGTTAAAAGTTGTCATCGTTTCTCGAAAAAATGACTTACATTCGACAGATAATCGAATTCGAATAGTACGTACAGCGGAGCTTGTAGAAAAATGCGATTTATTAGTCTATTTGGAACCCGCGTCCATGCAAATGGTTGAAAAGCATCCTCTTGCATTCCGCGTTGCCGTTTTTGCATCCCATTACAGGTTTAAAACTTCGAACGAACATCGGTGGACCGATGTTTGTTTCTTCCTAAAAACTGATTCGGAAGGGACGCAAGAATTACGGGAAAAAGAAGATTTTTCAATCCAAACTCGAAACATCGGACTAGTAAAAATAGATTATACTAATGTTTTAACGATATCGGGGAAAGATTCCTCTCCCCCAAACACGCAGGATACGTACGTCATTGTAGACCTGACAAAATTTACCAAGGACTCGTTAAGCATGTATTTGGCATTTTGGGATGCGTTCGATTACATGTTGGAAAACAAACATTTAATTAGTAGGTGGGTCGTGTGCTTTTCCGAAAATGGACGGCAGGCTTTTCAAAGCTTTACGCAAAAAGTTTTAGATGCCCTTTTATGCAAGAAATTTGAATATGGTAATGTGAAAGACCTCCAAACTCTTGTAACTCTACTTCCTTTTTATAAATCTGGTACCATTGATAAAAAGTTTAATGTGAAATTATTGTCTTTTGGTGGAATAAAATTTGCGGTTCCTAAAACAATAGAAGATGCGTGTAAAGTCGCTATAATGTACGACACTTATCAATTAGCGAAAAATGTTCTTTTGATTCGAGAATAAAAGAAAAAAAATGTATGGGGAAAAGAAATAAGACAATGTCGACATTAAACAATCTGGATACAATTGTTGCGTCTCATAGCTCAACTCAGCAGATTGTTCAGAAAAAGGGACGTGGGCAATCACCAAGAAGCCTATCACCCCTTTTTTCGATTGACAGTAATAGTAGTAGCTGTTCAAACTCAAGTCGGTGTAGTCGAAAGAAAAAAAAGAGCAATAAAAGAAGTCCTAGTCCTAGCCCTACCCGAAGTTCTAGCCCCAGTAAGAATTCTAGCCCCAGTCCCAGTCGAAGTCCTAGCCCAAGCCCCAGTCGAGGTCGAACCAAAAAACGCAGCAAGAGTAAAAGTAAAAGTAGAAGTAGGAGTAATAGTAGTAACAGGAGTACCAGCCTCGATCGAGCTATAAAAAATCCATATTTAAGACAAATTTCCGATAACGAATTGCGATACGATTATCCCCCACATAGCCTTTCCTTTAAATTGAAAAAGGGAAAATTCAAAACCAATCAAGTACCAAATAAAGTTTGTAGACTTTTAACGAGCCATTGTACCAAGCGACACCCACTTTTGCGAGATCAGAAGCCACGACATACGCAAATACAACTCAGTGAGTTGTAAAAAAAAAAAAAAAAAAAAAAAAAAAAAAAAAAAAAAAAAAAAAAAATTTTTTTTTTTTTTTTTTTTTTTTTTTTTTTTTTTTTTTTTACAATTCTATAGCCAATATTTGTTTCATTTGCTTTACGCGGCTTAAAGCTGTATAGACTAAATTTGGGTTTCTACTTTCGTTGAAATTAATTACAATTTTCAATTCATCAATGGTATCACCTTGATATTTATGAATTGTACCAGCAAATCCCAATTCCAAAGGAAAATTTCCACTGTAGTAATCTCTCTGTACTTCTATTTCTAAATTAGTTTTTGGATTTGTACATATTACTACATCTTTATCAGAAATGTAATTTTCAAAAATTAATTGCGTTCCGTTATTGACCTCCGAGCAACCGTTTTTTGTTACGAAAACCAAACAGCCTGACTTTAAGACGAGGTTTGGATAAATTTGAATTTTTATTCCACTGACCTTTTTTTTTCAAGTAAAATTTATTGTATATTTTAACAGTTTCCTTCTTGCAAGCCATAGCCCTGTCTGCTTGCATCAGTAAAAGATTATTAATTTCTTCCACTACAGGAAAATTTTTCTGTACGAAATCAAACATACCCGTTTCATCATTTTTGTCGACAAATTTACGTAAAGCATTTATCAAGATTTCGTATTCGGGTTCGAATCTTTTGCTTTCGGTCAGATGAATTTTACAAATTTTGTATTGGGTCTCCGATAAAGTGATGGAAAATAAATTGTGAATGGATTTTATTGGAGTAAGTTGATGCGGATCCCCCATACAAACGAAAAATAGAGGGTAATTGGCTCTATCCATGAAATAATAAATCAACCAATATATGAACCAGCCTTTAATCATAGATATTTCGTCGATAACAATTATGTAAGGATAAACGTTACATTTAAAACTCTTTACAATTTCGCGACTTTTTTCTATAGATTTCAATATATTTGTTTCATTTTCCAATGACTTTTCCAAATCCGCTAAAGGACCATCCAATTCTAAGCCGAGTGTTGAATGAATGGTTCGACCCCCTATGGCTACTGCGCTTCGAGCCGTAAAACTCATGCGCAGTTGTTTTGTTTGGATATAATCGAGAGTGTTTTTGACTACATATGATTTTCCGGTTCCAGGACCACCAGAAACCACCAAGAGTCCAACGAAAGCGCGTTGGCATTTCGTCAAAGTCAAGTAATGTTTACGGAGCCCCACCTTGTCAATTTTAATTTCGGAGGACATAGCATGCGCGGATGCCATTATTGCCCGATGAAGATTGTCACACTAATTCTAGTTGAACCTGACGGATCGAGCGCGGAATTTATCCTCTTGATTTGCTCCAGAGTCGCCAAATCTTATCTAGTCGATTTATACTCTTTATACATGGGACATGCGCAACAAACAGAAAACGCAGAATATGTTGATTCTATTATTACTTTAACTGTCGATAAAATAATAAATCCAGGTAAATGGATGTATTGTATTGTTTGGTCACGATATCGACAAGAAGAAAAAAAGGCAAGTTTAGAAATCTTTGTTAAGCGACCCGCAAAATCTGAATTTTATTACGCGGTTGGAACTAATGGTACGCTTTTAATTAGCCGGAAAAATGCAAACGAATCCATCGTAATTCATGAAAATACAGTCGATGTATTGTGTGGAAAATCTAGATTGTATTGTAATGATCCAACAATTGTTTGGATTGATAAAGGTTGTTAAAAATGTTTATTAAAAAAAAAAAAAAAAAAAAAAAAAAAAATTTTTTTTTTTTTTTTTTTTTTTTTTTTTTTTTTTTTTTTTTTTTTACAACAAATAAAAATCTGTGTTGAGTTCAAATAAGAATGTATGTTCAAAGTCTTACCGTTATAAAATTTTGTAACATTGAAATTGTAAAAAAAAAAAAAAAAAAAAAAAAAAAAAAAAAAAATATATATATATATATATATATATATATATATATATTTTTTTTTTTTTTTACAACAAATAAAAATCTGTGTTGAGTTCAAATAAGAATGTATGTTCAAAGTCTTACCGTTATAAAATTCTGTAACATTGAAATTGTAAAAAAAAAAAAAAAAAAAAAAAAAAAAAAAAAAAAAAAAAAAATTTTTTTTTTTTTTTTTTTTTTTTTTACAACAAATAAAAATCTGTGTTGAGTTCAAATAAGAATGTATGTTCAAAGTCTTACCGTTATAAAATTCTGTAACATTGAAATTGTAAAAAAAAAAAAAAAAAAAAATTTTTTTTTTTTTTTTTTTTTTTTTTTTTTTTTTTTTTTTTTTTACAAATTCAATTTTCTTTCTCCAAAAATAAGTTTTGCAAAATGCAAATGAAAAATATAGATGAGTTTAAATTTAAAATTTAAGTTAAATTTAAAGTTTAAGTTTAAATTTCTTGATAGTCATCCTCGTAACATTTTTTTGGTCGTACAGCGTAATCGAAACCTACACCTTCTGTATTTTGTTGACCAAAAAACATACGTTCAGCTGAAGTAGGCAAACCATCAGACCATTGATTTCTTAATTCACTTGTACAAAATTTCGCCATATTTCTTTTCATGGCTTCAAAACTCACCACTTCAATCTTAGTTCTGTCGGGATTTTTTGCCAATCCATCGCGAGTTAATGGTAATGGTTTTCCGCTTCGGCATTGATATTTCATCAAAGTTAAAACGTCTTTTTCATACGCAGATTCATCATTTGTAAATAATTGTCTTTCCACGATTCTGACCATGTTGAAAAAATGACTGACGATTCCACATTTTTGAAAGAGATTACGAACGTCTGAAAACGCTACAATATTTTCCGGAGAAATTCTTCGTAACAAAGTATACAAATCTTTAAGCGATTGATAAAGAACTTTGATAGATCCTCGATCTTCTACTAAAATATATTTAAAATGACTCAAATATTCAAATTTCCCAACCAAATCCCTTCCTTTGTTATGTTCAGCATAAGGTATCAGGTGACCAGCTCCAGGTAACAAATTCAATAGTTCTTGAATGGAGCATGTTGTATAAACGGTCGCGTATTTACGTCTGTTTGAAAATTCAAATACCTGTTTTTGAGTAGAAAATAAAGCCAATTCGTATAAAATATTCTTTTCTACGTTAAATTCTGACCTAGATTCTGAAGACGACGGATTATGTTTACTATCCAAAGCGGCTTGAGTGTCAGATTTCGATGTACGACAAGCGCAATTAATTCCTTGTGCTGTTCCAGGTGGTGGAAATCGCATATGTTTAATTACTGCCCACACAAATTGTGGTACGGCTTCGATATTTTTGTTGAAAACTTCTAAATTATTGTAGCGACGCAAATGACCTTCCATTAAACATAACACCGCATCCAGTTTATGCGGTGTTATTTTTCTCATGATGGCTTCAAAAATATCAGGCCTTTTTTCCCGCGTATATTCC
This sequence comes from Maratus speculifer, assembly GCA_964019185.1. Taxonomy (NCBI): domain Eukaryota; kingdom Metazoa; phylum Arthropoda; class Arachnida; order Araneae; family Salticidae; genus Maratus; species Maratus speculifer. The sequence goes on along the minus strand of OZ025301.1, from coordinate 235,410,843 downwards.
ATCAAGCGTTTTGCTACAAAAACCATGTCGGAAATAGAACACAAGGATGCAATTTTCCATTAAAGATTTAAAAATAATATATGATAAAGTCCGTTTTCGTAAAACGACTGAAGAATTGAGTATGCTGATATATATAATGATGTTTACGAATTTAAAAGTATCGGATCTCTTGGGATGGTTTAATGAGGACTTGGGTAAAAGACGACAATATTTAAAAAATTTAAATATTCTAGAAGATTACGAATCATCAAGAAAATTGTTTACTAAAAAGCATCAAACGTACTTGATCAATTGGAAGAGGGCCGTTGAATTATGGATTGGTAAAAAGAATGCTACTTTTGAAGCCTTTCGACAATCATGTAAAAATGCAAAATTGAAAAATATTATGCGTATAGAATCTGATGCTATATTATTTAAAATTGTGTAAAAAAAAAAAAAAAAAAAAAAAAAAAAAATTTTTTTTTTTTTTTTTTTTTCATACAATTTTAGTTTGAAGATTTTATCATTTCCAACACGTGCCTATACTAAATCATGTAAACAATTTTGAAATGTATCATATACGTATTCTGACATTTCAAATAAGGTGTCATCATATAAATCTTCAGATTAATTAGAGTTTGACATGTTTGATAAATTTTCTTCATTTGAGTTCAATGTATTAAACTGGTCAGATGAATTTATATCAGATTGGTCTTCCGACACTTTTTTTCGACATATTGGACACATGTTTTGCTCTTGAAACCATTTTCTTATACAATCTTGATGATAAGCATGATTGCAAGATAAAAGCAAAACATTTTCATTCAAGGAGAAACTTTCTGTACATATAACACAAGATTCATTTAAATCAATTAACTTTTTGTCTATTTTTACAATAGGTAGTAATTTGAAAACGTTATCTGGAACGGGTTTTTTTGGCGGAGGTTCGTTAAAAGAAGCATCCATGACATCTGTGTAAATTGCGTTTAAAAACGGAGATTGGGTTATAAAATCTGTTAATCTATCTCTCTGTTCTCGAATATTTTGTTCCAATAAAGGATCGCTTCCGACATGCATAAAATGTACAAATGAATTAATGAAATCTGGAATATCGTTCATAAAATAGGAATCAAATAATATTTCAGTGTTTATGTCAGGTAAAGTCTGGGAATTTGATGAGTGTAGCAAGTCTAACATGTAATGCCTAAATAAATGGAAAACATCAGGCGGATTAATATCAAAATTATCAATCGATTCTTCCTCTACTTCAACGCGAATTTCATCTAATACATTGTCAAATTGATTATCCATTTCAAAGTCGAATCGTCTAGGATGGTTTGAATAATCCATCACGTACTGAAAATGTACTTTTCGTATATTAAACTTATTTAAGTAAGCTTTGTATTATTTAAAAAAAAAAAAAAAAAAAAAAATTTTTTTTTTTTTTTTTTTTTTTTTTTTTTTTTTTACATATTCGTATATCACTTGTCATATTTCAAACAAAGTATCTTCCTGTAATTAGATACCTTTCCCGTTCGCATTTAAGCATTAAAGTTCCGTTTCCACAACATAGATAATGCGCGTACCTGGCTTCAGCAAGTTGTCTTTTCAACAAATTATTTTCTCTTTCCAATAAGCTTATTTTCTTTCTCAAATCGAATAGTTCCGTTTCCAAAGGAGACAGTTCTTTTTTTAAAACCATATTTTCCTTTTCACTCTCTATTTTTGATCCTTTCATGATGCATATTGAAACTTTTTTTTTTTTTTTTTTTTTTTTTTTTTGTTAAGTTAAATTTTTATAATAACATGATTGCGTTTCTGCTAGTAAGTTTTAAATGTTCAAACTATAAAAAAAAAAAAAAAAAAAAAAAAAAAAAAATTTATTTTTTTTTTTTTTTTTTTTTTTTTTTTTTTTTTTTTTTGTCAAGTTAAATTTTTATAATAACATGATTGCGTTTCTGCTAGTAAGTTTTAAATGTTCAAACTATGAAAAAAAAAAAAAAAAAAAAAAAAAATTTAATTTTTTTTTTTTTTTTTAATTTTTCTCTTTCACCAGACCGGAAGTGAGAATTCAAAATCTGACTTTGCAATATGTAAATGAGATGACGTTCTAAAAGATTTATTTCAGTTACAACACTACTCGTAAATTAAGTATATCAAAGAGATATGGATTATCGAACATTAGTTTTAAGTCTTTTAAAGGATAGAAAATATCCAAAATTGGAAAATTATGTTGTCATAGATGTTTACTATAAAATGATTCCTGTGGATTATCCCTCCATATCCATTTTACGTTATGATCGACGCTTTGACAATCCCAAAGATGTGTATATACGAGATTCGAAACCTTTTACCATCAATTTTATGGTATGTGTGGGAGATTACGCTTTTTATTTACACGAAGTCAACACGCTCAATGTGGAATCGTTTCCCACAAAATGTATTTCGATCAAAATTAATCGATCTTATTTAGACGAAAATATTTTGCACCAAAAAAGTGATACTTTTGAAGAAGAAATTTATAAATTCTTGACGCTTTTAAATTACGATGTTCCACAAGTTGCTAGTATATTAAACATGGAATTTTTCGCCAGTACGCGATTTTTACCACAAAGAATTAACCTTTTTGTTTACAAATACAGCGAACGAGATGTCAATTTCATTCCCCTTACTGAAAAAGAAAAATCGTGTTTTGGTCCATCCTCAGAAATTTTTCCAGCTCGAACAATTTTGGGCCGTTTATCCGAATGTAAGTCCATGTCCACTCTGCTATCTCTCAACAATAACATTGATTTTCCAGATTTAAAGTTTACACAATATTTTTCCACTCAATGGCGTACTCTTATTCCTCTCGCATTTAATCCGTTGGAAAATCCAATCATTGTTTAAGATTGACTATTGGCGTAAGAAACTTCCACTAAATATTGTTTATCCTCGCTAGAATCCCGTTTCAAAGGTAGGTACCGGCGGTTTGAACCGTACCGTTTGCAAACGCGTCTGAGACCCGCACATGATGGCAAAGGCATGTTTACATCCGTTGAATCGCATTCGTCATTTGAAGGAGCAATGGATATAATGGATGAATCAGAATCATTGCTGGAAATTTCATCTTCCGAAAAAGAACCTAACCTGGACCGGTACTTTTTCTTTTGACTTTTCGTGGGTGGCCTTCCTCTCGGTTTGGGAACATTTGTCATGAATCGTTTTGCATATTTTCTAATGTCCGGGGAAATTTTTATAGCCATCTTCCAAATCTTGTCGGGAACAGATATATTTTCTTTAAACTCTTTAAAGGCTGGAGTGTTTTTAAAAAATTTTCTCATTTTTTATACAGGTACCAAATTACCATCATTAACTGCAATTTCTTCCAACTCGTTAGCTTCGACTCTTTCCGGATTGTATTCCCATCCTCGTTTTGAATCATTCAGTATATACGCAGCGTATTGAATTGGTATTTTTGTTGGTCTAGGCATGCTTTATTTACGGTAGATGACCTGTCCGTAAAAATGAAATTTGAAAAAGGGCGAATCTCTCACGTTCAAATGCGTGTCATAATGAGCCTGCTCGTATTTGTCGTATGCGTCCCAGTGAGCTAAAGCGTGGAGCGTGTAAATGAATAAAAGGTGCCAACAAGTCATGGTCTGAAAATATTCCGCTGGATTCAAATTACTCTGCTCATTTTCTATCATCGAGGCCAAGTTGACGGTTCCTCGAGCTTCATTGTACAACATTTGGTTGGATTTTGTATAGTCGAGACAATATCGCCTTTGAATAATTGTAAACTCGTAAACGTTAAAAATAATGTAAACTACAATATGTTCGTCAATCACATTTTCGTCCATGTACAATTTAATAATTTCTTTCGGACCGTTGGGTTGGTAACAATAGAAAAAAATGGGCTCGTATCGATTCAAATGATGAATGGGTCGGTCAAAAATCCAGTTAAGAATGGGAACCCAACGTTCGAATATAGTGTGAAACTGTTTGAGATCTACAACGGTAAATTCTTCAACAATTCTATAGCATGCAGACCATGCGTCTCGCCATTTATTGACCCTGCTCATGGACCGAATATTGGTCGGATTGCGTCTGGATTCGTGTCGATCGATTGGTCTTTCTTCGTCTACCATCTTGACTCTTGACATGCGACACGAAAAAAAAGCATGCACAATACATGGATCGTGTTTTTCTTAATGTGGTTGGCATATGTATGGATTTGGAAAACTATGAAATTGTCACCTGACAATTCGATAACAATTCGAACTGAAGCTCCGACTTTTCGCCAAAATTGTACAACTAAAGAAGTTCCTTGCATAGACGACTGTTCTTTTCTCTGTGTGGAAAACAATACCAAATGTATAGGTGGAATTTGTCAAGTTCAAGACGAGCTGATACCGGTTCCTTGCAAAGAGGAAACGGGAGGAATTTTGATGATTGTGAATGATCCAGTGCCTCATTGGTCCTGTATTTGTACAAATTCGACATTTTATAGGGGTCCGGACTGCTCAGAATTGAATGAAGACGTGTGCGAGCACGGCGTATTTTTACATAAAAATCGAAGAAATTTTGTATGTTTATGTCTACCACCATACAATTTGAAAATAATTGATAACAAACCGCATTGCGTGGAAAGAGCAAAGATGAATTTTTTTCAATGAAAAAAAAAAAAAAAAAAAAAAAAAAAAAAAATTTTTTTTTTTTTTTTTTTTTTTTTAATATTGTTTCTTAGCAAACCGGAAGTAAGAATTGAAAACGTATTAAATATTCAAAAATTTGAGATAAAACCAAATGACGTCATCATTTATAAAAATAGAAATAAAATTTACACATTGTGATTTTCACAGTTTAAAAAAAATTAATTCAATAGCAAAATTTACAGTTAAAATCAGTTTTTTTTATTCATGTTCAAGAATTTATATATATTTATTTTTTTCGTAAAATTTCAAATACTTTTTTTCATCATTTTACTCTGCTTTATACATTTTTCATGTTTGTGTCAACTTGCTTCAGATATTATGCAGGTGCTTTACAAATTTACATTTTTGCTTTAAACATTTTTCATGTCTGAGTCAACTTGCTTCAGATATTATGCATCTGCTTTACAAATTTACATTTTTACTTTACAGATTTTTCATGTCTGAGTCAACCTGCTTCAGATATTATGCATCTGCTTTACAAATTTACATTTTTACTTTACAGATTTTTCATGTCTGAGTCAACCTGCTTCAAATATTATGCATCTGCTTTAAAATTTTGCATTTTTGCTTTACGGATTTTACACGCCTACTTTAAATTGCTTCAAATATTATGCATCTGCTTTAAAATTTTGCATTTTTGCTTTACGGATTTTACACGCCTACTTTAAATTGCTTCAAATATTATACATCTGCTTTAAAATTTTGCATTTTTGCTTTACAGATTTTACACGCCTACTTTAAATTGCTTCAAATATTATACATCTGCTTTAAAATTTTGCATTTTTGCTTTACAGATTTTACACGCCTACTTTAAATTGCTTCAAATATTATACATCTGCTTTAAAATTTTGCATTTTTGCTTTACAGATTTTACACGCCTGTGTCAAATTGCTTCAAATATTATGCATCTGCTTTAGTATTTTGCATTTTTGCTTTACAGATTTTGCACGCCTGTGTCAAATTGCTTTATGGATTTTGCATCTGCTTTAGTATTTTGCATTTTTGCTTTACAGATTTTGCACGTGTATGTCAAACTGCTTTATAGATTTTGCGCGCGTATGTCAAATTGCTTTATGGATTTTGCATTTCTAAGACAAATGCTTCAAGATTTTTGCACGAATTCTGCAACCTCAGCGCTCGAAATATTTTTCACGTATTCGACATCCTATGTTTTACCGTAAGAAATATAGATTATTCAACTGGAACAAAAATTTAATTAACCAAATCTTCGTTTTTACACCTAAATATTTTTTCTAATGAAAATGACTAAAAAATGAATTTTTTCTAATCCCAGAGTACATTTTAAAAATGTACGCTGGGATTAGAAAAAGTGACATTTTTAAGCCTTTTCATTAGAAAAAATGCACTTGTTCAAAATTGAGGCTAAAAGGTCCAAAATACCAGTTATCAATCGTTTACCTACTGTAAACTTTTATAAAAATTTGAAAAAAAATTTATTTATTGAAAATTTGCCTGTTTTTAATATGTTGATTCAAAATTCATCTATTTACGTTTTAAAAGTAATTTTTTTAAACACAAATTATAGTTATTTCATACAAAAAAAAAGAGATTTGTTTTTAAAAATTTAATTTTGGGTTTATCGTATTGCAATTTGATTATTCTTTTTACGCTTCTTGTTTTTATTCTCTTCTATCAGTTGTACTGATGGAGTACATTTAAATTCTATATTAAATTTATGACATTTTGCATCTTCAATAACCACATTAACAGATTTTGGTATCGCTACGGTAGGTACAAAATGTATCAGATCCGAATGTTCAAAAAATTTTTCTAGTAAAATAAATCCAGCTCCATGAGCACGCAAGGCGTTATTTTCCATAGTTCCTATCTTCATTCCACCTCCCCTGCTTCGACCTTTTAAAGGCTGATTCGTAACTCTATCGGTAGAACACCCGGCAGCTGCGTATAAATGTTCACCCGCCAAATAAACAACGACAAAGTAAAAGGTTCTCCCGTAAAAAGCTTTGGCATTTTTTATCAAAATGCCGCAGGAATTTCTAACGATTCTAGTATCCTTTCCGCCACCCAATTTTACAGCTTCCAGTATTTGTCCAACAGTTTGCCTAAACATGCCATACGGGTTAACAATAATGTCAGGTTCAATTCTAGATGCGCCCAACTTTGGCATTTCATCCATGACTCGCATTACTCCCTTTTGGCCGTGCAAACTGCACAGTTTATCACCAGTGTTTGAAACGTGTTTTTGTTCGACGCTTATGGAAAGCTTGTCACCTGAAATGAAATGTTGGATCACTCGAAATGGCACTTTGGAAAAATGGATGCGGTACTCGCAAGAGGATATTTTTTCTAAACTCGTGTGAATGGAAAATGGTTCGACTTCCAGAGGCTTTCCGCTAATTAACGTACCCAACAAGTCCGATTCCGGGTCTTCGTCTCCAGAAACAGGATAGAAAACCGTCCAAGTTTTCGGATCCATGTTTATTTTCATTCTCACCGTGTAAAACCGATGAAAATCGAACGAACGAAAATTTTTTCTTTTCACAATGCAATCTTCTTGCGTACATCCTTTGAAACTCATGTAAGTCACGATGGGTTGAGGCATCATCAAAACAAAATTTTTTGAAAACCCGTCGTCTACGGGTTGAATCAAAACTTTATGATCTGGGGTCGGTGTCTGAAAATATGCGGACACTGTATCCATGAAATAGTGCGCGTATTTGGGGTTCGTAGCCAAAACAGCATTTTTCATATGATTGAATGCCAAAATGACTTTTGGAAAAGCCGTATGACGGAAAAAAGGGTTGAAATCCACAAAGTAGCTGATGGTGGATGTATACAAATGAAATTTATTTTCCACTCCGAAAATGCGTCTCATCCAATACATTTCGTCGTAAGGCGATACCCATATTGCTATTTCTGGTAACTTTTTCATGATGATGCCAGACTTGAAACGGATAACTATAAACTTTCCTCGCTCGAAACACTCAATTGTCCCAAATTGTTTCTTCAATTTCAACAAATCAACATTGTCAAATGATTTTTTAGAAACGGGTATACAAGCTTCATTCACTACCACGTAGTAAGGACTGTTTGTTTTCGGCTCGAGATTTAACGCATTCCAAAAATTTTGGTTGGGCTTGTCGTGATAAACTGAATCCAAATCATCGCAAGTAGATACAATTGTATCTCTCACCATCATGGTCGTGCGACCCACATTTTTCGTTTCAAAAATGCCTAGTATGCACAAAAAATACAAATAACTCGGATGAAAAGACTCGACAGATGAATGGTTAACTTTTTTAGACATTTGTCGTACAATGACATACAACAAATAGGGATTTAGCGGATACGTCTGAGTCAATACCTCTCTGTAACAACCAACGTTTTTTTCCATAAACACTTTACCATTTGTTCCAATTTCCCGATGGGACTCTTGCGGTTCATTGGTCATTTTACCTGCCGATTTACCCTCTTTAAAATAAACAGTTTTTCGAGACAAAACGTGCAACAAATATCCATTTTCAATGGAATTACATATCAAAGCCGTTCTCGATTTGACTAGTTTCCAATCTTGCTCCCTCAAAGGCCCGTACAAATATTTTATAAACAGTTTCGTAAACATGTGGCCTGGGCTAACAACCATTTTATTGCCCAAATGATCAATGTCAAAATGGTCGTCTCGATAAAGTTGATTCATGTAAGCCGTTAAATGAACGGGATAAGGGCAATGATCGAAAAAATGGGGATCATCGTCAGTTTCCGATCCATCATTGTGAACGACAACCACGTCCCCACACTTTTTTTTGTTCTTGTCAGCTACATAATAATTTAGTTCTTTTCCTCGATCCTGGGCGTTGTACGAATAAACACGAACAATTTTTCTCTGAATAACGTGCGTATTGGTCGGGTCGTTTGTGTAAAAATACGGAAGATGGCGCACTAAACCGCCAATAAGGAAAAATCCAGTCGCAATGTCCAATTCTTGAAAAGGTAACTTGGGCGGAACCTGAGAAAGGTCGAAAGGTTCTCGAAAATTTTGAACGCCTTTGCTGCGAATGGCCAAATCCAAACGGGATCCAATCATAATGGGAAAAACATTTTTTAGAGTCTTTTTGGAATTGCAATAAACTGAACATGCGTACATTGTTTTTTGTAAAATGTGTTGGCGAATGTCTTTCGGACCTTCGTATATCAAGTAAATTTGAAGCTTGTTGCGTAAAAATCGAATAAAATTATTCACGTGCATGTCATAATTATGTAAAATCGGTCTAGTCATAGTCGGGACGTCGAGTTGTGGCATATTTGACTCGGAGGTCGTGGACTCGTTGCTTAAAAGTTTTGTCGCAGACATATTGGTGTTGCTGAAGGGTGTAAACGCAAAGCGAAATTGTTAAAGTGATGACAAAGAGACAATATAAATTCAACCCATGAAGGTATGGGCTATGAACAGAATATTGATTACCAAAGACTGATTTGAGAAAAGACTTGTAAGTCATTTTTAAACTTTATATATCAAACTATCATATTAAAAAAAAAAAAAAAAAAAAAAAAAAAAAAAAAATTTTTTTTTTTTTTTTCAAGAATTCCACTTCACAACAAGCAAATAATATAACATCATTTGTTTATTGCCAAAAGTAACATTTTTTTCTATTTCCAACTATTTGTACATTAAATTTATAATAAGCCATGGTAGTTACTTCGACAGCGGGGCAAGGATATCTGATTAATCTTGATCGACTGTGATCATGACAAACTTTTGTAATTTTTCTACCAGTTGACAATTTTACTCTTTTTACGTATGGATAACCACAAACATACTTGAAAAATCTATACTGGGATAGGCCCCGAACGTACAAGACTGTTTCCAAAGGAATAATTTTCTGTAACTGGAATCTCCATTTGCTGGCTTTTAGTTTCAGTTGTCGTACATTTACATTCAAATTCAACTTTTCACAATCCGAATTATAAAATCGATCCTTGTTGTGCGCTCTAGATTTGTTGTTGGCCCAATCTCTAAAAGTCAACCAGTAATAAATGGGTAACGGAGCCACTTTAAGTAAAGTCACTTCTGTTGGACACGATGTAAAAGCAATCTCTAATGGCATGTACAAGCCATCACAACAATTTGCCCAAACAGCCTCGACAAACAACATGACTGACAACTTGATCTAGTAGAAAAGTAGATAGTAGTAGCAGTAGTAGATTAGTAGAAAAGTAAAATAAATGCTTAACTGTTGTGAATTGGATTTTTATACACAAATTGTACTCTCATTTAACATTAAAAAAAAAAAAAAAAAAAAATTTTTTTTTTTTTTTTTTTTTTAATTAAATATTTTTTCTACCAACTTATTTTCTTGTTCGTTATGTTGACAAATTAAATAACATTTGGGTAATGAATTTTCCAAAAGTAAATGTTTGTAATCAATCTTAAGTTCTTGCTGTTTTTTTAGAATCATGTACGCTTCCGACAGTGATAACAATTCACTTTTAAATATGAGGCGATCATCATCCCACCTTTTTACTCTAACTGTCGATAGCAGAGAATTTTCATAGGAATCGAAATATCTGTACCTTCGAAGTTCATTTACATTTTCAATAATAAAATAAAATTGCTTATAATGTCTTTGATTACAGCCTGTAAACTCAACTTTAACAATCGGATAATTTTTTATATCTGTTTTTCTAAAAGAAAATCTATATCCAGTTTCTTCACGAAATTCTCTATAAGAATCCATAAAACATTGACCTAAAGTTTGCGGACGTTTATGAGACAATTGTCCATGTGGAAAATCATAAAGGTCTTCAAACATTTCTCCTTTTATGAATCGCATGTAATCCAATTGATCGCTTACTTCCAGTGTCGGTAACCATTTCTGTTCAAAAATTTCTCTCACGTAATTGAACGGATCATGTGTTGTTAATTCGTACGGGATATTATTTTTATACAAATAAATATAAAAATTTTGCACGCAGTATGGCACTTTACGTTTTATTAAAACAACTCGATTATTATTAGTTTTAACAATCAAACCGTACGAAGTGGTGAAATTATCGTAGCGTTTCATCTCTTTTTACTACTTTGCTATAATCTATTTGCTATAAGATATAACAAGTGAGCACTTGATATATATGTGCAACAGAAAAACTTATTAAAAAAAAAAAAAAAAAAAAAAAAAAAAATTTTTTTTTTTTTTTTTTTTTTTTTTCGAGATTGATAAAAAATTGTTTTTCAAAGTTAATTTTTTTAAATAAATAAGTTAATAAGTCATTTTAATATTTTGAGAAAATAATATGCGATTATTTGAAAAGGCACTCGCTTCTAAACGTTCGACAATTATTCATGGATATTATGGTCGTTATCCGTCATCGGTACAACATTATTTAGATTCTATTTCTGAATTAGAACCTGCATCGGATTACGAATTAATATTTTGGTATCGTCCAAATTTATACGAATGTCGAATTTTACACATTTTAATCGAACCTCCATTCGACACAGTCATTCCTTCCAATATTTGGACAATCGTCTTGTCGAGCCATCTACAACTTTTTTGGAATCCTTTGATGACGCAAGTTTTGAAATGTGAAAAATTCTTAAACATTTCGAAACCCGTTGAACCGGATCCCGATCACATAATTGTGGTTCCCTCAACTTGTCACGTTTATCCAATTCATCCAACACTCGATGAAACAGAAAAATTTCGAACTGACATGTCTTCTGTAAATAACTGCCACGAAGGATATTTAAAACTTTTAACAGTGTTTGACCTTCTCCGTCCATCGACGGTATGGTCGTTATCGATCCCTGAAGGATTACGCCTAAAACTGTTGAAAAAAATAAAACCCAGCGATTCCAATTATGATAAACAACTTTACGAAATTTTGAATCATTCACGAGACTATTGGTAAATTTCATAAAAAAAAAAAAAAAAAAAAAAAAAAAAAATTTTTTTTTTTTTTTTTTTTTTTTTTTTTTTTTTTTTTACCATTTAAAAATTTTCAAAATGTAAATTATGTCTTTTTTTAATAGTTAAATAATTTTTCAAGAGCAATTAACATAAACAACTTTTTTTATAGATTTTGAGGTGAATCGACCGGTGAAATTGGTTGTGGATCGACTGGTGATATTGGTTGTGGATCGACCGGTGAAATTTCCTGAGTTTGATTTTTTCTTTTACGTTTGTTGGGTTGTTGTTGAGCTAGCAACTTTGACAATCTGTCTGACTTTATACGCTCCATTTCTTTTTTTCCGACCATTTCAACATAAAGTCCTACGCATCTATCCATATCTGCATCGAATTCAAACGGATTTTCTTGCTGGATTTCAAGCGCTGTTCCCACTATTTGTTTTATTTGTTCCGGATTGTTATAGTAACTGTACAACGCCCTCACTGCGGTGTTGTGCTTTTCAAAATTTGTCGAAAAAGCATCATGCACATAGACTTTGGGATGTGTACCTATGATTCCGTCGACCGCAAACCATTTACAAGCAATCGTAGGATCGTGTTTGTACCAGCAACAAGCAAATTTACTCAATTCGGTCGGATGAGGGCAATCTTTGGACAAGACTCGTTCAACGCTGGCTCTCTCCTCGTGAGACATGTTAGACTTGAGAAGTTCGTAAGCATTTAATATTTCATCGTGCCATTGGGAAAACAAAATAGTTTTGTCGAATTGATAATAGGCAACTCGAGTATATTCGAAAATTTTTCTATAGACTCGTAAAATGATAGTTTCCAGAGTCAAATATTGATTTTTATTTTGTAAGACTTCGTGTTGAATAGCTCCGTCAATCAACATTGAAATAGGATCAGACTCCATTATCACTATAAAGCGAAAAGTTTATACAGTGAGAATAAGGCAACTGAATTTGGAAAAAATCAATGTACGAATGTTTTTATAAGCTACTTCAAACTTGGCTTAAAAAAAAAAAAAAAAAAAAAAAAAAAAAAAAAAAAAAAATTTTTTTTTTTTTTTTTTTTAACATTGTCACAAATTATACATTTTTTTGGTTTTTTTACTCTTTTAATTTTATTTACGTTTTCATTACTTTTTTTTATTTCTTCCAATTTCCTTTTAATTCCTTTAGTTTCCTTTTCCAACTTTTTTATATCTCGCTCAATACCGATTTTTAAATTCTTGTAACGCCGGTTAAGAGTTGCTATTGAAATTGATGCTTCTGCACAAACAGTAAAGTGTCTTTTTCTTAATGAAGCAATTTCCGTAAACATTAATTTATTAAACAAGGAAAGAAAATCATTAATTTCTCTTAACTGATCATTTTGTCTTTGAAGTTGACTTTTGTCATTTTCAAGTTGACTTTTGTCATTTTCAAGTTGACTTTTGTCATTTTCAAGTTGATTAATATATTCTTTTAATTTTTCAATTTCTTCAGTATGCGAGGAATTTGTAAGAATTTGATCCATGTCCTTTTCCACACGTTCATCATCAAACAAAACATAGTTTAGTAGAGAACTCAAATCTATGTCATTCAATATATCCTCCGTAGAGCTTGACTCAATATCTTCTGAAGTTTCAGATGCCATCATGAAAAATACAGAAATGATTGAGAGGAAAGACTCACACTGGGTCTTATACTTGTTACATAAAAAAAAAAAAAAAAAAAAAAAAAAAAAATTTTTTTTTTTTTTTTTTTATAAAATTCCATTTTCATAATGTTGCCGATAAACGGCGGCAAAAGTTTTACTTTCCCCGACAAAGTTTAAATTTAGTAACATAATAGAATCAATTACATTTATTAAGTACGTATAACTAGGTTCATCTACAGCCGCCAATTGAGTTATCCAAACATCCTTCCAGTATTTGTCCATATATATATTATAAAGATCCGACTTAAAATTTTCCAAGTTTATTTCATGATCCAATTTGATTGAACTATATCTAGGAAAGTCATCTGTCATTTTTAAATTGTATTTTATATCATCATGATTCCATGTCACATTATTTGTCGACAAGCCAATTCTAAAAGTGTTAAATGGTGGTTCATTAGCTGTTAAAGTAATATGCCAGGGAACCAAATTCCCTTGAAGACGAACGAATGAAACATGAACTGCATACAAAAATGAAGACATTTTTCTATTTGAAATTACACACACAACGCGGTAGAAATCAATGGTACAATGTTAATCAGCCGATCAAGTCAAGTCAAGATTACCTAAAAAATACTAGTTGTCCATTTGAAACGCTTAAGTAACCTTTACAATTCAAACATAAAAAAAAAAAAAAAAAAAAAAAATTTTTTTTTTTTTTTTTTTTTTTTTTTTTTTTTTTTATGGTAGTTTGGTAAAAAATATCCATTTATTTTTTTTCGTAAACATGCATTTGTCCACGTGAAAACAGATAAATTTCATCTGGTAAAATTTTGAAATTTTCGTATTTTATTTCGAAAACAGTATGATCTGAAGCAAATCCGAAGCTCTGGTTTTGCGTATTTTCTTCTTTAATAGGATTCAAACATGGATTAGGTACATTTTCTTCTTTAATAGGATTCAAACATGGATTAGGTACATTTTCTTCTTTAAGAGGTTTCAAACACGAATTACGTACATTTTCTTCTTTAATAGCATTCAAACATGGATTAGGCACATTTTCTTCTTTAATAGGTTTCAAACATGGATTAGGTACATTTTCTTCTTTAATAGCATTCAAACATGGATTAGGTACATTTTCTTCTTTGATAGCATTCAAACATGGATTAGGTACATTTTCGTTGACAGAAATCAAAGATTGTGAGTGATTCATTTCATCATTGATCGGATTCAATAACGGAATCGATTTGTTTTCCGCGATCAAAGATTGTGATGGATCATTTTCATCTTCCATATTATTTGGTGAAGAAAAGTTTTCATTTAAAGGCAATTTGGGAAGATCACATGGCATGGAACAATTTTCTTTACAAGAAGATTGCGAAAGCTGATCTGCGACTATGGATGGTGTTAAACATACTACCTGGAAATCAGAAGACTGTTTTTTGACTTTAGATGGGGATGGAAAGACACAACTAGGATCCAAACAGCGTTTCATTGAAATTTTTTTTTCATGTTCATAATTTTTCCATTCAATCGACTGCGCATCGAAAAATTTTTGAATCCAATCTTGAAGGCGCAATTTTTCCCAGCCTGAGGGACGCACATACAAAGGAAATGCAAATTGCGGATTAAGTAACAAATTATGAGGAATAATTTCTGTAACGGTTCCAAAATACCACAACGCAATCATCTGCTGAATTTTATTCTTATCCAGTCGGCCAGTTTTCTGAATAATTGAGATCATTTCTGGAAAATCGACCACGAGTAACACAGATTTTTTCCAAAATGACGGTATGCAATCACTTGGAATTATTTTAGTCAAGTCGTTTGTAGCATATTTATCTGCGAAAGAGTAAATGTGTACATAACCTAAGAATTTTCCCAAGTCCGCTGCTTTAAAGTATACTTTTCCATCCAACGCAACAACGGCGAGCAGACTCGGCTTTTCAGAAAAAAAGAAAATTTTGAACCACATGGTTATCTTTTAGTTGCGAAAACCTCTGATAAAAAGTAATTCTTTTTTGAACGCATGCTTCGATCGTAAATTTAAATGCTCCGGTATTGTAACTTGTCAAAAAAAAAATAATAATAATTTTTTTTTTTTTTTTTTTTTTTTTAATAATTTAATTCTGTTTCAATTTATTGGAATTGTCGAAATCTTTTAAAAGATCCTGTAAAGTGTCTTCCATATCTTGGACAGTAAGATCGTACTCATCTATAATATTACCTACTAAATCTTGATCTATGTCATAACTGTCGTCGTCAACCTTATTGATGAAAGTGTCCCATTCTTTTTTAAATTTTTGAAAAACTTTTTGAAAATCTTTTACACTGGTCTCTAAATTCTTTAATAGAGTTTTTTGATCTACTTGTTCTACACTCGTCATTTTTCTTTGTTCCATTATCCTTATTTTATTGAGTTTCCAAAATTACTCAAGTTTCATGCCCTACTATTTGAAAATCGTTGTGGCTTTAATCTTTACTTTCGTGTCTTTATGCCACTCAACCCTCCCATAAATAAATGAAAAAATTTAAACTCTATGTCTTTCATATCAATCGATAGATTTTGAAAAAAAAAAAAAAAAAAAAAAAAAAAAAAAAAAAAAAAAATTTTTTTTTTTTTTTTTTTTTTTTTTTTTTTTTTTTTTTTTTACTCTAGCCAGTTTTTATCATTTTCAGCTCTTCTGTACGCTGCTGCAAGAGCAAGATCTTCGCTTTGCGGTTTAGAATCTAGTAGAACAACATTTACAATTGATTCTTTCAAAAAATTAAAAGTTGCAACATCTACCGCTCCGATAACGGGATCCCAACCACCTGTTGTTTGCTGCATATTTTTATAGACATCTTGAATAGTTTTTCGCATTTCTGATACGTCGACAGTATAAGTTTGTCCAGTTTCACGAGTTTTAGGAAAGTTATTTACTGTATAATTATAACTGAGATCATTATGATGTAATAGAAGATTTTCTGTATTCAAGCCGATCGAAATTGTTTCAAAAGGTGGAATAATAGACGTAAACGCAACATGCCAAGGGATCCAAAATCCTTTTTGTAGAATAAAAGTTATATGAGCAGTGTAATTGTAATTTAACATGTTGACAAATTTTACTGAGTAAAGTTTGCTCTATAGTTTAATGCGCTTCTAGTATGATACTTTTATACCATAACGGTATTAAAAAAAAAAAAAAAAAAAAAAAAAAAATTTTTTTTTTTTTTTTTTTTTTTTTTTTTTTTTTTTAGTTGGAAGTGAAAATGTAAAACAAATTACTAATCAAAAATTTCCAATTATGACGTCAAAAGATTCTGTCCAATTACAAAAACACTTTTATTTTATTCAATACGGGTTTTCGACAAAGGGGGCAAATGTCATCGATTTTAACCGAACATTTCTCGCAGCACACAAGATGTCTACATTGTAGAAACAAAATTTCTCTAAAATTCTCAAAACACACCACGCAGTTCATCAAATCTTGCTGTTTTTCCTGATCAACTTTACATTTTAAACTTTCATCCGAACTTTTCGCTTGAATCAGTTTCTCAAATTCTGATTTAGAGAGCATGCATTTTTTACTTTCTAAACCTTTTCGTGCTAGCGCGATTTTTTCATTCAAATTGATTGCGTTCAGGGCCACCCGACAACGAGGACTCTTTTGAAAATGCTCGAAACGAGGCACGTCTTCAATCTGCCAGCGCCCTAGCGTAACATTACACCAATAGCAAGTCACCAAGTCCGCTGCGTACGTAAAAAAGAACCCGCACTCTGCTAGATCACTTTTCCGAATCTGCGGTTCATGAGGCCATTCGGAAGAAAAGCTTTTGTAGCGTTTCCAGATGCATTCCATTTCAGGATGTTTCGGATCGCATAGAACGTCCGTTTGAGCTATGGGAACATTTTCGTATTTCCGAGTTATCTGTGACTGGAGAAAAAAATCCTGGTCTTGAGAATTATTTTTTTCCAAAAAGGGACAACCAGCGTGCTTTTCATCCTGGCCAGGTATTTGAAATGAACAAAAAGCGCAACGGATCGCTCGACTATTGTAATATAAACCTTCCCGAGCCGCTTGCTCTCGAACCCGAGCTTGATCGAACCTCGAACCGGTCATCTTATAAAAACTCTGAAGGCGAACCAGTTCTAATCGAAAATCATCATGAACGAGTTTGTGTAACCGATGTCGATAAAGAGGTACGTTGTAATACGGGTCACTTTCGGAAATGCCTCGCATATGTGGACATTTAGGATTATTTTTAATGTGCACGTAACTCGGTCTGTCGAAAAATTGTTTCAAATCTGAATATTGATTCAATGAGAAATAAAACCTACAAAAAGCGCATCGGATGGCGAACGAGGAGTCGTAGTAGAGACCATTTTCAGCAAACTCTAACGGGGATCCAATAAATTGTAAATTGCTGATTATATTCCAAGAGTCGTAAAAACTCTTTAAACGTTTATATTCAGAGTTCATGGTGACTTTTTCACTGAAACAAAATGTTGAGTTTAGAGTATGAGAACAAACTTGTAACTTGAACTGTAAAAAAAAAAAAAAAAAAAAAAAAAAAAAAAAAAAAAAAAAATTTTTTTTTTTTTTTTTTTTTTTTTTTTTCAATTTTAAACTTTTAAGTTCAAGTTTTTAATTTGACAATTTTAAATTTTTATGTTCAAGTAAATTGACAATTTAATCCGTTTTGTACATTTGTTTGTTTTTCTCTTATACAACCAGGTACTGTAAAACGAGCAACGACCTTGAGTTGGTGCAACTCTGACAGTCTTTTTTACAATCAACAGCAAAATTATTCGAGCACCTGCATTCTACTTTTAACTACTTTTTTTCTAAAATTTTTTATAAAGAATATTTCTTTTGAACGTGTACATGTTTTATCCCACGAACATTTATATGAATTTCTTCTGGTAAATTATTTTCAAAACCATCATATTCTAGTCCAAAAACAGGGTAAAATGACTGCGATGATTGAAAATTTTGAGGTTCTGTGTTCACATAGGAGGTGGAACATGATGGTGGTGGCGAAGAATAATAACACTCATTATTTACAGATGGAGGAGGCGTGTCGTAACAATCACTTATTAATTTGTTTGATTTGGCGAACATCGAACTGCTATTTTGCTGTTGTTCTTCCATTGTGGGAAATCTTTTTTCTTCTCGACTACGAAGAAAATTACTTACATCCTCAAACATTTTTTTAACGCGGTTCGAAAATTCTCTGATCCATTCCTGGAAATTAACCACATCATCATCTACATTTTGTCGTCCCATGCGTACCTCCAGTAGAAATGGATTCTTATAAGATGTGTAATTTATCGGATCGGGCATTTGATCAACGCCCTTTTTAATGGACACGAGTCCAAAACTCCACAATTTTCTGAGTTCTTCAATCCGTTTCTCATCGCAAATTATTCTGTGATTCGGTAAAGTTTTCTGTATAGTCAAAATCATTTCCTCAAAATCAAAAACCCTAGTAGTATTTGCAGGAGAATCACCACCTTTTCCATGAGGGCGAGGCTGTAAATAGGTCCATGGAATCATTTTCCTAAAGTCCCTCGTTGCATATCTTTTTGCAAAAGAATATTTATTCGTATAGCCTAAAAATTTTGCCACATCCGAGACTTTGAAATATACATTTCCATCTGACATGACAACGGCCAACAGAGATTCTCTGTCGGAAAAAAAAGATAGTTTCAGCCACATGAGTCCTGATTAAAAGTCAAACTAAACAAAAAGGAAAGCAGTAGAATAAAAGTGAGATGAGAGAAGGAAATTTATATGTAGCTTATGTAACTAAAAAAAAAAAAAAAAAAAAAAAAAAAAAAAAAAAAAAAAATTTTTTTTTTTTTTTTTAATTTATATTATAGATAAATTATATTATATGAATAAATAATTATATTGTATCAATAAATAATTATATTCTTAATGTAAATGTATATATAATGTCTCTCTTTTTTTCATAATGTATGATTAAAACGATGACAAATGTCATCTACTGTAGGTGTAATTTCTTGTTGGCAAGCATAGCCTACCGATCCAAACGGATGCATAACCCTACTAGTGTGGAGAATCCACGATGTAATATTGGTTTCCTCAAAACATCTCAGTAACACATTTAGCGCCATTTGATAAATTACATCTGCTTGGTCTTGAAATTTTTGCATACAGAGTACTGTAAATTTTCCTGCAACAATGAGGCATTCTAAAACAATGCATTGATAGGGCATTGGTAATATTCCGGCTGACGAGAATTCGGCACGAATTATGTTCAACTCTCCCAGTTCTAATGTAGTTTTAACAATTTCTTTTAATTTTCTTTCTAAGATGGGACAAATATCCAATAATTCATTTACTTCTTCAATACTAACATTGAGTTTGGTGGGATGTTTTTGAAAGAAACGTCCTTGAATTCTTAAAATTGTAGCATACATCACCCCTTCAATTTCATTCAATTTTGAAAAATCCACCGGCTTGTATTGGTCCAGATGAGAACATATGGTCCCATTTGCAAGATATATTGATTCTGCAAACAGATCTGGAAAAATGTAATTCATTCTCATCACTGACCTATCCAAACAACAAACGCCAGAATGGCAAAAGTAGCAGGGAAAATCGGGTAAACTTGCCATTGCTGCTAGAATGTGGTTCCTGAGGACATTCACATGTATAAATACAAATTTGTACAAAAAAAAAAAAAAAAAAAAAAAAAAAAAAAAAAAAAAAAAATTTTTTTTTTTTTTTAAATTATCGTCGGATCATTTTCTTTTACATTTTTTTTAATCATCGTTAGATCTTTTTCTTTTACAAGCACTTTCTAACGTCGGGCCCTGGCCATGTCTGGATAAAACAATTGATTTCAACATAAAGACTGGTTCTTTTTGAAGCGTATAGCGTTCACAGCAACCAACACTAGTCACATTAAACAAGTTGTTGTTTTGCATTACGGGTCCCAATGTTCTTTTTAACGTTTGTTTATTTTCATAATCTTTGGTATAAGGACCACCTTCCACAATGCTAATTTGAAACGTTTTCAATTTATGACGAAGAAGCCACGTGACAATCACTTTAGTTTCTTCGATCGTGCAATCAGGTGGCAAACCGTACAAAGGATAACCTTTTACATCATGTTTGTCGTTGGAAGCCAAAATACATGTGCCTTGAATAGCCAAACCATGATTAGTGAAACAAGCACAATAATCGGTTCGTTCGAAAAGTGCGTAAGGCTCGACGAGCTTGGGCGCTAGTAAAATGAGTTGCGAGGCGGCAGCGTTGTTTAAAAAATCTCTGGGTACGCTGTCTGGAGCATAAATTACGACGTGCGTCATGACTGAATATAAAGAAAAAATTGTTGTACAGAAAATGTAACGAATAAGTTTTAAATGAAACTAAATAGAGAATAATGTTAAAAAAAAAAAAAAAAAAAAAAAAAAAAAAATTTTTTTTTTTTTTTTTCAATTACGGAGATTTACAGAAAATTTTCGCAATTTGTTTCACAGCTTTTATTTATCAAACCAAAACATGTATCTGTCATCCACATAATAAATTTGAAACAATATAGAAGCCAATCGTAGGATAGGTCTTGTTTCAAAAAATGCGAAAAATCTTGCACGTATTCTTCAAGCTCAATTAACGCATTTCCTACATTTAAATTATCCATCAAATACGCGTTTATTTTTTCCTTCACCTGAATCAATTGACTCAATTCTATTCCAAGACCATAATCATCGTACCAGTACTTGTTGAAATCTTTTTCAACAGATTTCGGTTTTAATTTAATTAAACGATGTTTTATCAATTGAATATGATGCATAAAGTTATCGTATGATTTTTTAGCTTTTTCGATATTATCTTTATGATAATTTATGGGTTTATCGTATGGAAACTTTAAAAACATATAACGAAGAGCTAATGGAGAATAACCTTCTCCCATAATTTGGCTAAGGTTTGTAAAACTGGTCAAATCGTGAGTCATTTTATGTCCATCTTTTGTCTGTAAACGACCCGTATACAAACAAAATTGAACCCAATCTTTGTTACCCACAAAGGCACGTCCTAAGGAGATTTCGTTTTCGTAATGTGGAAACTGTAAATCAATATCACCTACATGAATATCCAGTGAGTAAGGGAAGAAAAAACTAGCAATTGTTGCACATTCTGTATGCTGTTTGGCATACCTATTTGTTTTTTTCCTTCAACATCGGTCCAGTCTTTTGAGTTTTTCCAGATTTCAAAATCCCATTTTCCATTTTCCGAATGAGGAAACACTACATCAAATTCCTTTAAAAAAATTTCCATACTGAAAAAAGTGCTATCGAGTGAAGAATAGGCAAAATCGTTCACTAAACACCTAGTACACACATGTTTAGCCTTTTCTATAAAATCGGAAACGCGCGGCGCAAAATCAGGTCTTTCCACGTTCAGCCTATCCATTGCTTCAAAAAATGATTTTTCGCATTGACGAGCAGATTGAAAATTATCTTTGTCGATGATTTTGTCATTTAAATCCGTAATTTTGAGCACCGAGCGTACACTAAAACCGAGATAGTTATGTAGGATTCTGCGGAGAACGTCCAAAAAAACATAGGTTCTAGCGTGACCAAGATGGGGTTTATCGTAAACAGTCGGTCCGCAGCAATAAATTTTAACGTCGTAAGGTTCATTAGGCACAAAATCTTCCAAACGTTGAGTACGAGCGTTGAAAAGTTTAAGAACTTTCATCCTAATTTTGAAATATGTTTTAATTGTAAAACTAATATTCTTAAAATAATAAATGATTTTTTTCTCACTATATACAACTGGTTATGTACTTGACTTTTTAAGATGAAAAAAAAAAAAAAAAAAAAAAAAAAAAAAATTTTTTTTTTTTTTTTTTTTTTTTTTTAATAGCAAATTTTCTTTAATGCAATTGGTTTCCGAGCCATACTGTTTTTGAAAATCTTGTAAACTTAAAATTTGAAATACGGGAACTTGTTTGCATTTTTCACACCAGTATTTGCGTCTGTTTTCAATGGAATTAAGGAATGTAATATCAGTAATTTTATTAAATCTTGCGAAATAATTATTGATTTTTTGACCTGCATGCATTTGAAGTTCATCTCTGATACATTCCAAACATTCCTTAAAACTTTCGTGTAGCGATCGAAATTCCATTAAAATTAATCTATGCGAATTTTTGAATTGGTTGAAAGAAATTGAAACATCGTTTTGAAACCATACAACAAAATCTTTTGAAAACGTTCTGTCCTTTTCCTTGAAAAAATCAATTACATTACGTACGTTCCATTTTCTTTTCTCAAAGCTTTCGAGATTTGTTTGTTTAGCAGTCTTTATGTACAACTCTAATAAACTGGAAGGTACGTCGATCGATGCGACGCAAATACAATTTTGACGAAATTTTTCCAACATTTTATGATGAAAAATGAATCGTTCTTCATCAACATTTAAAGTCATGTCTCCAGAGTCAAAATTAATCGGCTTTTTAATAGTGCACAATTCGAAAGGGTAAAGGATATATGCTAAATCTATACACGAATGTTTTAAAATTTCTGCTTTATAAAAGGACCATAATATATAAGGTACATGTAATTTATCGCAAATTTGTCGTTGTTGGTCGTTAGGTGGATATTTTTCAATCATTTTTAGGGCCATTTCTGAGGTCTCGTTAAACTTGTACAAAATAACATATTTTGTTAAAGGCGTATCATTCTTCGATTCTGCCATAATGTGTTGAAAAGGGTGGTTTTGCGAAATGATAAAAAATGTACTATATATACATTACACACACACACACACAAAAAAAAAAAAAAAAAAAAAAAAAATTTTTTTTTTTTTTTTTTTTTTTTTTTTTTTTTTTTTTTAACCGAGTATGAGAATTTCAAATTCATTTTACAATATGTGAATAACATGACATCAACATTTCTAAATATATAGGTACAGAATTCAATTCAATCTATTTCCCAATGTCAATTGAAGATTAATCCATTCATCATCATTCAAACTCAATAAACTATTGTCTTTTTCAAAGTATAACAGAGATCCATCTTTCAAATACAAAAAATATTCTGTTGGACCTTCTTTAGTTGGTTTAAAATCCTTTCGCACTGGAAAACAAAAAGGTTGTGATGGCGATTCTTCATTCTCAAAACTAAACAGCGTTCGTAATCCTTCTTTCCATAGACTCGCCAAAACCCATTGGCTGTGAGGTGGTAACGAATAGCTGACAGAGGGTAATTTGCTCAAGTTGATGAGGATGCGAACCAATTCGATAGGTTCTTGGATTAAACTGGCACGCTTGTCGAACATGTCTAGTTTATTCCATACATTTTTCTCGAAATAATTTCCACTTTTTGGACACATTATGATGAAATGGTAACGTTTCTTTTCATCTTGGCCACAAATTCGTAAAATGCAATCAAAATTTGCAAGTTCGCCAAGAATGAGATAAAACCAGTCAAAAGAACCGTTTAAAAATATTCGCACGCATTTAGAGATGGAATTTAACTGGTTATCGGAAAAGGATAGTCTGGAAATCTTTGGTCTACGTGTTTTGTTCATCGCAGAAGAAGCTCTAGAACATGACTGGGTTAACATTTGATTGTGCGAGAGCGGTTCCATCACAAACTCAATACAAGAAAAATATAATGTAATGACAAGCAAGAGCAATATAGACAAGTCTTTTACTCTTATTATTATAAAAAGAAAAAAAAAAAAAAAAAAATTTTTTTTTTTTTTTTTTTTTTTTTTGTCCTTGTTATTTCTAAAAATAGATATAGGAACTTTATGTTATTGAGAAACCCCCGGGTACATTATTTTTAAAATAAAACCACCAAATGATAAAGCTTTTTACTATCAAAACAACGACTAACAATGCCCAAAAGCACCATCTACGATAAAATGGTATAGCAGTGTTTATAATACCTACAATACCAACAGTTGTTGGAGGAGGTTTAGGAATAACTAATGTTAATTCATTTGATATTAAAGTTCTGTATTTATAAGGTTTAACGTATGTAGAATTTATTGGATTAAACGAAGGATCTAAAACATTTGTAAGATAATCTGAAACTTCATAATCTTCTCGAATCAGTCTTCCGATTACGTTTGCTGTTTCTATTTGTGGTTTGATATTTGGATTTATATAATAAATATTATTTATAGTTGGTAAAATAATTTTTCCATCGTTTGTTTGAGCATATCTTTCCAATAAAATTTGTTTTAACGTTCCTGTGCGACTGAGTTTGTTGAGGTCTACAGATGTAATTTTCCGATAATATTCGTTTTTGTAACCGTCTTTTGGATAATAAGGTTTTCCGTTTTGGTCAACCGCATATTTATTTTTAATTAGGTATTGTTCTTCATTATCATCGCTTGTTTTCCGTAAAGGATAAATTTCTTTGTTCTTAATGGATACCGCATATCTGTTTGGAATTGTTTGTGGTTTGTTTAAATCTACAAAGGTCAAATAAAATTCATTTCCAAACATGTCAATAGGAAAAATATGTTGTCCATCATGTGCAGAAGCGTAATATGGGGTACCATCTGCCAATAAGGCTGGAGTATTGTCATCCGGGTAAAATTCATCACCATGTTTGTCTACAGCATAATATTGTTTACCATCGAGTCCAGTACCAATTATTTGTTTGCCAGCCACAATTTCATAAACTTGTGATCCATTAACAATGGAGTACCGAGGTTTACCATTTGCAGTCATAGGATAATTATATTTTCCGTTTTTTTCAATCAAATTTAATCCGTTAATTCTATATTCGTTTCCAAATTCGTCTCTCGGATAGTAATCGGTTCCGCTCTTACAAGCATAGCGATTTCCTAAAATTAATTCCCTGAACTTGCATTGGTTCCTTAAAGGAGTTTCATCTTCATTAGTCATTTCTTGATAAGTACTTTCTTATAATAAGAAAAAAAAATTTTGCCGCTTCGAACCATTAAAAAGAAAATTTTGAATATTAAATGAGTTTTCAATTCCTGCTTGGGAAATAATTGGTACTGGACTCGATGGTAAACAATATTATGCTGTTGACAAATATCGTGATGAATTTTACCCAGATAAATTCCCTTCAAAAAAAAAAAAAAAAAAAAAAAATTTTTTTTTTTTTTTTTTTTTTTTTTTTTTTTAAGCAATATACATTTTTTTAAATTTTCATTTTAAAGTTTACTGGAATTTTTTCGTTTCGTATATTTTCTATAATTTTCTCGTGGTCTACGAAATTATACACATTTTTCAAATATTCCCACGGGTTCCTCATGGCCGATTGACAATGACATGTATCAGGTCCGCTTTCCCATTCAATACTCCTAATACAATCTGTAAGATGCCACTCTCCACTGTCTCTGTTGTAAACTGCGTCAATGAGATCTTGCTTTTTCAAATCTCCAACTTTTACACGAAAACAAAGTACGTCCGTTCTAGCTTCGTACATTTCGTACCATTTCGATACGTTTTCGGTATCCAAAACACGAAACTGGTAAAAATCTTCCAAACTTTCATCGCCTTCTTCAAAATTCAGCGGTTTATAACACACCGCATTTGATTTTCTCGGTCGATGTAGGATTGAAACAAATTTGCAGTGAGTCATCATTCTTTTTTCTAAAAACGAATCTGGAAAATTGAAAGCCCAGGAACAGGAACAATCTGGAGAACCACGAGGAGAATTTTTTAATGACCATAAACATTCATTCAAGTGAAACTCTCTGTTTTTATTCAACAAGATTCGAAGCCGACTGTTGAGACGAACAGCTTGTGATTGAAAACGTAAAATTTTGGTTCGGTATTTAAAAATTTCCAGTTGTCTTCGCAAATGAAACAATTCACGCTCTGACATGATTGGTAAAAGGTCAAAAAAATGTAATAGAGTAAACAAAACGCTACAAGGTTTTTAATAAAAATCTGAAGCTCGATTAAAAAAAAAAAAAAAAAAAAAAAAAAAAAAAAAAAAAAACTTTTTTTTTTTTTTTTTTTTTTTTTTTTTTTTTCAAACTAAAGTTTTTCATTTTTCATTTTTAAAGTTTTTCATTTTTAAATTTTCATCTTTAAATTTTACGCCAGATAAATTTTTTCAAATGTTTGTCGTGCTCGTCTGCCTCTACAATTTTCCTCATGGTTTGAACGTGTGGGTGTTTATGATGATATATTCTAAACCCTTCGAGGTATTGTTCATCTTCCAATCTCCAATCTGTAATCTGAACAAAGCATCAAAGGAATCCGGTCGCCTCCGTCCCAAGTCAGATACTGATAATCATTTGAAATTTCAAAGGAGATTGGGTTCAGTTCCTGGACATGGTTTACACATTGACATTTTTGAAGGTCGACGCATTGGATGATGAGTTTTTTGTTTCGAGTCAGTGTCGCTTGGAAATTACACATGCGATAGGATGACACGTAGCGGGTCAAGACAATCGGTTTGTCGATCCTCATCATATATTTTCTCAGATTGGACAAGTAAATTACTTGCCAAGGCGAATCAGACCTATAATGCACAATGATGAAACCCTTACCCCTTAAGTGATAAGTTAACAAATCATCCGAGAAATGTACCAAATCAGGAAAATCGAAATCATTTTTCGCGCTATCGATGGACTTGCGATAAAAACTGACATGAGAGTTGGGTCGATGAAAATCTTGATAGTTCCACAAATCGAAATGGAACTTGCTGAAATGTAACGTGGTTTCGTTTATCTGCAAATACATGCGATGAAACCCATTTTTTCGATTAAAATACCATCCAGGTCGCAGTTGACGCAGAAAGTCGATGTATTTTAACGAAAACGGAGCAGAAGAAGAAAGATACGAAGCACGGTGTTTTAAAAATGGGCGAAATTCCGGCATTTTTGAAAGTGTATGTAATTTATCTTCCAGTGGAACTTTTTTAAGAATGAGGAATAGAATATCCACGGGCAAGTCTAATAACTGGAGAGTGGCCATTTTCCAACGAATGCAACAACGAGAACGAATACAATAATTTTATTGACTAAATACAGGTTGAAAAAAAAATGGTTTAATGGGTAACAGCAAATAGTATCATTAAATATATTTGAGCACACTTTGACTGCACTATGTCGTATTTTTTAACATTGAATTATATTGCTAGGTACCGCAAAATGAAACAGGAATTCTAGATAGCGGTACATGACACGCATTTTAACAGTTGGTCGCAAAATTATTCGAGCACAGTATCCCCGCTCAAAATTTATATTTATGATTATTGAAAAAAAAAAAAAAAAAAAAAAAAATTTTTTTTTTTTTTTTTTTTTTTTTTTAATAAATTTATATTTGGTATTCATATTTTATTATTTGAATACTCTAAATGTAATACTGATTCTAGGTTCCTTCACTTTTCTTTCAACCGGTATTTCATGCGTCCATTTTTCATTTGTAGGATACTTCATAACATATAGCGATTCGTTTTCCGGCTTAAATTCAAAGTAACCTTTTCCTCCCTTTTCTCTGAATACAAGTCTCCTACTGGCTCCGAAATTCAGACAAGCGATCGGTTTAGTCGGATCCATGCATCTTTCATCATCTGAATGTTTTCCTATCCCGGATCTACCATTCGGATAATAGTTGACGAGGGCAAAGTTAAATTTTACATCCAAATAATTTTCCAAGTCGTGTTTCATTTCCGCAATTAGAGGAGGCCAAGTTACGGCTTCCGCAAATTGCCCAGCGTAATAATAACGCTTTCCAGGAATATTGGAAAATGCGCAAACTTTTCTAAGGGGTTTTCGATAAAAAGTCGGTCTGTAGCAATATGTTACACTTTTAAGGGGTAGTACATTGTACACTTGGTCGAAAGAATACGAAGAAAATTTTGGAAGATATTCCAAGTGAAGTCCATCAGGTCGGTTAATGTAAAATTCCTCCATGACAATCTGAATCTTCATAAAAGTGTGAGAATATAAAAGCCTAAAGTTTCAAAAAAAAAAAAAAAAAAAAAAAAATTTTTTTTTTTTTTTTTTTTTTTTTTTAATATATATTAAAAGAAAGTCGAGCCATAGTTTTCTTTTACTACCAATCTGACACATTTTCTTGTTGCTAAAATTTTTGCATCATGCCAGCTAAAGATTTTACATTTTTAAAAAATTACACGAGAAGCGTCTTTGGAAACAGAAGATCTTTCCCATGCCCTCATTGCAAAACCATTCTTTTACCTAAACAATTCGAAAAGCATTGTTCCCAAAAGCACGGTTTAAATACTCGACTCTGCTGCGTTTGGTGTTTGGGTAAGGTTTCATGGAAAAGCGGACATAAAAATCATCGAGCCGATCACCTTCTTCCGTGTTTTCGAAAATTTATGAAACTTGTCAGAGTTCAACCGCCCGAAAATTCCACTCCATCTGTCAAACCCGCTCCCACACCTTTCGACATGACACCCATGGCTGAAAAAAGGTGTTTGTTTGGTCGCATTTTCGATCCTCCTCCGCGAGCTTTTGATCTCATTTGGCCCATGCCTTTGGATCCTAACCCTCTGACTTTCGAAGACGATTCTTTGAACAGGGCCGTTTCTTGCGTTCGAAAATATTTGGAACTGGGAGAAAAAGCAGAATGGTTTCACGCCATGGTTCGAACTGTTGCTTTTCCAGGTTTTCTGGAAGCCATGGATAGGAACGAAGGTCGAACTCGCACCTTAACATTTTCCTGCTGGTGCGATGCAGGCCAGCCCGAAGATCCCAGACTCAGGCAACACAGGCACATGATTATAGTTTCGTCACCACCTGGAAATTTCTTGCGAAACGTTTGGGAAAAAATTGTGGTAGCAGACCGGCCTCGTAAAAATTTCAGATGTATGTTTTATAAACGCCTCACATCACCCATGCATTTAGCCAACACGATCGGATACTTGTGCAAGCGTGAATCGCACTGCGATTTCTGGAACGAAAAATCCCCGAATCCCCACTTTTACCTGTTTGAGAGCCTCCCGAGAGATTACATGTTACCACTCGTCTTGCAATGGGAAGGTGGTCTGATCAAACTCCTCGACCAAAAATTTAGAAATTTGAATCGAGTGAAACTGGTCCGAACCAACATGATTTTTTTCGAACGCAAGTGGCGCATCAAAATCAAAAACATTCCCGGAATCGTGCTAGGCATGGTTCTTCCACTCGCGAAAGATTTCCAACCCTGTCAAGGTCCCACGGATATTTTTCTACATCTCACAGGGGAACGTAAAATCTTTTTCGAACGCAACCCGAATTTGAAAAACTTGACTCGGGAAACCTGGCTGGAAAAGCAAGCCCAGATGGGCAATCTTTTTTACTTTGTAGTGGGAGAAGACCACTGGACCCCTCGCCCTTACCACCAAGGCTTGATCAACGATTTCAAACCCATTGTCGATCGAAACAGGGAACTCGAATCGGAAAATATGGGGCTGAAAAACGAAACGACCCACTCGAAACAGAGGCAAGCAGTTTCGGAGCAGCAGGTAAAAAAACTGAAAACAACGTAAACTTTATTTCGACTCAGCGAGTTGGCATTTATATTTAATTCTTAAAAAATGATGTAGTTATCTACAAACCCAATACTTGAATGGTTTCAAATTTTATCTCAGATTTAAAAAAAAAAAAAAAAAAAAAAAAAATTTTTTTTTTTTTTTTTTTTTTTTTTTTTTTTTACCATTTGAATATTTATATTAAAAAAAGTC
This sequence comes from Maratus speculifer, assembly GCA_964019185.1. Taxonomy (NCBI): domain Eukaryota; kingdom Metazoa; phylum Arthropoda; class Arachnida; order Araneae; family Salticidae; genus Maratus; species Maratus speculifer. The sequence goes on along the minus strand of OZ025301.1, from coordinate 235,380,982 downwards.
CGGCCATCGTTTTCTTTTACTGACACATTTTCTTGTTGCTAAAACTTTTGCATCATGCCAGCAAACGCTAAAGATTATACGTCTTTAAGAAGTTATACGAGGAGCCTCTTTGAAAATCAAAAAACTTTCCCCTGTCCTCAATGCAAAACCATTCTTTTGCCCAAACAATTCGAAAAGCATTGTTCTAAAAACCACCAATTAAATTCTCGACTCTGCTGCGTTTGGTGTCTGGGTAAGGTTTCTTGGAAAAGCGGACAGAAAAATCATCGAGTCGATCACCTTCTGCCGTGTTTTCGAAAATTTATGAAACTTGTCAAACTTCAACCTAAACCACAACCGCCAGCACCCGAAAATTTTACTTTATCAGTTAAACCCGGTCCCACAGCTTTTGATTTGAAACCCATGGCTCCCCACAAATGTTTATTTAATCATGTGCTCGATCCTCCTCCGCGAGCTTTTGACCTCATTTGGCCAATGCCTCTAGACCCGAACCCGTTAACTTTTGAAGTCGATTCTTTGAGCTGGGCCGTTTCCTGCTTCCGAAAATATTTGGAACTCGGAGAGGAGGTCGAATGGTTTCACGCCATGGTGCGAATTCCTGCCTTTGCAGGTTTTCTAGAAGCCATGGAAAGGGACGAAGGTCGGACTCGCACGTTGCCGTTTTCATGCTGGTGCGACGGAGGCCAGCCACCCGAAGCCAGGTTCAGGCAACACAGACACATGATCGTGGTTTCATCTCCACCTGGACATTTTTTACGAAATGTTTGGGAAAAAATTGTGATAGGAGACCGACCTCGTAGAAATTTCAGATGCATGTCTTACAAACGACTCACATCGGCCATGCATTTAGCCAATACCATCGGCTATCTGTGTAAGCGCGAATCCCAATGCAATTTCACGGGCGAAGATAAAAAATTCCCGGAGAAACAGAACCATTTCTACCTGTTCGTAAGCCTCCCGAGGGATTACATGTTGCCATTGGTCCTGCAATGGGAAGGCGGTCTGATCAAACTCCTCGACCAAAATTTTAGAAACTTTAAGCGAGAGGAACTGGTGAAATCCATTATGACTTTTTTCGAACGCAAGTGGCGCTTCAAAATCAAAAACATTCCCGGAATCACGCTCAACACCGTTCTTCCAGTTGCAAAAGATTTTCAACCTTGCCAAGGTCCCACAGACATATTTTTACATCTCACCGGTAAACGTAAACTCTATTTTGAACGTAATCAAAATTTGAAAAATTTGACTCGGGAAGCCTGGCTGGAAAAGCAAGCCCAGATGGGCAATCTTTTCTATTTCGTCGTGGGGGAAGACCACTGGACCCCTCGCCCCTACCACCAGGGCTTAATCAACGATTTCAAACCCATTGTCGATCGAAACAGGGAGCTTGCATCGGAAATTGTGGTGCTGAAAAACGAAATGTCTCACATGAAACAGAGGCACGCGGATTCGGAGCGGGAGATCAAAGCGCTTTCTCTTAAAATGGACGAGTTGAATGGTAAATGTTCAAATTTAAAAGTCAAAAATTCCCAGTTGAAAGAAAAATGTTCAAGGTTGAGCGACAAAAATTGCGAGTTGAACGAAAAAATCCACATGCTGAATGAGAAAATTCATCAGCTGCACGAAGGAGAAATCGCGAGACTGAAAAGGGAAAATGAAGAGCTTCGGAAGGAGCTTGTCGAAGTGAAAAAGGAAAATGAAAAGCTTCGGAAGGAACTTGTCGAAGTGAAAAAGGAAAATGAAATGCTGAAAAAGGAAAATCAGATATTGAAAAAGGACAAGCTTGGAAAAACGAAAAGACCCAGGCTTTCAATTTAATTTACTAAAAAAAAATAATGCATGTCAAGTAGAAATGACTATAATGGGTTTTTTTAAAAAAGTATAATTTAAATTTTTTCAGCGTTCATTTTTTTTTTAATTTTATTGGGATTTTTTTTCCATAACTGAACATAAAATTTCATTTTCGGATACAAAACAGAGTAAAAAAGGTGTTTATCAGATGTGTTACAAATATTATTCGAATAAAATTGCTTGTAAACTTCTACAAAGAGTTAAGGTCCAAATTTGACCTAGGTCAAAGGTCAAACCAAGGTCAAAAGAGAAAATTGTATCTCTAGAAAATGGTTTCAAAATTTGCTCGACCAAAAAATGAAAAAAAATGACTATTTCCATATGAGGTCATTGACCTTTAATTTTTTTTTTTTTTTTTTTTTTTTTTTTTTTTTCACAATTTCAATTTTTGTCGCCCACCGAACCGGAAGTAACAATTTGAAACTCATTAAGTATTCAAAAATTCGGGTTATCAATTCTAAAAATAGATTTTGCAGGGTTCGAACTTTAAAAAAAATAATTTTAAATATTCATAAACTCTAAATTGTGACTTTTTCTGTGACTTGTGACTTTTTCTGTGACTTGTGACTCCCTTTTCGCGTTTAAAAGTTTTCGCCATTTATTTCATCAATAATATTTTATGAATCTTGATCCATAACACACTTTTCCTTCCACACCCTCCTCCGGCCATGTTCCTGAACTAGTGATTAAAATTTTGTGAAACATGTGGAAAAAAATGGTGGGAGCAAGACTCCGCTTGCCTGTTTCGGAAAACTAGGTCCATTCAAACTTTTTTTTAAAAAAAAACGATGCCTGTGTAAAAATTTCATGCCACTTTAAACATGGTTTAATTGACAGGTACCGCAAAATCAACACCTTATCTAAAATTACGGTAACAAAGCCTCTTTTTAACAGTTGGCTGCAAAATTCTTCGAGCACTCTAACCCCTCTGAATTTTTTTCAAAACGAAAAAAATATGCAAAAATTGGAACGGGGGGGGACATGTACTGTGTAAAAATTTCATGCTACATTAAACAAGGTTTAATTGACAGGTACCGCAAAATCAACACCTTATCTAAAATTACGGTAACAAAGCCTCTTTTTAACAGTCGGCTGCAAAATTCTTCGAGCACTCTAATCCCTCTGGATTTTTTTCAAAACGAAAAAAATATGCAAAAATTGGAACATGTATAAAATAAATTTTTTAACGTCGTTAAAAATATATATAAAATTCCACTGTTTGCGTTTATTTACACAATGGTACAAGCGAAAAACAACGTGAACAAAGCGAACCCAAGTTCCAAAAGAGCACAAATTCCACAAAATGTGTCTTTCCACTTCATTTCTTTACTTGATTTTTTTTTCAAAAACCTGCCCAGCCAAAGGGTAATATTGTAATGTTCTGTAATTTATTAAAAAATATAAAAAAAAGATGTTTTTTTCCCCCCCAACCTGATGCGTTATTAGTATCGGATCTCTGATAACCTAACTTAATTTTTTCAGAACTGGGTTTTATTTGTGAACTAATTTAAATATTGCAGTGAAACCTGCAGCTTAGTGTGTGAGCCGGTGGAAGTCAGGAGGTTAAAAGAAATTATATCTACCAACATTGGAGTGTTTATATGGATTGGAAAAGAAAGTCCTGTGTTGAAATTTAGGCGTGACCTTGCGCAACAATCGGGTTGCACGTGGCGGATTAAAAATAAACAAGGCCGGCTTCTCGGAAAACAGGATGCTGGTCAATTTATCTACGTCAAAGAAATACAAAAACAGGTCGAGACTCTTATGTAACCAGTTTTTCCTTGACACATGATTATTTTAGTTTGTTTGTTTTTCTACGACCTATTTTAACGGAATTCTGGTGAAGCAGGAAGTTCTAGAAAGATCTTTCGAGGTCGAATGAGAGTATAAATACGGGTCTGCCTGGCCGAGCAAGCTATCATTTGCTTGAGCTCCTGCTGTTGTTCCTCATCTCCAGTCAGAATGTTCTTCTATTTAGTCAACGATCTGCTTTCTTTTCCGATTCTGGTAGTGTTGTCATCCGATGGCTTGCCCTTTGTCCGGGCAACAGATATTGCTCGAATATTTGAATACAAAAATTTACATCAGTATGCATCTGCACACGCCCATCTGAGGGTGAAAGATATCATTTATAAGAGAATGGACTTGCCCCGTGGATCTCTGAAAATTCGAATTTTTTCAATTGGAGAGGCCGTGAAAATTTTGAGAGCATGCAAGAGGCGAGCAGCTGAGTATTTGGTTTACACCTTTCAAAACCCAGAGGTGGCCAGGATCCTACCGCTCGAACCTATGAGAATCACGACTGAATATAAGAAAGCGATTCGAGTAAAAACAATGGCTGATGATTATTCAAATTCACAGACTTTCAGTCAATTTCTAAGCGACTTTAGACGCAAAACTTTTGATCTGTACGAGGACTTGGCTAATGAATATATATTAAAACGACGAGAAGTTCACTTGTATGAAGAAAATTTAGAGAACTTGAGAATGTCAGGACCCCCGAGAAAAGTTTTGATACATTTCGGAGAAGAGGTTTATGAATACAGTTTGTGTTAAAAAAAAAAAAAAAAAAAAAAAAAAAAAAAAAAAAAAAAAATGGGTCGAACGAGGCATGTGTTATGGAAAGACTTTTATAGTCTTTATCCATACATGCCTCGTTCGGCCCATTTTTTTGGGTTAGATATAAATCCAATATTGGAAAACTTGAAAAGCAAAACTTGCATTTTTTTCGAAAAAATAAATTACACATAATCATTGTTGGGGCCCATTTTTTTGGGGGGGTTAAATCCAATATTGTAAAATTTAAAATGATAGAAAGACTTGCCCATATTGTAAAATTTAAAATGATAGAAAGACTTGCCCATATTGTAAAATTTAAAAAAGCAAAACTTGCATTTTTTCGAAAAATAAATTACACATAATCATTGTTGGGCTTTTTTAATCATAATGTAAGGGAAATCTTTTGAGATGTATTTAAAAAAACAGACCCCATTAACCATAATGTAAGGGTGTGCTGTATTTAAAAAACAGTTTTTTTTTCGCCATTGATTATAATGTAAGGGAAATCTTTTGAGCTGTATTTAAAAACTAGTTTTTTCGCCATTGACTATAATGTAAGGGGGAAATTCAGTAAAAAGCTATTGATGTATTTAAAAATAGTGACCATAATGTAAGGGAAATCTTTTCCTATAAAATACTAATGCATTTTAAAATTTACTTGTCGCAAGTTAGAACTTGTTAAATATTGAAATATTCGAGGTATGAAAAAAAATGATATCAAGTAAAGATTTTACAAGGAACTTGTAATGACCGTAATATATTTTCCAAAAATTCTAAAAATAAACTGAATGTTCTAGAAAATAATTATATAACTATTTTTTCTCGTGATCAGATAAAAAAAAGGAATTGCATCATTTCCTTTACGAGAATTTAATCTCATGACCTCCGAAAATAAAATGTTCTAGAAAATAATTATATAACAATTTTCTCGTGATACGCATCTGTTCAAACAGATAAAAAAAGGAATTGCATCATTTCCTTTCCGCTTCCGAAAATAAAAAATGTTCTAGAAGTTTCTTTCAGAATTGGTTCTGATATTTTTTTTACACTGTGGCTTCCTGTTAACCGCGATAAAATAGCTACATCCTTTCTGATAATTCTATTTCAGTCCGATTGTTTTGACAAGTCTTTTATATAAAAAGGAGATCGCATTGTGACCAAAGCATCATTCTGCTCTTGTCAGAAAGCCTTGCTACCACTTTTTATCGACTAGTTGGAAATTTTCTTTATCTGAGAACTTTGTCTTTGAACCATGAGCCTTTCAAACATTTGCATGGTCGTTGATTTCGACGGATTCCGCATCGGGGGAAAATTTTACTGCCGAGAACTGGGATTTGCCTCACTGACGAAAGGCGATAGCGGCATGTACACCTTCAGATTGAACCACCTGGCTAATCAAGCGACTTTTAAAGATTGGAAAACAATCAACTATTGTACAAACAACCTGCACGGCCTAACTCTTGAACCCCTGACTAACGAAAGACATCTTTTTGATTTCGAATTTTTTGAAACCATTGTAAAGGCCGAGTATGAGTGCCAAAAAACTGATAAAAAATATATAGTAGCCTATAAAGGTGGCCACGTTGAAAGGGACGTGCTGCAAGACCTAGGGATTCCATATCTAAACTTGGAAGATTTTGGATGCCCAAAATTTGATGCAATATCCCACCCATTGAAATACATCCTGGTAAACGGCTGTGGAATTCATAGAAGACTGCTTAATGATAAAATGCCACATTGTTCGAGAATTGAATGTATTGTTTTCGCCGATTGGATTCGAGATAAACTTTAAAAAAAAGAGACTTGTTGATTTAAAAAAAAAGAAAAAACGGGTCGAACAGAAACATGTTTATAAGGTAAAAGACAATAGTCTTTTATCCATACATGTTTCTGTTCGGCCCGTTTTTTCGCGTCAGATAGGAAACCAATATTGGTTTATTTTTTTTTTCTAAAAAAAAAAGAAACAAAGTTTATAAAGTGATGAAAAAATGAATCGTGTTATCAGATATATTGGAATAATTTTTTTTAAAAAAAACTTGTTAAAATCTAAAGAAACATTTTTTTTACGATCAAAAAAAAAAAAAAAAAAAAATTCAAATCTTAAATTGCAATCTTTTAGCGCCAAAACACTACTTTTTCCCCCCCAGTACACTCACGATTCATTTTTTCCCCAAAAGACTAAAAGTTTTTACATTAAATTAATAATCAATAATTTGACCAAGATTTCAAAATCACTTCTTCGCGAAAAAGATCCTCGATAGGCACCTCTGGTGTACACAAGAGGATTAGAAAAATCTTTTTATATGAACACCAATTCTTAAATATTTACACAACTTAATAAATTTGGTTCCACCCAAGTAAGAGATTAGCAGCTCACATAGCTATGAATGTATTCCAAAATATCTATCACAGAAAGTTCACAATAAGGCGGAAAATATTTTGTTATTTTTTTCAAAAGTCACCAGATATCTATACTTATTCATTTTCAATTAATACAGAGTTGAAAGAAACATGTCTCACTGAAAAAAGTAAGACTTTCAAATTTATTAACATTTATTTTTTTCGAAAATTTCCGAGTCGCGTCTTAATCGAATGGATCTGCTGCAATCGTTTCTGTCTCACCCGACCCCCCCATAATTAGATATCTTGGGTTAACTCTCAGAGCAAGTTTCATATTCATCGAACAATTAAAACGGGAGATATTAAAGTTTAAAAGTAACCCGAAAAGCATTTCATGGGGTGAAAACCGAAAAAAACGCGATAACTTTTTAAATAAAATAGATATCGAATCAGTTTAAAGTTTATATTACTTCTCAAAAAATGAGCTGCATGACAGATTTTTGGTAAAGTTAAAAATGGGGGGGGCGAAAAAAAAACAGGGAGAGAAAAAAAATCACAACTTTGTCAATTCTCAAGATATCAAATCCAACTAAATTTTTTATATAAATGTACTCAACATTATCTGAAACTTTTGTATTTATAGGTTTTTTCGACAGAATTAACTTTTACCGACGAAAAGAAAAAAGAAAAAAAATTCATAACTTACTCAATTCTTAAGGGTGTTCTTATGTTCTTAAAATCAAAAAGGGTAACTTTGTGACACATGCATTAATTTATTTTTGTTTGGAAATGCATAAAAATAGCAGGTGTTGTTATTCAGAAACTCTTTAATTGCACTCATTCTTTTGTTTTTTTTTTAAAAACACAATAGATTTTTCATAACAAGCCTTCAAAGTTGACACTTTTGAGCATATTTCCCGACGAAAGCAGAAAAACGGGTGATTGCGTCATCGAAATAGCTTATAACTCGATAAGTAATTTAATTATCATAAAATGGAAAAATAAGTTCAATTCGAAATCGCTTTCATAGTCAGGCATTAAAATTTTATAACTTTTTGTTGAAAAATGAATTTGTAAAATGTGTCAAAACGTTTTTCGCTTGTTGAGCGGATCAGTTGAGAACAACACCCTTAAGTAATCAAATATAATTACATTTATTTTACATCTTCTCAATAATATCTACAATTTTTATATTAACAAGTTTATCATAGGACTAATTTTTCTAGCAAAAATAAATTAAACAAAAAAATAGGAGTTGGAGAAAAAAAAAAACTCAAATCCAAACTGCTTATTTTCAGACTCATTTTTAAATTCAATTTTGCTCACATCCAAATGACAAATTCTCTTATTTAGCAACTATGGCGAATTGGTCGAGTTTTCAATAAAGTCAGAATATATTTTAAAAAAGGCAGCCAAAAAAGGTATTTTGAACAGAAATTTCTGACTTTATGGTGATTGAAAGATTGAGAAAATATAACAAATTGCGTTTTTTCAGACTCATTTTTAAATTCATTTTTTGCACTCAAACGCATCTAGGGTCGACTTATTTAGACTCTGCATTAGTTCTTGAGATATAGCTATCGCAAAAATCGTGCAAAATGTAGCATAGCAGCGCCACCTGCTGGCCAATTTACACCAAAACTTAATCAGCGTCTATTTATATCAAGGGGGTCACAGAATCTGAAGTTTGGTGAAATTCTGTGCATTAGTTCTTGAGATATAGCTATCGCAAAAATCGTGCAAAATGTAGCATAGCAGCGCCATCTGCTGGCCAATTTACACCAAAACTTAATCAGCGTCTATTTATATCAAGAGGTCACAGAATCTGAAGTTTGGTGAAATTCTGTGCATTAGTTCTTGAGATATAGCAATCATGAAAAACGTGGCACAGCAGCGCCACCTGCTGGCCAATTTACACCAAAACTTAATCAGCGTCTATTTAAATCAAGGGGTCACAGAATCTGAAGTTTGGTGAAATTCTGTGCATTAGTTCTTGAGATATAGCAATCTTGAAAATCATGAAAAACGTAGTATAACAGCGCCACCTGCAGGCCAATTTTCACCAAAAACCAATAGGCACTAATCCATATCAAGGTCTAACTGAATATAAAATTTTATTAAATTTCAAGCATTAGTTCTTGAGATAGAGCGCCCACAAATTTTTTGTCACATACAGACAGACGTATAAATCCGTCGAAAACCGGAAGTCGAAAATTTTCATGAATCCAATACTTTCTTCTTGTAAAGATAGAAGAAAGTAAAAAGGCTGCTAAAAAAGGTATTTTGAACAGAATTTAGCTTAAGATGATTTTGATAAAACTCGTTTCTACAAAAAAAATTAGATTAAATTAATGCAAGTTGCTCATTTTTATTATAAAATGTAACATTATTGTGTGTCATTATTATATAAAAATAGAATCAATGCATGAATAAAACAAAAAAAAAAATCTTTTCCTGCTCGCTCATGTTGAACGAAAACCAACTTTTCTAAAAAAAGAGTCACAGTTAAATGACCTTGAGTTGAGTTTTAGTTTGGAAATTATTTTTAGCGAAAAAACGATGATGTAAAAATATTCTTTTTACGCAGTTGGATGACCTTGAACTCAGTTCAAGTTAGATGTTTCACTTTTAGTTAAATATTTCAGTTAAGATTTGAAATTTGACGTCATCCTAGCATATAAATACAGCCACCGATTTTGTGCGAATTAGTTTGGATTCGGCGCCGAAACCAGTGGCTACTAAACCTGCAGATTGTGTTTCAATAAGTTTTTGGGGTAAGTCAATTCAATTAATTAATTATTTCATTTAACAAATAAAAAATAATGTGACTCTGTTGTATTGAAAATAATGTTTTATTAATATTTTACTTTGTAATTGTTTCAGAAACGTACAGTTTTTTTTTAACAAGTATAAAATTTTGTAAATTTAATAACAAAAATGTCAATAGTGGGGACCCCCTGGTCGATCCATAAAAAATAATGTTTTATTAATATTTTACTTTGTAATTGTTTCAGAAACGTACAGTTTTTTTTTAACAAGTATAAAATTTTGTAAATTTAATAACAAAAATGTCAATAGTGGGGACCCCCTGGTCGATCCATAAAAAATAATGTTTTATTAATATTTTACTTTGTAATTGTTTCAGAAACGTACAGTTTTTTTTTAACAAGTATAAAATTTTGTAAATTTAATAACAAAAATGTCAATAGTGGGGACCCCCTGGTCGATCCATAAAAAATAATGTTTTATTAATATTTTACTTTGTAATTGTTTCAGAAACGTACAGTTTTTTTTTTAACAAGTATAAAATTTTGTAAATTTAATAACAAAAATGTCAATAGTGGGGACCCCCTGGTCGATCCATAAAAAATAATGTTTTATTAATATTTTACTTTGTAATTGTTTCAGAAACGTACAGTTTTTTTTAACACGTATAAAATTTTGTAAATTTAATAACAAAAATGTCAATAGTGGGGACCCCCTGGTCGATCCATAAAAAATAATGTTTTATTAATATTTTACTTTGTAATTGTTTCAGAAACGTACAGTTTTTTTTAACACGTATAAAATTTTGTAAATTTAATAACAAAAATGTCAATAGTGGGGACCCCCTGGTCGATCCATAAAAAATAATGTTTTATTAATATTTTACTTTGTAATTGTTTCAGAAACGTACAGTTTTTTTTTAACAAGTATAAAATTTTGTAAATTTAATAACAAAAATGTCAATAGTGGGGACCCCCTGGTCGATCCATATCTGACCCTAATTATCCGAAGCGGTTCAAATTTTGTACACAGTACTATGTTTAATCAAAGTTTGCCCCCCATGGTGTAGTATTAAAAATCACGTTTGCTCATAGTTTATGATCCAATCGACTTGATTTTTTTAACATTTGTTGAGAATTGTACACAACAAAACTATTGATGTGGGCCCGATAAAATTTTGTCGCTTGACTTCAAGCCTGGAAAATGGAACCCATGAATGACATTGGGATGACCTTGAAATTAAAAACTTTTATATCTTTGACTGTAATTGTATGGCGCTTACATGTAATATCCTATTATGGAAAAAAAAAAAAAAAAAAAAAAAAAAATTTTTTTTTTTTTTTTTTTTTTTTAACTTACTAGAAGAAACGCAATCACAAAGAGACTTTTTAAAGCCATGGCATGGGTAGCCCGCGGCATCACAAAAAGTCACCGTGTCATTCACCTTCACGCTCAATCCTCTTTTTGGAATAGGCGTCATGTTGCTTAACAACAGAGGATTCTTAAAACACCCCATGAAAGAAGATACATCTCAAAGTTTTCGGTCAATTTGAAAAAAAACTTTGGTGAATCAGAAGGTGTACTTTCGAGATTTCATTAGATTAGGACTGAAAATAAGCAAAGAGTGTGTAAGGAACATGAGATTCGTATATATATGAATGTAGTAAAAAAAAAAAAAAAAAAAAAAAAAAAAAAAAAAAAAATTTTTTTTTTTTTTTTTTTTTTTTTTCATGTTGTAAGATTATAAAGCTTGTGGCTTCACTTGTAATTTTTACATTCTCCGCTTGTTGAAACAAAGTATCTTTTCTTCGCAAAATGTCTAACAATTTGCTACTTAAAGCAGTTTTTTTGCGTGGGGAAATTGATGAGTGTGAAAAGAGAATTTATAGCAAAAAAGATATAATAAGAACAGATTGTTTTCTTGAAAATGTATTTTCTTTTCTACTGAATCATTATGAAAATTTTCATGCAGACAGTCCGATGAATGAAAAAGAAACCAATCTCATTGAAAAAACTTGCGAAATTCTTAGTGTATTTCTTGACAAGTATGGTAATGAAATAAAAAATCTATGCTGTGAAATAAAAAATATTGATGAAGATAATATAAATAGTCTTTTAACAGGTGTATTTAATGAATTGTTTATCGAAGGTATTACTTGGAGTCGAATAATTGCATTTTTCGCTTTCGTCGGGGAATTGGCTGTAAAATGCATCCAAGATAAATTACCTAAAAGCATTATAGATGTAATGTATGAATGTTTTTCAAGATTGGTACAGGAAAACTTATTATCATGGGTGAAAGATCATGACGGTTGGGAGGGTATAAAAAAAGTTGTTCCTGAAACTTTCTCATCAAATCCAAAACCGAATTGGGCGAGGAGCTTATTACATTCCACAGTTAGAATGGTTGGTACCTTAGCATCTATAGCAAATGCTATGGAAGAAATTTGCCGCTAAAATGTTTTTAAAAATACTCTGGGGAAAATCATATCACTTTAGCTATTATAATTTATCATAACTTATCTTGGTCTTTTTGTAATTATTTTTAATCTAAAGTTAAAGTGGGAGATTTTTAAAAGTATTTATTCACTAAATAAAGGTTTTTTTTAGTTTGGAGAATCAAAAGATGCACTTTCGAGATTTCATTCGATTAGGACTGAAAATAAGCAGAGAGTGTCTAAGGGACATGAGATTCAATTATATATGAAAAAAAAAAAAAAAAAAAAAAAAAATTTTTTTTTTTTTTTTCTGATTTGACAGTATAAGTTTCGGATGAAACCAAGACTTTAGCTTTCCGCTCTATCGCTTCGCTATTGTTCGGAGCAACTGGAACCTTGCGGTGTTAACGTAACGTTGCTTCGCTCCCTTTTCCTCGCTGCCTTTTTGCATTTTTTTTTTTTTTACATCTTTTAAATGTTTGCTTTTAATGTTTGTTTGTTTTTTACATGTTGTGTTTGTATTGTCCGGGGAGGGGGTTAAACTTTGCTTTTAATGTTTGTATTTTTACATGTTGTGTTTGTGGGGGGGGGGGGGAGAAAAACTTTGCTTTTGATGTTTGTTTTTTTTTCATGTTGTGTTTGTGGGGGGGAATCCGCGGTAACATTTGTTTGTTTTTTTGTCATTTTCGCTTTAAAAGGAATCCGTGGTGGTAAAAAATTTTTTTTTTCAGCACAAGGGAAAATAATGGTAAGTATAATTTCTTTTTCAGCACCCTTCGAGTTCAAATTTCTTTTTAAATAGAGCGCGTTCAAAAAAAAATTTTTTGTTAAATTTCACAACACACAATCCAATTGCGAGGTGTAGGCAAGTCCACATTATCTTGGGTTTGTGGTGAAGATAGTTTTGTCAGAGCGCGTTCAAATTGTTATTTTTTTTAAAAAAAAACGGACACAAAAAAAATCCCAGAAGTTGGAGAAAAAAAAAGTCCTTCCTCGATCCTGGGCTTGGAAGGCAAAATATTTATTTCAGGCTAGTTTTTAACAAAAAGAAATTTGTACTCGAAGGTCATCGAAGAAGCCAACCTGTTTTTTTCTCCACTTTCTCTTTTTTTTCGGAAGCGGGCTTCCCGGCTTTGAGAAATTGATGGACGAGGAGTTATCCGAATCCAAGCCACGAATTCCGAAGGATCCTCTTGTCTCTCGGCGAAGGTTTAGGGAAGCACCTCGAAATAACGCCCCTTGCGGGGTGTTTCGCAAAGCCTCTGGAATGGGAATTGGGGGCCTTCCGATCCCTGTTGCAGCTGCGATGGTCTGACGTGGTACGCATCGTAGACAGGCCAGCGGTTAGAGACTTTCAGCTCGGTTTAAAACTGACGGCCTCGTGGGGAGACAAGGGGCGAACTCCCTTTTTTTGTTTAAAAAAAAGGAGTTCGAACTGGTTCGTGAGCGAGCATCTTTTCCACTTTTTTTTACTCCGTGCTGATCCAGAAAGAAAATTTTTTTCACCATGTCGACTTTTTTTGTCGTCCGTGCATAAAAATCTATTTCTGTTTATTATGGCTCGGAGTGGAAGTGAAAGATGTCTACACCTGTTTGGTAAAGATCGGGCTCCTTCGGCAACTATTCTACTTTTAAAACAAAAGCTCCTAAAAAAAGCTTGAAATGAAAAAAAAAGTGTCTAGTTGTCGAATTGCGATGGACCGGTCGTAAACTCGCAAAGCGGGTGCCCCATTCAGGAGTAGTGCTGCGTTGGGCGGATCGGAAACTCGCCGGATGAAGCAAAAGTATCACCGGGTCACCCAAAACCGTTGAAAAAAGAGAGGTGGAGGAAAAGGAAACGAAGGAGTTGAGAGAAAAATTAGGTGAGTATGAATAACTAATAAAATATTTTTCTTTTTCAGAAATTGTCTCATTTATTGGAGTCTTTGTCTCAGCTTATTTCACAGGCACGCAAACAATTGCAACTCGTCGAGCAGGAGCAGAGCAAGAAAAAAAAATTTTTGGATAATAAAAAATGCTGGCTCTTCCTCGGTGGGTTGTTTTTTTCCACACATCTTTACACAAAAATGAAGGATTCCTTTTAAAAAGCGAAACTTTGTCGGAGCAAAAAACAAAAATTTTTTTTTTGTTGAATAATAAAACATGCTGGCTCTGTTTGGTGTTTTTCTTTTCACAGGGGGGCTTCCTTGAAAGCAAAGTGGTATAATTTTTTTCTGTTTATATTATTCTTGCGCTGCGAAATAATTTTCTTTGATCGGGCGTTTTGTTGCGATTTCTGGGCGATATTTTTTTCTGGGCGATATTTTTTTCTTTCGTTTGGGAACTGTTTTGCGTACATTTTTTTTTCTGGGTTGCGATTTCTTTGATTGGGCTCTACGCTTTGTTGCCTGCGAAATGTTTTGCGTACATTTTTTTTCTTTCGTTGGGGGGGATTTTTGTTGCAATTTCTTTGATGCGAAATGTTTTGCGTACATTTTTTCTTTTGTTGGGGGGATTTTTGTTGCGATTTCTTTGATGCGAAATGTTTTGCGTACATGAAACATGGGGGGTGACATTTTTCCCGAGGGAAAAATGTTTTTCCGTCGGCCTAACCGTTCGAAGTTTTCTGTGGTTTCCTTCGAACCTAGCGTGAATACGGGTTAGGTTTTCTTTTAAAAGTCCCGCCACAGAGGGCAACCCAACTCAAGTTTCCAAAATCATGTTCCACATAAAAATTTCATAATCATCATTTCATCATCATTTCACCATCATTTCACCATCATTTCATTACCATCATTTCATTATCATGATTTCATAACCATCATTTCATTATCATCTCACAAAAAATTCATCTCATAAAAAAAATTCATCATCACACAACATTTTTTGGAAATTTGAGTTTTAGTTGTAAATATCTATTTTTAGAAATAATGACGTCATTATATAACTTTGAATTTTTTAATATTAAACAGGTATGAAATTAAAACTTCCAATTTGAAAAAAAAAAAAAAAAAAAAAAATAATAATAATAATAATAATAATAATAATAATAATAATAATAATAATAATAATAATAATAATAATAATAATAATAATAATAATAATAATAACATTGTTTGAACATTTAAAACTTACTAGCAGAAACGCAATCATGTTATTATAAAAATTTAACTTGACCAATATTGAAAAAATTACGAAAAGGCACCGTGTCGTTCACCTTCACACTCAATCTTCTTTTTGGAATAGGCGTCATGTTGCTCAACAACAGAGGATTCCTAAAACACCCCATAAAAGAGGATATACCTCAAAGTTTTCGGTCAATTTGAAAAAAAACTTTGGTGAATCAGAAGGTGTACTTTCGAGATTTCATTAGATTAGGACTGAAAATAAGCAAAGAGTGTGTAAGGAACATGAAATTCGAATATCTATCAATGTTAAAAAAAAAAAAAAAAAAAAAAAAAAAAAAAAATTTTTTTTTTTTTTTTTTTTTTTAACATTGTTTGAACATTGCTTAAACATTTAAAACTTACTAGCAGAAACGCAATCATGTTATTATAAAAATTTAACTTGACCAATATTGTAAAAAAAAAAAAAAATTTTTTTTTTTTTTTTTTTTTAACATTGTTTGAACATTGCTTAAACATTTAAAACTTACTAGCAGAAACGCAATCATGTTATTATAAAAATTTAACTTGACCAATATTGTAAAAAAAAAAAAAAAAAAAAAAAAAAATTTTTTTTTTTTTTTTTTTTACATTGTTTGAACATTTAAAACTTACTAACAGAAACGCACTCATGTTATTATAAAAATTTAACTTGACCAATATTGTAAAAAAAAAAAAAAAAAAAAAAAAAAAAAAAATTTTTTTTTTTTTTTTTTAACATTGTTTGAACATTGCTTAAACATTTAAAACTTACTAGCAGAAACGCAATCATGTTATTATAAAAATTTAACTTGACCATTGTTAATCATCCAACTAGTTCGTTTCTAAAAAATAAGATACAAGTGTAAAATAAAATTTATTGTAGTATGGATTACATAAAATCTCCGAAATCGAAACACCTTGAAAATTTCGATCTACTAGAAAAAGAAAATCCGGAACCAGAATGTTTTAAAAAATTACCTCGGAAAAAAGCAGAAAGAAAACAATATCCAGGTAACCCGTGTTCCGATTGCAAGGAATATTTTAATACTCTAGGTTTAAATGAAGAAGAAATGAAAAAAAGAATAAATGATGTATCAAGACACAGAGGAAAACCACGACCAAAAACGCCTGATTTTTATTACGAACTAGAATTTCCTGATGAACAGGAGTGTTTAAGACGTGGCTATATAGAACCTCCACAACCGTATTCTTTCAAAACTGATACTTTAAAAAAATACAGTTGAAAAAAAATAAAATGCTGTCAAGTTTTATTGTAAGTCTTTTCTGTTATCAAAATTATTTAACTTGACCAATATTGTAAAAAAAAAAAAAAAATAATAATAATAATAATAATAATTTTTTTTTTTTTTTTTTTTTTTTTTACAATTTCAATTTTTGTTCTCCAGCAAACAGGAAGTTAAAAATCTGAAAACTAATTAATATTCAAAAATTCGAGTTTATAACTAACGTCATGATTCTAAAAATAGATTTTACAATTTCAATTATTGTTCCCCTAATTAATATTCAAAAATCCGAGTCATAGTTTTCCGGACTCAAATTATTATTTAAAAAAACTCGACCTTTCTAAAAAAAAATACATATTATCCTAATGTTCAATGTGATCATAAAATATTTCAAAAATTTCTGAAAGCAACGAAACCGCTATCCATCTGTGACAGCGTTTAGAATGGCAATAAGCGCATTCCATATCCAATTTTTTCAAACTTCTCACCACGATCACATTTTCCAACAGATGCAAATAGGATTTCCGGAGGTCTTCGATTTTTTCCAAAGTTTTTTTGTCGTAAACGTGTAATTTTCTCACACCACTTTTTACAATTTCACGAACCAACTTGGCATTGTCCACGCTGCATCCTTCGTAGACCACGCTAACTCTTCCGTCAAACAGAGTAAATCCGTTGGTACCGACTGCCAGAGAGGCTACGCACCTGGAATGTTTGTGTTCGGACCGGATGGCCGACTTGACTTTGTAAGAAGAAGAGGAAATGAACAGATCCATTTTGTGAGCGAGCAAATGGAAAACTGCGTGAAAAATATTGTTGGAGCGATTAAGTTGAACTATATATGTAAGTTGAACATAATCTTTAAAAAAAAAAAAAAAAAAAAAAAAAAAAAAAATAATAATAATAATAATAATAATAATAATAATAATATTTTTTTTTTTTTTTTTTTAAATCTCATGTCCCTTAGACACTCTCTGCTTATTTTCATTCCTAATCGAAAGAAATCTCGAATGTACACCTTCTGATTCACTAAACTTTTTTTCAAATTGAACAAAAACGATAAAGTGTATCTTCTTTTATGGGGCATTTTAGGAATCCTCTGTTGTTAAGCAACATGATACCTATTCCAAAAAGAAGATTGAGTGTGAAGGTGAATGACACGGTGCCTTTTCGTGATGCCTATGTTAAATATCTATGTTTCTTTTTTTTTAAAAACCTATATTGGTTTTCAAAGTGTTATAAAAATATTAGGAGCGGAAAACCCGCTCCCTTTTTTTTTTTTTTTTTTTTTTTTTTTTTTTTTTTTTTTTTAACAATTAATTATTTTTTGACAATACATATTCAAACGCTTGGCTTCCAAAATAAACTATTATATCTTTTGGAGCTCCTGACACTTTAGAATTTTCCAAACTCTCGTGGAAAAAATTAATTTTAAGCAATTTCATTTTGTAGTCGTTGATCATGGTATTGTACATTTCCAGAGTTTTCATTTTGAATTTGTCTAGAAACTCCTTGAAGCTTATCGCGTTTTCTAGACTAATGGTATCCATTTCCATAGTGGATACTTTCAAGTTCCACCTGTTTTCATCATTTTTATGAATTATTTGTATTTTCAAAGCTTTTTTCGGGTTGCTACAAGCCCTAATTCCGTCAGAACCAAATGTTAATATTTTTGTTTCGTCGACATTTCTGAACCAGCGTTTAATAAGTGAGAGGCTTATTTTCGCTTTGCAATTTTTCAACATATCCAAAGTTTCTTCAATTGTAAAGATCCTCGTTGACAAAATTTGAGGAGACAAATGAATGTTTTCGGGTACTACATCTTTCACTATCAATTTGGCATATTTTCTTGCAAATTGATAAACATTTTTATAATGACAGATGCGGCCAATATCAAGCGCCCGTAAATAAGGCAACCCGTTTTTTGAAACAATAACTAAAATTGGAATAGCAAGAGGATCTGTCGCAATCCAGAACAGCATGTTGAAATGATTCCTTCAATCGACAAACGGAACCATATATATATGCATCCGAATCTAAAAATTTCCTCTCCCCACGTGATTTTCAAGGAAAAAAAACAATTGCACAACATCCTGTCCTTCTAGATAAGAGTCCTAAAAATGGCATTGCAAAACATCCTGTGACCTCGATATGATTTTGAAGGGGAAAAAAACCAATTGCATAACATCCTGTCCTCGTTAAAATTAGCACGGATTGCACAACATCCTGTGACCAGAATTTTGTATAAAAGCCCGAGTGTTTGAGATTGAAAAATCATTCTCATTCGTTTGCTAAACGAGTTTTACTCTGTTTGAAAAAAAAAATTTCTTTTCAATTTTTGTTGTTGGAAATGGACTATAAAAGATCAGTCAGGGCAATTGATGTTTTCCCTAATTTTATTTCCAAGTCTGTCCAAAAACTAACTTATCCCGAAAAAAATTTCAAGTTTTGGGCTTCCAACGAAAATGTTAAATGTTTTGTTTTGTTCATGGATGAATATCATAAAATATATTTTTGCAAACATCCCATGGACCAGAAAACCATGGATACAACAAAGAAGATGGGGCGGGAGTGTCAGATTTTCGAAAAATTTCACCCAGAACTCATCGATTGGAGTCGAATGATCACTAGGTATTCGAGAAACCCACAACCTGCGTTCAAAAAAAATTCAGACGTGAGGATGAGTTTTAAACTCAAAAACATGTTTCTTGTAAAAGCATGGTTTACCTTTGGTTTGAAAACCGTGAAAAAAAATACGATCCATTTTATTCAGACTCTAAATGTACCCCTGTTATTTTATTTGCTTCCAAAAACCATGCACAAAAGACTGAGTGTTGAAGATAAAATTTTCCACTACGAAAACATTCATTTATTCGACAGGCGGATCTTGTTGCCCAATGGCGCGTACAAGATCCCAGAGGGTACAACTTACATGTTATATACCACTCAAAAAGTTTTTTTCAGCTCAGATGTATTACCGAAAAACTTTGAATTTCCCTTTCCCGTGGACGATCCGGTAGCCCATAGAATTACTAAACTACAAAATGCGTTTGATGTTCCTCCTGAAACGCCATATATTGATGATGAAAAAGATGAGGATGATTTTAATAAAATGCCACCCCCTCCGCCGCCAAAAAAAGCAAGAACGGAAGAGGAAAAAGATTTCGCAGATTTTTTTAATTTAGATTCCTCGACCGTTGCATGTCCAAATACTTTTTCTGACAGTCAACAGCAACAGGAGCAACAACAACAAATTACATATTGGTTAATTCCGAATCCACCGATATTAGAAAGAAATGTAGTAACAACACCTGTCGATTTTGTAAAACATTTTCAAATTCTAACTTCTAAAATAATGAATAATCCAAAAGAGGGATATTTTCAAAACGTCAACTCGGAGGATCCGGAACCTCTAGATTTAACTTTTCATCATGAAAAAACAACAAACTTGCCAAATGCAGCAAAGTCAAATTTTGAAATGTCCAACCCGATAAATACAGAAATGTGTTTAAATTTTGGAAATGATGTCAACTCGATAAATACAGATATGTCTTCAAATTCTGGAAATGATATCAACTCGATAAATACAGAATTGTCTCCAAATTTTGAAATGACCAGCTCGATAAATACAGAAATGTCTCCAAATTTTGAAATGACCAGCTCGATAAATACAGAAATGTCTCCAAATTTTGAAATGATCAGCTCGATAAATACAGAAATGTCTTCAAATTTTGAAATGACCAGCTCAATAGATACAGGAATGTCTTCAAATTTTGAAAAAAATGTAGATGTAATGGAAAATTCTTATTCCGAAAGCACAAATTTCAATTTAAATTTAGAGGAAATATTAAACACGCCTTATGACCCAACAGAAAATATTGATATTGAGAGCTTAATTTCCGATTTATTAACTCCAACAGTTTGAAAAAAAACCAGTTTTATTTCTAATTTTTTTCAATTAGAATGACAAAAAAAAAAAAAAAAAAAAAAAAAAGAGCGGGTTTTCCGCTCCTAATTTTTTTATAACACTTTGAAAACCAATATAGGTTTTTTTTAAAAAAAAACATAGATATTTAACATAGGCATCACGAAAAGGCACCGTGGCAATCAAAAGTATTCAATTACATTATGGAGGGATCAAATGTATTTTATAAGTTTTAAATTTAAAACGCATAATTATTACATAATTTTGTCGAATTATTTCAATTTTTTTAATAATTGGGTCAATCAAAAGTATTCATTGTAATAAACATTTTACATAATTTGTAGAAACATTTGTAATTGATTCCACACAAAAGTATTCCATTACATAATGGGGGGAACGTGTTTTAATTGTAATTTACTATTTACAATTTTATGAGATTGATATATGAGAGTAATATTTTTAAAATTTTGTTATCGCGCACCTCACGTACAAAAAAAAAAGAAAAATATTGTTACATTATCATTGATTTATAAGTTTCAATATCAGTCAAACTTTTAAATGGAGCTCTCAGAGAAATGGATGCATAAACTTGTGTGTTTTGTTTTCAAAATATCCATTATTCCAAGTCAAAAAATACATTTAGTATATCAATTATTCCAAGTAAAAACTAGTTTGTTGGGGGGCCCATCTTGGTTAGGTATATGAAAATAAAACATGTGAAAACTATTTATACAATGCATTGCAATTCCAAAACAAAATTTATATATTGTTATTATGCATAGTAATGCTCTATTAATGAATTGCTGATGCAACAAATTATATAAAACGCCAAACTAACTCAAGTAATACCAAACTGTGTAAATTGTGTATCAGCTTTGTTTTCAAAATATCAATTATAGAGATGCAAATGTTTCGAATTTTGTAACTACATGGATGAGATCCTAAAATGAATTATATAAAAAAAAAAATCTGTGTCATGGTTTACTGAAAAGTTCAATTTTTAGCATCAGTCAAACTTTTAAATGATCCTAATATTGTGGTTAAAAACAAATTGATACAGTCTGCACATATTTTACGGACAGTTCAAATGTAGTTTTATATCATACATTTTTTTTTTATTTGTAATTTTTGTTAAGGAAATTCATGTTTTTTCATGAAGAAAGAATAATTTATTTCATGAAGAAAATCAAGATATTGCTGATATCATTAGTAATCACCAAATATATTTATGTCAAGCTTTTTAGGTGCGTTCGTAATTATGTAAATACGTCGCTCCGACCCAACCGAATCGTTTGATATTTAAAAACTTATAATTATTACATAATCTTGTCGAGTCATTTCAAATTTTATGAAAATCGGATGTCAGGGACAATCAAAAGTATTCCGTTACATTACGGGGATCAAATGCATTTTAATGGCTCATTTTAAAATAATAGAATTGGTCTTTGAAGTATGCACAAAAATATACATTCTGTACAATCTGTGATGCAAAAAATATTTATTATTAAATTACAGGATCTTTTGTTATACGCATTGCTTGGCTTAAATTATTGTTACTTTTATTATTAAAAAAATTTTCAGAAAAAAATATATACAAATTTCATTAAAAGATTGACTCTGTGGCTAATTTTATTCCAGACCTTTTCTGCTGTTCCGCGAATTGAGTTACATAACATCCTGACTGTGATTTCTAAAAACGGATTGCGCAAAACATCCCATGACACGATTCCTTTTATTCTATAATGAACTTTGTTACGTAATATCCTTTCTCAATAACTTTGATATACGATTATTTTTATCTTAAATTTCCTGTTTTTATCTTTCAAATGACCTCGGTGATTCGTATAAAAAGGCGGTAATCGACGCCATTCGCACATTTTGAACGCTGATCGCTTTTTGTTGCTGGTGGATTTTTTTAAAAATGGCTACTTTAACTGAAAAAGATCTTGAAGATTTGCTTAATTTTATAGATGCGAATGTTTCGCATCTAATAGAAGATCCATATCAGAAAGTTTTAAATACGCCTCTCATAACTTATAATGATAGCTTTCCACGACCTCCGACTCCGATGGAAGAAGATATGATAACAGATTTTGCCTTGCCGCCGCTGCTAGAAACGAAGAAATCTGCAGAGAAGACAAGTGGATTTAAAATGCCCTCATCACCGGTCGTGACTAATAAGTTAAACTTTCCTGTAACAACTCTTGCCTCACAAGTGAAAACAACTCCAGCCAAGCCCGTGACAACACCCTCTCCTGCCAAGAAACAGCAAAATTTTATAGACTTTCTTCAATCTTCAAATACGAAAATGAGAGAACAGTTAAAATTATTTAAAATTCCGAAGAAAACTCCTAGTAACGAGAAGAACTTTCCTGTTGCGAAATCTCATTTAAAGAAAAAATCAAAAACTTCAAAGGGAAATCATTTGAAACTTGATGGGGAAAAGAAAAAAGCTATGGACAAAAAAATCAAAGTGAAGAAATTGGACGAAAAAAAGGATAAGGAAATGGATTCAGATTCAGTATTAATTCTGTCACCTGATCTTGAAGATTATGAATATATATTTCAACTAAAAGGTGACAAATTTTTGAAATTTAAAAAACAATACGAACTAAAATTCGCTAAACTTTAAATTTCACCTCATGTTTTTCTTTCAAGAAAAATTATTTAAAGGTGAAAGTGAAAAAATGGGTCAGAGGCGGTTGTCCAAACCGCCTCTGACCCATTTTTTTGCGAAACGTTACATACCAATATTGGTCAATTTTAAAACTTTAACTTGTCATTTTTTTCACCAGAAAAATTATTAATGGTGGCCCATTTTTGACGAAACGACCAATATTGGTTAATTTCAAAAATTTGTACTTTTCAAAATTTCCATAAACTGAATTTTCTTCCGACAATGTTTTTGATATTTATATACTCGTTTCTTTAATTGTGTTATATCAATCATTCATTGATTTCTCGTTTTTAACGATGGTCAAAGTTAAAAGTCAGTTAAATATAGATTTTGAAAAATACTGACTGTAACAAATCACCTACGTCACAAAATTTAACTGAAAATTCTAAACTTCTTCCACCAAATTTTGTGGTCAATAGCGGACCGTGCGAATCAAAATTCAAACTACCAGCCACAGTTATTCGAAAAAATTTTGACAAGAAAAGCTGAGAAATCTGATAGTAGCGTCAACCAACCAATCTCTCTACCATCTTCAACCACATCATCAACCACATCTGAACCATCCAGATTAATAATTAGAAGCAAAAAGTAACTGTCCAGCTAATGAAAAAATGTTGCTTGTTCGCTTGCTTTGAACATTTAGAATACGATATAATAATTGTATATTTTTCTGCTGTTTTAAACACTTTCCAACATAGTTGAAATAGCTTTATGAATTGTGTTTTTCTACCCGTGCTCTAACTAGTGTAAATATATTCGGATTCTTCAACCACATCATCAACCACATCTGACCATACAGATTAATAATTAGAAGCAAAAAGTAACAGTCCAGCTAATGAAAAAATGTTGCTTGTTCGCTTGCTTTGAACATTTAGAATACGATATAATAATTGTATATTTTTCTGCTGTTTTAAACACTTTCCAACATAGTTGAAAAAGCTTTATGAATTGTGTTTTTCTATCCGTGCTCTAACTAGTGTAAATATATTCGGATGCATTTGACGTATGTTAATGCAATTTACTACTTCGTATTCGGCATTGAAAATGAAGTTTGTAGTTTTATAGTTTATTTACAAGAACATTCAAAAGAATTGACATTTATGGTCAATAGGGAAAAACTGTTTGCAATGTATTTCAATGACCAATTTCAAATATAATGAAACTGATAAGAATGACAAAGATCAAACATTTTACAGAGATTAGAGTAAGTTATAGTTCGTCAGAGGTACATAAAAGAAATCCATAATTTTATTGTCTAATATGGGGGAAAAATTCGTTTGTTGTGTATTTTAATGATGTTACACTATTTCAAACATATTAAAATTGGTCACTGAAATGCACTAGAAGAGATTTGCTAGTACAATGAGCTTAGCATTCATCATTTATTTACGGGCAATGATTCACTTGCCGTACTATCCAAGAATAATAGTTGCAGGAAGTATGTTTTCGGTTTTGGGAAAAAAACCAAAGGGTTTAAGGTGCTCGAATAATTTTACTGCCGACTGTACCTAAAGAAAGTTGCTGAATCAAAATGTAATGCCATGCGGACTTTAATCTTTGATACTTTTTTTCTGTTGCAATAAATGAGAATATTTAAGACAATTTAATATTCGATCTATCACAATTATTTCAAATTTAACAATTTGTTTTTCAAATAAGCATTAAAATTAGCAAATAAACACTTCCTTTAAGATGCAAAACTAGTCGCAGAAAAAGACCCGAATGATAATAAAGTCTATGGGAGCGTTCTTTTCAAATTTGAATATTTTTGCATGTTTTTTTGTATAAGATAGCTGAGGACGATCGACAACCGGCCTCGTTTTTACCTTTTCAATTTTGCTTATATATTTTTTATATTTTGATAGTTTCAATATCAGAACCGGTATAAACCGGTTTTGAAATTAAAAATATATATATATATATATATATTTTAATCTGAAACCAAAATTGAAAAAGTAAAAACTAGGCCGGTTGTGGATCGTTCTCAGCTATCCTATATAAAAAAAATCATGTAAAAATATTAAAATTTGAGCGAGATATTTGAAAAGAACGCTCCTACAGACTTTACATAAACATCCGGGTCTTTTTCTGTGACTAGGGCTGCACCTTAAAGGAAGTGTTTCTTTCATAATTTTAATGCTTATTAGAAAAACAAATTGCTAAATTTCAAATAATTGTTATAGATCGAATATTCAATTGTCTTAAATATTCTCATTTATTGCAAAATATATGTATGTGTGTATATATATGTATGTATGTATGTATGTGTGTATATATATATATATACATACAGGGGTGCAAAAATCTAGGCGCCAGCAGCCAGCCTCTCACCACTAAAATTATTTCATTTCTTTTTATCTAATATTGCGTGTTAAATTCTAGTAAAATTGCTATTAAATTTTGAGCGAAGAAGACTAAAATTTTTGTGGTGGGAGATTAGCCATACTGGCGCCTAGATTTTTGCTCCCCTGTATATATATATGTATATATATATATATATATATATATATATATATATATATATATATATATATATATATATATATATATATATATATATATATATATATATACAGGGGTGGGGAAATACATCATTTTGCTCGCCAGTGGCGAGTGGATTTTCTCATAAGGCGAGTGCATTTTTAGTTTTTGAAAAACTGTAGGCAATAGGCACATTATCAGAAACACTTTTTTAATCTAGATATTTTAACTTTCCAAATTATTACAGTGTAAGTATGGTACTAAGTTCTATCTAATATTAATCTTACCTTTTTTACATATATTTCTTAATATTATACAAAAAAGAATTATGAAAATGCATTGTAGTAATAGTAATTTTGTCTGTAATCGCGTGCGATTTTGTCATAACTATTTTCAACTGCGTGTGTTGCATCTTGCGGGCTGGCGAAATAAATCCTTGGCTGGTAAGAATTTGGAAAATTTCCCCACCCCTGTATATATATATATATATATATATATATATATATATATATATATATGTAACAAAGATTAAAGTCTGCACGGCATTAAATTTAGATTCAGTAACTTTCTTTTGGTACATTCTTTTTATAGCTGCTCCCAAGTTTTAATTGAGATGTATCGCCAAAGTATAATAAAATTATAGATGTAAGCGATTTTACACGACATAATAATGTTCATAACTGTATAATTGTGTCCCAGTGTGACTTCACAACATTGACAATGCTGCCACCGTCACAAAGTTAGTGACAAATTTGTCACAAATCAAAAAATAATCGCAAACTATCTTCTATAAATATTAAAATACTATTAAAACATGCAAAGAGGAATTATGAAAGAAAATTAAAGCTAAATATTTATTAGTATATTAATGAACAAAAAACATTAAGGGGCTATCCATTACTGGAAGGCTGTCCATCACTAACACATCTACCTAATAAAAATTCCAACGATAAAATAGAACAACAAATACGTTAATTGTAATTATTAATATTTTATTTATAATATTAGAGAGTAATTATAAATAAGAGACCCACTGTAACTCTATAACGCCCGAAGGAGTCGATTCGACTCTGACCATGAGTTTAAATTTCAATTCTAGCCAGAAATACTTTCCAGAAATAAGTTAAATTCAAACCACGAGGATTTACTTTAAATAAATCAATTAAATATTGTAGAATAAAAAACATGGTGAGAAATATTATTATCAAACTTGAGTAAAATTTCCGGGCGTTCTAGTGTTAATCACGATGTATACAAATACTACATATAATGGATATTGTGAAATTTACCTCTGTAAAATCATTCAGGAAAGGAAATAATAAAAGTGTCTAGAATGGAAAATAAATAATAAAATACAGTTATTAATTTCTAGCTTCATACCGTTTAAGTATTTGCTTTATTTGTTTTAAATACAATCATTTTTAAATTCTTATTGATTGCGTAACTTCCCAATTTTCATTCAGACTTCTAGTTCTTTCTGAAAACATTCCAATAAGAAAATTTACAACTGAAACGTTTTCACCCTCTATCCATTTAGAAATTTTATAACATTTCACAGTTTGAAAAATATATTAAACAATCATTATTTTTTTAATATGAAACATCTACGATTTCTTTTAATTGTTCTTCTCGTTCTGTTATAAATTCCTCTTCTGAACATATGTAATTTTTTAAATAAATTTATGTAATGTTTCAGAAGATTACTTAATACAAAAATTAAAAAAAAAAGATGTTTGCAAATAATTTTATTCTATTTAAAGCTTCTTTATTAAAAAATATAAGATTTTATGTTTATGGAAACATATTATTTTAACCAGATATTTTAAATAAGGAAACAACGCAGATTAAAGTGCAGTTAAAATCACTACCTTTAACAACCTAATCAAAATTATTAATAATCAAGTGTTCTATGTCAACAAAATAAATGAATGTATTAGACTTTATAAAGTTAATGGAGAATTAATGTTTTATAGCATGTTTTTGAGTAGCTAATTAAAATCGTTCTAAGAACAATAATAATTAAAAAGCAACCATGAAAAATATTTTTCCATACATTTTTTTCCATCGAAGTCATTCATTCTAGTTATTATTTTTTTCGCACAAACTAAATCCGATAATAATTAAAGTGGCAAAGACCAAATCATTTTCACAGTCAAAGCCCCCATTAATTTTCTCGGACTTATATTTTGCCGCTTCGAAGAGCTGTAGTAGACCTTCTTGTTTAAATTGTTAAATCTGTATCAATACGAAACTATCCATAACTGCCATAAATTCCAGCCAACTAACTTCTTGCGTCTATCATCAATTTAAAATATTTCTGTTTACGTTTATTTATTCTTTATTCTTTCCACGGAGTAAGAAACCACGGAGTAAGTTTCTTACTCCGTGATCCTTTCGTTTGCAGACGATTTTAACTTTCCACGCGCATGGCCGTTTTGTTTTTTCTTTTTCTATACAGTATTTTAGGAACTTAAGAGCCCACAATAGTCACAGAAAAATTAGTCAAAAAGACCCGGATGACCATGTAAAGTCTATGGGAGCGTTCTTTTCGAATATCTCGCTCCAATTTTAATATTTTTGCATGATTTTTTTTGCACAAGATAGCTGAGGACGATCCACAACCGGGCTAGTTTTTATTTTTTAAATTTTTGTTTCAGATTTTCTTTAAAAAAATACTTTAACTTTCGAAACCGGTTTAAACCGGTTCTGAAACTGAAACTATCGTAATATAAAAAAATATATAACCAAAATCGAAAAAGTAAAAACTAGCCCGGTTGTGGATCGCCCTCAGCTATCTTGTGCAAAAAAATCATGAAAAAATATTAAAATTGGAGCGAGATATTCGAAAAGAACGCTCCCATAGACTTTACATGGTCATCCGGGTCTTTTTGAGTAATTTTTCTGTGACTATTGTGGGCTCTATGGGAGCGTTCTTTTCTAATATCTCGCTCAAATTTTAATATTTTTACATGATTTTTTTTTTTTTTTTTTTTTTTTTTTTTGCATAGGCTAGCTTAAGACGATCTACAACCGGGCTAGTTTTTACTTTTTCGATTTTGCTCATATATTTTTTATATTATGAGTAATTTTTCTGTGACTATTGTGGGCTCTTAAGAGCCCACAATAGTCACAGAAAAAGTACACAAAAAGACCCGGATGATTGTATAAAGTCTATGGGAGCGTTCTTTTCTAATATCTCGCTCAAATTTTAATGTTTTTACATGATTTTTTTTGCATAGGCTAGCTTAGGACGATCTACAACCGGCCTAGTTTTTACTTTTTCGATTTTGCTCATATATTTTTTATATTATGATAGTTTCAATTTCAGAACCGGTTTAAACCGGTTTTGAAAGTTAAAATATTTAAAAAAAAAAAAAAATCTGAAACCAAAATTGAAAAAGTAAAAACTAGGCCGGTTGTGGATCGTCCTAAGCTAGCCTATGCAAAAAAAATCATGTAAAAACATTAAAATTTGACCGAGATATTAGAAAAGAACGCTCCCATAGACTTTATACAATCATCCGGGTCTTTTTGCGTACTTTTTCTGTGACTATTGTGGGCTCTTAAATACGCAATAATTTTATGAGTGTGTCTTTGATTAAATTTTTTTATTTAAAGAATATTTTAATGTATTTTTACCTTTTATTTTTATTAGTTTCAAAACAATTCAAGTTAAAATAAATTGTAAAACCATTTTTTGTAAATAATAATATTCATAATTAGAATTCATTAGATAAAATATTGTTTTTAGAGAATAAAAATGATAGATTTAATGCTAATATAAAGAAAAAATTTTAAAAATAGTTTGTATCACATGCAAAAATACATAGTATCTTCTTAATAAAAAAAAGGGGGGGGGCTTATAGAGGATGAAAAGTTTTTTATTGGTCAATCACTAATTATTTTCATATTAATTTTCTGCAGAATAAAGCAACTTGTAAAGTAACTTTTTTTTAGAAGACATATCTCTAAAACAAAAATTTGAAATTCGAAAAAATAGTTATGTGACCTACATGCACATTATAAACTGCAGATTTAATTGTAATAATAAAAATTGTAGTTTGAAAATGCAGAAGTGATTCGAATACCTTTGAGAAACTTCTAGTAGAACAAATGATCATTTACAAAATTCATTATAAAAGATAAATGTAAGTATTAGGCCTAAAATATTTTTTAATCAGATAAAATTCGTATAATTAGAAAAGCATTTTGAGTCGCTGATGAATTAACCCGCAAAGCATGGTGACGTCACTGCAACACCGTTCTGAAGTCTGTGTTTTTTTGACAATCGATTGTCGATGTGAAGTCAGTGACTAAAATATGAAGTCGTTATGGCCGTTTTAGAGCTCTTTTGTGACGTTTCACAAAGTGGTCACAATGTGACAAATTTGTGAAAAATGTGTCATTTGTGACTAATTTGACATTAATGTGGAATTTTGGTCACAGATGTGATGTGACCAAAGTGACTCACGGTGACGTCACTGACCATGCATGCTATTAGGGACGTTATTTGCAGTAACATTACAGTGACGTCACAAAAACTTTTTCAATTGACAGAAAAGTACTTTTTCCATTAAATAACATCTTTTGAAGAATTTTTGTAATTTTTTTTTTAATTCTAAGGTCACATTTTAGTCACAATGTGACTTCACTGAGTGGTGGCCATTTGGTCACAGATGTGACGTGACGTACGTTATTTGCAGTGGCATTGCAGTGACGTCACAAAAACTTTTTCAATTGACAGAAAAATATTCTTTTCCATTAAATAACATCTTTTGAAGAATTTTTGTATTTTTTTTTAAATTATCTAAGAAGGTCACATTTCAGTCACAATGTGACTTCACAGAGTGGTGGCCTTTTGGTACAGTGACGTCACAAAAACTTTTTCAATTGACAGAAAAATATTTTTTCCATTAAATAACATCTTTTGAAGAATTTTTGTATGTATTTTTTAATTTTCTAAGAAGGTCACATTTCAGTCACAATGTGACGTCACTGAGGGGTGGAATTTTGGTCACAGATGTGATGTGACCACAGTGACTCATAGTGACGTCACTGTGACCATGCATGCTATGTGGGTAGGTTTATAGATATGTGAGATGTGTTTCCATCCATAAATAACAGTACAGGTTTCTGTATGCTATTCTTATTTAAATATGGCTCAAAAATGTTTCTCACATATTCATAAAATGTTTCTTGAGTGATTTTAGTCCACTTTCCGACTTTCCAATAGCCCAAACAGAAGGCATGGCCTTTGCAATTTGTTGAGGGATCCTATCATACCTGAAAATTGGAAAGACAAAAAAAATAGGATATAAAAGCATATTTAACAATTTCAAGGTTTAATTTACTAGATTTATGATTTTAGACATGCTTACCTATAAACGATCATTGGTGGTGCAAGTTCACCAGCTGCATTGGCTGTTAAAAGAACAGTGAAATTAAGTTTTTCATCAGCTCCAACAGTGATATACACCCTTTTTTTATCCTCTTTCAGCAAGAACTTTTCCTGGCTTCGGATTAAAAAAAAAGCTGTCTCATCACAATTGAAAACCCTCTGGGGGTTACATAAGACATTGTCCAGTTTTTTGTTTTTTAAATAAGTCTCAACCTCTAGAAACCAATCATTTACACTCTTTTGTGACACTTCTTTCCTGCTCGTTGTTAAATTTTGGCTGGTACGCAGTTTAAATGTCAGGATGGCGTTTTAAAAAACTCTCATACCATTTTCGTCCAGGAAGACTATTTTCTCCAGGGAAAGTGATTTTATGCTCTTTGGACAACTTTATTACGTTAGTCATGAGTATTTCTTTTGTAATAGGAAATCCTTTACTGGCCATGCTTTTAATCCACAAAACAATATTGTTTTCCTGGTCGTTGGTAAACAATGTACTTGGGCCTTTTTGTGTAGCTAATTTGATTCCTCCTTTCAATTTCCTTTGCAAAGTTGTTTTTGCAATAGTATACTGCTTAGCTACAGAACGGACACTCTTTCCTTTCTCCACATCCGCAATTGCACTTTTTAGTTGTTCTTCGGTATAATTTTGCTCCTTTCTTTTCTTCATTATCCTGCAATATAATAAACATATGTAATAAAAGATACATAAAATACAACAAACATATTAGGAAAATCATATCTTGGTTGTTCCAGTAGTGGGTCACGTGTGTACCAGTAGTGGGCCAGATGACCCACTACTGGAACAAATTGTAATTTAATGACCCAGAAGTGTGTACCAGTAGTGGGCCAGGTGGCCCACTACTGAAACAAATTGAAGTTTAATGACCCAGAAGTGGACCACCCCCCAAACTTAATAATATGCTAGTTTTATACCTTTTAAGCATAAGGAATAAAGTATTCATTTATTCAGTGTATTAGAAATGTGACATTTTAATATAAAATACCATATACTTTTAAAGAAAAAAATATTGAGTGAAAACTTACTTCTTAAGGAAGGCAGTAAGAATGAGCCATAAAATCCTTGTATTTTAAGACTGGAAGAAAAACAACCTTCCAACTCAAAGACTATCGGAATACTGAAGTTGTCCCTTTGTCTGATAACAGATAAGGGTTCCAGCCAAACAGCAGTTAGTTTGTTATCTGACAGGGGTGACTAGAAAACTTGTTTTTCAACTTTGAAAACTGGTGGCTCACTATTGGTTACGTGGCCCACTACTGGTACACTTACCTTAAGTAATCACATCCATGATCTGTTCTCTACCTGTTATTGAGCGCTTCTTACTCCGTGTTGAGCGCTCAGTTGCAGTACCTGTAGCACAGGCCGTGTTCAGCTTTTACGCGCGCTCAGGAGCCACGGACATGAATTGGGTTCCTATCGCGAGCGGGATGTGCGTTCACTAATCGTTACTGTGCTACCGGTTCTGCAACTGTGCGCTCAATAACAAGTGGAGAACAGATCACGGATTTAATTACTTACGGTGCCAATTATAAAGATAATCTGTTACAAATGAATTAAAGCCCGCTGGCCGAATGGTCAGAGCGCTGAGCTTGCAACCAGACGATACGGGTTCGAGACCTGCGCAAGCCTAAAGTCGGTTTATGTTTTTTTAATTATTGGTTGCTTTTTATTAATAAATAAGACATTTTTATTAAAGATAAATTTTATATTAATAATACAGAAGCCCATGTATTTCTATTATAATAATAAAATACTTATTTAAATACGAGAAAATGAGATTTTTGCGGAGAGAGTTTTATATTTGAACCCTTCTAATATTCTAAATATCGTTCCAGATGGTTATGTATATATTAAGCAAATGGATAAAGAAAAGTATTCTGCGAAAATATCCGTGTACGCATAAAATAATTTCTTAATGTTATTTTTTTTCTTTTTTTTTTATTTAGAAGTAAGTTTTTATTTACATTAGGATGCAAATATAATGCATGCGTCGATGTTTTACCGTGTTAAAATCAAAATGGAAAATATTATAAAAGCAAAATGTAAAAGATATACATTTTTTAACTAAAAATATCTGCATACATATTTTTTAAAGAGGTGAAATATTTGGTGTTTGCCTTCTAGTTTTGTAATGAATAAAGTATGATTAGAATGTTTATAATTTTTCTATTGAAAGTATAAATAAATGTTTTGCTTATACTAACATAATTTCGGATGTCGTTTGTTTCTTAAATTTTATGATATATTTTGGCCTGTTATCCAAACGGTATTAAAATATACAATCATTAAATAAGAAATATATACATACTAAAACTTTTTCCGAAAAATTGTCTAACTAACAGTGCAAATTCCAATGAAATCCATCCAGTATTATAGATTACAAATAGCGTTGCAAAAGTTAGAAAAAAACCGGTTTAAACCTGGGAATAAACCTGGTATATTGGAAATAAATCCGGGAATAAACCGACTTTTTGCAACTTTAATTACAAATCGATCTTGTAACATGTGTATACAGGGTCATCGCTAAAACTTTTTACTGGTGGGGAAGAAGACTTTAAATTGCCAAGTCAAATTTTCATATCTGCCAACTCGTTTTATAAGTTTGCTAAGTTAACGCATTTAGAAAATATGTAATGCAATTCTTATTTGTAAAAAAAAAAAAAAAAAATAATAATAATAATAATAATATTTCCAATTAGAGTTGTAACTTTTGCAAATTCTATCAAAAATAGGAAATGTAGTGCAGTTTTTATTAAAATTTTAATTAAATTTGACATAAAAGTTTTAAATTTGAGAAGTGTAAAAACATTTGCGAATGTTTGGAGGGAGGTGGGTGGCTCCCTCCCCCTGTGTAGGTATCTCAACCTTGGTTTATTAAAAGCATTGTATTTAATACGAAAAGTATGAAGCAACTGATAAATGATTTTTAAATAAATAAAAAGAAAATTATAAAAAAATTTAAATTGTATCAGTCAACCTACCAACTTTGTCTACAAACAAAGTGCAACCAATAACAGATAAGCACAAAATGCACAATCACGTGATCAAATCGCCCAGCAGTTTTTTTTCTTTTTTGCGTAACGCGCGTCAGCTTTGAGCAGGGTTGGATGTCTTATTTTAAATGCTGATCGGGCTTAATTATACCCTGTTCGCACTGAGAAAGTTAAGTCACTTAACTTGAAGTTTTTTGAAGCGGTCGTACCCGGAATCAAGATTCTCACTTAAGCAAATTTCTGAAACTCACTTAACTTTTGAGATGCTCACTTAACTATGAGTTGAGTTGAAATGTGCCTTCTGAATGTTTAATTATTATTTCTGAATTTTAGAATATTTAATTCTGATTGTTAAATAACTGGAGTTGAGTCCTACAAATAATTATAAATTGTTTCAAGTTGTTATTTGTTTGCCCCAGTTGCTTAACACGTGTGCTTGTGGGGGTTTTTTTGTAATCAAAAGTCAAAAATGGAAAATGTTTAACCTGTTATTTCCTCCTGCAAAATAAATTGGGAGGATGACAAAATTAATTTTTAATTGAAATATGGCATGATAATTGCTATGTAAACAAAAAAGCAGTTAGAAGTTGCAGTTACAAATTTCCGAACTTATGCGCATGCCCAGATGGCATTTTGGCCAAGTTAAGTCACTTAAAATATTTAGCAAGTGCGAACAGGTGAAGCCTAATTCCGGGTATCCCGCTTCAAAAAATTTAAGTGACTTAAAGTTAAGTGACTCAACTATCCCAGTGCGAACAGGGTATTACATGAAATAGGTCACGTGATACTTTCCCGGTATACTTTTAATTTTAATTGAGTGGTCACAGGTATGTATTTCTGTTACGAGAATCATGTTTTGAAAGGATAAAGGGATATGGTATTTGTATTTACCAATTCTGAACCATAAAAATAATACAATAATTGAATAACTTTAAAATTCTCTTCTTCGATAGTACCTACTCCAAGCAGAATCTTCTGAGCGCGCGCAAAAAAAGTGTCTTTTGAACACGCCCACAGTAGTCAGTAGTAAACGGATATCCCGTCCCCGATATGAGTCCACTCCATGTCCGTGGCTCCTGAGCGCCTGCTGCTGCTGAACACGCCCCATGTAACGTGGAGTTTTCACAGTTTTCATAATTTTCATGAATGAATCACCAAAAAGTATTTAAATCATCGGTGTTTTGATCTGTTAAAAGTCTGAGCATTGTTTGGTGTCGTGTGTTAACGTGTCATTAATTTAGAAATATACTGGTGTAACTAAATAATACTTTGCCAAAATGGTAAGAGTTTATATTTTAATAAAATTTATTACCATTGCTTTTAATGTATTGCCTTTTAATATGTTTGTTTTTGGCTCTTCACAACAAAATAAAATTTTATTTAGAGTTTGACATTACATTGCCAATTACGATTTTGTATTATGGTATTAAAACATTAGTATTAATATTGTATGAATTGCATCCATTTTATATGATCTTATAAATATGACCATTTAATTAATCTATATAATCCTTCTGATAACAAATTTTACTATTCAATATCTATTACTGTCGCGTTTTTGTTTTTTTTGTATTAAAATTTGGTATTGATATTGTAATTTATCTTTTTCTGCTTTATATTTCTTTGGATTGAATTATTGTTGAGTTATAGTTGCTTCTTGATAAGTTTAATATGATCCGATACATTACAATTTCATCTGATGTATTTTGTTTTTGTTCATTCTTTTTACATTTTAATCAATTCTTGCAGATTTAGCTTTTTTTCCGCATAAAGTTTTTCACTATTTTGAATTTGAAATATGCTTGTTTCTTTTCCTTTCTTGAATTCTTGTTTTAGGTTTTTAAGTCTGTTCATTTGTTTTCTTTTTTAATCGATGCTTTTGTGTGTAACCATTCTACATTTTTTTTTTTTTTTTTTTTTTTTAAATGTTTAATTAATCTCTAACTTTCCTTTTTTGTACTGAATACAACAAGTTCTTCAAATAATTTATATGTGTTATAGAAGAAGTTGGAGAATCTTATACTTTTCTTTATAGTTCATTGTAAGCATGCCTGCCTGCCTTTCTTTCTTTTTCCCTTTTTTTTTTTTTAAATGTTATCTTATAAAATAGCCTTTTATTTATTAAGAATATAGTAAATAAAATTGAAAACAATACAACTTACGTTTCTTAAATTTTTTGAATTACTGTGGAAAAAAAGTAAGATATCACATTAATATTTTTATTTCTGGAATTTTTTCTAAAATCCCTATTAGAACAATTTTTTTTAGAAATAAAGAAAAAAAATCGTAGAGGTCTTGTAAGTAAGAAAAATTTGAATATTGCTCATTTTGTAAACAATTAACATAAGTTTAGTTTACTTTTAACCCTTTAGCACTTGTGTTGGGTCATAGGGACCTTGTTAATGACTTGTTATTTTCATTCACAAAATTAAAATTACATGTAATACATTAATAATTAAAATACATATAATATTTGCACAAAAAAGTTTTTTGTGCAAATTTTATATTTAAATTTAAGAAGAATACAGAATGAGTGTTTTCTTGATTTTACTCAGGATTGGCTTTTTACTGGTTGAAACCTAATGATATACAGTCATGTTAGTCTTTAAACTGTATTTTAATGCTATTGATAAAAAATCTATTTACATGCAATTGGTATATAATGAAAAGGGAAATAAAGAATTAGTTCTCTGAAGCTAATGATACACTTTAATCATAGAATTTCTTTTATAATTTCTATTCCAAATCTATACAACAGATGTTTACTGTTTCACAAAGCAAGTTTACATTTCAATTGTACTCATTTCCAAAGAGTTTCTTTAACCCCATAACCTATGATTTACGTTCGAGAATTTTGGGCCGGAAACGTTAACAACTTTGTTCAGCCTTCAAACCATTTGCACGACTTGTGTAATACGCTGATCGAACATGACCCAATCATCATACTACTAGCTATGCCCGTAATATTAATGTTTGGCCTGATCATCATACATATGTTATGACTGTAATATTTATGCTTGGCCTGATCATCTTATGTGAGCTATGCCTGTACTGATAAACCACGTTTGAGAGAAACCTGGACAGAACTGCGCATGGGCGAAAAGAGCGAGTCCAATGCGAAAATGGGAGAGTTCGTACCATCTCGAGGATAAGTTTATTTATTAAACATCCTAGATATGTCGAATTTTTTTGGTGAATACCTTTTTGTTTCTCTAATTCAATTATCTGTTTCTAAACATTACATTGTAATTCAGTTACACTAAAATAATTAAAAAAAGACAAATATAGTAAAAAAGATGATTTAAAGGTATGGTTATAAATTTTTCCCTCGCAATATAGCGTAACTTAATCTTTTTAGAATTAACGCCTGAATGGTGTGATTTTAAAACTTGCCAGATTAGCAATTTTTTAAAATTATTTCGCTACATTATTGTGTACATTATTTATATTATTTGCATACATTGGATATGAAAATGAGAAATGACGCAGATATCATATACGTGCAAGGATTGGTAAAAAAAAATTCTAACGTCAATTTGGCGAAAACCTCATTTTCGAATGCTGGTTAAATATACATTTTTAAATTATTTTCTATTATTAAAAAAAATAACAATAAATAAAACAATTTTTAAATATAATAAATTTTAAAAACAAATAACAATAGAGCAAAAAACATTTTATATAATTAAAAAAAATTAAGGTAAATAAACAATTTATCAAAAAATAAACAATATCAGGGTTGCCATATTAGGCAAAATAACGCCATTCTGGCGCCAAGTAAATCCCAGTGAGTATATGACACACAAGTGCCCTGAATATTTAGGTTGTTAGAATTGGCGAATTTCTTGCATAGCCGCCAAGTCAGATGCCAAGCAGTCGTTAAAACTGCATTTTAGCCATAAATATAAATGTAAAAAAATGAAATAACAGACATGTTTTTATTAAAATTCACAAAAATGCAGGAGAAAATATATATTTTGGAAAGGTTATTCCAAGAACTAATAATAGGTCCACAATCTATTTATTTTAAAATAAAATTTCACTCGGAACAAAAAATAGAAAACAATATTTAATATCATTTCTCGGCCTCATAGGCTATTACCCCCAAAGTCTGAATGGAATCGGCTTGGCATTCTGCCAAGTGAAGACCTTAACAAAGCTGGTATATCAGTAATATTTACGTTCGGTCTGATCATCGTACACAGACTATGCCCATAGTTGTATGTTAAGGGGTTAAACAAAATGACGTAAAAGACAAATTTGGTCAAAAACGTTCAACAATAAAGAAATAAATCCCAAATTCATACATTTAATGGTGAGTCTTCACTCCTTATAGTTTTTCACCCATAGATTGAATTTTCCAGCCTTTTTATATGTGCATAGTAAATTAAGAAATAGACTTCGTGTATAGAAAACTGCAAAGCTACTATTTTTCAATAAAATGTTAACAGGCTTCAAGGACATAGATTGGTAAAATGTGGGTCATTCTTCAAAAAAGGACATATTTCATAATTTTTTTTTTTTTAATTTAAAAACTTTTTTTTTTCACTTAATTTTTTTTTCTGGGTTTTATAAGCAAGTGAGGAACACTAATAAAGCTATGGTCCTGTTCAATTAATTTGATTTATTTAATAAAAAAAATATTTAAATTTAGTGGTAACGGAGTGGAGATGCATATTCTTATTAATGTATATATTTATTAAAAGTAACTAAAAATCTTAAAATAGAAAGGAATATAACACATTGAAATAAAAACAAATGCATATACTGCCCCAAAATTTTATAATTTGAAAATTATCAAAAATAAAGTTTATTTATTGCACACATAATGGCCTCTGTTAAAAGTGGGTTCATTTAGAATTTCTAGTATCTGTTTCTGATCAGTAAAGTCTGTGTCATCATTCTCTGGAAAAATAAAAACCACCCCAATCTTTGATTTCTTCAGAAAGTTAATCTTATACATCTCATTCATTTCTACGGACATGATTTTACAAATGAATTGATACTTTTTCGTTTTCACAAATACTCAACCCTTACCCATGCGCCAACATTGGGAATTTTGAAAAAAGTTGCTTGAAATAAATTGTGGAAGTACCAATTATGAGAGTGAAGGAAAAAAAAAGAAGGTTTATGTGCATTTTAGGAATTATACAGCATAAGACATATGTCAGAAAAAATAATATATTTAAAACTTATTAATGCTCATTAAACTCATCAATTTTTGCCAAGTTCAGACATTAATTTGTATTTTCTCACAATCTATTCTGCTACACCTGATATCACTTTTCTATATTTTGTCTTTTGTTTTAAATTGTCTTTTAGTTGCTTTAAGACTTCACCATACAATATATATATTTTTAATTGCTAGTGAAATATGCTGACCTTTAACAAGTTCTTATAATTTTTTTTTTTTTTTTTTTATTGCTGGAGTATCCAACTTTGATATTTGAGATCTTTGTGCTCTTTTTTTTTTTTTTGGTACTTTCCCATCTTATTATTAGATTCTTTAAGCTTGGCTTTTAACTTTAGATTCTCATTCTTCAGATCACATATATTTTTTCTTCGTCTTTCTCTACTTGTTGAAGGCACATTTTGTACCAATATTGGTAAACCTACAGATGGGCTTGTTGGGGGAGTATTTTCTTCAATCTTTTTCTCTAATTCTTTTTTCTTTTTGCTTAGTTTGTAAGATTTCTTACTCTTTTCTTGCCAATTTTTTCTAACATTTCTTTGTTCTTCTGGTGTCATTTTATTAATGCTTTTAATTTTATCTTAATTTTACCTTTCCTTGTATCTCTCCTTTCCTTCTGAAGCCTAAGTGAGTCATTTTTTGTCGCATCACATAGTCTCTGTATGTTCTCTTTCTTTTTTTGATTGCCAATACATTTTTTTTCGACCTTTCATACTATTATGCTCATTTCTTTTCTTTATCATAGTACTAAAAAAAATTATATACAGTAGACTCCCTAAAATCCACAACTCTCTAAAATTCGCACATAATTTACAGATGTAAACAATGAAATATTCAATTTGACTTTATTTTTATATCAATTCCATTTTTATTTTAATTTGTAATTTTCATTAATATTACTGAATTCATGTATTTTCATGAAGGAAGAATAAATTTATTTTGGAATAAATTAAGATTTTGTTGTATCACTAGTATTCAAATCTTTTTACCAAATATATTTATGTAGTAACCAGACCTTTTTGATTATTAAGTCTAACTAAACTTGAAATAAAACTTCCTCATTTTAAGATTTTGATGTGAATTAGTAATGTATTTTTATAAAGCAAGTTTCATATGAAAAATGCATCTTATCTTTATAATAAATATTTAATCTTATATTATTAGCTTGACCTTTACTTTTAATATTTTAACCATGTTAAAAATTATCTAAATTTTTATTATTTTAGTTTATTACTTATTTTAATGTTTTATTATATTGTAAGCCTTCATAAAAGTTTCAATTTCATTGTTAATTACATTCAAATTACTGTTTAAAAACTGTAAACAAAGCAATGACCAGAAATCTGCAAAACTGGTCCTAAGCTGTGCGGATTTGAGGGAGTCTACTGTATAGGATTTATTGAATTAAAGTAACAGTTTAATATATGCTAGCTACCCTTTATGTTTAATTTCATGCCACTAACAGAATATTAAGATATAAAAATATTTAAATCACTTGAATTATGCTAGTCACTTAATATCCATTATTAGAATCTCATAACAGAAAATTATTTTAAAACATTTGAAATATAATAATCATTTTGCTCTCTAATAAATCTTAAAACTGTATAATCAATTATCTAAAAAATTCTTAATTATAATAATTATTTTTTCTTGCACTTTTTTGCTTAGTTTGAGCAAAGAATCGATTAAATCAACAGAGATAAATTATTAAAACATAGCTAGTGAAAGCCATGAAATAGTTGATAGCAACTTAATTAGAAATCTAGGCTACAATTGATCAGTCCAATAATAGAAATAAACTATATCAATATTTATTATATTATGTTAGTATAATAATTGCTAAGTAAACCATTAACTTTTATTTTGATTAATTTTAAGTACTTATATTTAATTTAATCTCACCTCCATTTTACTTTCTCACCTCCGTGATTAACAAAGGTAACGGAGGTGAGAGTAATGGAGGTGAGGATATTTCATATAATGATGCACTGTTTGTAAATATTTGAATCAAAACTAATGTTATTCACACAGGATTATATGTGTTGTGATAACTTTTATATTCAAATGTAAAATAAATAAATATAATGCATTTCTTACCTTCCATTGGCAGTAATTTAGTGGAGTATCCCAAAAAAATAAAATAAAGAAATTCTATTTATTTGAAAAAAATAAGCTTTAACTGAGAGCAAATGACAATTTTTTTTCACAGAGCTAACAAAGAGAGTTCTTTTCCTTTGTTTTAATACAAATTTTTTACCAGTACTGCCTTCTATGAATGAATGTTTGAAGCTATAACTGTTAGTAACGGAGTTGAGAATTTCAATTGGGACAAACAAAAACATAACTTAAAAATGCATTTGCAAAAGTTATTTAATTTATTGAAACCCACTTTTAAATTAGCTAAGGTTCATTTAAAAAGGAATTAACAATAAAAATTATTTAACATTTAATTTATTTCACTTTTTAATCAAAGAATTTTTTAAAATGTGAATGGGGGACACCCACGGAGGTGAGGTTTCCCATGTATTACTTAATATTAAGACACAAAACAAAATAGCTATAGAATAGTAAATTGTATGAAAAGATTCTCTATTCTTTAAATATTAAAAACAGTAAAAAAAATCACAAATAAATAAAGCAAAATTTTTTAAATGATGCCAGGACTGAAATAGACCCTTTTTTCAAAAATGACCCATGTACTAATATTTGTACAGACTACATTACAGGACTGTTAATATTTGTAAGCCTTTGGTTTCGATAAAAATGATTAGGATTTTTAAGTGTGGAAAATGTGTACTTATAATTGTTTGTTAGTACTTAACTTAGTATTCAGAAAAGTTTTACTCATGGGAAAATGAAAACTTAGTCGATAAATTTTCATAAAAATGACAAAAACAGCCAAATTAATAATTTTTTTCATAATTGGTAAAAACAT
The DNA here is from genome assembly GCA_964019185.1 of Maratus speculifer. Classification (NCBI taxonomy): domain Eukaryota; kingdom Metazoa; phylum Arthropoda; class Arachnida; order Araneae; family Salticidae; genus Maratus; species Maratus speculifer. The sequence goes on along the minus strand of OZ025301.1, from coordinate 235,339,037 downwards.
GTCTTTCCAAAGACAGTAAAAACCGACAAACTTTGGTTTTACTAGCCTTTTCAAAAACAAAATGTATATTTTAAGTTGCCCAGATTTAAATATATATATAAAAAAAGTGCTGGAGGGTTAAGATTTTTTCAAAAGAAAAACAAAGAACTTTTTTATTTGGGTTTAAAAATATTGTTTAGTGACAATAGGAGAGACTTGATCCCTAGGTCTAAAACCAGGGTTGCAAAAAAGCCGGCTAAAATTTAAAAAAGCCAGGCCGGTGGTTTTTATTGGTTTTAGCCGGCTTTTTTTGGCCAAAATTGGCTTTTATACAGAGAAGCGTTTTTATCATAAGCTACACATTTTTTAAGTATCCTTTAACTAGTTTTAATGATGTTTAATTTACTTTGAGTTTAATAAATTTATTAAAATAAAAAATTGGGATTTTAATTATGATTTATTATGAGAAATTGGGTTATAACCCAATTTTTCAATAATGAAGACATTAATACTAGAATAACATATTGATGGAGTTGCTAGTAATTTATAGTCAGTATTGCAAATATGTCAGCTAAATTATAAAGTGCCCATACCAAGTGTTTTTTTCCGATTTACATTAATCTTTAATCCAACCTTGTTTTTCCATTTTTATTTCTTTATAAAATTAAAGAGGACAATGGGTACTTAGTTACATGTTTTATTACTCAACTAATTTTAAGAGTTATCAAAATGTCATGTTTTATTCCCTATAAACATTTAAAATCATACATATAAAAAAATTAAATTTCTCACTATTGAAAATAATATTATGAATTATGCATATTTCATAATATATTTCACAATTTATTTCAGTATTCTCAATTAGCATATGCATGAATATATTCATGCAAGACGGCATATAAGCACTTTTAAATAACAAAGAGCTATTCAAAATTTTAATTCAACAAATTTTATTCAAACATTTTTTGTTGTTGTTTAAGTATATATAATTATGTATAAACTCGTCTCAAATACTGAATCCTTCCTTATTTGTCTTTCAACATTGTTCATCTATGACGTAATCTTTACATATTGACTTGAAAAATGTTTCCATGAATGCTTTGATATGTTACATTTTGTCATAATTCAATTAAATATAATTCTTAAGAATATGTAATATAAGTAGAACTATGAAATATAGAAGTTTAAAACACATTTTTTGTTATTTTTCTTTTATCCAAGATTTATATATTTTTTGGACATAATGCCTTCACAGTTGACTTCTAACAGTTATAAAGACTTACTTATTTGAAAACTTAAATAGAAATTTATAATTTTTTTAGTAGTAAATAATTAAAAATAAATCAATCCAAATTTAATATGGATTTGATACAAATTAACACTTTAAAAATAAAAGCCGGCTTTTTTTAAGTGGATAAAACCAAAAAAAGCCGGCCGGCTTTTTTTGGCCCGGCTTACAGCCGGCAACCCTGTCTAAAACCAAAGGAAAAATGCAGTTAAGTCTCTGCAATTGGAAACACTAATAATATGATTCTTTATCAATAGTTTTGCCAACAGAATTTCATTCGGCCATTTTTATTTTTGTTGTAAGAAAGAAATTTCTGTTTTCTTACAATCAAATTTCTTTTTGAGTAGGTAATTTGTGTTTCATATTTTCTGCTAAATATAAATAAATTATTTAACTTTATAATATACTAACATTCCTTACTGCATAAGTTCTATGTTTAGTGTTCACTCTAGAAATAAAAAGGGCATGGTGCTATTCACGAAAAAGGGCACTTTTACAAGAAAAAATTTATTATTGCCTTTAGAAGGGGAAAAAAAGAAAGCGAGAAAATGCATAATTTTTAAATGTGATAAATCAAGTAACATTAATTTCGAATAATTTTATGATATAAAAATTAAAAATACAATTAAATTAAAACATAATTGAATAGTTTCATGTTCTTTTTCTTAAAGAAATGAAAAAATTCTATCATTTTTGGGCACACAAATTTAGAAATACTGCGGAATAAAAAAAATTATTTTTTTTAAATCTCTGGGTAAAATCAGTGGTGCAGTTTATTACTTTTAAAAAGGGCAGGGTGCATTTTGTAAATTTGAAAAAGGGCAGGGTGCTGCACCCTTCAAAAATGGCCTAGAATGAACACTACTATGATTTTAATCCAATACAGTTTCTTTACTTTTGATTTAACAATTCTTTTCCCCCCAAACGCATATTAGGGACACATGATTCCCATTGTATAGGGAGACTTGATCCTGGGAATCAGGTGTCCAGAAAGTTAAGCTAAATGCTATATTTGGTACTTGCGTATTAATGCCACCGCAGCAGAAGTTGTGCTAATGTGCCAATAAAGTGCAATATTGCTATGTGCACAAAAAAAAATGGTGTCAAAAATGAACAAAAAAAGCATTAAAAAATGGTAAATCGCTAAAAAAGGGTGTGAAAATCAACAAAAAACAAGGCAACAAGGATTGCTCTTTATACACAGATTAGCGGAACTTCTGCTGTGGTGGCGTTAATACGTAGGTACCCTATATTTTGTTAACCTTCTATCGTCATTGCTACATTTAGATAATATCGGTATTGGTTAGAAAGTGGTTACCTTGATTATAGATGATTGACAAAGAAAGAAATTTAATATGAGACTGCATATGGTGTTTAGTAAGAGCATGGTAAATGAATGCACCTTACTTTGTCAATTTTTTACAGTACTTCATAAAGAATGTAAAATATAATCAAAATAGTAAAGTGTTAATCATTAATGGATAATCATGATAGCCATATAAACATTGGCAGTTCGAATTATGCCAAAGAAAATGGAATAATTTTGTTAACAATGCTGCTGCACATTTCTCGCATATTGCAGCCTCTGTAGCATACAGTATATAGAGACGGACCACTTTTAATGTGGCTATTATTATTGGTTATAGTTATTTTAATGTGACTACTCAAGACTGGATCATCCTGCTTAAAGAACAATTAATCAAATTGCTGAATTGATTGGAATGATTTATCCTTAAGTCAGAATGGCAACCAATATAATAAATTGATTTAAAACCCACTATCATATATCCTTAAAAAACAGTATTTTTTCTAAAGATGATTTTTTATCATCTTTTATCACAGATCAACCTTTAACTCCAACAAGAAGTTATATCATAATAATTAAATAAACATAATGATACCAGTACAGGGTTCCCAGCGTCATGGAAAGTCATGGAAAATCTGGAAAGTCATGGAATTTCAAAGTAGTCATGGAAAGTCATGGAAAATGTAAAATATGTAGAAAAAGTCATGGAATTTGCTAATAATTAATAAAAAGTCATGGAAAACTCTGGAAGGATAAGATTAAAATTTAAGATTATTTCATTTTCAGAAAAATGTCGCTCTGTTTTCTCATTAGATGGCGCCTCTGAAAAATTTCCAGAAGCAACTATTGATAATTTCTCGCTAGATCAGGACGCGAAATTTCCACTCGCCAGCTCGCCATTGGCGAGTAAATTATCTTATAAAATGTTGTGCTTCAAAGTGCTAATGTTGGACCAAGTGAACAGGTATTTTTAGACCAACTATCCATTTCAGGGATAATCAAGGATGTGCAGCTGACAAATGTAGAAAATGGGGAGGAAGAGTTTCAGACTTTAAAGAGGGTCATTAATTAAACATACAAAGAATATACATTACAAAAAGACTGCAATCTATGTCATAAATTATGTTAGCATGTCTGCATATTTTTGACACTATGGGTCGCCCCCCCCCCCAAAGAAAAAAATCTTGAATTTGGGATAGAAGAAATAAAGAAGCTCTTTATGTATTTGAGCCCGAATCTCTTTAATGAAAAAGTAGATATTGTATTGGCAGAGTGGGCAGAATTTAAATTTATGTTCTCCTCACTGATACTGAAAGAGATACTGGAGAAAGTTTACACTGAAAAATGTTCAGCAAGATTCTCCAATTTGCCCCAGATCCTAACATTTTGCGCTGTTTTACTAGTAAGCACAATTTCATGTGAGAGAGAGTTCAGCTGTCACAACACTCTCAAGAAAGTATGCAGGAACTATCTGAAGACTGAGTTAATGAATAATTTTCACAGAATTTCCAATAATGGGCCCACCCTGACAGAGTTTGACCCTACAGCTGCAATTGATAAGTAGTATTTCAGTGCAGAAAGACAGCACTACACAAACCTGAAGTGCTAATAGTACAGGAACTTATCAATGGTACGCATTTATGTAACCACTGAAACCTTATGGCAAGCTTATTTTGAGTTAATGTTATTTTTTCTTTTTGCAGTAAATATGTTTTGTTTTATCAATTTCTGCATTTTTTTGGGGGTCAATAGAAAGTTTTTCATACTATATCTGTTAATATTTTTAAATTATGCCATATTTTTCATAAATGAAAATATTCTGACTTTTAACAGACAGCTCCTTCTAACAATCGTCAATTTAATTGAAATTTGTCATAAATATTTCATTTTCTGCGCAGATATGGGGGCTGACGTTGTTGTCTAAATGAATGTAAAATAGTGGCGAGAAAAAAGTTTAGTCTGGCGAGTAACTTTTGCGTTGAAATTTCATGCCCTGCAACCAAACTTCTTCAAAAGTTGAAATTAGTGAAGCAACTGATAGTTGTAAAACTTCAGTTGAACTTTATTTAAAGTGCTAGAGCTTCAAATATGAATTCGCATTTGTTAAAGGATGATGTTTTAAAGGCTGAGTGCTTTTAGGCAATGCATGTTGTCACCAAAAAAATTTCTTACAATTCATGCTCAAATATTGCTGAAGTTTTCCAAATTATGTTTCCAGACAGGGCCATTGCAAAGCATTTTAAACTTGGAAGCTCCAAAGTAGCTTATTTAGTTTCATATGGCTTAGCACCATATTTTTTGAATAAGTTAATGGACCATCTTAAGATATGTACAGATTATGTGATTTCTTTCGATGAAGCCTTTAATAAAATTATCCATAAAGAACAAGTGGATTTAGTAATAAGATTTTGAGATAAAAATTTACAGCATGTTTTGACCGTTACTTAAGCAGTGTTTTTTCTGGGCAGAGCTACTGCTGATGATTTAATGGAAAAATTTATTGAAGGATTGTCTTCATTAACATTCTATAAACTACTTCAAGTCTCAATGTATAGCCCCCATGTAAATCACTGTTTTTTGCGTAAATTAATGGATAAGTTTGAAGATGATATTTCAAACTCTGATGGGAAATAATTCTTGACCTTCGTACTTGTGGGCTGCATGTAGTCCATGGATCTTTTAAACATGGCTTAAATATTGTTTGAACTTAAATGGCTTAAATATTGTCATATGGGATTTGAACAATTTGTTGACTCATATATATTTCTTGCTCAAAGACTCTCCTTCTTGCTGTGTGCAATATACAGCTCTAACAGGCAGTGAAATATTTCCTCAGAAATTTTGTAGCACTAGATCGGCAGAAAATGTACACAGTGTTTGGGTAAAGCTTTAGACATTTTTGATAATGTTAAAAAATTTGTTGAAAATAATAAATCTCTTGCAACTAAGCCTACTATGACAGTTATACAAGCTGCCAATGATCCTTTAATTTAGTGCAAAATAAGTTCCTTTAAAACTATAGCTTCAGAATGTGAGTCTTTTTTAAAGAGATTTCAGAGTCCAAAGCCACTTGCTCCTTTCTTATATGAAGCCCTGCATGACTTAATCAGAAAACTGATGATGAAATTTGTCAACAGTGATAAGTTAAAGGCAACGCTTACTGCAAAACAATTAGTTGACATTAAGTCAATTAGAAAATCTTCTCCATTCTAGAAAAATTGATGCTGGCTTTGCAACTAAAAAATTTCTTGCTGAAGCCAAAGTAAATGAAATTGATGCTACTAAATTTTGATTGGAATGCAGGAAATTTTTGATTGCAGTAATCGAGAAACTTAATGAAAAAAGTCCCTTAAAATACTCATTGGTTCGAGGAATCTCAGCTTTTGACCCTTTCATAATCAGGTACAAGCCATAAAATGGTATTCAAAAGATTGAAGTAGCTCTGCAGTGCTTGCATAATGCAAATAGAATTAATGCTGATGTTGCTGAAAAAGCAAAACATCAATATATGAATTTGACAGATGCAGCCACTGTAGAGCTCAAAGAGGAATTTGATTGTTTTTGCAAATCAGGATCTGATGAAATGGACCTTGACAAGATTTTTGGAAAAGAAGCTAATAAATGAAAAAAGGCCAGCAAAAGAGCACGGAAAAAAAAATTAAAGAATTGAAAGAAAGAAAAAAAAAATTAGAAAAGCTGCTGAATTAGAAGAAGCAGCAATTAATAATGAAATAAATTCACTGAAAAGAAAAGAAAAAAAAAGCACTGTAGATATTAATACATTACTATTCAAGTGATCAAAGTAAAATATATTAATATTCAGATGTTCAAAAGTTTATTGAAAATAAAGCTTCATTTTATATAAATGTTTAACTATTTAATCAGAATCTTTTTTTTTTTTTATTATAATGTATTTTTTTTTTTATTTGTGTGTTTCATAGAAAGTTTTACCGTAAAATCCCGTTAATCCGCCCTTCCCGATCAAACGCCCCCTCCCCACTTTATAAAGAATTTGAAATTTTCAAAAAATCCTGAGAAAGCGCCCTCCCTCCCGATTCTCAAAGGCAATTCAGAGAGGGATGAATCGTTTTGAAATGAATGAATCATGAATCTTTGATGAAATGTGCGTTTTTTCGAGATTTTTTAATTGATTTCATGCTTGTTTTGGCTTTTTTTTACTAATTTCTCCTTTATTCTGCATTTATTCGACAGAATTTACGTTTTTAAATAAAAAAACCCAAATTTATTCAAGTATCAAAATTCATGATTCATTCAACGAATCATTCATTTCATGATGATTCATTCCTGTAAATTTTGTTGAACGATCGCGAAAAAATCCCGTGTAAGCGCCCCCCTCTAACTATTGTACAATTTTTCTTTTCGTTTGGGGGGGGGGGATTAACGGTATTTTACGGTAGTCAGTTTATTTCAGGAACAGATTTGATAATTTTAGCATTTAATGCAATATCTTTTCCTGCTTTTTACAACAATATCATGATAAAAGTTTTTTTTTTTTTTTAATATACTGTCTGTTATTAAGTTTTATGTTACTTTTAAAAAATCTTTGTAAAGTTTTAAAAATATATTCTTAAATTAATTGTACTAATTAATACATAATTTTAAATTTTAATACTTTCGAAGTAGACTTGGCATATTTGCGATTGGTCATGGAATTTTTTTAGATTTGGTCATGGAAAATCATGGAAAGTCATGGAAATTGCCAGACAAATTTTGCTGGGAACCCTGCAGTAGAAATACAAGCCTTTCCAAAAGTTTCATTACACAAAACAAGGAAATCTAAAGAAAGGAAAAAAGGATCTTTTGAAAATTTTGACACACACACCAACTAAAAGCAAATTGAGGAAGAAATACAAGATCACCAACTGAATTAAAAGTAGGAATCAAGAAAAACTCATTTCATTTGAAGAAAGAAAAGTAAAAACACTAAAAATGAAAACCTAGAACCTTCAAAAAAGTGAAAACATGTATAGAGCCTATGTCCATTATAGGGATGGGATGAATATTCGGCCACTATTCGGAATTCGGCCCTTTTGCCGAATATTCGGTTGGCTGAATATTGAAGGCTTGTTGACCGAATGCTTTGGTCAAATACCTGTAGCCGAATATTTAGAGATATTTTGCCGAATATTGCTGAAATCTCGCCGAATAGTGAAAGATATCCTGCCAAATAAATTTAGAATTTAAAGAATTTCATATCTTGCAATTTTTTTTTCTCTAATCCAAATTGCCGACTTTATGGCTCATTTATGAAATCATTCTCATTCTTTCTTACAAAATATACAGTTTTTCAGATTCTTAAAAATAAACAGTCTTTCTGTATTTCCTATAAATGTTAGTGATATTAATGCTGCCCAAATTGGAGATTCAATTTCATGGGAAAGGTCTTCATTAGAGAATATATTACAACTCAAGATATAAAAACACATACAAAAAAAAAGAAAAACACTGCCTTATTCTAAAACACTTGAATACTTATTAATGTCTGCAAATTCCATGCACATATAAAAAGGCTCTTATGAAATTCATAACTTATTTTCTATAAAGTAAGAATTAGTTTAGTACTTTATTTAATTTAGTTACTTTATTTAATTAAAGTAAGTGAAAAATTTTATTCACTGGGTGTATTAACGAAGTTTCATTTTCAAGATTTAAGGGTGTATTTCGATTCGAACTGCTTGTTTTCCGATTTATTTTTGAATTCACTTTTGCTCTCAAACACATGAAACTCGCAGATTCTCTTATTTAGAAAGTGCACAAGGTGCCGTGAAGGTCAATTCTTTGATAAGTGCACAAAATATTGCAAAAAAAGCAATCAAAAACGGCAATTTGAACAGATTTTTCCGAAGTGGGATATCTGGGAACGAAAAAAAGGGTCTTCCTGAGAAGTTAATTGCTTGTAAATCAAATTCTAATGAATTGAGCGTAAAAAGACATCACAGGGCACCTCATACGTCCCTTCAAAAATCCCCTCAGCAAATTTCATGTTTCTACTTTAAAAAATGTGCCTGAAATTGTATCGGAAAATTTCGAGCTGTTGAAGATGAAAAAGTGTTTTTTCGAATATACCCTTAATATCAAATATCACTATTCCAAGTACAATGATACAACTGAAAACAGAACTGGTGTCAAACTAGATACTCATTAGATGACACAACTTGCTTTATGAAGATTTTTTTGTAAATATTAAAATATAAATTGTATATATTGAACAAAATAATTTTTTTATTCTATACTTTTCACTTTTAAATATATTTGCATAATTACTGACTTAAATATGTAACAGTATTATGTGTATATTCAGGGATCTGTTTAGGAAAAATTTGGGTCCGTTAACAGACTCTTCACAATTTTTATTACTGTAAAAACGGACCCTTTACAATTTATATTATGGTAAAAATGGACCCTTCACAATTTTTATTAAGTTAAAAACGGACCCTTCAAAAAATATTTTATCTTAAAAATGGACCCTTCATAAATTTTTTCCCCTTAAAAGTAAAACCTTTCAATTGCCTTCGCCTTCAGTCAGATAGAAATGCAACAGCGGAAATCAGGTTTTTCTCTTTCACAAAACAGCCAACTAGCACCTGCGCCGAAAAGAGCTTTCGTCGACGTATTGAGCTAGCGCTGATCGCAGCCAATGAGAGATACAATCTGACAATGAGCGGTACAGTGCAGAGACGAAAAGTGATTCAGCATTTTTTGGGAGTAAAAATTCTTTCTCTTGTTTGGCAACACGTCGCCTTATTTATTTCCTAAAGCTATCGTGTACTCGTCTCATGGTCGTGTATAGTTCTTTGATATATTAGTGTGTTGAACTACCATGAAGGGCATAAAGCGTCCAAATCAGAGTTTAGGTGGTACGAGAAACGCTGATTACTACGTTAAAAAGATTAAGAAGTCAGATGCTAGGGGATGCCCCAAAATTCAGTCGTTAAAAAAAAAAAAAAAAAAAAAAGATTCAAATTACGCCGAAAAAGAACCTGTTGATGATGCGTCACGTGTTTCAAAAAATGATGCCGAAAAAGAAACTGTTGATGATGCGTCGTGTGTTTCAAAAAATGACGGCGAAAAAAAATCTATTGATGATGTGTCTCGTGCTGAAAAATATTCCTGTGACAAAAGTTTCGACTCGACTCAGGAGGATCCGAAAATCCGATCAAAAAATGATTTAAATAAGGACATGGTTCGTACGCTCTGGAAAAAATAGAAAAAGTGCTGGAAAAAAAAGTCCTCATTTTCAAGGAATGAAAAGTGCTGGAAAAAGAGAGATTCATTTTCAAGGAATGAAAAGTGCTGGAAAAATTAGAAATAATAAATATTAGTCCTTAAATTTTAAAATTTCTAAAAAAGTAAAAAAAAAAACCCCTTTATACACTTTATTTTAAAACAATTTATTTCAAATGTATAACGCAGATTGTGACCTGACGAAATTGTTACTATGCACGCGCTGTTCCGTCTAAGCTGTCGGTAATGCATTTTTTCTATAGCCAGGAGTGTGATTTTTCGCCAATGTGCTTCTCCTGCCAGATGAGAGGAGAGAGGCAGACGCTTACGTCACTGTTTACAATACATTAGCAGCTGGGAAGTTCGACTCGGAACAACGAACAGCGTTCGAAATCCTTGGTGGTCCGCTGGTCCGAGACCACCGATAATTCAATCGGACCACTAATTTGAAAAATTTAGTGGTCCGCAGGACCAGTGCCTTTTTCAGGCCCTGAGAGAACCGCAACCGATCGCACATAAGATTTTTTTTTATTTTTTAATCAGCGATGCCGCGGACGCGCTATAACACGTAAATTACGCAAAAAAATCGGCGATAAGGACGAAAAAAATAGCTCTTACGCGTCCCACAAGACGCGTAATTTCGTTAAAGGATCGCGAAAAAACGGCAAATTTCGTTAAATAATCGCGAAATAACGACTAATTTCCGGCAAATTTTGTCAAACAATTCTCGAAAAAATGGCTAATTTCATTCCAAAACCCGAAAAAAGGGCAGATTTCTTCAAAAGATCGCGAAAAAACGGCAAATTTCGCCCAAAATAGCGATAAAATGTCAAAATCTGTCAAAAAATCACAAAGACAAATTTTGTTTAAAAAATCGCTAAATAACGGCTGATTCCCGGCAAATATCATAAAAAAAATTCGCGAAAATATGGATAATTTCCCCCTGAAACCCGAAAAAACGACAGATTTCTTCAATAGATCGCAAAAAAACGACAAATTTCGTCCAAAAATCGCGATAAAACGGCAAATTTTGTCAAAAAATATCGCGAAAAACGGTATATTTCGTCAATAAATCCCGAAGAAACAAAAGATTTCGTCAAAATAAATAACGCGAAAAACGGAAATTTCGACGAAAAAGCGCGAAAAAAAAAAAAAATAAATAAATAAATAAAGTGAAGCCGGGAGAGAATTTTTCTGTTTTAAAAACTAATTTTCCTGCTTCAAAATTGTTGTTGCTGCTCCAAAAACTGATTTTCCTGCTTCCCAATCGTTTTTTTTTTTTTTTTTTTTTTTTTTTTTTTTTTTTTTTTTTTGGGGGGGGGGGGGGGGGGGTTGAGGCTCCAAATCTTTCTGAGTGAATGTGACTCCTGAAAGCATCATTTGAGTATGTACCATTTATGCAACAAAAATATCCCTTTTTTCAGCAAAAATGTCTTTTTCAGTAAACCTGTCTTGTCCCATTTTAAAATGGGGCATAATACAATAGTGATACTTGTTATCTTTTACACTGAAATAAGCATTATTTTATAATTAAATTTGTATCTTGGACATTCTTTAAAAGTACTGAAAATTTCTCTTAAATTAATATTGGTTTTAATTATTTATTAGTATTAAAACAATTATTGCAGTTTATTTTTCTTGTGGAAATGAACAAGTTCAATTTTTGCGTCGAAAAATATGACTTAGTGGGGACCCGCTTCTGTAGAAAAGGGACCCAGAATTTTTCAAGTCCAGCTGCATCACTGACACTAGCTACAATTCCACCCACTCTGGCTAAAATCTGGAGAAAAATCTAAAAAAATGTGCATTAAACCTTAGTCAGTTGAAATAAATAATGGCAAATAAAATATCTAATTAATAATTTGGTAGTTTTTCTTTACACACTGTTTATTTAATTTTTAGCAAATTATAATTTTACATTTTATTATGCTGAAAATTTTGGATAAATGCAAAGTAAGATTGGTTTATTTTCCAGGGAGGGGGGGGGAGAGGCCACTCTAAGTGTTAAAATTATTTAATAGAATTTTATGTAGTGGACCAGTGATGAAGTCTGCGGACCAGTAAATTCTCATGCTTATTGGTCCTTGGGACCAGTGATTTTTTTTAAGGAATTCTAATGCTGACGAATCAGAATGCATTAGCTTCGGAATAACTTCACTTATTTAATGGGAAGGTATGTTTGCTTTTCTGCGCGCACTGGAGACTTTTTGCTGAGTCGATGTAATTGGTTCTCGTTAGTCGTGCTTTCCGGATTTTTGACGTCAACAATTTTGCGCTTTTTACAAGTCTCCGTTAGTTTTTGTTTTGCACGCGTCTTTGTTTAATGTGATCTATTCCGTGATTTTACAATATGATTTTTACAATCGGTTTTATTTTTTAATTTCTTTCATCAGTCATATAATCAGTAAAGAAATGTGGCAGGAAAGTGCGTTTTCAATTATTTATGGATTGAAAAACCGGAATATAACTGATTTTGCTGAATTCTCACCAGAGAATTCAAGAATTGATGAATTATTTTTTGAAACAATTAATAATAGCAAATTTCAAAATTTGTGGAAAGTTGTTGAAATGCTATTACTTCTTAGTCATGGACAGGCTACTGTTGAAAGAGGGTTCAGTATTAATAAAAAAAATTGAGATTGAAAACATGAAGGAACAGTCTTATATTTCCCAGAGACTTATATGTGATTACCTAAATGAATGCACCAATATTCATGATGTAAAAATATCGAATTCAATGCACACTTATGTTTCCAATGCCAGACAATATATGAGCTACTTGCAAAACCAAAAAACCACATCTACAAAGAAAAGAAAAGAAACCTCTGGAGATATATAAGGGAATTGGTGGTTAAAAAAAGATGTCTGGAAAATGAAATCAAATGTCTAATTAAGTCTGCAGATGAATTTGCAGAAAAAGCAGAAGAAAACAATGACCTTCAATCCCTTTGCAAATCCAATAATTTAAGGAGATCTGCTAAAGAAAAAGAAGAAAAGGTGCAGGATGTTATTAATACTTTAAAAGATTTACAAAGCATTTAACTTAAATTGACTTTGGACTTATATTTTACTAAGTTTTATTAGCCAAGGACAATTTTTTTTTCCTTTAGACTTTACATTTAATCTTAATTTACTTTTTAATTCATATTTTTTATCCTTTAGACTTTACATTTTAATTTAAATTTACATTTAATCTTAATTTACTTTTTAATTAATATTTTTTATCCTTTTTCTCTTTTTATATTTCATAAATAAAACTTCATTAGATGAAAATTTAGAAAGTATCTTTATTAAGGAATAATTAAACACACATTTAATACACAGGTAACATGGTGACTATCTCCTTTATGATATATTATTCTAGAGCCATTTTAATGCATGTATTAAAACAGTCCTTGAAAAGTGCTTGAAAAGTCCTTGAAAAGTGCTTGAATTTTATTTGTTCTCAAGTGTATGAACCATGAAGGATTATGAAGCAAGCCTGTATGTCAACGATGGCGCACATTGCTCTGTACAATTGAATTCTCCGATAATTCCAGTTGGAATTGAGTCACGTGCTAATCCAAGTACCAGTTGTGCATCCATTTCAATTGAAGAGGATTCTGAATCATCTGTAGGTGAAATTCTTACTGCAGAAAAAATCCCAATTAATATAGACCGTTATGAAAAATTGTACAATTGGATGTATTACAGCATTTCAGCTAAAGGATTTTTATGTAAAATGTGTGTAAAGAATTTGAAAACTAAAAACTATTATTAAAGTAAAAATCTTTTATGTACATTTTAAAGAAGTTAATTAAAAGTTGAAAGGAATTATATAATGTTTTTACATATATATATATATATATTATGTGTGGTTCATTCAAACGGGAACATTAATACTAATTTTGCAAAATTTTGTTTTTTCACAATTTTACAAAAACAGGACCCTGTCACTGAAGTCCGAAGGGACCTGAATTTAAACGTTATTTTTAAATTCACAAAATTAATAATACATTTTTCACAATTTTACAAAAACAGGACCCTGTCACTGAAGTCCAAAGGGACCTGAATTTAACGTTATTTTTAAATTCACAAAATTAATAATACATTTTTCACAATTTCACAAAAACAGGACCCTGTCTGAAAAGTCTGTACAGACCCCTGATATTTTTAATTTACATCTTCCTTCATTCATGTTGTTATCAATTTCTGTTTATCTTTTTAATGTTTGTTGAATAAATGGAATATTGTAGGCACCGATTCAAGTGTCAAAGATTTTGTTAACATATGCATTCTACTTTAAACATACTTGCTTTAATGTAATTTGTAATTTAAAGCTTGGCAACTGATTTCAGAAAAGTCTCATTCTTACAAATTTATTTTTATTGTTAAGGACACAAATTCTCAATGATCAAATTTACTTCATTAAAAAGCTATTTCAGAAAATATCTCCTCGTGAGTTCTGAAAGAGAGAGATTAAGAATATTATTGATTTTAGATGCAAGGGTAAAAGTATCATTTGATAGTAAATATGAAACACATTCTACATATGTTAATGGAAATATCTTATGATCCTGACTTACTTAAAATCAATTTGATGTGCATTAAGATTAAAAGATATAATACAATTTCATAATTTTTTTGTGTTAAAATAAGTTTTTCAAATTAAAAAATACCTTTAAAAGCACATTTAAGAGAAGTAATGATTAATGAGCTCCAATTTTTTTAATTATATACTAGGTAACCCGCCCGGCGTTGCCCGGGTCCGTAATAATAATGTTAAACGAACTTCAAATTTTTATGATTTTATCTTTAACTCGAAATATGTGTAAATACACTGTTAAAAATTTGACCCTTTTGCTGCATCGTCACTCCTCCGCTTTTATAGAAAATGATTACTTCAGCCTATTAATGGAGCATTCTCATAGGTCAAAAGAAGAGATATTCTATAAAAGCGGGGTAGTGATGATGCAGCAAAAGGGTCAATTTTTTTACAGTGTACATAATATTAAATACGTGCCCCCTGACTGTGTCAAAAATCGGTTAAAAAAAAAAAAATATTTAGCTGCAAAAATACCCAAAATAACTGCAATGGGAAACGCAGGAGGAAATATGTGTCCAACGATTGCGTGATTTTCGTGTTAAAGTGTTGATATTTATCCTTAAAATTACTGTTAAGTGACTTAATTAAGTACTTTTTTCACATACATATCCCAAGTGAAATATTTTGAATTTCAAACTAATTATAAGCTAAAAGGTTAGTATATAGTATTATATTTCCTAACCGTAACCAAGTTCTAATTTAACACTAACTATAAACGAAATATCTTAACCATCTCGCGCTAAGTACTTAGTTTCACTTTCCAACGCTACGGAGCGCATTATGTTTTGTAGAACATCCTAATTTTAGGTTCGGATTGGATTCATCTCCATGGAAATTATTTTGTCTTCTTCGGATACGATTATGGTTGTTTGGAATACTTTTGTTCAGTTTAGATTCGGTTTCAGATTCCGTGGTTTTTTTTTTTTTTTTTTTGTTTTTTTTTTTCAAATGGGATTTTTAGGTTTGGGCCGGGTTGTACTTTTATGGAAATTATTTTACCTAGTTCTAATGAGGTTATACTTCACTGAAATATTTTTGTTAGGTTTAGATTAAGTTTAGTTCAAATTTCGGGATTTTTTTTTTTTTTTAACAATTTTTTTGATTAGGATTGGGTTTATGTCCATGGAAATTATATTGTCTTGTTCGTATCTGGTTATAGTTATTTGGAATATTTTCGTCGGATTCAGATTTGGTTCGATTCAGATTTCAGGTATTTTTTCAAATTGATTTTTAAGGTTCTGGTCTGATTCATGTCCAGGGAAATTATTTTGTCTTGCTCGGATCCGGTTTTGGGTCTTTGGAATATTTTTTTCGGGTTCAGATGTCGTTCAATTCAGATTTCGGTTTTTTAATGGAATTTTTAGGTTCAGGTTGGATTGCGCATCAACGGAAATTATTCTGCATTGTTCGAATAAGGATATGCTTCTCTGGAATATTTTTGTCAGATTCAGATTTAGTTCAGTTTTTTTAGGTTCGGATCGGGTTCATGTTCATGGAAATATTTTGCCTTGTTCGGATCCGGGTATGGTTCTGTGGAATATTTTTGTCAGGTTCATATTTGGTTCGATTCAAATTTCAGGTATTTTTTTCAAATGGAATTTTAAGTTCGGATCGGGTTCATGTCCACGGAAATTATTTTGTCTTATTCGAATCTGGTTATGGTTCTTTCGAATATTTTGATTGGATTCAGATGTAATTTGCATAAAATTTCAGGGTTTTTTTTTTTTTTTTTTCAAATGGAATTTTTTAGGTTCGAGTCAGATTTATGTTCACGGAAATTATTTTCTCTTGCTCTTATCGTTTTTTTTTTTTTTTTTTTGTCTTAGATTGCCTACAGAGAAATAATTTTCAGCTTACAGTGTAATATTTTAAAGATTTTTCGAAGTAAATTTTTAGAATTTCGAAATTTCAAAAATTTAATTTAAAAAAACTATGAAATGTGGCACTTTAAGCCGAAAAAAACATTCTCTGGTAGCAATCTAAAGAAAGAAAAATGTCAAATCGAAGCATTCTTTGCAATCAGAACACAATCTTTTCAAAATATTTACCGTTCGAAACTTTTGTATAAGATTTTTACAGCTTACCTGATAAACAAACCGTTTACTGCATAATTCTATTGATCTTTGTTTTTGATTAATTTAATTTTGAAATCAGGGTGTTATTTGCTGGACACCCTGTACGTTCTAATGTACGAAGTACGAACGATCCGACGTAACAGCTGTGTTCAAAACTCTTAAGTTAAACTGACATTTTGCCAGTCTATGAATTTTAAAGATCTTTGGGGGAAAAAACAGTCACTTTTAAAATGTTTCTTTCATAGAGTAAAAAGAAATTAATAGAGTGGAAGTATTATCTCTGGAGGTGATGCTGAAAATTTAAATCTACATTAAGTCCAATTAAGTACCGATAAAAGCACGTGCTTTGACGCGCCTATCATTGAAACAGTTTTAAACCCGTATTTTTTCTTGCTCTTGTTTCTTAAAAAGAACTAACCTATCGCTTCACCGGTAAAAATTTATTAATTATTTTATCATATGTGTTTTAAATATCAATATAGAAAATTAATTTACCGTTTTGCTTGAAAATATAACATTCTTTTGTTAAAACATTAAAATCGTCTGCAGTCAGAAATCTATATTTTAGATTAATATTTATTACTTAAATTTTCATACATGATTTTAAAAGAACGTTTTCATCATTATATTTTAAATATTTATTTACATGCAATTATTAAGTCATAAACATTTTCATCTACGTTATAAAGTATTTAAAATTACATTAAATTAGGAAACTTTTAGTAATACAATTTTTAGTTCGCATCAAATGTTTTCAATATCTTATTTAATTTCAATTTGACATTTAATTATTGCTAATTTTCCAGTTTCTTTTATTTTAAAAGCGAACATTTATTTTAATAAATAATAATAGAACAAAGACCATTTTAAAAATTTGCTATTTTTTCTTAAAATATGCTTCAGTTGTAATTCATTTCTTTCAATTCGTATTATAATACAAAATCTCTTCCACATCCTTTTGTTTGGAACATTAAAATTTGAGCGATAAATGGATTCATATTGCAAACCTTTTTTGAGGCTTACTTCACCTCCACTTATCTCATTTCTCCATGGGTTTCTTTAATTCTGTCTCAGCTTTCTTATTACTTCTGCGAAATTTTTTACACAACCAACCAACCGTAAAAAAATAAAAGAGAAAAAAAAATGGGAAAAGATGATTTTTTATGAGAGTGACCTCTCGATTTTAATTAATTACTTGGTTAATAATTGGAATTTCAAAATTCTGAGGGTCAGGTGCATCAGGAGAGATATTGGGCTACTCTCAGAAAAATTTTGAGCTTCGTACGTACCGTAGTTTTTGCTAACTATCGCAGAAACACACACACAGAGCGATTTGTTATTTTATTAATATAGATAATCAAAAGTTATTTTCTTTATTGGAAAAAATTTTGGTATTCAGCTGCCGAATATTCGGTATTCGGCCAAATATTCGGCTATTCGGCCAAATCACTATTCTTTCCATCCCTAGTCCATTATCAATTTCAGTCATATTCACTTGATGAAATTCTGATAACTTATTGAAAATCCACTAAATTTTTAAATTGATGATAATAACTTTGTCAATGAATAATTTCTAGAAATGAAAAAAATAAGTTGTTTTGTAGAAAAACTTGAAAAGAAAATTTCATCATCTGAATGCAAAATCAATGTTCTAAGAAAAACAGAACTTAGTTCGGACACATTTATTTATGTTGTGGACAATGATGACACATTGTTAAAAAACAACTTAAACCATCCACACTTGTGGAATTTTTCAAACTGCAACAATTTTAACATTTACATTTAATTTTTCAAGCATTGAAAATGTATTTTATCATTAATTTCCACATTAACAATCATTTATATGGAAGACGGGTATGTTCATCAAATGTAGATTTTTTAAATGTTAGTCAATTATAAATTTGATTTCTATTACTTAATTTGAATCAGTTCAATGCATATGTTTCAAGGATGAAGTCTCTCTTGGAAGGGAAGACTTGATCCCTTTTTTATATTTTAGAAAGTAATTTATCTTTATTTTAAAAATGGTTTTTCAAAAAATAAAAAATACTACAACGCGAAAGACACACAAGTCTTTAATAATAATTGAAAACATTTTTTTTTTTTCCCAAGATAAAAATTAAAAACTGAAAAGGGATCAAGTCTCCTGAGTCTCCCCTTCTGTATTTCCCCACATTAGCCGGCGCGCCGGAAAAACTTGTACTTGCCAGCATGATAGAAAATATGAAATTTTGCTACTGGAGGATGAATGGCTGATTTATTGTGGTTTTTCTAACATTTTTCAGCTAAAGAAAGACTTTATGTTCATTAGGATTGAATATTTTAAATATTTTGTATATTTTATTGTTTTTTGTTAAGTTCTAGAATGGGTTCTATTTACCTTAATTTTAAAGGTTATAAAAGTGCTGGATTAACTGTGCATGAAAGCTACAGATTTTTAATAATGCAATTTTGCAGCAATTTCTGGAGTATTTTCCTGCAACATATTGGTACAGAAATTTGGAAAATTTTCCCTCAGCCATTCGAAAGTCATTCCAAAAGCAACTTATTTCTCCTTATCATGATCAGTTCTTCAATGCTTACTTTTAGATTCCAATATTACACCTTGAAACGTCTTTTCTAGATAATTTTTTTTTTTCAGAATGTAATCTATTTTATTACATTCATATTTGTACACTGCAGCTCGTTCATTTACATTTTTTTGTTATTTTAAATAACTTTTAACTTATCACTTAAAGTTAAAAATTTTTACAATCTCAGTTGTAGTTAAAAAACATAACATGAGAAAAATATTGCGGGGTGGCCGTTGTTCAGAATTCGTTGTTGGGAGGTTTAGTGTAAGGTTATTTTTATGTAAGAGGTTCAGTAACACTAAAACATGATCGGTATTCGAAGGTTACCATTGTTCAGAGTGACTGTTGTAGGAGATTTCACTTTACTAAGGTAAGATGGGGGTTTTAAGAAACACTTAAATATAAATATATGTGTTTGTGTGTATATCAGGGTTGGGTTTCATCTGGAAGAAACCCATTTCTTCTAGGACAGTAGATGAAACTGGAAAAAACCAGAAGAAACCAACAGAAAACAAAATATGCTCAAAAATAAAGTACATTAACTAGGTAAAATAATTAAACTAAAAGTATAAATATATGAAATCTAAATTGGAAAATTTAATTAATATTAAAAAATATTATTTTTGGAAAAATAAGTTATTTTTCTAATGACTAACTTCAGGTTCAGCAGATATTTATGGGTGATGGATTTTATAACTTTATAGGTAGAGAGATGTTTTTTATTTATTAATGTGTCATTTATGTAAAAAGAGAGAACAAAACTATCTGCAAAATATTTATTTTTTATATATAAATGTTATTTTCATTTAAAAATGCATTATTGAAAACTGCACAACACAGTAAATACTAGTGATGTAATGAGTAGTACTTTGGCCGAGTACCGAGTATTTGTGTAATAAGAAAATACAACACTGATGTATGCATAATATGAGCTTAGGTGTACATATATATAATATGCATATCCTTCTATAGTAAAAAAAAACTAGCCTTAAAAGGAATGACTCCTGGAATGATGCTGATGTGGAAGATTTCCGGAATTAACGAATCCGGGTTGTCCACTCCTTCCATGAGCCGAATTGACCAATCAGGAAAGGGCTCCGTCTATGCATCGCCGTATGGGTTACCATAAAGAGAGGAAAGGTTACCA
This sequence comes from Maratus speculifer, assembly GCA_964019185.1. Lineage (NCBI taxonomy): Eukaryota > Metazoa > Arthropoda > Arachnida > Araneae > Salticidae > Maratus > Maratus speculifer. The sequence continues at coordinate 235,318,839 of OZ025301.1, read as the reverse complement.
TCACAACAATCGCCAAGTTTGTCGCCAACTTGGCGATATATCGCCAAATTTGGCGACAAAAATTAGTTATCAAAAGTGACGCCAACTTGGCGAAAACTGTAATATTTCGCCAAATTTTTAATTTCTGTACAACACCAGTCGTTTGATACATCATTTGAGAGGTTTGCAACTGCTTATTAGGTGCGTTCGTAATTATATAATACGTAGCACTTATAGTGGTCGTTCAGTCCGTCCGACTGTCTGTCCGTCCGTCCGTCTGTCCGTCCGCATATAACAACGCAAAATCTACCCAACCGAATCGTTTGAAATTTAAAATACATAATTATTACATAATTTTGTCGATTTTGGTACATTTCAAATTTTATGAGACTCGGATGCATAGATCAATTACAGGGGCAATCAAAAGTATTCCATAACATTACGGTCAATGGGGAAAAAAGTTTCAAATGCATTTTAATCGTTTGAAATTTAAAATACGCAATTATTACATAATTCTGTCGAGTTATTTCAAATTTTTTGATAATCGTGTGCATAGATCAATTACAAGGACAATCAAAAGTATTCAATTGCATTATGGTCAATGGGGAAAAAGTTTCATATATATTCTATACGTTTGAAATTTAAAATACATAATTATTACGTAATTTTGCCGAGTTATTTCAAATTTTATGAAAATCGGATGCATAGATCAATTACAGGGACAATCAAAAGTATTCCGTTACATTACGGTCAATGGGAAAAAATGTTTCAAATGCATTTTAATCGTGTTACACTAATGCGAACTTAATAAAATTTATATGCAACTATAAAGTACATATTATAATATACATTTTACATAATTTGTGGTGCAAAGAACATTTGTTATGGATTTATAAGGCCACACAAAAGTATTCCATTACATAATGGTATAGGGAGAACATTGTTTGATGAGCGTTTAAATTGTAATTCACTATTTACAATTTTATGAGATTGATATATGAAAGTAATATTTTTAAAACTTTGTTATCGTACGAACGCACCTATTTTGCTACGCTTCACGTGCAATTTCCAACTTGTTCATATAATGGATGTCTTGTGTGTTATCCCCCACTCTGCTCCCCAGGGGGGACACATTTTTAATTTCTTTACAACACCAGTCGTGTTACACAAGATTTGAAAGGTCTGCAACTGCTTATTCATTTTATGGATGTCTTGTGTGTCACCCCCACTCTGCCCCCCCAGGGGGGCACATTTTCAATTTTTTACAACACCAGTCGTGTGACATATCATTTGAGAGGTCTGCAGCTGCTTATTCATATTATGGATGTCTTTTGTGTCGCCTCCCACTCTGCCCCCCAGGGGGGCACATTTTTAATTTCTTTACAACACCAGTCGTGTGACACATCAATTGAAAGGTCTGCAACTGCTTATTCATACCATGGGGTATTGGCGAGTGCAGCAAGCAGGGGTAGCTAATAATTTGGAATCGCGAAGCGATTACGCGGGGGGTTGGCGAGCATAGCGAGCAGGGGGGCGGCGCCCCCCTAGTATAGTATAAATAAATCAATTCATTAAATTTGAAATTTATTTGGGCACCTTTTAAAGACAATTTTTGACAATTCAAAACTAATAAAAAAGAAGTATTGATGCATAACAAGTACAATTATTAACCAATATAAAATTAAAACATTCTTTAACCCTTCAATTTATTCCGACCATTGAGATCTGTCTATCAAAAATAAAAATGTTTATTGGTTACTGTAAGAAAATTCATTGAATAATGCAAAACATTTCATATTTATTTTGTAACTGTCTATACCTTATTTTCTTTTGATTAAAAAAATGCATTGGCTTTTCAGTTTCTTTTCATTGTGTACAGATTAAATTAGGTTATTTTAAGTTTATTATTTTTTATATATCGCAGTAGAAAACTAACATTTTTCAATAAAAATTATGAATGTGTGAATTAAGAATGCCCTAAAAAGCAAGCTCTAGAATTGATGAGTGTAGGTAATCTAGAACTTGAAAATCCACTAAAGAAACAAAAAATACATCATGAGAATTCTAATATAGACAAACTAAAAGGGAAAATGCCAGCAAAAAGTTCATCTATTTTCTGGCAATATTTTGAGGAAATTGTGAATGAGCAAAAAGATTGACACTAGTACTAGTTTAAAATCTCCGCATGAAGAATTGGTACAAAAAAAGATACAGGCTTTCATAACAGAAGACTTGTGTAAAACTGACTCTCCATTTGCATAGTGGGGGGGAAAAAAAAAAAAAAGCTTTTTCGATTATGTGCAACCTTGCAAAAAGTTCTTATATGCACCTTCAACAACTGTTTATTCTGAATGTATATATGAACATATTTTCAGAGGCAGGCCAAATTTATAGTAGTAAAAGAAATGCCCTGTCTACTGATAAAGTAGAACATTTGGTGTTTTTGCACCATAATTTTAAATATAATAAATTTAATTATTAAATTTTTATTGTATTTTCAGTTTCTTTAATAGTCTTTTCTGTTTTCCTATAAATCAAAAAAGTATTTATTTTTATTTGTATAAATGTGAAATTTTATGAGGGCTTTTGTTCTTAACTTTTTCTATATTTTGCAGACATATTGTTAAATACCAAGTAAATAGTTTTATGAATTACTGCATACATTATTTATGCATTGATATTCGAATAACTTTTTACAAATCAGTTAGAAATTCATATGCTTAAAAAATGAAAGTCTTACAACTACTCGGTATTTACAGAGTACTCGTCCAAAATTTGGCAATTATTTATATTAGCATCTAGCATGCATATCTGAATGCTGATTTAAAAAGACTATTTTTCTCTAAATATCTGTGGGCAGGGGTATAAAAATCTAAGCTCCAGTGGACAGTTTTTCACCACTAAATTTTATTTCTTATTTTTCATGTAAATTTTTTGCAAGAATTCTAATAAAATTTAAGTGAAGAAAACAAATAAAATTTTGTGGAAAAAGATTGTCTGCTGTCTAGATTTTTATATTCGTGTCTATGAGTACGTCGGAATGCTTTTAAACTCTGCAAGTTTTCTGTAGGACTTGAAAGTTTTCATTTTTTATATTCATCCATTCTAAATTGATAAACTGATTGCAGCATTCTATTGTTCAAAGACTTTTTTGTTGTTGTTGTTACATTAATATTTTGCTGCAGTAAGGAAAATGAGGATTTTAATGAATTTATTTAATACAGTAATTAATGCACTATATTACTTACAGTAAAATTGATGTAAATTCAAAGCACTATGTTTAAATGAGTTTCATTCTACTGTTGGTAAATGATGTGTACTGTTTACTATTAGTTTCAAAAGTTTTAATAATTGAAAAATATGCTGGTTAAATTAAAATGGATAACAGTATAATTGGTTTTGTGCATTTTAAATAAAATTCCTTTTCTTCATTTAGTCAATGGTTGAAGATCTTTAGACTGGTGTCATGTGATTTTGGCTTAAAAACTGATGTAACTATTAATTCAGCATATAATTAAATTTGTGTAGATCTGATGAAATTAATTTACTTGAGGTTATAGCAAGAAGACATTTATTGTATCTTACAAAGTTTTAAGTTATATGGCAAATTTATAAAGAATAACAGTTTCTTCCAGCCGGTTTTTTCCATGTTTTTTTCCATTGCGGAAGAAACTTGCCAAACCTGGTATATATATATTTTAGTGCAGTATGTGTAATAATAAATAAAAGTGGTTAATTATTTTTCTCAATATTTCTTCTTTTCTGTGAATAGTCAGGGAAAACTTGGAGAACAGGAAATTTGAAAATATGAATAAAATGTCAGAGAAATTTTTAAGTATTTGAAGTGGTCAGGGAATTCTTGATGTTCTACTTTCCTTCTGAATCTCGATTATTGTCATAAATAAAGAAATTTTGAATTTATTCTTTATCTAATCTAAGATTTTTATATGAAATTTATGAAAACTCCAGAACAACATAAACTCTCATAAAGTCAGGGAATTGCTCTTTTACCTGAATTGTATAAAAATGTTGATGGATTGTTATTTTTTTCAAATATGGTTAGTTCAGTTTATAAAAATTACTATAATATTGAATCTTTCTGGAAAGTGTTGGTGATCTAAATGAGGAGTAACACTCATAAAATGAAATAAAGTTGTCTGGGGAAGGGGGGGGGGATGAACAGAAACTTAAAATGCTACCTTACAATATAAAATTGATGAGTCTTTTGTAATTGTTGTTAATAATCATTTTTAGTTCATTTCATTTGTAATCCTTCCTGCTGTCTGAATACTGAATCATTTTTATGATTATATTTTGATAAGGTAATGTTTATTGACAGGTTCTAACTATGAATATTTCAAATAAAAATAAAATTTGGCACAGATATCATATATGCACCACGTTGACATGATTTTTTTTCTGACACCAATTTAGCCAAAACTTTGTCTTCAATACATTTATATTTTTAAATTATTTTCTATTATTTTAAAAAGAAAATAGTAAAAAATGGAAAAAGTCTAAATAACTATAGAATAAAACAATTTATATCATTTTAGAAACGGTAAAAAAATGTAAATTAATTATAACTAAAAAAATAGCCATGTTACCGTGTGTAAATATCCATTTTGTTGCAATCACAGCAACATGGTTCATATTTCATATCTGTGCCAAAATTTTAATTGTTTTTCACAACTTAATAAAATTGCAAATTCTTTGAAATTGTTTTAGCCGCTCAAACTGGATGTAAAGCGAAAGCTTCTTGCTCGTTCTGACCGAGTAAAATGTGTTGATCTTCATCCAACAGAACCGTGGATGTTGGCAAGCTTGTACAATGGAAATGTGCATGTGTGGAATCATGAATCACAGGTAGTTATCTTTTAATATTAAAAGTAATCATGTTCAAAACACCCACTATTTGATTCCCACTATACTTTATTTCATGCCAGATGGGCTTTAAAAGTATACTTTCTAATTTTTTCCCCATTTTTAAATACAATATGGCAAGCTTTACCAGGAAGTCAAGACCAAATGTGTTAAGAGACATAGTCAGGCCCGTAGCCAGGATTTCCTTTCGGGAGGGGCTGAATCTTGACATTTTTTTTTCTGATCTTACAAAAATAATTTGTATAATTTACAGCAAAAATATTAAACAAACTTAAAATGTGTTTGTGCATAGGATACTATATAACCATATCAAATATTGATAGTTCATATTTAATTTTTTTCCCCCTGTGGCAGAAATTTTTAACTGTGTCTGCGACAAGCCTCATTAACATCAAAATCTGTCTGCAACCGCAATGCAGTATTTTCTTCTAACTGTATATACACATTTACACATCATATGTTTAGGAAAAAGAAAAGACACAGAAAAATCAATATATCACAAATCAGGTATTCTACATATTTTATATATAATATTCTTAACTACTTTTTAAATGCATATAAAAAAAAGTCCAAAAACCTAAATTTAATAAATCAGCATTAGAAAAATTGTCTAGCATATTTACGCACGACGAAATTCGCCGTTTTTTCGCAATTCTACGACGAAATTCGCCGTTTTTTCAGATTCTTTGACAAAATTTGCCATTTTTTCTCGATCTTTCGATGAAATTCGTCTTTTTTTCTGCAGCCCATTGACAAAATTTTTCTTCTTTCTGCGATTCTTCTACAAAATTTGAATTTTTTTTGTGATTCCTCGACGAAATTGGTCTTTTTTTCAGCGATTTTTTGATGAAAACCGACATTTTTCCGAGGTCTTTGGACGGAATTCCCATTTATTTCACGATTCTTTGAAGATTTTACGTCTGTAAAAATTACGCGTCCCATGGGACGTCGTAAGAACTATTTTTTTGCGTCCCAACTCCAATTTTTCGCGTAATTTAAGCGCTATAGTGCATCCGCGGCATCGCTAATTGCTTTGGTGCGCGCGATCAGACAGAGGAAAGAGAAGGTCGGAGGAAAACGATTACAATTTCAATTTGGCGGCCACTATTTGTTCTCCCGTTTTTGTTTTTCGTGTATTTCGTCCGCTCCCCCCCCCCCTCCAACCACACACACACACCCAAAAAGGTAAAAAATTTTAATGCATATTTGCATTGACCTCAGGAATGTTAAAATATACAGTGCCGAAAAAGCGGGATTCTGCGGAAAAGTGGCATGTCTGCATATCAGAATTTCCTTGGGGAAGGGGGGGAGGGAGCTTAAGAACCGGTGAAAACCTTGTTTTAAACAGACTTCCGTCTTAGCAGGTAAAATTTCAATATATTGAATATATATACATATATATCGTTTTAGAAATTTTTTATGATAATTATTGATTTTTATGCATAAAGCGTTTATTTAATGAATATGTTTTTATTGCAATCAAATCTGATAAATTATTTTAGCGTTTGAGCAATTTTTTAATTTTTGTTTCAGTCTGGCATTTAATGATTGATAAATGTTCTGACAAATTCCTTGGGGTCGGGGGGTAGGGGGGTAGACACTTCTGATCGCGGGGGAAAACACAATTTCCTGTAAGAATTGCGGGAAAAAAAAAAAAAAAAAAAAAAAAAAAAAAATTTGGTTTTGATTTTTAGCTTAACTTTTTTTTTAAGTTTTTCGGCGAATTGCAGATATAAATTTTTTAAAAATTTTATTTCTGTTGTTAATTGTACGATTTTGTTCAAATTTTCAACAAGTTGCAATGATAATAAATTAGGTTGTGTACCAAATTTTTATTAAAATATAATAAGTTTTAAGAAAATTATTCCCAACGACAAAAAAGTCCACTTGCTAGGAAAAAAAAAAAAAAAAGCTGATAACGATTTGTGGTTTGTTTATTTAGATCAAAGAACTCGGACGCTAATGAGATAAGCTTTCCATTGATAATGTTTAGTATGAAAAAAGATAATTTCAACAAAAATATTTCATGACTATATATGCATTATTTCTATTTAAATAATCTACTTGACTTCCAACTTAAATGCTTGAATAAACAAAGCAGCTGATTTGTTCTTTTTTGGAATTAGAATCTTCCACTTTTTTAAATAATTTCCAGTCATACTTTGACCAGGATGACGTCTTTAAAAATGTGTACTCTTTTTTTTTTTTTACCTTTTAAGAGTCACACACAGCACAAACAACTTTATACCGGGATGTGTGCACATGTTCTTCACAGAGACAGCTGTTCATCTTAGGGCCGCAGCGCTGAAGAAAGCAGGAATGAATAGGCGAGATGGGCGAGAGAGGCGGGAATTTGACGTCCGGATCAGGGGAGAACCAGCTACGTACTGCCGAAAGAAAAAAAATGTCCGAAAGTTTTGGACAATTTTTTTTTTAATTTTCATCAGTGCAGACAAAAAGTGTTCGATAATTGCGGATAAAAAGTGTCCGACAGTTGCGGACAAAAAGTGTCCGACAGTTGCGGACAAAAGTGTCCGAAAGTTGCGGACAAAAATGTCCGAAAGCTGCGGACAAATTTTTTTAATTGATTTCATTAGTACAGACAAAAACTGTCCGCAAGATATTTCTGTGTCCGCGACTATGTCGCCGTGTCGCCGTGTTTCTGCCACGGGGTTTTTTCCATGTCATTGCGAGTGCGCGGTGTTGAAATTATTGATCCAAATGAAATGAATTTCTTTCGCATTATTTTTTCCAAAGAAAAACTAATATTTAATCATAAAAATCAACCTTGTATTTTATAATCTCTTATTATAATAATTATAAATGCAGTACTCTTGTTACAATAAATTTACTAATACAACGGAAGCAATCATCGTAATTTTCTCTTAGCCATGGTGCTGATTAACTTATCAAGATCTACTGGAATGTCCCAATGAATGAAAATCATTGCAAAGTGACTCAATCTCTCATTGGTCATAATGATTTGAAACAAAGATTTAATTATTTTCATTGTCGGAAAAGATCTTTCAGCACTGACTGTTGTTACGGGGTTTTCAACCAAGACTGTGAACAAGCGTTTGATATTATTGAAATCGTCACATTACGCAGTACTAAAACTTTTAGGATCTCTGTGTTGATGTCAAAAATTTGTTTGCACCCTAATTCATATTCAGCTTCAACTTGCTACATTGACACTTTATCATGAAAAATTTCAATAAGACTTTCTATACGGCGAATAAAGACTGCGATATTGTAATACTCTTCAGCGGATGTATTTTGAAAATTTGTCTGTCTAAATATTATCTAATGGTATTATCTAATGATAATTATCTAAATATTATCTGTCTTGGGATATTTATTTCAGTTTGGAAGATGTCTTTCTGAAGTTTTGATGCACAATAAAATATCTCGCAAAAGATTTCTATTGAATTTTCGCTATATTTATGTAAAACAATTAGGACATTTTTAATTTAAGTTACAGCCGATATCATGTCATGAAATTTTTCTTGAAGAACTCGCTATAACTTTGTCAGACAGAAAACTTTCTCACAAACATACAGGCTTATGAGAAAACCATTCTTCTTTCGCCTGCCAAAACAGCTCCAGCTTCCAAAGAAATCTCCCAAATCTTTGGGGAATCCGTGAAAATCCGTGTTTTTCAAAATATTTTCTGAGCTAATGCAATTATATGTAGCTCAACAAAAGTTAATATGCTTTCATGCCTCTCGATAAATTTTGTAGCACAAATGCGGAGAAGTCTTTTTCTTTTGTTTAATGGGGTATATTATGCAACTGCTTCTTGAAACCCTAAATTTGCCTTTAAATGATTTTTAAAAACATGTGTCACTGCTTTAACTAGTCCATGACACTTTCGGATTATAGGAATCAGCATGCTGTTAGACAAGGCAAGATTTAACACATGGCTTTCAAAACGAACGTATCTAATTTTTGGATACTCTGAAAAATTTCAGAATGGACCCCGCTAAGATTTATTAAGATCAGATTTGTTAGCTGCTTTACCATACGCCTTTGTGATGCATTTATATATGTCAAGACAAAATTCATCACAATGTTGTAATATTACTTTTCTTGAATTTTTGGCGGAGAAGACATTTATTGGAATGAAACCTAAAAGAATTTTTTGAATTATTTTGTTTTGTGACTTTTTTAATAGTCCACATATTTAACACAAAGGTTAAGCTATTCTGCGCCTGAGTTTCATCAGCAATTAAACTGCGCGTTTTGTTTGTACTAACAAAACAGATCACGTTATTTAGTTTGATAACAAATTCTTCGGTAACTGTATCCGAGGATATTTGAGTGATTTTATTCAAAATGCGTTGGCTGAAGTAAATACATTTCTACGGATATTTATAATATCGCGTTTCAATTAATTCTCTCCAGACATTGCTCAAAATTTAAAAAACTCTTAGCTAACAGTCTTTTTTATATCGATTTATCTACCGTTATAAGATCATCATCGTGGTAATCTCAAAGTGGCGTATTTTTCTTTGCACAAAATAAGATTGTTTCAAGTATTAGTCCAAGAGCTGTTCTGATTTCTTCTTTTCCTGAAGCTCTTTGAAAACTCAACAATTAAATATTAATTAGCTGTATTCCTGAAGAAATTTTACTTTTTGTTTGCTAAAATAACATCGGTTTGTGGTAATCTAATTGCATATGTTATAAAAATTGCATAAGAAAACACATTTAGTTTTTTACAATTTCTAAAACATGTAGAAACTAGTCTTCCTGTTTTTTGTGTCCTTTCTGTACCTATTTTTTCGTGAAAAAACAAAATACAAGGTTACAATAAATGCGTTTGGGAATATGTAAGAAAAGAAAATACTATTTCTGGATCTTTCTTCCATTTTTCTTATTTTTGTTTCTTTCCTATACAGTTATTGGAAAACTATGTTTTTTTGGAAAGTAAAATTGAACCAAACATGTTTATCTTCGTGGCATCATCTAAGTCATCTCAAGTTAAGTTGTTGTTGTTGTTGACATGTTCCTGAAGGGCAGGAGGGTTGCTGGAGCTTTCTTTGAACTGCACCCAGGGGTTAGAAAGACAGACTTCTGCACCGGAAGATGTTCGCCAAAGTCTCGATAGATAGCAGCACGAAACATCGCCACCGCCTCAATTTCAATATGTCTCTGAAGGAGAGGAAAAGTTTCTCCAGAGATCATTACTCATGGTAACTGCTACGACCAACCACAGGACTTTCAGAACCCCTCTATTTAACGAGCGGGTACACTGCATACACTCGGTGGGTCTTTGGTGATGTGAAGCATTGAACCCGGGACGTTTCAGTCTGGAGTTCGAAGCTATGACCACTACGCTACCTAGTTAAGTTAGATAGCAATAACAAATCGAGTTGCTTGCCATGCTGTAAGCTCATAACGAGTATTTGACGAATCCCCACCAAAGTTAATTTGTTTCGAACACTAACATCCAAACAATTGTAAATTTTAATTTCCAAATAAGATTTGCCGCCAGAAAAAGTTGATATTATTGGAATTGGCTTTACGTAAGTCAGTTCAAGATTTAGTGCCTCCATGGTGCTGTTTTGTGATTTTGCAATTTCAAGAAAAAAGTACATGTCTGAAAAAATATTTTTGCCATTTCATATCATATTTTCTAGTTACTTAAAAGATTTCATTAACAATCATTAACATTTTTTTTTCTTTCCATCGTATCTAGCCATTTGACAAAATACTATATTTTCCGTCATTAAATTCGTGGTTAAAAACGTTTATGTCAGATCCAGAAATTGTATTTAATAAAATTCGTTTTTTTTTTTTTTTTTTTTTTTTTTTTTTTTAACTTAGAATACATTTCACTTCAATTACTAAATTAAATTTTTGGCTGCAAACTGAGTCAGTGTTGTTGTTTAAATTTTTACTTCGTCCCTAGACACAATTCAAAATGTCTCTATACATGATTTTACAAATAGCCCCCCCTAGCCCATCAGCACACCCGCCTACATCTGTAGACTGGCTTCACAATTGGTGTACATTTTATCCAAAAACGTGTGCCGACGGGATATAAAACTCTCTCCGATGGTACTATGAAAAATTCAAAAAAAAAAAAAAAAAAAAAAAAAAATCCTACATAGAGGTAACCATTCCTGAAGTTGAAAGTTCTACAAAATACAAAGAAAATTAACCAGCCAAAGCAGCTACTTTATGCACATTTTCTTACTATTAAAGATTCACATGCAAATAATTCGCAGAAAATTTGTTCAGTGAAGAGGTCGGGAGATTGCACCGATGCGTTTTTTGAAGGTTTTTCGATACCATGTCGTTTTTCTTCGCATCATTATTTTTCAAAAGTACATTCTAATAGTTTCTTTTTAATTAAAAGCGTTTTACAGTTATAACATCATTATCAAAGGTTCTTTCTTTAAAATTATATTTTTTTCATGTGATTTTACATTATAGGCGGCTATTAAAGTTTTTGGCTCCCTTGCAAAACATTTTAGCATTGCTCGGTACATAGTACCTGTGGCGCAGCCAGAATTCGGTTCTAATGGGGGTTTTGAGTTTCTAATAAAGCTGATTGCCGGTTATTTGAATCACCGGTTAATAGAATTAGTACTAAATAGAATATTCACTGTCGAATAGTTAAACTCAAAGAGCATCTGTATGGCAGGAAATCATCATTCTTTTAGCATGTCTCAGAAAAGTGATTTAGTTTAAATGACCAATTTTTACTTAACTAATGCATGTAATATGCACTTTCACAGTTTTAAGTAGAACTTTAACCTTTAATTGAATCACTTTATTGAATGAAATCTGATTCAGTAAAGCGGTGGATTTCGAAATATGCCAAAACATTTAAATATTAAGTTTGGTTTTGATTCATATAACCGGCAATTACAGCGATTTTTCTTAGATCTGGGAGAGGTTTCAACCCTAAAACCACCCCCTTGGCTGCGCCACTGCATAGTACACATAAGTTTCGTTTATATGCATGTGGATAAAGAAAATTAAGGAAGATCATAACATGCAAGTAAATTTTTTATATCTGTCTTCTAAAGTTAATACGCCATATGTGTATTACACTAATTTTTCTTCGTCAAATTAATGATACGGAATTACACTTAGTTAAAATTGCGTTTAAAAAAAACTTTATATTTTTTGTGATAAATATCGATGTAAAAAATATATATATCCAAATGACCGATATAATGAAGGATTACTGTAATTGAATAAATGGATATTTGTACAGCTAAAAATACAATTAATTTTAATGTAATGAAAAATAAAGACAAACAAAATTTATTTTATTATAATAGAGATAATTTTGTAAAGTCTTTTCAAACTTTCGGGAGGGGCTTCAGCCCCCTTAGCCCCCTCCCTGGCTACGTGCCTGGACATAGTAGTTTGAAATTTTTATTAGGGCCCTGAATGAGACCCTGAATTTTTATTCCCTTTTTATGTAAAATTATTTGGCATTTTGTGAAACTCTCTTTGTCAATTTACTTTTCAGAGAAGATGGAGAGTATGTGTAACAAAATTTGTTTGCCCCTGGTTATTAAAAAAAAAAGTAGTTCTGCTCCTGTATATATCTATGTACAATCAAGTTCCTTTTTTTAAATTTTATTAAATTTTGTTACCTATATATGTAATTCCCCCTGAGCCTATATCCTTCGAGTAGATAATTGGCTGACACAAAATAAACCAAACCTATATATGTAATTATATAAATATAGTTATTAAAAAAAGTTTTATTTTTGTTCTAGTTACTTGTGAAATCTTTTGAAGTTTGTGATTTACCTGTAAGAGCTGCTAAATTTGTCCCTAGAAAAAACTGGATTATTACTGGATCAGTAAGTATTGCCTTTTTCTATAAAATATTATTTTTGAAGGGATTGTCAAAATTAGAACAACTTACTGTTTCTTAAGAAAAATATCAAATATTTAACAATTTACAATAGTACTCATGTTGGAAATTTTTGTTATTTTATCTATTTATTTTTATTTAAGTACTATTAAGATTAAACACAATAAAACTTTTTAAGAGTAAACATTCTTTGTTGATAAAAAAAAAAAAGCTGCTGCAAGGTGATGATTGCTCAAAAAGTTTCAATTATATTTTATTATTGTCTTCAAAATATGATTTTTAATTTTATCCATTATTATTTCTGTGATTTTTGTTTGTATCTGTCCATATATTTTTTATTTGTATATAGTATATGAATATTAATATAGTAGACTCCCTCAAATCTGCAAACCAGAAATCCACAACTCTCTAAAATCTGCACATATTTTATGGATGTAAACAATGAAACTTTTAGTTCAGATATTGAGACAAAATTTGATTTTTTTAGTTTTGTATCAGTTCCATATATTTTTTAATTTGTAATTTTTTTAATAATACTCTATTCATGTTTTTTTCATAAAAGAAGAATCCTTTTTTTTTTTTTTTATTTATTTTTTTTTTTTTATTTTGGAAAAAATTCAAGATATTTCTAATATTACTGGTAATCACAATCTTCTTACCAAATATATTTATGTATTAGTCAAGATTTTTTGGTTATTAAGACTGGCTAAACTTGAAAAAAAAAAAATCCTTATTTTATGATTTTGATGTAAATTAGTAATGTAGTTTTATGAGGTAAGTTTTGTTGAATAATACAGGAAAACATATTTTATCTTTATAATATATATTTAATCATACACTATTGATTATTAACTATTAGTACTTTAATCATTTAAAAAATTGTCTAAATTTTTATTATTTTAATTTCTTACTTATTTTAATATTTTATTAGATCGTAAGCATTCATTATATTTTTGATTGCATCATTAATTACATTCAAATGACTATTTAAAAAATGTAAACAAAACAATGACCAGAAACCAACAAAATTCTAAAATCCACACAACATCTGGTCCCAAGCTGCGCAGATTTGAGGGAGTCTACTGTATTTGTATACATTATGATATGAATATATACATTTTTTTTCAAAAGAAAAAGTATTAAATTTTAATAATATACTCAAATATCATTATTTTAATAATGTTCTACTTGACCAAAACAGAAATCATTTACAGTATATATACTCATGTATAAGTCCATTCGCATATGTATAAGCTGTAGGGCTGGGCGATATACCGTAAAATCGTTATATATCGGTATTTCTTTATGACCGCAGTAATGATATTGAGATTTCAAACCTTCTGATATATCATTTCAAACGGTATTTCATCCTACGTTCGGAATTAATTACGGAGTTATGGAATTTCGAATCTACCTCTATCGGCACAAAAGTTGGTTACTTTTGCAAATATTCACGCCGAAATCGGCACTTGCGTGATATTTGAGCATATATGGTATCGCGCACATACCAGAATATGGGCGAACAGTCTAACTGTTCTGGTGTACAGTTTTATTCATCGGAGTTTGTTCGAGAATCAAAGTTGAAACACTTGTTTGCGGATCGGGCATTTCCGATGCAATCACTCATTGACTCCATATCAGTGGCTGACAATTGTTTTTCTGTGAGTTTGTGTACAGTTATTGCTGACAGAATACATAATTGATTGACATATTTTCAAGAAGATGAGTACAGTACCTAGAAAAAAATTCTGTAAACAAAATCGAAAAAGTAAAAGATCATTATAGAGATTAATTCAGCAATATTAAAAGGTAGTTAGTAAAACGTCCGCGTTTGGGATTTTGTACTGTATTAAAGAAATTTCCAGTTTTCTTAAAATTATTTGACTGTTCTAATGCTTTCATTTGTATTCTGACTAATAGTAGTGTTTATTTGTAGCAACTTACTTTACAAGATGGGACCTTGAACAAGATGGGATGTAAATTTTTTTGTTTCATTTTAATAATTTATAATGTCTAACTTTCCAAAAGTTTTTAATAACACATATTTTAGATCAGATCTGCAGGTAAAAGATTTGCATATTTTGAATTAATACGTAAAAATTAAAAGTTATGTTCCTTTGAATATGTTAAGATATTGATTTTGTTTTTTGTTTTTACTTGATAATTAACACACACACATTATACATTTATGTGTGTGCATGTGTATATATATATATAGGGTTTCCAGCAAAACATGAATGGCAAATTCCCTGACTTTCCATGACCTAATCTCGAAAAATTTGTTGAACAAGCAGGTATACATGAAATTTGCTACTTATTTCCAGAATTCTTTGTCGAAACTAATTATTTTTTTCTGCAAATTTTTTTCGAATTTCTAAATTTTCTTTTCCCTAATTATTTGATGAATTTCGTATCATTTTACATTTTTTTCTCCAAGAGTTTTCCATGACTTTTTAGAAAATATTTGTAAATTCCCTGAATTTTCATACATATTTTGAAATTTCCCTGACTTCCCATGACTACTTTGAAATTCCATGACTTTCCATGACGCTGGGAACCTTGTTATATATATATATATATATATATATATATATATATATATATGATGTATTTGTAGTGTTTTATACAGATGAAAGTTACATTTATGACCCTATAATGGAGTGACACATGAATTGAAAAAATATCGATATTTGGTGAGCGATATATCACGATATTAAAATTCTGATGTCGCCCAGCCCTAATAAGCTGATACTAAAAAATGACAATATATTTTCAAACAAAAATCAAATTTTTAATGAAAATCTAAACAAGCAAAAATAATTATATAAAAAATTAAGAAACATGAAGTGAATCTTTCAAATTCAGATTCATTATCTGAATCTCCGAAAAGTTGTATGAAATCCTGTTCTGTTGTTTCCTCATTATAAAAGAATCAGGCTTAGGATCTGTTTAATTTTTGTCATCATTTTGGAAATAAAATCTCCTTCAGTAGCATCCATAGCGTTGCTAATACTGCACTTTTTAAATGATTTCACAGTCACCTCCCTTGCAGTTGACATCCACATCTCTTTAACCAAAGAGGTGATTACATCAATTCTCACTTTTTTTTTCAAATTGCCACATCTTGTGTCCACATTTCTGTGCATCTGACAAAAATGTCCACTCAATCCAAATTTTACCCAATCTATTTTTAAATAATTTGCCAATGAAGCATCAATTTCCCTAAGCCATGATTAAAAAGATACTTTTCATAGAAAAAATTATGCACTAATTTATAAGTGATATAAAAAGTTTTTAATCTCCAAAACAGGACCCTTCACAAAATTCTTCATCATCAAAACAGGACCCCTCACAAAATTCTTGGTTTTAAAAAAGAGGACTTTCACTTTTTTTTTTTTTTCCATCTCTAAACTGAATCTTTCACAAATTTAATCATTTAAAAGTAAAACTTGATCTGTCACTTTTACATAAAAAAAAAAGAACATTTCTATTTTACATGCACACATATACAAATATATATATCTTGTTTAAAATCTATAAACAAGAACTTAAATGTAACGATTATTACAACTTCATAAAATTATGACTAGATTTTTTACAAAACGTTAAAATCTGTTTATAATTTCACAAAAACAGGACCCTAGCAAAAGTGTCTGAATAGACTGCTGTCAGTCAATATATCCATTTGATTTTTATCTCTTTCTGGATAACCTGAGAGACAGAGAAGAATAGTTTCAACTGGAACATCAGAAATAAATTGAATAAGAGGCCTTATTCAATCTGTATGATCAGTGACTTCATGGATAGTTTTTACCATTTAGATAACTTTAAAGTTAAAAAAAAAAAAAAAAGGTTATTATATTTTTTTCTAAAATTAAGCAAGTAATTAGACATAAAAGAAAACTATTTATAAAATCATTAACATTTTTATTTTGTGTCTATTTAAATTTATACTGTGCATCATTACAAATTAGAAAATACATTTTTAGCAACTTAAAAAAAAAAAAAAAAAAAAAAAAAAAAAAAAGTAAGTTTTTCAAAATTTTGATAAATAATTTAACTAGAAGTCTATATTAATATTAAAAAAGTTGGCATAAATGAACAATAACATAAATTAATTTTTATAAAAGTGAAACAATTGCTCAATTTGTTTAAAATTAAATTATTTTTTAAAGTAAACTAGTTTTGACACACCCATATTATATCTCAAGGTGGTATTGTTGGTGTTTAAGTTTTGGTAGTTCAAAATTTTGAAGTAATCAAAAGTATGTTAGAGATTTTTTTTTTCTTTATTCATTGTGATTCTTTAACATATTTCATTACTTTATTATTATTTTTTTTTAAAGAGATTTTTATATGAATATTTTTTTCTTTTCTTTCAGGATGATATGCAAATAAGAGTTTTCAATTATAATACTCTTGAGAGAATTCATATATTTGAAGCACATTCAGATTACATAAGATCCATTGTAATTCATCCTACCCAACCTTTCATTTTAACCTCGAGTGGTAAGTTTTCTTTTCTCCACGGTTTTTCCTTCCAAAAATTCTCTATAGGAGCTTTTTTAAATTTTAAATATTAAAAAGAAAATTTCAAGTATTTTAAACTATCTATTAGATTTATAAAAACTTCAGAAATATTTAAGTCATAAAGCAATGCTCTGCAAGTCATTATAGATAAGACCTTCAATCAATGTCTCACGTAATGTATCCACAGTGTCTGGTATGTTTATCATATTCTATCCAATTTAATCTTGTTTTTAGGTGCGTTCGTAAGTAAATACGTAGCACCTATAGTGGTCGCTCAGTCCGTCCGTCTGTCTGCATATAACAACACAAAAACTACCCAACCGAATCTTTTGAAATTTAAAATACATAATTATTGCATAATTTTGTCGAGTCATTTAAAATTTTATGAAAATCAGATGCATAGATCAATTACAGGGGCAATCAAAACTATTCCATTACATTACGGTCAATGGGGAAAAAAGTTTCAAATACATTTTAATCGTTTGAAATTTAAAATACATAATTATTACATAATTTTGTCGAGTCATTTCAAATTTTTTGATAATCGGGTGCATAGATCAATTACAGAGGCAATCAAAAGTATTCCATTACATTACGGTCAATGGGGGAAAAAAGTTTCAAATACATTTTAATCGTTTGAAATTTAAAATACATAATTATTACATAATTTTGTTGAGTTAATTAAAATTTTATGAAAATCGGATGCATAGATTATTTACAGGGACAATCAAAAGTATTCCGTTACATTACGGTCAATTGGGAAAAATGATTCAAATGCATTTTAATGGTGTTATACTCATTCGAACTTAATAAAATTTATATACAACTATAAAGTACATATGATAATACACATTTTACATAATTTGTGGTGCAAAGAACATTTGTTATTGATTTACAAGGCCACACAAAAGTATTCCATTACATAATGGTACAGGGAGAACATTGTTTGGTGAGCGTTTTAATTGTAATTTACTATTTACAATTTTATGAGATTGATATATGAGAGTAATATTTTTAAAACTTCGTTATCATACGAACGCACCTCATTTGCTACGCTTCACGTGCAATTTCCAACTTGTTATGATTTGTTTTCAATATTTTCTCCACTTTATTATAGATTTATGTTTGTTGGTACTCTCAAATTCATATTATTTTGCTTTTTCTTAGCTAATACAGAGATGAAACAACACATTTTCCAAAGTATTTGTGGGCCTGATGAGTCTACTTTGGTTCTGCAAATTTCAATTAAATTTTATTTTTTTCTTGTTTTAATTTGGTAAATTATATATAATGTTTTTATATATATAAAACGATCATAGAATAAATACTACTTTAAACTAACTTCAAATGCTGCTTACATTTGTGTAATTCATGAATGGGGTCAGACAATCAAGTGCAGTAAAAGATGAGAATTTATGTTTGGACTCAAACAATTCAGTGTCAATTTCAGTTGTTACCATATCAGCCTATGTGTTCTGTTTGTATCAGTTAGTCTCTAGTGATTTGGATTTTGTAGGGGCTTGTTGATTTATTTCTTTTATTATGGTAAGTAAAAAAAAAAAAAAAAAAAAAAAAAAGTTTGAACATATTTTTCTAAAGCAAAATGTGTTTTATAACTATGCAACACAAAGTATTCAGTTAAAAAAGGTTTGTCAAAAAATTAAAGACATTTAGTATTGGTAAAGCATTGTCTATCATAAGATAGTTTCCCCGAGCTTGCAGATTTAGCAAAAAAGAATTTGTCAGTGATGTCTACATCAGTACCATTGGAAAAAAATTTTTAGAATTCAGATTATATATTATATGAAAGGTGAGCTTCATTAAAACAAAAAAGAATGGAAAAAATAATATATTAAAATATAAATCAAATTTATGAAATAACAGTGTAAACTGATGTTTGATAAGATGATAAAGTCTAAAATGAAATGCATTATATTCTGAAATTTTTCAAGAAATTAAATATTTACAAGTTTGCTTTCATTTCAGTGCATTCTTTTTCCTATGAAAATATCTTTAGTGTATTTGTTTTATATTTGAAAAAAAAAAAAAAAAAAAAAAAAAAAAAACATTTTTATGATAAAGATTAATTTTTAGGTTACTTTTAAAAATGTTTTTATGATAAAGTTTATTTATTTGTTGCTTGTAAAATATTTTTGTTGGTATGTTTTTAAATTTTATATTTGAATAATTTAATTTTTAAATATAAATCAAAAATTTCAAAAATAGTAATGTGATTGAAGTACAATATTTAATAGGAAGATCACATAAGGATTTAAAAAAAAATTTAAAATATTTTTAAATCCTTTTGGAAAAGAAATTTTCGTAACACATGACTACTTTTAGAATAAAATTAGTAAGTAAATTTGCTTATAAAAATATTATGTTTGTATAATTGATAAATTTATCGTATAAATTTGATAAAATTTTACACTTCCTAAATTGCTTGTTCTGATTATTCTTTATTTTATAAATAATAAATTCTACAATTTAGACATATACAGTTATGCATTGTATTTGAATTTTGCTTGCATTCTTTCATTAAATCTTACAAACTTAATTAAATGTAAGCTTTACATACAGATAGTAGCACATATAGCAATATATGAGTAGTAAACACAATTTTTACAGTGAAACAATAACAAATTCTTCTAAAATATGTTTTACTACATACCATGATTGTTAATACCCAGTTTTTGAACAGTAACAAAAGTCTTTTTACTATTTCATTTCAATGTTTAGAAATGCTAATTCATTTTTAAATATTTATTTAATAGAAAATATTATTACTAAAAATAATTTTAGAGAAAAGCTGAGATGTAAAAATCAATGAATTATTCTTGGGTTATCCCTAGATTATGCAAATTTAAGGAAATATTAACCACTTAACCGGCGACGGGTATGGGAAAACAGTGCTTTAACCCCCGACTTATCTCGGGGCAGCCGGTTAAGTGGTTAAGTAAGTTTATTTCTTTCATTCATATGTCACGAATTACTCATATCTGCACTTAATGTCATGATTTAAGTGCACTAGGAAAGGGAGGTAAATAAACTTTCTCTATTAAAATTTTCATTTCTTTAATGTATTATTTATTTATAACTATTTTATTTTTTGACAGATGATATGCTAATTAAGTTATGGAATTGGGAAAAGCAGTGGAGCTGCACTCAGGTTTTTGAAGGTCATACTCATTATGTCATGCAAATTGTCATCAACCCAAAAGATAACAACACTTTTGCTAGTGCTTCTTTGGACCGCTTAGTAAAAGTAAGATTATTATCAATTATTTTCAGTAAATTACGCTGTTTTAACTTTTTTACTTAAACAATTATCCTTGCAATCAGAGAATCATATGTTAACCAATTAGTAAAATTTTAAAGCAGAATTTTATATATTTTTCACAATTTTGTAAAAATTAATTTCAGTGTGAGTGACCTTATATTTTAGTTTTCCTACATCAGGGAATTTCATTACCTACTTGGGAAAACTTCTTTTGCTAGAATACGATTTTTTCATTTTGGAAAATATAGAAAAAGTGCTCAAGGGAGAGGGGAAGATTCATTTTCAAGGAATGAAAAGTGCTGGAAAATTTTCAAAAATCTAATACTAGTCCTCAAATTAAAAAAAAAAAAAAAAAATCAACAAGCAAAATAATTTTTTAAAAAGTTCATATATTTTTATGTAAAAAGGCATCATTTTTTCCTTTTCTCAAAAAATTGAATGCTTGTTGCCAAAGATTACAATGATGAGACTTCATGTTATTTTAAAATAAGACTGTTACTTTATTTTACTTGTCTCTTTTGAATAGATCAGTTGTTATGCACACAAAAATTGCAGATGTCTGTTTTTTATAAAATGCATGTTTTTCTTATAAAACTATTCTTTATTGTCAGACATTTTGTTTTAATTATTTTATTTATATAAAATTAAATTTGTAGATATTAACATCCAATCTTGTAATAATAAGCTTTTTTTGTTTGTGCAATAAGCATATCTTCAAACTATTTTGGAGGGGAAAAAAATCAATCATGTATGTGAGAATGTGAGATAGTTTAGAAAATCCTTTAATATTTTAAAAATAATTAATGTATTATTTTATAATAAAAATTTAAAATGTAGCAAATTTGGGTGGTAGCATTAATTGTATTATAAAGTGTGGATTTTCATGAAATAGTTTTGGTTATTTTTTATAATATGCAACTATTTTAGCAACTTTTTTTCGTA
Organism: Maratus speculifer; assembly: GCA_964019185.1. Taxonomy (NCBI): domain Eukaryota; kingdom Metazoa; phylum Arthropoda; class Arachnida; order Araneae; family Salticidae; genus Maratus; species Maratus speculifer. Next base: position 235,297,378 of record OZ025301.1, on the reverse strand, counting down.
ATAGGCGATTTGAGTAACTATTTTCAATGGCATATGGCAATTCTGAGTTTATGAAAATTTAACAATACTTTTCTCAATGCTAACAATAGGGATGCACCGAATATTCGGTATCTATTCGGTATTCGGCCTATTCGGCCATGTTACCGAATATCCGGTTAGGCCGAATATTAAACTATTCGGTTGAGCCGAATATTCGGCTTGGCTGAATATGAAGCTATTCGGCCTGCCCGAATATCAAAGTATTCGGCCGAATCCAATACTTAATAAAACCTTTTAAAAACTTTTCACTATTTCTACTTTTAACTGTCAATTTTTTAATTTATATTTAAAATAATTAGAAACAAAATCATTTTTAAATAAAATAGAATGTTTTTACATTATTTATTTGCTGTTTGTAAAGTATAACTTAAGAAAATTAACCATGAGAAGGATTAAAATGGTGATTTATTAGGATTCTCCTTAAGAATAAATTATGTGCTGATACAAGTTTCTAAATTTTGTTTAGTAAATAATCTGTTTCTTGCTTTTCTCCAAATAAAAGTCATTTAAAAGAAAAAAAAACTTTTGAGATTAGTAATAGCTATCAAGGCAGACAATTTTTGTTCATGAAACCATAATCAATTTATTGAGTCATAAGTACATTGTATTTCATCTCACTCTAGACCAAAACTTGTGTGTTCGTTTATTACATTAATAATAAATAAGATAACATATTTTCAACTCACATGCTTTGATTTCTGTAAAATATGATATGAAGGGAAGGGTGGAAAATACCACCATTCATAAGAAAAGAACTATGTGTTAAACATATTTTTATTCAGAATTAAGTTGAAAGTATTTGTACTTTATATTGAAAAAAATCTGCCTTGAGTTATTTAAAAAGGACAATTACCAGACTCTAAAATTTTTCTTCAACAGTTTTTTCATTATTTGATTTTAAAATGTTTGTTTTGATTCGTAAAAAATTTTATTAAAGTTTCATAATTGCACTTCTTAAATAACTCAAGGCAGATTTTTTTCAATACTATTCTCTTATAAAAAGCTCTTGTTTATCAAAATGTAAGTTTCTTTTATTAAATATTATGTAAAACTTTTTGAAAAAGTAACATTTTAATACCTTTAAATTTTGAAATATAAAAAATATTTGGAAAGCCGAATATTCGGTATTCGGCCCAACAATTACTATTCGGCTAGCCGAATATTCGGTATTCGGTTCACCTGTTGGCCGAATATTCGGCATTCGGTATTCGGCCAAAATCACTATTCGGTGCATCCCTAGCTAACAATGTTTCTACTTGTAAAATTATATTAAAGCATTTTAAATGAATAAAATATTCTCTATAAGGAAATAATTCCAAAATTAAAACATTTATAAATTCAAGCTTACTTTGTTGTTTGTTTAATGGCCAACTGAAACATAAACAAAAGTTCCAAAAATTGCCATGAATAGACTGTGGCAAATAAGTTAAGGCGATTATATCAAACTATTAATTATTATTATTTTTAAAGCTTTTTTTTTCCTCTTTTAGGTTTGGCAACTTGGTTCTGGTGCTCCTAATTTTTCTTTAGAAGGTCATGAAAAAGGAGTAAATTGTGTAGATTATTATCATGGTGGTGATAAACCATATCTAATATCAGGTGCTGATGACAGATTGGTGAAAATTTGGGATTACCAGGTAATTAAAAGTTTTTCAACTTGTGTTTACATTATTTGTTAGTTCATATGCATTATGTTTTTCAATACTTGACAGCATCATTCGAAAGTTAGTTTGTTTATTTATTTACTGTTTTTAATGTAATTTTAAGTATTTTGTTTTAGAAATATATTTTTCTTTTCTTTTAGAACAAAACATGCATTCAGACCTTAGAGGGTCATGCTCAGAATATTTCTGCAGTTACATTCCACCCTGAGCTTCCCATTATCATGACTGGCTCTGAGGATGGTATGATAGTTTATCATTATTATTTATTTAAAATATATATACAGTCGAACCTCTATGTAACGAAATCCATCGTTCCAGTAAAAAATTCGTTATATAGAGAAATTCAATGTATAGAGTACGATGTTAAAAATAGTATTTAATGTGTAAATTTTGAACAAACATTATTTTTGATCTTTTTAATTAAGAATTTGAAATGTTTAAAAGTATATATTAACCTAACATTTTATTTCTTACTTATTTAAGCAGTTTCAAAAAAGAGAAAAGACATTTATTTGAAAGCTTAATGAAAATCAAATAAGGAAGACTTACATAAATTTCAGAGGAAGAAATCTGTAATTTTTTGTTGTTTTGATTTTAAAATTACAACTGTTACGCTCTCAAAAAAAATTCTCAAATTTTAGCAAGGAATGAAAAATTGTAGTTGATATTTTCCTCCATTTGAAGGTCTCTCTTATGTGCTCTCATTGATTCCTCTCTTATATGTGTAACAATTCAATTGACTGTGTTTTGAGAAGGATGTTGAAAGGTGTGTGGGAGGTGGGATGAATTTGTTAGATTTAAAGAATAAGGAGAGAAGTAATATTTATATTTAAAAAAAAAACCTCTCCACTGAACGATAAATCAAAAATAAGTGATGGAAAATTGATTCCATATGATTTCGAAGCTTTTTTAAAACTGAATAAATTAAGATCAATTTATGAAAAAATTCGTTATATGGAGATAGATATTTCGCTATATAGAGTCTGTTTTTAATGTAATCATGCAAAAAGGGGACCGTTCTTACTAAAAATTCGTTATATGGAGAAATTCGATGTATGGAGTTTCGTTATATAGAAGTTCGACTGTATATGTAAAAAAAAAAAAAAAAAAATCGGTAGATTATTTATTTAAAACTAAACACCCTTTGGCTGATTTAATGGAGATAAGCAATTCTCATTTCTAACTTTATGGATTTTTTAATGTAAAGTTTAAAACATAATTTGTAATTCCTAGTATACCTATTTAAAGGTATTATAAATGTTTATAAAAGTTATACCAATAAAATTTATATTTTTTATTTTTAAATTATAAGTAAATTGTAGATTCACAATAGTATAGATAATCTCAACAAAGTATTTTAAATGTTTAACTGTTGTAAAGATATTAAAGTTAGTATCATTGTTACAAAATAATTAAATCTTATTTAAGCGTTACATATTTTTAGCATAGTGCATGTTCCTGTTTGTAATAAGTTAAGTTCGCAGATTTTTGACTTCATTGGCGTAATTGCAAGACAGAGTGCCAACTTCCATTTCAAGTGAAGACTGATACAGAGTTTTAATTGGCTAGACAAATAAAAATTACTTTTTGTTCAATTATGTTATTGAAACCTTGCTCAAAATTATCATTGCTTTTCCATTCAGCAATGTGTTATTCAATTTCTGGAAAACCAAGAGAAATCTCCTGATGTGGAATAAAATAAAAAATGATTTGTTTTCCAAATGAATAACATTTATTGCCCTCATTATCATGGCCTATTATAACTTAAAATTTCAAAATTAAGCATATAAAATTTCATAAATGCAGTATTCTCTCAAAAATCCACACATTTTAAGACCAACAATGAGCAGATTTTAGATTATTGCTTTTACATTCTTAAATCAGTGAGGAAATTTATGTAATTTATGAAATGAAATAACATACTACAAATAATAAATGGTAATAAAAATCAATATCTTTTAGGAAAGCAAATACAGGGTGTCCAGCAAATAACACCCTGATTTCAAAATTAAATTTCTCAAAAACAAAGATCGATAGTAATATGCAGTAAACGGTTTTTTCATTAGGTAAGCTGTAAAAATCTTATACAGAAATTTCAAACAGTGAATATTTTGAAAAAATTGCGTTCTGATTGCATAGAATGCTTTCATTTGACATTTTTCTTGTTTTAGATTGCCTGCAGAGAAATAATTTTTCAGCTTACAGTGCAATATTTTAAAGATTTTTCGAAGTAAATTTTTAGAATTTCGAATTTTCAAAAATTTATTTTAAAAAAACTATGAAATATGGCACTTTAAGCCGAAAAACACATTCTCTGGCAGCTATCTAAAGCAAGACAAAAGTCAAATCAAAGCATTCTTTGCAATCAGAACACAATCTTTTCAAAATATTCACTGTTTGAAATTGAAATCAGGGTGTTATTTGCTGGACACCCTGTATATAAAGAAAGATCTATTTAATAAATTTATTTATTTTTTAATTTGTTGAACATTTGATCAATAATAATTTTATTTAAATATTCATTTTATGATTTTAAGTCTTTTCTTGCATCCTGCAAACAGACTGTGTCATTAGAAAATTAAAAAAAAAATAAACAAAATAAAATAAAAAAATACCCTAAATAAATTCTTTAACAAAAGTAAGATTTTTCTTTCTTTGATTCAATATCTCATGAAGATTGTATTAACCCTTAGCGCTCTGCACGTTTTTGTACTTTATGACGGACAGCTCCATTGCAGAGCCAATGGAGCGCTAAGGGTTAAACCACTTTTAGTTTCTTCCTGTGTGAGATGCTACGTTAATACAAAAATGCCTTAGAACTCGTCAATCAAATGCCGCCTTCTTCTTCTTCTTTTTTTTTTTTTTTTTTTTTACAAACATTAATTCAATATTTCATTGTGAATGATATATGCATATTAGAGTTGAAGTTTTTTTTAAAGAGTTGCTTGTATAATAGTTTATTTGAATTTTATTTCCTTATTATTAAACATTCAAAAATCACAAAAGGTGTTCAAGTTTTTCCTCAAATTATCAAAATAATTTCATGGATCACTTTTTGACAACTGTTGATCTAGATTAATTATCTAGGAAACCACAAATTCTTTTATTTATCCAATTTTCACTTCCATGCATTCTTAAATAAGTAAAATTGTGCAATACCTTTTTAAAAGTCTATTTTGTCTCTATTTGATGGAAAAATAATTGTCATTCTGCAATGTTTAGCTTTTAAGAACAAAGAATTGTACAATTTGAAGATTGTAGTGGCAAGTGCAAAGATACAATAAAAATTCTTTCAAAGTTAAATTGGAAAACAAAATCTTAAATATTTTATGCATATTTTTAAAAGTAATTTGTTTTTAATTGAATCATAAAGACTTTCATATGTATATATGTATTATATCTCAGTGTTTAATTAATGTTTTAAGACTTGTTTTAACATTTCTCCAATCATTTTCTTTTTTCATTGTTTCAAATTTTATACTAATGAAAAGTATATACTTCATAACTATTTTCTTCTTAATTATTATTTTAAGGTACTGTCCGCATTTGGCATGCTAATACCTATCGTTTGGAAAGCACTTTGAATTACAATTTAGACAGAGTATGGACCATAGCATGCCTAAAAGGTTGCAACAGTGTAGCCTTAGGTTACGATGAAGGAAGCATTATTATAAAGGTAATTATCACTATCAGCTATTGCTTTTAGCAGGTCCACAGATTTCTGCTTTTCTTGTTTTCTGAAATATCATATACAATTTCTGCAATATTTTAAATTGTTATGTTTTCTGTAAATGAAGTCTGCAAGTAGCCTAATTAGTCAATAGTGTAGAAAAATTCATGCTGAGAAGAGAATAGCTTTGTATCCCACTTATTAAATTTGCATTTCAGGAATTATCTCGAAATGTTTAAGCAGATACTAGATATAAGCTCATGATTCTTTCATGTGTTAGCAGTAACTAACTCTCATTAACCTTTCAGTCAGTACAGATACTGCATTGAATCCACATGTGTCTCAAGCTGGAAATTTAGGACATGCATCTCATAGATATGGCAGAACTAGTTTTGTAAGAAAAGAGATTGGTGGAAGAGTAACTATGTTTTCATATAAATGTCATGAGGATTTCAGGAACATATGGCATTGAAGTATTGTCATATTGAATGCCATAAACATCTGTCCAATGTGCTGCATGACAATGAAGATTGTCATAATACCACTCTTGTTATCAACAAACTTTTGTGATGGGAATAGCAGGTTTTTGAATGGATTACACAATTAGATTATCTTCTTAAAACTTTTGTTTTACAATTCTTTTCTCTGACATTCATCAATAGTAAAATCACCACTTTTAGCATATCAAAATTGCTATTGGTCAATTACGACATATATGGCCTGTTAGTAATAAAATCAGTAATTACTTAAATATATTTATTATAATATTGGAAATAAAAACTAAAAATTAAAATGTTGAAGCTGTCTTTTTAATTATTCATGTTATATGTAGCATTTATTATGTTTTTACAGCTTGGCCGTGAAGAACCAGCAATGTCTATGGACAGTTCAGGAAAAATAATTTGGGCCAAACATTCTGAACTCCAGCAGGCAAACTTAAAAGCTATGACAGATGCTGATATTAAGGATGGAGAAAGGCTGCCATTAGTTGTAAAAGATATGGGCAGTTGTGAAATTTATCCTCAAACCATTTCTCATAATCCAAATGGAAGGTAAGCTAATAGTGTCTTGTTGTTATTATTATTATTATTATTATTATTATTATTATTATTTTTGTCAGAATGTCCTTATAGATAACACACATAAAATTTTATTTTCTAAAAAATTCTTTCAATTTGTATTTATGCTGTGATGATTTTTTATGCTATTGAAAGTGTTTTACAAGCAGGAAAGAGTTATTTTGGGACATGAATTTTAAAACTCAATCTCTTAATGTACACCATAATATTTTTATGGTTATTGGTTGCTTAAAAGGGTCCAGAGCCACAAGTTTTTAGCTAAATTTTTGAAATTGTTTGTGATGGCTAATCATATTATTTGGAAAGAAAATCACATCATAAAACTTTTCATAATTTAAAAAAACAGTTTAAAATTTATTAAAAAATGAAGTAATTTGAAATTGTTAACTTGAAATATTATTTAAAGAATTTATTATTATTATTATTTAAATAAACAGAAATATGTGTGATGTTTTAAGGAGAAACTTGAAAAATCTTCACTGGTTCCTCTTTTTTAAACACACAGTCATGGCAAGCGAGGGAAAAAATAAAATAAATAAATAAATGTAGAAGATTCATTAAGTTACACATTGGTTGCTGAAACTTAGTTTATTCAACTATAGTCATATAGAGAGGGAAATGCTCCCTTTGCAAGCCGTCTTCAACCAAAACATCGAAAAGAATATTCCATCATTAATTCTGCAAGCCATCCTTAACATACTTACCGAAGAAAAAAGAATCTCTATCATCACCTCCAGGCTTCCTTCTTAAATCTAAAAACAAACTTCTAGAAAATTCTCTACTCTAACCATCATTTTTCCATGTAAACATAATTAAAGTCCAGCGTCGAGATTTTTATTTTAGACAATAAATTTTATTTTAAAAATATTATTGTTTTAACTAATTTATAATCGAATTCAGAATTTCGAATATCTTCCAGACGATATTTTTACAGATGATCAATTTTAAGAGAAAAAGAAATGAAATGAATTTATTGATATACACAAATACCAAATGTTGAAGAAGGGGAAAAAAAATAATGATATTTTTTTAAAAGGTATGGTTTTGGAATAAATTTAATAAGACTTTCTTAAAAAGGGGTGATAAAAACAGGGGGAAAAATGAGTTTATTTGGAATATTAAGAAATAAAGTTTAATTAAAAATATTTTAAATTTAGAGCTATCTTTTTAATTTATGCATGTTGGAATAAATGTTTTTTAAGACGAAATAAGAATTTATATTGTTTCCGTAAAGATTAATATATTAGATCTAGTAACAGGATTTTAATGTAATAGGTTGAACTAAGTACAGAATATTGTTAAATGGAAATTAATATAGTATAAAGGTTAATTTTGGTGAAAAAAAATTTAAATTTGTAATATCCCCCCCCCCTCCCCAAAACTTTGTATGAAATTGATAGTTAAATAAAACTACAAGTTCTGACAACAGAAATCTAATAACTTAGAAGAGTTAAATTTTGGAATAAAACTGTCAAACCCAGGAAGCTAAGAGATGGAAGAAAAAGAAAATTAAGGCAATATAAAAAATAATAGCAATTAAAAAAAAAAAAAAAAAAAAAAAAAAAATTAACAGCAAATTAAATAGAATTGTGATTAGGTAGGAGCATTTCCCTGAAAGAAATACAATAATGTTACAGTATCACTTAAGTACGTGCATAGGAGATAATACATACAATAACAGTAAATACGTTATAAATATTAATAAGCAAGAGATTAAAAAATATAATAAAAACAATAAAAACTTTCTCATGGGCATTTAAATAATTACAATAACTTAATGAATAGTTTATTTTATTTATTTATTTATTTTCTTTTTTTTTCAAAAATTATTAAATTTCTTAGATGCAGTCCTTCTAATAAATAAAGCCCTTCAAACGAAAAAAGTCTTTCAATAGTTTATAAAAAGTCATTTCCAAAGTTAATTGAATACAGTATAACTTCTTTAATCCGGAATCGTACCGATCACGGCGATTCCGAACTATAGAAAATTCTGGATTACAGATGCTTTTGAAACTAGAATGCATTTTGACAAATAATAATACTAATATCAGTCATTAATATGACAAAGTAAGAATGCTAATAACTTGATAATTTAAAATAATTAAAAAATGATGAGAAATTGCAATTAAAAATACCTTAAAGGAAATAATAATCACGGAAATATAGAATAAAATTCGTGGTGTCGCCATCTGTTGTAAATTATGATAAACAATAACTATGTTTTTTTTTTTTCTTTATAATCGATGTTTCTGATTTATAAATTATGGAATAAATAAAATATATCACTAAAGTGATGACGTAAAAATAACCAGTAAACTAATTTTCTAAAAAGAAACAATATATTATAAAGAAAAAAATAAAATATACCAGACATTAAAAAAAAAAAAAGTTACATTCAAAATAGTGACATATTTAAAATGGTGCTACGTAAGGTTACTGTTATGAAAAATTTAACTATAAGTCTTAGAAATGTGAAATTCAATCACAAATTCAATTAAAATAATATTATTTTGAAATAGTACTTAATGCATAGTACATATATAATAGTACAAAATAGTACATAAAATGAAAAAATGATATCGGAATTCGCGCTCTTTTGGCACCATCTGTTGTCACTTAATGATAAGATAATTAAGATAAGAATAATATAATATTAATGACGAGATTATACAATATTAAAAACAAATAAACAAAACAAAAAAGACATCTATATTACTTTATATTTATAAAATAAGGTAGTAATTACAATTTTAAATAGAAAAAAAAGTAGCAAAATTAAATATTGGTTATAATTATTTTTTAAGCATATCTATGAGTGAAAGTTGTTTCATTTTAGGTTTGTGCAAAATTAGTTTTTCACGAATTTTATATACTGTCATTTCGTGTTCACTGATAAAATTTCGTTGTTCAAGGCCTTTTATCACATTATCAAGATGGCTGATTAAATTATCAGTTGAAATTTTTTCTTCATTTTGTTCACTGTCAGTTTCCTCATCTTCATCGCTAGGATCGACTATATTTAAAGCATTATTGAGGATTTCTCCATCGGTCAACTGATTGATTGTCGGGGCATCTTTGTCACATTCAAACACTTCTATAATATCGGATTCTTCTAAATCAATATTTCGATTTTTTGCATAGTTCACAAGTTCAAAAATTAAAGTTTTTTCTTTAGATACTCTAAATCCATCGAATCCTGTGGCATCATCGTCGTCATCATCGATAAATAGTGTGTATGGTAACACTCTGTGCCAGGCATTTTTTAATGTTTCTTTTGATCTGGCATTCCATGCACTAGCAGCATTTAACAGTGCATCTTTTGGCGTGAATGACTTCGCAAAATCGGAAATACTGATTTCGTTATTAATGCTATCAAGCATTCGCTGTAAAAAATTATTTTTATAATGACATTTGAATGCTTGAAATACGCCACAGTCCGTAGGTTGCAAAATAGATGTGCAATTTGGTGGCAGGAATTCGGTTTTAGAATTTTCTTTTTCTTCAATATCATGCGCGGAACAATTATCTAAAATCAGCAATATTTTTGCATCATTTGGTAAATTTATTGAATTACAATGATTCCGGACCTCCGGTAAAAAATGATTTTCATACCAATCGGCGAAAATTTCTTTTGTCATCCAAGCACGTTGGTTACTCCGATATAGTACTGAAAAGGTTACACCTTTAAAAGAATGGGGTCGAGCCCTCTTTCCAGTCACCATCCATTTGAGCTTGTGTGAACCAGCGGCATTAGCACATGCCAAAATTGTCAATCTTTCTTTAGAATCCTTGATGCCGGTAGCGGATTTTTCTGCTTGAGTAGCCAGTGTTTTTCGAGGCACATATCGCCAGAAGAGTGCGGTTTCATCCGCATTATAAATCTGCTCTAAAGTTAAATTTTCTTCTTCAATAATTTTTGTTAAATCATCAACAAAAAGATCTGCTGCTTCGTAATCTGCACTTATTTTTTCACCATAAATTCGAATTTGGCGTATACCATGACGCTTTTTAAATTTATCTAGCCATCCAGTTGTATATTCGCATGGCGTATTTAAATCCATTTCTTGATGGAATCTTTTAGCCTGCGCTATAATCATGGGTCCGGTCAGCGGCACATTTTCGCTTCTCCTCTGTTTAAACCAGTCAATCATAACTTTATCCAGATCGGGATTTTTTGCATTTTTTCATCGTTTTACGTTTTGCCATTTCAATAGGCAAGTCACTGTCCGCAAAAAACGATAAAATTTCCTCCTTTTGTTTTATGTCATACACTGTCGATTTTCCAATCGCATATTCGTCACATAAATTACGAACAGAAGTCCCTTGACTATGCTTTTTTAACAGTTCCACTTTTTCTGCAATCGATAGCGTGCAGTGTTTTCTTTTTTTCCCCTTCGCGGGAATTAAGTTATCAATTCGCTGGTAATTCATGCTGGTTTTTTTTTTTTCCAAATATATCGGACTTTGATAACAGAACACTACGAATAACAATCAAAATGGCGCACTAACCCGCACACGGTAGAGTAAATGCAAAGCAATAAACTAATGTTGCCATACAAAAGATGTAAAAAAAAAAAGAATTAAAAGAATGATGCCGAATATTTTTTCATAATTTGATCTTTATTCTAGCTATTTCTTTCAAAGGAAAGGAGTAATGTGATTGGCTGTTTTAATTTTTTTTTGGAAACGTGTTCGCATACTGTGGTGGCGCCATCTGTGATCAAAAAGGGAAAATAAAATAAAAATAGATTAAAAGTTCCGAAGTGTCCGGATTACAGAAGTTTCTGGATTATAGATGTCCGGATTAAAGATGTTATACTGTACAGTCTTTTTATTTCTTTTCTGAATCTTTTTAGTAGTTTACTAGTCCATTTCAATAGTACACTAAATCATTTCAGTGTATAGTTCACTAGTAAACTGTATAATTTTTTGTAAATTTAGCTGGTGTTGGGTTTAATCTTTGGTTTTAATCTTATGTTGGATCCAACATCTTTTTAATAATATATCAAATTTTTTTATAATAAATAGTATCACTTTCAACATCAATAATAAATAATGTAGAAAAATTTAAATAATAATAACAACAATAATAATAAGCAGTTAATAAGACTCGAAATTTATAGCAACAATAATAATAATTCTCCGTATCCTAATATTTCTCAATAGGAGCATAATTAATACTATATACTTCATTATAGAAATCATAATGATAATAATAATAATAATAATAAAACAAGAGTATAAAATCCAAATAAAATTAAATCTAACTATTTAGAAAATGGACTCTCAACCAGTATTTCCTTACAATAATTCCTCTCTGATACTCTTTTACAGAATTGTCAAATTTGGTTATAAGTTTTCAAATGCCAAATGTGCTGTTTTATCGACACATGGTTTATAAACTTTAATAATAAAACAAATAGGAATAAAAGGTGTCATTCTTAATTGAGAAATGGAAATAAAGATAATTTACTTTTTGAAAAACTTTTAATATCTGTAGTTTTCACAATCGTAGGAAATTGCATATTAAGTTATAGGTTTGAGTAAAATCATCAAATTTTATAACTGTTATCACATAAATATCTGTTGAATAAATAGCATAATACTGTGTAAAATAAATGAGTAAATATAGTTAGAATTAAATACACTTAAAATTTATTTATCAACATCGATTTGAAAGTTTTTACAATCAAAGTGTACACCTTATGCCAGCAATGTATCATAAAATATCAGATTTTTGATATTTTTCAATTTTTTTATGTTTATTTTTAAAATATCATGATGGTTAATATTTAGTATATTTAATATTTATTTTCAAAATATCACCAAGCAAGATAATTTTAATATTTTTTTCAATCAAACAAGTTTAAATCAAATTTTCAACTGTTATTGACTATATTATTCTGTAGATAATTTTTTCTCTCTGGCGGTGACATTTTTTTACAAAGAAGACATATTTTTTCTTTGCTCAAACTTCAGGTTTAAAATTTTTACTTTCTTCCATCTTATATAGAAGAAAGTATTGTAATCAAAATCTTTTTCAACTTCTGATTTTTGCAGATTTACACGTTTTAGGGATCAGAGATATCAAAAAACATGTTTTTACAAAATGTTTGTCTGTCCGCGTGTCTCTGTGTGTGGGTGTCTGTATGTTGCCATTGTATCATCGAAAACTGTATGAGGATATGCATAAAACTGAACTAAATTTTTTGTGTTTTTGGTTATGGCCAGCAGATCCTCCTTCAATTTTGAAATATTCTGCCAAAAAGGGGCATTGTAATAGCAATTTTTGTGTCATTTTCTTGATTCTTCATAGTCCATCAACTAATGAAGTGACTGGAACTCGCATCTTGCTAAGCTGGCTACTTGCAAACATCTGATGATAGCAGAATAGGACAAAACTATTGATTTTAATAAATATCATGATCCACATTAACTCGTTTTTACTTCGACTGAAGCAAAAATTTAAGATGAAAGTCAAAGTTTGTATAGCATTGAATTAATGATATTAAAGTATTAAAATGTGTAACTATTTTTTGAAATATTAAAATGTACGTATGAGATAAAAGAAAGTTTTGGGATTGACACATCCAACTAATTATTTTTAAATGTATTATTAATTATGTCAGACAGTTAATTCAGAACAACCATTGAAAGATAAACTGTCTAATTTAGATAGTCATTTATATATAGCTTCATTAGAAAAGAATCTTTTCTGATTTTGGTAGTCTAAACTGTACAACTGCTTAGGGAATAAAAAAGAAGACAAGCTTACACTTATACTAGCAAAAGCCATGCTTTGTTTGGATTCGTGAAGCATTATTTCATTAGATAACTATTTGAAAGTAACAATATTTTTTTAAATATTATTTGTACTACTTGATTACCATGTCGACCAAAAAAAGGTATCACCAGACTAAAAGATTAAATGCCAATAATGATGACAGAAATGTCACATTCACATAACATGAAACTCGTATCACGTGTTCGTTACGCCATGATAAAGTGGCGAAGTTGTAAGAAAAACAGGGGAATCGCTCAATACAGAGGATATACCCTAGAATATTTGTACTAAAGCTTTCTTGAGCAGCAGAGGGTATACAATGTTCCTTTAAAAAATCCAATATGGTTTTGATACCCTCGTATATCCTCCAGTTAATCCCTGGCCACCAAGTGATTTTTAATTTGAAGTTTTATTTGTATTCTTATTAATGTTTTATATTTTTATTTGTTCTTTCCTTATTTAAAATAAAAATTATGCCAATTTGTGTAATTTAGCGAATAGTTTGGCGAAAATTGATTAACGGGATAACCAAGGAGTACCAACCAATAGTAGATAACCAATTGATACTGCTTGGTTATCCCGTCGACCAAAAAATTATCGCCAAACTATAAGAGTAAATACCAGTATTGGATGACCGTGAAATGCATTTTTAGAACATTGTTTGAGTTTTCCATATTTTAGCTCATAATTTATATTTATGCTTGAAAATATTTATTATTAGCAGTAAGTTGACTATTTTGAAAATATTGGGCATATATTAAAAATATCGGATATTTTTGAAAATATCATGATATTTACGAACCATGGCAAGATTGGCAACTGTACAAAGGTAAGTTTTGATTTTTTAAAAAGTGACATTTATAAGCCCTTTTTTTTTTTTTTTTAAATATAATTTTATTTCTGACGTTTTCAATATTTCTGTTTTTTTAATAATTCTTAAAGATTTTTATTTCCATATCTGTTAAAAAAAATATGTATCTTATGCAATCTATTTTTATCTCATCTCTTTATATATAATTGTCTAAGAATTGTGTACTTTGCTATGTGCACTGCCAGCTATTTGAAAGGAATGTTTCTTTCAAAGGATACTATTAAAGTTTTTCTTAATTTTTTATACACTGAGATTAAATAGAGATTTGTGTTGAGGTTAAGTTTTATAATTTTTGTTCATATTTCTCTGATAAAGTCCGCCTTAAATTCATTACAATTTCCTGTCTGTTAAAAGAGGATTTACTTTTGTTATTTTACAGTATTTTAAAAAATCTTTTATAATTGTTATTAACCCATTTTAGGCCAAGCAAAGAAATTTTATAAAATGTAGCATTATTTTTATTGAAATATGCTTAAATTACATACATTAAGACACAAAAAAAGATTCGTGCATGAAAAATAATATTTTATATAAGAAATAATATTTTATATAATAATATAAAATATTATTTCTTATAATGAATAATATGAATATGAATAATATTTTTATGATTTTTGTTTTATTCTTATTTCATATACAGAATTTGCAACTTTAATCTATTTTAAAAACATATAATTCATTTCAATTGGAATAATAATATATTTTAAAAAAATCGAATTTGTCAAAGGCGTTTCAAATTAAAACTCTAGCGTATTTTGAAAATTTTTTAAGAGAAAGTGTTTACTCCAATTGAATTACTAATATTTTATGGATGTCTTCAAAAGCCTTAAAAAATAGAAGAAAAATAAAATTCTTGAAAAAAATGTGTCAGAGTGTTAAAAAAAAATATTTATCGAAATGTTTCGTATACGAACCTTTGGCCGAAAATGGGTTAAATTTCAAAATAGTTTGATATTAAATGTAAATTTTATTTTTTAGGTTTGTTGTTGTTTGTGGTGATGGTGAATATATTATTTATACTGCTATGGCTTTGAGGAATAAAAGCTTTGGATCTGCTCAGGAATTTGTCTGGGCTTTAGACTCTTCAGAATATGCTGTTAGAGAAAGCTCAACTTCTGTAAAAATATTCAAAAATTTTAAGGAGAAGAAAGTATTTAAGCCAGAATATGGTGCTGAAGGTATGTCTATTTTACCACTTTGGATAAATTTTGTTTTGTTAATATCTTCATTGTTAAAATATTAACCCTTCTACATGTTTGAGAAAATTTTAATACTTTAGAAGAAATGTAAACCTAATTTAACTCTAAATCTTCCTTACATGTTTTCTGTTAGACTTACTAATGATTTGTTTAATATCCTATTAGATATTTAAAAAAAAATTGATTAGATCTTTTTTGAAATCTCCCCGAAAAAAAGGAGCTCAAAAAACTTAAGTCACATTATTACACTTTCCTTGGTGCTTGATGTGAGTAGACCAACGATCTTTATCTGACATTTAAAACATGGTTTTAATCTTGGCAGGGTATTCCTAATTTTATTGATTTCAAATATTTTTGACTTTAGGTGTTTTATTAAGAGTTCAAAGTTATATATATGAACTTTTTGTTAACATGGATCAGAGCAGTAGCACCTTTATTGTAATAGTGTTTCAATAATTTTTAATATGCAATAAAATATAAGCTTCAACTACGTAACAATTTATAAACATATAACACAGATAATTCAATTATTTAAAAAAAAAAAAAAAAAGTTTATGCATGTAAATTTTTAAGTTAAAGATCTGCTCTTTGTGCATATAAAAATAATCAGAAAGCTACAATCTCCTTAGAGCTAAAATTTTAAATTGAGTTAGATCTGATCATATGTATATGCTACTTTTTATTTTGTGTTTGCTATCTCTTTACGACATGGTAAAATTGACAGATGGTAGTAAATTTTAATTCAAAATTGTCACTTTTTTTTTTTTTTTTTTTTTTTTTTTTTTTATTCCCAATAATCTTTTTTTTATTTAACCATAGGATATTGTTATAAATAAAGAATTGCTTTTCTGTAACTATATTAATTATTTTGTATTAAAGTCTTCAATTTTGAACCATTTCAACTATGATGAGATGATCATAGTTGATAATCATCATATCGTAGTTGATTTTCAACTATGATATGATGATTCAAGTTTGGAGTAAAGTTTATTTTATGTGTCAAATATATATGAAATCAAACATACAGAAAATGTAGGCCACAGATAGTTCTCAGTATGTCAAATATGATTTACATGCTACATGTTTAAAATTTTTATCTTAGTTAGATATCAAAGAAAGTTTGAAAAACATTTTAGTTTTTCAAAGATTTTCTTTGATAAATTTTCATAATCTGGATACATTTAGCACTTGTATTACATGCTATATCTATGCATTGAAAGACACTATTCTATATTATAAGTAATGTCTCCTTTCTTTTGTTACCTAAAGAATTCCTAAAACCAGTATTTTAGAATAAAATAAATTTGTGCTGATGTTTTATTGTATTTCTATTTCTATAAACTAAAAGAATATTGATTTAACTTTGTAATAAGTAATTTTTTTTTTCTAATATTATAAATGTATTATTTTTTTGTTTCAGCTATATTTGGAGGTCACATGCTTGGTGTTAAATCTATCAGTGGTTTAGCTTTTTATGATTGGGAATCTTTGGACCTTATCCGCAGAATTGAAATTCAGCCCAAGCATGTAAGTTAATTTTTTTTTAATTTACTCAAATTTTTAATTTCTTTTTGGAAAAAAAGGGCAAATATAGAGCTCTTATTCCCATCAAATTATGATTATTTTTTTAATTTGTATCTTTAAATTTAAAAGTGATCATATATTTTATAGAATAAATGCTATAAAATAAAATACTTTCTGATTAAATTTCATTTTTAGGTATATTGGTCTGAAAGTGGAGAACTAGTTTGTATAGCAACTGATGATTCATTCTATATTTTAAAATACAATGCCGAAGCTGTTACTAAAGCAAAGCATGCTCAGGTTGATGCACCTGAAGATGGAATTGAAGAAGCATTTGATGTAAGTAAAACGTAAACATAAATTTTGACAGCTTATGAAAGTTAAACTCAAAATTTATATATATTTTTTTAGTACTTGTCTATTATCCCATCAATCACTTTCCACAAAAAAAGATTGCTAAACTATAGAATTTACTGCCAAAAATGGATGATCTTGGGTTACATTCAATTGACATCAGATGCTTTTATACTTGTTTGTCATCAAGCAATTTTTAATTTGATGCTTTATGGTATTTTTCACGATGTTTTACTAATTTATTAGTTTTTTCATTAGTTAAAATAATTAAAATTTAATATCATTAAATGATGTCATGATAAAAATAGAGGAAAAGCACTGAAAAAATACTGTGATTTGCCGGATAGATACATTTCAACTTATGTCACAAACATTTATCTGCAAGCTAAAATGATAATTAAGAAATTTTCATCTCATTTCATGTAAAATCTGATACCTTGAAATCCACGATAATAATGTTAGATTCTTTGTAAATTTCTAAGCATATAAATTTTATTAAAGATTCAGAAGTCTGACTTTTATGAATTCTAAGTTACTGTTTTATTTTCATTTCTTTTCTGATATACTATAAAATTCATTTGCTACTTGTTAAAGGATAAAAAAGGCATGCATACTACTTCAAAATTGTAAAAATGATAAAGAAAAAGATTACATATTGTTTGAGTATGTGCACAAACGTCATAAAATAATATGCGAAAAATTGCAAAAGACCAAGGAAATTATTGAAAAAATTTCTATGTCAATTATTCTATACTCCATTCAATCTTAACTTGACAGCATTGTGAAAGGTAGAAACAGTAACATTCTGCCGTGAAAAATAGTTCTCCGATATGCATGTGACACACATTTAAAGTTTGAGCTTTTTTCATGACCCATCTTACAGTGTATATAGAAGACTTTGCTTTATAGTCTTATCTTATGGAAAGTGGAATACATAAGAACAGTAATAAGTAATGTTAATGTAAAATGAGATATTCATACAATTTTAACATTGTTTGACTCCAGCATAAGAGATTGTATCATCATTTTATTTATTTATTTTTTTTAATTTTCAGTACAAGTATTCTATGCACAAAACAAAGTTTATTAAAACATTCTCTTTTCCCAATGTTTTTTTTTTTTTTTTTAAATCTATATTTTTCATGATTTTTCCTGATTAAATTAGCAACATAATCGTATAGTTATATTTTTGCAGCTGATACAATTAATTGTACACTTTTAAAGAACTAATTGATCATTCCCCAGGCCACCAAAATATTTCCTGTGACCCATAGATTGAGAATTATTGGCGTAAAATATCTGTCTGCATAAAAAATTTAAGTCTACCATTTTTTTATTTATTTATTATTTTTTTTTTTTTTTATTACTTAAAAAAATATACTTTTCTTAAAGAGATTGTTTTGTATATGTATTTTGAAATATAAAGCATTAATTATTATTATTATTATTATTTAAAATAAATATTTAAGGGTATTATTAGTTTGATTCAAGGAAATTTTCTTTTTATTGAGCAGTTTTTGAATGATTTCAGCTCACTTTTGCTATAGACTTATTTGTATTTGTTTATACCAAAGCAATTGCTGATTATGCAAGTAATCTCAGTGGCATATTCAGTGTTTTAAAACATTCTATTTTCTTACTAACTCCTTGAAATGTTGTGGTTCATTTTTGACCTACTCAATTTTAATCCCTAAATTCCACACTGGTACCAGAGTTTTTGAATGAAAAGTTTTATTAAGTACACTTACTTATTTTCAAATAAATTTGTTTGTGTATTGTCATTCAATCATTTAAGCATTTTATGTTTAGAAGTACTTTGCTCTTGAAATTGATAAATATTATAGTAAGCTTAAATATAAATGTCTCCACATTAATTTAAAAGAAAAAGCTTAGAAAAATTAAAAAATAAATTAATTTCAAAAGTTGCATAGTTATGTGTTTACCCACAGAAAAAATGTCCTGAAACTCAAAAAACCTACTAATGTGTCATTTAAAGTTTGTGTTTTTTTTTTTTTTTTTTTTTTTTTTTTTTTTACTCACCAGTAACAAGATTTCTACCTTGGTGTAAATAATTTATGGTGTGCCCTATCAAAATTTTCTAAAAAAGAATTGGTCTAACATGCAACATGTAAATACCATTCAAATTGTTGAATGCTTGATGAAATATTGGTAGATACAATTTTATGATATTTTAGTCTAAAAATTGTGAATTTTTTATGTGTAAGGATTAGGCAGGTTTATTATAGACAGGTTTTTGTTTCATGGGTTTTTCTGTATTTTTATGTCCTAATCAGGAGTGATTGTGTTCCAGTTATGTACCAGAACTCTAATATTGAAAAAGATAAATATATTAGAATTCCAGTTTGTTCCTGAGCTATCTTAATTGTTCATGGGGGAAAAAATCATAAACATTGCAAATTTTGATAAATGGTTGCCGAAAAAGTTAATTTTGTCAATCGTTCACAAAAATAATCAGCAGTTTTGTCAATTATTTGTGAAAAAATATGAATTTTATTAAAGAATCGCAAAAAGATCCCACAATTTTCTTGAAAGATTGTGTAAAATTACTTATTTCATCAACAAATTACAAAAATAATGTGGATTTTGTTTAAAGATTGCAAAAGTAGCATGAATTTTGTCAAACAATTGTAGAAATAACACAAATTTTGTCCAAATATCGCAGAAAAAAACTCTAATTTCATCAAATGGTCACAGAAAAATTGAGAGTTTTGACAAAGGATTGCGAAAAAATGTGATTGTTGCCAAGAAGATAGCATAAAAAACATAAATGTTGCCAGAAGGATAGCAGAAAAAACTAATTTAATCAACATTCGCAAAAAAAAATCTTAATTTTGGCAACAAATTGTAGGAAAAACTGGCATTTCATCAAAAGGTTGAAGAAATAATGAAGATTTTGTCAAAAAATTGCAAAAATAAAACAGATTTCGCCAAACAATTGCAAAAATAATGCTGTGTCTTTCTGTCTCACTTTTTGTGAAAGTGAATCTTTCAATGCTATTCATGGACCACTAAAATTGTTTATATAATTTTTTTTTTTTCACACAATGTTTCCCAAGTAAAATGAATCTATTAATAAAAAAAACTATTTTAAAAAGTCTATATGCAGTCAGAATGTTTTAATAAAAAAAAAAAAAAAAAAAAAAAAAAAAAAAAAAAATCTTTTACCCTTACAAAAATGTGAAAAAATTGATGCAAATCAATTAATAAGAAGCATGGTATTTTTGTTTAACAGCATTTTTCATGTTGAAGATTATAATTTAATTTATAAGTTAGGATCAGTTTTAATACAGCTTCATCTTTTTAGAGCTCAAAAAGGAAAAATAGTTATTTGGGATATTGCAATTTTTCATACAGCCCTGTCATTTAAAAAAGACTGTTCTAATAATCTATTATAAATAATGCAATAAAAAATTTATAAATAATAAATAAGTTTACGAAATTTTTCAATTTTGAAACGTGTGTGTTTGCATCATTCAATAGATTTTTGGTCTTATGTTAAAAAATAAGTTCCAATTTTATGTAAATAATATAAATAAAAAATTAAATATAGCACTTTTTATGTTTGATGTACAACTAAACTTTTGATCTTATGTTTCGAAGGGAGTGATGCTGTTTTAAAAAAAGTCATTATTTCTTTATATTAAAAAAGTTATCTTGACAAATAACTCTGAAATTTTAAAAGTAAGTATGAACTTTGTTGCAATTAAAATTTATGCTTTTTTCCCTCTTTTAGGTAATTGGAATGCACGCCGAAACTGTTAAAACTGGCCTGTGGATTGGCGATTGCTTTATTTACACTAATTCGGTAAACAGATTAAATTATTATGTTGGAGGTGAAATAGTTACCATAGCTCACTTAGATAGGTAAGCAGCTATTTGGCATCATATATAAGATATTAAAATTTTTACAGTAATAATTATAAATTAAACTATCTGACCTGCCTGTATTGCCCGGGACCGTGTATTATTCAGTTTTCAAATATGTTATGTTTTCCAAATGACCCTTAAATAAAACTCAGTGTTGATAATTTTATATCAATTAGTCCATTTTGTCAGAATTTATATTTTTAAATGGAAAAATTGTGAAAAGATATTGAATTGAAAGCATGTTATGCTTGGTATTTTATTTTCTGTGTTATTTGATTTTTGGAGTCTATGCATACCAGCAAGCAACATCATGACAGAATATTCAGGTTTTTACTGATTTTATACAGATTTTCACACATTTTGTAAAAAAAATTCTATTCATCTGAACATTTCAAAATTTTTGTAAATGACGTAAATCTGGTTTATCGAATTGCTCAAAAAGATTACTTTAAAATAGACATTTAGTTATTTTTAGCATAGAAAAAATAGTCTCCATGAGCCGTGAAGTCATTTGCATTTGCCGGTGTATTCGTAAGAGTTAAATATCATACCTTTTAAAACTGATTGCATCATAGATTATAAGAATGTTTTAGCTGTAAGAATATATTTTTGGTTTGTTAATACCTATAAAATTGAGCCCTGGAGGGTCAAAACCACAATAAAACAATCTGGTTTTTATTGATTTCGTTAAAATTTACACACATTTTGTAAAAAATATTTCTACCCATCCAAAATTTCAAAATTTTTGTAGGGGGTGTAAATCTGGTGTATTGAGATACTTTTAAAAGATTGTGTTGAAATATGTTTGTTTAGATACTTTTAGCATAGAAAAAATATCCTGTCCGTGAATCGCACCTCCTTTTGCCAGTGTATTTGAAAGTTTTAAAACTAATTACATCATCAATTAAAAGAAAGTTTCAACTTTAAGAGCATATTTCTTGTTTCTCTCTAAAATTGTGCCCTGGAGGATCATTGACATATGAGAGAAAAACATTTTTCAGAAAAACAACCCTTTTTGAAAAAAAAAATTTCAAAGTGTTAATTGCCACTTTTTTTTCAATTGGTTGTAACATTTGAAATCTAATAGTATGATCTTTCAAAATAATGTCTTTCAAGTTTAACTGCGCTGAGTGATTTGTTTTATTTGGATGTAAATAAAAGCATACAGAAATAGAAATAAACTCAAAAAAATGTTCCTTCCTTCGTTTTGGTGCATAAATGTGTTTGTGCGTATGTGCAAGCTTTTTTGTTCCGCGAACATCAAAGCATTGACTTAAGGAGAGGAAGTTGCACTTTGTAATTAATATCTCAGAAACTAATAAAAAAATTTAAATTTTGAGCTTCAGGTACACCAGGAGAAACCTTGGAGTAAATTCACAAAAAAAAAAAAAAAAAAAAAAATTGGCCTTGTAAGTGCCATAGATTTTTCTAGCCATTGCAGACACACACACAGAGCGATTTGTTATTTTATTAGTATAGGTAACAACATTTAAAATACCCATGGAGCATAAAAATTATTGATCAGTTTGACTGTGTACTAAGACTGTCATCAATGCAAAAGTGTACTGATGGATAATATATTGTTAGAATAGGTCTGGATTTTTTATGCTCTATCTTTGCCTTCATAAATATTTTCTATTTCATTTAACATTGATATTTATCTTATAATTCTGCTTTAATATTTATATATTTTATAGATCAATAATTTTTTTAAAAAGATCATGATTTCAGCTTTTAATTTCAATGGTATAAATATATTTAACTTATGTAAACTAATAAAAGAAATGTTTATCTATCCATGTGAGTTTCTGTTGGTTAGCAATAACTAGGAAAATTTATTGCACATAGAAGTCTGAAAGTTAAGGAAAAAATAGTTTAAGATATGTCTGAATGCACCTGAGGCTCAGATTTTTTATTTTTTGATACATTGATATGAAATATTCAATGATTATATATATCAATGATTATATATATAATTTCGATATATATAATATCTGCTATATTAATGAAAAAATATAATGAACGGTAAAATGGTTTGGCAGAAAAATCCATAGAAAAGAAGACATGATTGAAGGAAAGAGCTACTTCCTGCATTTCCATGCTTGCATCCATTTAACTGTTCAAAATACATAAAAAAAAAAAAACACTAAACGACCAAACCATAGCTAAATACATTTTTTTTTGTAATGGTGTGTCTTCTGTTTAAAAAAATATTAATATTTACCTTTCAAAAAACATTATTTTAGAAACTTTGTAACTTTTTACTTTACAAACTTGTAAACTGTTTATAAGTGTACATCAGTTTAATCATTCAAAATATTAAGAATGAAGGGGGTACAGACCAGAAACTAGTAAGGTGTTAGGCTCTTTTTATTCCCTTTCTTTAAGCCAAACCCTTTTTTTATACCAAAAATACACAATAGAAAATTATTAATATTTTAAAATTGATTTATGATTTGTTTTCTTGGTTTATAAATTTCTTCTTACATAGAAATGACTATTAATCCTAAATATTCTCTTATGATGACATTTTAAAATTCTCATGTCCCTGATTAAAAGACAGCAAATTTGATATTTATATACAACTACTGGCAGGAATCTATAATAGCCACAAATCTTATTCTTTTAAAATATTGTTGCACTTCTACAAAAAAAAACTATTTACTTGTAATATTATTATGGGAGTAATACATGTGTTCTGTTTTCCAATAATTTTTGAAAAAAGAAAGAGAAAACAGATAACAGATGTCCCATGGCTTCTTTATATTACTGACTATGTATAAAATTTTCAGTTTGAGCTTCAAGCCCAATGGTATAAAAATTGAGCTGTGCAATCAGACCTGTGTATCATTGCTAAAATTTACAGAACTCAATTCATGATGTATTTTATTAGCCATCTCCAAAAGATTTAGACATACATTTATTATTATTATTATTATTATTATAGGTAGATTATTACAATTAAATTTGCATCAATCTTGATTTTAATTGCTATTGTATGTTATCTTATTTAATATGTGTGTGTATGTATGTATGTATGTATGTATGTATATATACTGGGTGTCCCAAAAATGACTGATGGATTTTAAAATTCAATAACTTGCAAACTGTGCCAGCTATTTTAAAAATTTTTGCAGGAGGGTTATGTATAATGTCAGTTTTTTTACCATAATTTTTTATTTTAGTTTGCATCTCAAACAATAGGTGGCGCTGACAGCAATTGAAGGCCAGGTGATCAGTGCTGAGTGAAGTGTCGACCTGGCCTTCAGTCGCCGTCAGCGCCACCTATTGTTTGAGATGCAAACTAAAATAAAAAATTACGGTAAAAAAACTCCTGACATTATACATAACCCTCCTGCAAAAATTTTTTAAATAACTGTCACCGTTTGCAAGTTATTGAATTTTTAAATCCATCAATCATTTTTGGGACACTCGGTATATATTTTAAATTGCTTTATAAATTATTAATTCTTCAAAGAAGTCATAAATTTTCAACATTTAATTTCAAATAAAGATTTTGTGAGGAGTATGTCATTGTCTTTTCATAAACATACTGACATTTTAGCATTTTGTTAAGCATTTTTTCTCTGGTTTTATATTTTATTTCAAGAAATTTTGAACTCTGCATAAACTGTTAGTTATTGTGTGACTTTAGCTTGTCTATCCTATGTATATATATGTACACAATAGCAGCTAAAAGTTCCAGAGATTTTTGGAATTAGGGAAATGACTGTCTATTTTTGTGAATCATTGTACTATTAGAAATAGAAATATTGAAATTTTTTTGAGAAGTAACTTCTCTGTTTGTCAGATTGAAAATTTTTTTAATGTAACGCATATGATGAAACATTTTATGATAACTAACATTTTATTTTCAGAGTAATGTATCTTCTGGGGTATATTCCTAAAGACAGCCGGTTGTATCTTGGCGATAAAGAGCTGAATGTTGTCTCCTATTCCCTGTTGCTGTCTGTTCTTGAATATCAAACTGCTGTCATGAGAGGGGATTTTGATACTGCTCATAGTGTTCTTCCTTCCATTCCTTGGGAGCAACGTACTCGAGTCGCACACTTTTTAGAAAAACAGGTTGATATATTTTATTTTTATTTAATTATTATAATCTTCAGTAATGTAGGATAAAATATTCAGGGATCTGTCCAGACTTTTCTCATAGGGTTCTTTTTTGTGAAACTGTGAATAACTTTTTATTTATGGGAAAAACTTAGTCCTGGTTTTGTAAATTTAAAGTTATTGTTATGTTCCGATTCTTCTTTATATATTTTCTAGAAGATATACATGGATAAAATGCATATAATTTCTTTATGTAGATTAGATTTAACTTTTAAATTATTAAATGCTGAAATGAGAAAGTTTTGTGAAAGCTCTATTTTTCAGACAAAGAATTTTGTGAAGGGTTAGAGATCTGCATGGGTCTGGTCCTGGATGACAGAATGATTCCGAATTTTCTAATGGGCTAGGCCAGCAGAATTAGACTAATTTTTCCACAAGCCAGGCTGACAAACAAAATAAACAGACTGGCAAAAAAATTAAACGGGCCATACAGGCCAGGCCGATAAAAAAAAAAAATTTAGCAGACCTACCGGCCCATTATAAAGATTTGTCATAAACTATAAATTATGAGGTATTTTCAATTAATATGGCCTTAACGAGAGTAAGTACAAATATGAGTCACAAGCCTGTACTAGTTTGACAACATCAATAAAGAAATGTGACTTGTACAGTATAGAGATAGGCATCAGTCAGTTACATTGTGTCTAACCCAGGCTTAATACAGTGGAGCATCGTTTATATGACGCTGAAGGGACTACCAAAAAACGTCGTATAAACGATAACGACGTATAATCGATTTTCACTTCCAAAACTAGAATTAATTTTGTTTTCACTTAATTTTAATGTTTAACGTGATGATTTGCATGAATTTGTGAATTAAACAAACCAAAATAAACAAATAACAAAATAAAAAAAAAGGGGGGGGGAGGGGGAATTAGTAAGCAATTTAAATATGTGTACCTTTATTTATGTTTCACCGAAAGGTTTTTCATTTGCAGTGCATCATTTCTTTTCCATTTAAATTCAAAGATAAAAAACTCTGCGTGGCCAACTAAAAGTCGCCAATACTGACAACAGTTAGAAGAATAGTCTATTTGCAACTTAAAATAGGTCGGGAAAGCTGACCATCCCCAAAAAAAGAATGACACCTCCCAGTGTAATCTGTTACACGTAAGCTGATTTTTCACACTAATCAAACACCATAATAGATGTCTAATGTAATCTAAAACCAGCCCACATTTTTATAATGTGGAGTGCATTTAAACACGCTCTTTGATGTCATTCATCGCTGCCAACTTCTGCTCGTTCGTAAAATATACAAGAAAAAAAAAAATCTATACAAAATCGAAAAATCAACATATAAACGATTTTGGGCGTCGTATAAACGATATATTTTTACATTAAAATGAATAGGAATGAATCGGGACCATATTAAAACGTCGTATAAGTGATCGTCGTATAAACGATGCTTTACTGTATTTCTTTAGCAGACTTGTGCTAGGCCGCGATCAGCCTTGCATTGTTTTTCTACATACAGTCAGCCAGGCTGGAACTACACTTAATTGTTCTCAAGATGTGTAGGGCAGACAATATTATTTCTAAAAGTATTGATAGTGATAACGAACTTTTGTTACTGAAATTTTTGGAAATATACTTCTTGATGGTTCTTAAATTCACTTCTCAACAACGTGAAAGTTTGACACATTTTCTATAAGCCTGACTATTGAAGAAATTTGGAATCTAATAGCGTTTTCCATTTTTATGAGTAAGATATTTGTATATACTTTTTGAGATATAAGAAATTCTTGTCACGTGATTGCAGATTTTTCTCCCCTCCCATGCTCTCGCTTCTGGAAATTCAATTCAAAATGCTAACTTTGGCAGTATTTTCTTAAATTGCTTGCATCAAAATATGGATAACGTTATTCAATTGCATAGTTTCTGATTAAAACACCTGTTAATCTAATGTGTTTCTGAAAAGAAATTAATTCAGAAATGTTTCAGGAAGTAGGTTTTCCAGATATTCGATTCAAAATGTTAATTTTGACAGTATTTTCTTAAGTTGCTTGCCTCAAAATATGGATTACGCTATTCAATTGCATAGTTTCTGAATAAAAACACCTGCTAATCTTATGTGTTTCTGAAAAGAAATGAATTCAGAAATGTATCTGGAAGTAACTCCTTTAAATTTTAGAAAATCTTTAATAAAAGATGTAGAAATATTTTCATAAATCTACTTTTTATTATACAGCTTTGAAAGTTATGATGTTTTTAACTTTCTTCTCTTCATCTCTTGTTATATCTCTCTAACGCTTTCTCTTATTTTAAACCATATTAATTTCTAAATTAATCTTTATTTGAATGTTGAAAGTCTAAGAATCTAAGTAATCATTAATGTTGCTATTGTGTATTTTCTGTAAAATATACTGTAAAATCATCTCATAATTATGTATGCAGTATTCTTTAAAGGAATCTCAATTATATGAAAAAAAATCCTGAAGTTTTTCGAAGTATTAGAAATTTTGTCAGGCCAGATTGGGATGGGCCTAGAAAAGTAAAAATATAAACGGGCCAGGTCAGGTCAAAATAACTTTCCTTCAGGCCAGGCTGGCCCTGGGCCTAGAAATTCCAGCACATGCAAACCTCTTATGAAACGTCCTGTTTTAAGGTGAAAGTGTTTCTGAAGAGTCTCCTTTTGAGTTGGAAAATTTTGTGAAGTGTTTTTTAAAGGACTGAGTTGCATCCTAAACATATCTCTGATACTATAGTACAGTAATAAAGTAGAAAATACAGAGTTCTATATCTACAAGAGGGGGGGGGGGGGAGGAAGAGAAAAAAAATACGCTACCAAATTTAGATTTCAGTTTCCCAGCGAGCTCTGAAGTTCCTCAATCTATGATATGATCTTTTTTGTGAATTAATGGAATTCTACAAATGTTTTTTATATTTTACCATGTTTGATAAATATTTTTTTTTTTTTTTTTTTTTTTTTTTTTTGCAGATACTAAAAGGTCAATATTTTGGAATTACTAGCTGAAAGATTTCAAATAATTTTTAATTTCCCAAAAAATGTCTACTGATTGTAAAACAAACTTGCAAATTTTGTCAATTAGTCATGGAAAATATTGCAATTTTTGTGAAATGCTTCCTGAAAACATCATTAATCATAAGTGTAAAAAAAATCATGAATTTCATGAATTCCCTAAGTGAAGAAATTGCAAATTCATCAATCTGTCATGGAAAAAGAAATCATAAATTTTATCACTTCATTGTTGCAAGAAAAAAATTGCAAATTTCTGCAGTTCGTTAAAGAAAAAAAATTAACATTAGAAGCTTTACCAATTGATTGCGAGAATTGCAGATTTCATTAATTGGTCACATAAAAAAAATGATGAATTTCCTTAAAGTACCTTGAAAAAAAAAAAAAAAAAATGACTTTTATGTATTAGCCATTGAAAACAGATTGCAAATTTTATCAATATGTC
This sequence comes from Maratus speculifer, assembly GCA_964019185.1. NCBI lineage: Eukaryota > Metazoa > Arthropoda > Arachnida > Araneae > Salticidae > Maratus > Maratus speculifer. Next base: position 235,268,750 of record OZ025301.1, on the reverse strand, counting down.
ATTAATAATAATTATGACTTTCTTCAGTCACTTGCAGCAAAAAATAGGAATTTTTTCAATCAGTCATAGAGTAAAATCACAAAATTTGCCAATCAGTCAGTGTAAAAAAATTGTAAATATTGTCATTCAGAATAATGTTTGTCCATTAAAAAAAAAAATCAAATATTCAAATTTAATGAAAATCAATTGAAAAATTTATATTTCTAAAAAATTATATTGGGTGGGTCAGAAATGTTTTCTTCACATTAAATTCAAACAAATTTTTAATCAATAATGTAATCATCCTTGTTACCAACAACCTTTTGTCCTCTAATTTGCATATTATCTATGCCGGTTGATAAAAATCAGTTGGTTGTTGAGCAGAATATTTTAAGATCTTATTTTGGATATCATCCAAAATTAAATCTCCCCCCCCCCCCCCTCCCAGTAAAAAGTGTTGTAATGTTTGGAATAAATGGAAATCTGATTCCAGAGGGCGAGTATGATGAGTGAAGCAGTGCTTCCCATCCCTATTCATTAACTTTTTCCAGGTTTCATCTTGCACAGTGTGGTTTGGCATTATTGTGTTGTAGAATAACATCTTTTCTGTTGATAATTGGTGGCCATTTTTCAATTAAAGATTAATTTTCTTAATTCAGTTGCTCACAATAAAAGTCAGCATTAAGAGTTTGTCCATGTCGTAGCACGTCAAAATGAGTGATTTTTGCAAATATTCTACCAAACACACAAGAGTGCCTTTTTGAGACGTAAGCCTGGCTTTGTGTCGATTCATTTAGAGAGAGCTATTGCCTTTTGCATTTTTGACTGTCACAGAGGCCTTATTTTTCAGCTCTAGTGATCAAACGAACAAAAAATGCTCCTGTACTGAGCCGTTGGAGCAATAAGTAGTATGCTGTCAATCAGTTAGCTTTGTTTTCTTTTGACAAATTATGCAGAGCTTAAAAATCTGCTCTCCTTATTTTACCATTTTTTTTCAAATGTTCTAGGTTGGTTAATCAAGGTTGTTTAAGAATGTTTGGCAGTTCCTTGGATGTCCAACACAGATTTGCTTCAACTTTCACCCTTAAAACATCATTGTCTAGAGTTGTTGATCTTCTTGATCGATATAAGTCAGAAAGATAAAAATTTCTGGATCTGAATTTAGAAAACCATTGTAGGTAATTATGATTGTCTAATGCACTTGGATAATCACAGCAACAAATATTTTTGTCAGTAACTGTTGCATTATTACATTTATGAAACTCAAAGCATACAATGCCAAATATGTATCTATTTGATATTTGACTCACCATTTCACTCCAACCTTCTCCCCAAAAAATTTAAGGGTTAATTATTTACAAGTAAAAAGGTCACTTTAAAAATGTCTTTGACATGACTTTGAGCACAATGCACAATGAGCTGATAAATGGTGAACAAATATTGACATTCTAAAAAAAGACATTACTTTACACTCCCCTACCAGTCTTATCTATAATGATGAATTAAACACAATAATTTACCTTTTAATTAATTTTTAAATATTATTCTCTATGAATCTTAGTAAAAAAAGAAATTTTTCAAGAAAAATATGTTGTGTAGTCATGCAGATAAAGCATTACATGTACCTATTAATTTTGTTGCAAATCATATGAAAATTACACTGGTATCAATAAGTAATAATAATGTCTACTATTAAATATTGTGCAAGGATTAGGGTTTAAGAGACATCTAAATACTGTAAAAGCATTTATTTTTGTGAGTCGTAATTTTCACAAAAATGAAGATATGGGTGATTTTGCAAATTTTATATGAACAGAATTGAAAATTGAAAAATCCCAAAACACATTTAATGGTATTGAAGCCAAACATGAGATAATTTTGAATGCCTTCAAATAAGCTGGTATAAATATTGTAAATGAATGAGCTGCATTTTATTAGTTGTATTATTGTTTTTATTCAAGAAACAGTTGTAAATTTTCAAGAAATATCTATAATATATGTAATTATTAAATTTTGGATAAGTGAAAAATTTCTGATTTTTTATCATTATTTGAAGCGAAAAAAAAAAAAAAAAATTGTGGGCTTTAAATTTTTGCTATTACTACGGGCTCATGAAAATTAAAGCTGCACAAAAATAAGTTCTTTTACAGCATTAAAAAGTGCACCAACTTTTTTAAAATGCTAACATACAGTTTTGACATTAGATTTGAGTGATCATATCAGCCTAGAAAAATACATAGTTTATACATTTTTCTTAAATTTTCAAAGGATTAGAAAAAAATTGAAACTTGAGTAATAAATGAGGTCGCATTTAATTTCATAGTACAGTGGAGTGTGCTATGCTGCTATGGCAAGATATCAGAATTGCTCTCATGGAATGTTTTCATAATTTTCGATAAGTTTTTATAAATTTTAACAGTGCCTACAATAATCGGATGCAGCTTAAAGGTTCTCTGAGACATAGAAAATTTGGAAAGCCTGGGATATTGAAAAATGTATTAGGAAGGAAAAATGAAAAATGATGCAAAATTCATTAAATGGTTTCACGGTGGAGGAAAAAGAAAATAAAAGAAAAGATAAAAGAGTAAATAAAAGAGCAATCACAGAAAATAATTGTTCATTTTTTCAAAGGATTGCAGAATTAAATAGCAAATTTTATTATATATCCATTTGATATTGGAAATTTTTGAGATTTTGGCTGGGATAGTTTAGGAAATTGCCAGACTTGTTTTAATGGGAATCCCAAGCTTGGTACAAGTAGCAAAACTACAGTAGTGTCTGCATTCAGTGGTCTCTCCCTCCTGGTTACACACTTACTATTTCAAAATCTCTCTCCCTTCATAACGCAAATCAAATTGCTTTTAAAAATAATATATATATTTTTAATTCAGAAATTGTTTAATATTATTATTTGAACTTGGTGGAAAAATTTTGATTCAAAGGTGTATGTATATATATATATATGTATATTATAATGAAATCATTCATTTATAAATTTGAGAATTGCTCTGATATTTCAAAAATTAGATCACATAATTGTGTGAATAACTCATTTTTTTTTTAATCTTAAATGTTAAAATTACAATTAAAAGCATTTAAATTACTTCTTAATTGCTTTTCCTATTAATACTTACAGGGTTTTAAATCACAAGCTCTGGTTGTATCTACTGATCCAGATCACAAATTTGAATTGGCTCTCCAACTGGGAAATCTAAAAGTTGCATATTCACTAGCAAAAGATGCAATGGTATTATTATTTTTTTCTTTTAAAATAAACATTTCGCTGGATATATAATATGTAAAATTGAAAGAGAAAAAAAAAAGGTCATCTGTAAAGTTTCATTTTTGTTTGTTTGTTTGTTAATAGTCTGAATTAAAATGGAAACAGCTAGCTGAATTGGCTATGTCAAAGTGTGAATTTCAGCTGGCTGAAGAATGTTTACATCATGCTAAAGATTATGGAGGTCTTCTTTTGCTTGCAACCTCATCAGGCAATGCTGGTATGGTTGAAAAATTGGCACAGAGTGCTGAAGATTGTGGAATAAATAATGTGTCTTTTATTTCTTACTTCTTATTGAACCAGTAAGTATCATTTATATTTTAAGATTTTATTTATGACAGAAAAATTGCTTTATTTTATTTTTTTCTTTACAAAGTATGCCTTTTAAAATTTTATTATTTTTTTATTTTTCAGTTTGTAAAGAGATTTTCTTTATTTGTTTTTACAGGAATATAGTAAATATATTTTCAAAATTTGAAGATATTGATTTAGCAATTTTTATGTGTACAGTTTTAAATAATATAGTTATGTTCATATCAAATATAAAAATGAAATAAATATCTGTATACAGCTTCACCTTTTGTGAATTCTTTCTAAATTTCAGCATAATTAAATTTTATTGTTTAAAAAAAAGTATTTTATTATTATTATTATTATTATTATTATTATTATTATTAGTCAGTCTAAAAACCAATTTTTATAAAAGTTTTTTTTCTTTGACAAGAAAATAATTGTTAAACAAGTTTCATTATATATAAAAAATTACTTACAAATGGATAATGTGTGGCATTTTATAAAATTTTCAAAATGAGAAAACAAAAATTTAATTGATCATAATAATAAGGATAAACAGAAGTATTTTTTTATGCAGAATCATTTTTATGGTCACTTTAGCTGTTTTACATATTGAGATACGTGACATAAAACTGGGCTGTTTGAAAGTCTTTCCTTATTAATTGGAAGAAAACCATATAATTGCCTTCAAGGAGGACTTAAAGGAGTCGAATGGGAGCAGAGACTTAATGTCCAATCTGCATCTTCCTCTAGTGCAGTCTGTCTAAAAATCCTATGAATGAATGTGGATGGGCTTAATTTAACACGATTGGTCAGCATAAAGGAATTTGGCTATCTCTCTCTCCCTTATTTTAACATAAATTCACAAAACAAAGCACGGCCCTTGATTCTCGGCAGTCTGCATTTTCCCAGTTATGGAAATGACCAGACAGACATGAAGACAGAGGGTGCTAAGAATCACCGGCCTTAGCTTGGCTGCCATAATTTGATGACCGTGACTATGTATGATGGACAATCTCTAATACGACCAAGAAAACCCAAAGTAAGGTGGAATGTTGAAATCAGGAAAGTGGCTGGTGTAAATTGAATAACTAAAGCAGGCCTGTCCAACCTTTTAATAAGCAAGGGCGCACCTCAGCTCTTAGCACTCAATGAAGGGTGCCATCATTCACTTGACCAAAAACATGCAGTAATACTATCGCAAAATATTAGTATAATACACACAAGTATTAGTATAATATGCACACGTATTAGTATAATAGACACGTCATAACTTAATGCAAATAAATCTTACAGCAGGAGACAAAAAGCCCTACGGTTCGAGTTAAATGCATTAAATTTCAAGTTATACAATTTTCTATGAGAGGGCTATCTCAAAAATATCTGTAGAATAAAATCACAGAAATTTTAATCGCGCCTATAATAACATTTGAAAAAAATTGGAAATTAGAGATATTGATGTTTTTTTAGGATGTGAATGTGATTTTTTTTTAGGATGAAAATACACTGACTTGTTTTGAATGACTGAATTCACATTTTATAAAAATTACAAAAACAAAGGCAGGCATAATAGTGACCAATCCATTCAGGTGGTTCCAGAGATATAGTCTGAAAGAGATTTTTTAGATGGAAATTATTCTCAATTTTTTTAAGCAAAGTAAAAAAAAAAAAAAAAAAAAAACCCTAAGATTTCAAAAGTCAAAAAGGAATAATTAAGCCCCTTATCCCTGGTGATGGGCCAGAGTGATAACAGCAAAAAGAAAAATGCTAAACTTTCAAGATCATGTATTTCCAAACTATTGGAGGAGATGGGAAACATTTAATTTTCTTTTACTACTTAATTATATTATAAAGATCTATTTCAATTATTATCAAACTACCAAAATTTACCAAATTTAATACTTTATAAACAACAATTACAAATCGTGAAAATGAGCATGGTTAAATATTTCAAAGTATGTTTCTAGTTTTTAATTCTTTAAGGGCGAGAAATTGTATTACTCTAATGTTGAACTTGCACCATAATTTTAGAAAAAAAATTGCTTAAAAATAGGGAAAGGTATTTTTGCATTAATTTTATTTTCCATCAAAATATAAAATTAAAAATTCAATAAATGTTTCTGGTGGTAAGTAATTCAATAAAGTGTTTCTACATTAAAATTAGGTGAAATATAATATATCTCACCAACTCTCAATGGGTTTTAATGCGTTTTCACAATTTTTGAAAATATATCTGATACAAATATTAATGATTTTAAAGAAAGAATTTTTTATAATGGAATTTTACTTATAAAAAGTCTAATAACAGGAAACCTTAAAAGGGTGCAAAGAAAACCTTCAAAGGGCGCCATGGCGCCCGCGGGCACCGCATTGGACAGCCCTCAACTAAAGCATTAAATTGGGAGACTTTCATCCAGTAGTGGATTGAAAATGGTTGTTGATGATGATGATAAACATAAAACTATTGAAAAATTAATCTTGGATTCTTGTTGTAGAGGTCTGCACGGGCCGAAATTTCCAGGCCCGAGCCCGGCCCGAAAGTTAAAATTTCGGCCCGGGCCCGGCCCGGCCCAAACGAAAGAAATATTGGCCTGGCCCGGCCCGGCCCGAAAGTTAAAATTTCGGCCCGAGCTCGGCCCGGTCCGGAAAAAAGTTAAAAATTCGGCCCGAACCCGGCCCGGCTCAAGTGAATTTCTACAGAACATTGATCTTTAATCTTATGGAAGAGTTCTGACCAAAAAAAATTATATTAGTCTTTTTTTTATGTTTATAATCTCTATTTATGCAGAAGTGCCGTAGGCTGCGATATTTACGCTTTTAAATGAATCTTTGTTTGTTGTATGTAAATGTTTCAGTTATCACTAGTATTATTAATCCATATTCCCTGTAATGGAGACAAAAAGTCGAAAAAGCGGTATATGGTAAAATTTCCAAAGACGAAATCATTTTGAAACGAAAAAAAAAAAAAAAAAAAAAAAATACATTCCCTTCTTAACAGATGTAAATGTTTAATATATTTTTTTCTCTCGTATTGTTGTATTCATTTTGCATGGATGAAACTTTCAGTTTTCAGTTTAAAAGAAAATTCAGTCATAATGTTTTTTTTTCTTTTGTGTGTGTGTGTGTTTAATTCTATTTTAAAACGCCTAGTAATCTACGATTCTTTAAAAGGAATAAATTCTAATGTTTAATTGTAGAATAATGAGGGCTTAAAAGTACATGCCTTTTTTGCAAACATTTTTGGACAAAGCCAAATATTACTGATTTATAAAAAGTCGAGAAAAGGATTTTCATATAGGAAGATTCAATAGGAACTGATTATTTTAGTCCATGAATGGAATCAGTCTCGGCTTCGTACGGAAAAAAAAAGTTAGGCCCGGCCCGTCCAGAAAAAAATTAAGGCCCGAGCCCGTCCCGGCCCGAATGCCATTATTGGAAATCAGCCCGCGGGCCGGGCCGGGCTCGGGCTTCGGGCCGCAGCCCGGCCCGTGCAGACCTCTATCTTGTTGTCCAAAATGATTTTAACTGTTACAAATTCTCTGTGCTGATTATCACTTTTAAAATATGGATGTAATTCGTAGGCAAGTTTTTACTGCTTTTTTGTATGTAAAGTTGGAATTATGCAATTGATTTTCAACCCACTTCTTGATAGACTAGAAATATAAAAGTTACAATACAATGCTGGTGACGATACAACATTTTAACATTTACAGAAATTAATTATAACTTAATACATTAATTTAACAATTTTTTCCAATAGCTTGCTGCTGTGACTAAATTGCCAAATATTATCATATTTATACTATTGTATATGAATTAAAATAACAATGGATTTAATTATGTGCCAATACTTGTTTGTCAAAATGTGCCAAATGGTCTATGAAACTGCAAAAAGATTGAAAATATGTTATTAATAATAATAAAAGAGTGATACTAATTAACAATATACTTTTATCAACTAATATTTTATCATTATTTTTATTATTCATAAATATAAACTAATGTGGATACCCTCAAAAGATAGTTTAAATAATATTTCATTATTTTGGTTACCATGTATTAAAGCAAAATAGAAATGTTTTTTAATAAATTCATTTACTTGTGCATTTTACCAAGTCTAAAAAGAGCAATGAATTTTTCATAATATAGTTTAATGTTCATGCCAAATTAATTTGTTGTGATAAAAATTTTTGGGAAAAAAAAAAAAAAAAAAAAAAAAAAAAAAAAAAACATGCACTTAAAAAATAAAATTGTGATTTTCAAGATGAATATTGAATGCATATGAAGTTTTTTAGAATAATTTTTACTTTTATAAAAAAGTATGTTTGCATTTAATGGAAGGGGAGTTTGGGCTTGTCAAGTGCATTTTGATGAAATGACTGCTTTGTTGTTATGGGAACAAATAATGTGGGGAGAAAATATTAAAATTTGATTACATTACAGATTTCATCTTTTCTTTTTTATTTTATAAACTGTCTATTATTATAAATGTTTAGTTCCATTCTCTTAATAAATAAGTTTCTTTCAATGATTCAAAGTCTGTATTAATGAAGAAATTATTGATTACATTACATTTATTTATTAAATATTACTGACATTAAATCGCATTGTTTGGTAACAATTTATTGACTATAAATGATCACTGATAAAGGAAAAGGTTGCTTTTTATTTTTATCAATTGAATTTGATTTTATCATTTTGTTTGTTTTATCCATATATATAGAATGTGAAAATTTCTCCAATTTTTTGTGATTCTTAGTATTATTTTAAAAATTTGTTGCATCTTTCTAAAAATGTTTATTTTTTTTTTAGAAAAGAAAAGGCTTTAAATATATTAATTCAAACTGGACGTTTACCAGAAGCTGCATTTTTTGCTCGAACCTATTTACCTAGTCAAGTATCTAGGTAAGTCAGTAATTTGTTATTAAATCCAGTAATACTTTTTAATTAAATTTAGTTATTGGATGTTTAATGACTGATAGCCTTAAGGAATAACAGTTTCAAAATCCTAATGGGAAAGTAGCTAATATTTATGTGCCTTTTTCTTGGGAATTACTGAAGCAATTTCAGTAGTTTTATATATACGATGTAATTTTTATGTAATCATATGTGTTTGTTTATAAACTAGTCAAAAATGACAGAATGTTGATCTGCATTTCATTTTCATAAGACTTCATACAAATGAAGAGTTTGTATTGTAGAAATGTACATTTTAAAAATGACAAATGAGTTCTATAAATGAAATGATGAGAATCATTTTTTAATCATTATTCAATTTATTAAACAGTTCAATAAAAAGATTAACTTATGTCCACTTAAAATTTGATTCCATTGTAAACAAAATTTCTTACAAAATGTAATTAAAATGTAAGGAATATATAAAACCATGTACTATGTATATTAATTATATCAATGCAGAAAAAAAATTCAATTTTTAATGTAGTAACATTCAAATATAACTTAGGAGTGAAAATAAAATTTTAATTTAATAAGAGAATGTGGAAAAATAATTTCCAGTCATACAAATGCATTATCATAATTAAATTATATATGGGGGAAAAAACTTTTTTTACTTATAATGCAAACAAAACTTTAAAAAATTAAGCAGATAAATGTAGAGCTCTTAAAAATTAATAGAAGTAAATTAAAATTCTAATACTCATTTTATTTATATTGAATGAAATTATAAAAGCATTTAACCGAAGTTCTAGCTACATTACTTTAAAATTTCATTGGGCATAAATAAAATTAAAATTTTTATTTTTATTTCTTTCGTAAAAGTTTATTTCAATTTTATCAATTATTTGGAGATTAATTTATGTCCACTTGAAATTTAATTGCATTGTAAATAAAATTTGTTTCCTATAAAATATAATTAAATTGTAAGGATTTTATATAACACTATGTACTACATATATTATTTAAATTAATACAGGTAAAATTTTGATTTTTAATGTTGTAACATTCGAACATAACTTTGGAGTGAAAATAAAATTGTAATTTAATAAGAGAATGTGAAAAAATAATTTTTATTCATACAAATGCAATCTCATAATTAAATTACATCTGGAAAATAAATAAATATATTTTTTTAAAAACTTCTTACTTATAATGCAAACAAAAAAATTTTAAAAAATAAGCAGATAAGTGATAAGCTCTTAAATCTTAATAAGACTAAATTTAAATTATAATTTTAGGTTTATTTATATTGAACATACTAATTCTAAAATTATGTAACTAAAGTTTAAAAAATATGCATTGAGTTATATTATTACGTCCAGCAGATTGTCAATAGATGGCACCACCAAAATAGTGTTAATTGATTTATATCTGGTTATCTGTTGCTCATAATAGTTTAGCAGTTATTTTTAACTTGGAATTTAAAACATTATAATTGGACAGATCGAGATCCTTCCAGAACATTCCTGCATTGGTTGGTTGAAGAGTAAAATGTCCTTTTGTGGCAGGATTTTGCATGCGTGCATCGTGATCTCAGATCATTGGAAAGAAATCCTCGTCGCTCATTGGTGGATTTGGTGATGGCGTTCCTGCTCTGAGTTTGAAATTCTCTGATTTATGTGACAGATTTTCGGTTGCAGCCGTATGTGTAGCACATGAATTTGAGGGCATGGACTACGGCTCCTGTCTCCCTCTCTTTTTATCCGGCTTATGGATTTTGAGCAGCTTTCTTTTTCTTTCTTTCTCTGGATAGTTAAGGGTTTCACTGAAGTTTCTTAGAGTACTCTAGCAATTACTACATAGGGTGAAAAGTCCCGGGACTCGTCACTAGATGGCAGCATCAAACAAATATCCATATTATGCTTAGTTAGTACGAACTTTCGAAAGACTAGTGTCGGAGTTTCATGAAACGTCGACCGTTTTTTTAAGAGTTGTGATCTTATAAGTGACGCTATTTTTGATTTTCTGTAAAGAATGGATCAGAAAGAATTCAGTGTCTTAATCAAACATTGCTTTTTGATGAAGAAAAATACTGTTCAAACCCAAGAATGGCTCGAAAAGCATTACGGCACATCTGCTTCATCGAAAACAACCATTTGTCGATGGTTTAGTGAGTTTAAACGGGGTCGTACGAACACTGAAGATGCTGAACGTTCTGGGCGACCAGTTGAAGCAACAACTCCAGAAAACATCAAAAAAGTCCACCGAATTGTTTTGGATGACCGGAAAGTTAAAGTAAGGGAAATAGCTGACATTATAAAGATATCAACAGAACGGGTAAGAAATATTTTACATGAGCATTTAAATATGAAAAAGCTTTGTGCAAGATGGGTGCCGCATTTGCTGACAATCGACCAAAAACAGCAACGTGTCGATAACTCAGAGAACGCTTTGGAACTATTACAGCGTAATCCAAATGAATTTTTTCGCCGATTCGTAACAATGGATGAAACTGATGGAATCCCATCAACAGATGGTTTTCTCATCGCCTCCTATATTATTTTATTCATAAATTCATTCACTCATAATTTATTTTAACATTCATTTATTTATTATTTCATAACAACTACATCCAATAAATATTAACTTACCTTCTAAATCCTTTCCGGCAGTTATCTACTTCAGAACATCCAATAATTTATTTAACTTCAATAGCCTTTCATAATTTGTTCAACGGACTTCATCTTTAATTCCAACCTACATCGACAATAACTTATTTCCGACTAATCATATTTTTCCGTAACGATATTTTCCCCGCCAGATGGCGACTTGGAATATCGTAACAATAATCGAATCTTTCATTCGCTTTACCGAATCGATCTTTCGATTCGTACACATGTCGTCTTCTGATTGGCTCGTTTCGTGGGCGTGCTCACAAACGATGTTTTCAATCCGGCTTGCTTAGTATAAATACACGATGTTTATTTCTGTTCTTCGCCGCTTTTATCTTCCTACCAATGGAAGGATATCAAGTAACTGTATTGAAGCTGGACTTCAATCTGGACGTATAATTTATTTATACCTGTTTTTATTTAGTTTATTTTTAATTGTTTTAACCTGCACAATGCTGTCAACTATATATTCAACTGTTAATGTGTTCATCTGTACCAATGTAATGGAGTTCGCCGTGTCAAGTCTTCTGTAATGCTGATTCAACTTCTCCAAGTAATGAAATAAATATATTAGTTTTATTTTTGACTTTTTATTTGCTGCTAAAGACATCGACATCAAATACTGCTCACACTTATTTTAACTTCCAATACAGTGTTAGGTACCAGCAAAAGCTCCATTGTGTTATCTGCTTCTTTAATGATATTTTTCAGCGTATATATAAACCTCCAAAGGTTATATTACGCACATTAAGGGGTTATGGGCCGGTAAGCCTAACCCTGGAAGCCATTTTGAGCAGATCGATCTCGGCAGGCTGAAGTGTTGTGTTTTGAAATATCTTGGATTACGTTTTATGATTTCTTCCTTATGAAAAACTGAAATTTTTTTGCCAAACCTTATGATTTAAAGAACTTTTATTGTTTAATTTCAAGAACTTTAATTATATTTTCCCAAGAACTTTGTTTTGATTTCTGCCGGACTTTTGTTTACAGAACTGTTTAGTTATATTTTGAAGAAGTTTTGATTTATCTTTTGCTGAACTTTTATGATTTACAGAATGAATTAATTACGTTTATATTATTTCATGCTTCAATTATGCTTTCAAAATAGACTGTTTCTGATTTTTGTTGAACTTGATGATATTTTGAAATTTTTTTTTGAAGTTTGACTTGGCTTTAACAGAGAACCGACGAAAAAGTCGGGGGGGCGGTAACACTTAAAATTTTTTTTTGCTTGCTTAAAGATTTATCCTGAAATTTTTTTTAAAAATGGCCACTAATCCTATTGATAAGTTAAGTACAAGAAATTACGCCACATGGGCGTGTGACATGAAATATTTGTTGATGGAAAAAGGCCTTTGGGATATTATACAGTTAAAGCAAGAAACCCCAGTTTTAAGTGAAAGTGTTACTGCCGATACAGTCAACCAATTTACCTCCCGTGCTAACAAAGCTCTCTCTTTAATCTACTTGAACATAGAGCCTGAATTTAAAAGATTAATAGAAGATTGTCAAGAGCCTGTTGAAGCATGGAGAAGACTACATAAAAATTTTCACCCTGACTCACGCACTCATCATATGACCTTGTTTAATGAACTTATGGAAGAGAGGATACGGTATGGAGAACCTATTAACTTATTTGCAACTCGTTTGAAGAAAATTTACTCCGAAATAAAGCTCATAGATGAAAATTTCTCAGAATGTTACCTTACCTACCAATTTTTACGATTTCTACCCAGCAGTTTCGACAATCTTGTCCAACAGGTCTTATCCAAACCTGATGCATCCTTTAAGTTTGACCTTGTTGTGGACGCACTCGTGGCCGAAGAAACAAGGCAGAAGTTACGTGATCGAGACAGTGCCAAACAGGTCAGCGTTTCCACTACTGCTAAGGTGAACAGGTCCTTTAAGAGCAAATCTCGCTTCAAGAAGTCTCAACAGAGAAAGTGTTGGAGATGTGGGAAGTTAGGACATCTCCAAGTCAACTGCTACGCCAGATCACCTGATCGCCAGTCTCGTCATCCTTCTCCTTGTTCCAGATCCAGACGTTCCCGTTCTTCCAGTGGATCCAGTTCCCGAGGTCGACACTTTCAACGGTCTCCCGAGAGAAGCCAGACTGCCTCATCATGCCCATCTGACGACTCCGACTGTGGTTCCCGAGACTCATCACCTGCTTCCAGTTTTAATGGGTAAATCCATTAGGTTCAAAAGTTCTGTTGTTTTTAGGCGCAGTCTAGCTGTGCTGGGCACCGATGATTATGTCCTCTTTTCTCCCAAGGTTGCAGTCAATCGAGATGATGCTGTCGAAGTTGAACCTGAGGTCATCCCAGGTCCTTCCAGCAGTTCTCAAGATTGCCCACTTGGGGGGAGGGGGGGCATGGATTCGGGGTCCAGCAATTGCAGATATTTTTTCTTTAAGAAACTATTGTCTAAATACGAAATACTTAACTTTATAAAGATTCTATTTATAAGTGATGATGTAAAATAATTTTTAAATCCATATTACATATAAATTTTTTTTCATGTATTTCATATTTTAATTTTCTTATATAACGTACCTAATTTAAGCTGGTATTTTTTTATGTAACATGTAAAGCTTTTTGTAACTACACTATACTTTAAAATTGTAAATTAAGTTTAAAAAGATATGTGTAGACGTCTGCTATTGTTACTGTTAACTAACCAGCATAATTTTTCAGTATAGATAACCAGCTATCTTGATCATTTTATAAAGTTTTAAATTGTTAAAATTTACTTGAATGTTAAAAATATTTTTAAAGTGTTTGTACCTGTGTTTATACAATTTTTGTTTATATGTATATAATTTATTTTTTTTGTTTGTTCATTCTAGGCATCTAGGGCCAACAGCCATTTTTTTTGTGAGTGAATGCATTCCAGGTACCGGAAGATTGTCAGGAGAATAAATGAGTCCCTAATTCATATAATGAATTTGAATGTTAGAATTTTTGAAAGAGCCGTTGTGTTGTCCCCTAGGACTAGATGCCTGGAGTTCAAGTTCATAATGAAAATTTAAATTTCTTTCTGCATAAATTTTCTTGTTGTTAATTGTAATAAAGATTTATTTAAATATTGTGATCAAGAAATCAACTAGAGCTGGTTGTAACATTTCCAAATTGGAAATTTTTCATTTTTTTTTAAATGGTACGTCATATTCATTTTTCTTCTTTCATACTTTAAATCTTTGAAAAGTCTCTATTTGCATCTTTTAGAGATTAACTTTCATGTTTGGCTTTTATTAGTCCAATCTAGGATATCCTAGCCTCTGTCACTGGATTGAGATTTTTCATGTGCCAATTGATTTTTGGAAAGTTAATTAATTTCGCAAATATTTTAGGCTTTTCGTATATAAATAAAATTTAACTATTCTTCAAAGATTTCATTGTTAACTTGTTAAAATTGTTGAATTATTCAAATTGTTAAATTATTCAAATCGTTAAATTTTTCAAGTTGTTAAATTATTTAAATTGTTAACTTAATCAAATTTTTCTTGTTAAAATTGTTAAATTGTTTAAAAATTGTTAAAATTTTTCAAGTTCGAAGTGTTTAGGCTTCGTTTAAATTTTTCACGTTCGAAGCACTTTTAAAAGGCTTCGTTTAAATTTTTCTGACTTCAATTGTTGAGGTCGTGTGTTTTTCAAGTTTTTTTCAACTATTGCAGTTGTTTCACTTTTTCAGTTCAGAAATGAACTAGATGGAATTTCAATTCCTTAAGTTTTTTTGGGGTAAATCCTGACTTGCTCTGGTTAATGAGGTACTCCTAGTTGACATGATATGGAGGTATTACTAACTAACAAAAAAAAAAATTTTTTTTCAATTATTGTTTTTTTTTAATTTGTGAATGTAATTGTGATATCTATGGATTTTTCAATCCTTTGCTCTCTGAGTTCATTTGAAACTCTTTTTGTAGAGGCAATGAGAGGGGGGGCATTGATGGAATCCCATCAACAGATGGTTTTCTCATCGCCTCCTATATTATTTTATTCATAAATTCATTCACTCATAATTTATTTTAACATTCATTTATTTATTATTTCATAACAACTACATCCAATAAATATTAACTTACCTTCTAAATCCTTTCCGGCAGTTATCTACTTCAGAACATCCAATAATTTATTTAACTTCAATAGCCTTTCATAATTTGTTCAACGGACTTCATCTTTAATTCCAACCTACATCGACAATAACTTATTTCCGACTAATCATATTTTTCTGTAACGATATTTTCCCCGCCAGATGGCGACTTGGAATATCGTAACAATAATCGAATCTTTCATTCGCTTTACCGAATCGATCTTTCGATTCGTACACATGTCGTCTTCTGATTGGCTCGTTTCGTGGGCGTGCTCACAAACGATGTTTTCAATCCGGCTTGCTTAGTATAAATACACGATGTTTATTTCTGTTCTTCGCCGCTTTTATCTTCCTACCAATGGAAGGATATCAAGTAACTGTATTGAAGCTGGTTTTAACCTGCACAATGCTGTCAACTATATATTCAACTGTTAATGTGTTCATCTGTACCAATGTAATGGAGTTCGCCGTGTCAAGTCTTCTGTAATGCTGATTCAACTTCTCCAAGTAATGAAATAAATATATTAGTTTTATTTTTGACTTTTTATTTGCTGCTAAAGAGATCGACATCAAATACTGCTCACACTTATTTTAACTTCCGATACAGTGTTAGGTACCAGCAAAAGCTCCATTGTGTTATCTGCTTCTTTAATGATATTTTTCAGCGTATATATAAACCTCCAAAGGTTATATTACGCACATTAGAAACGAGGATCCATTACTATACCCCTGAGTCAAAACGGCAGTCTGCGGAGTGGTTGGAACCCGGTGAAAGTCGCCCAAAGAGACCAAAAACACAACAATCAGCTGGAAAGATCTTGGCCAGTGTTTTTTGGGATGCACGTGGCATAATATTCATTGACTATCTTGAGAAAGGTAAAACAGTCACAGGAGAGTATTATGCAGCATTATTGGACAGTTTGAACAACGAAATAAAGAAAAAAAGGCCGCACATGGCAGAAAAAAAAAGTGCTGTTTCACCAAGACAACGCACCGGCACACACATCAATGAAAGCGATGGCAAAATTGAATGAATTAAATTATGAATTGCTCCCTCATCCCCCGTATTCTCCAGATCTGGCCCCCAGCGACTATTATTTGTTTCCTAACTTAAAAAGATGGCTCCAGGGGAAGAGATTCACATCAAATGATGATGTCATATGCGAAACTGATGCATATTTTGAAGGCCTTGACAAATCCTATTATATGAAAGGTATTCAAATGTTAGAGGACCGTTGGAAAAAATGTATCACTCTGGAAGGAAACTATGTTGAAGACTAAAATCAATTTTTGACAAAAAAAAAATGTTTTTTCATTGTTAGTCCCAGGACTTTTCACCCCACGTAGTAGCTCAGAGTAAATTGGTCATGTTACCTCCAGTCCCTCTCTCTGATTATTAATTAAAATTCATCTCTTATGTGAAAGAATCTTCAAATATTCAAGCAATAGCATCTGAATTATCACTTAAAGGAGCAGTATGTGGGTGACAGTCATCTTCTGACGAACACTTATTATAGAGGTTGGATATTCCCCTAAAGGTAGCCATCATCTGATGTTCTAGTGCTGAAATCTGCTGGTATTAGTAGCTGCACTATGAACTTGTGTTCATCGTCTTATCACTTTTGAAAGACTACCTTGATGCCTCCATCTATCATCATGTATCCTCAACTCTGGTTAAGAGCCCACAATAATCACAGAAAAAGTACTCAAAAAGACCCGGATGATAATGTAAAGTCTATGGAAGCGTTCTTTTCTAATATCTCGCTCAAATTTTAATATTTTTACATGATTTTTTTTGCATAGGCTAGCTGAGGACGATCCACAACCAGCCTAGTTTTTACTTTTTCAATTTTGGTTTCAGATTTAAAAAAAAAAAATTATTTTAGCATTCAAAACCGGTTTAAACCGGTTCTGAAACGGAAACTATCATAATATAAAAAATATATGAGCAAAATCGAAAAAGTAAAAACTAGGCCGGTTGTAGATCGTCCTAAGCTATCCTATGCAAAAAAAATCATGTAAAAATATTAAAATTTGAACCAGATATTAGAAAAGAACGCCCCCATAGACTTTACATTAGCGCTCGGCTTTTACCGCGTGACTAGTGTGTGCTCTTAAGTGATCCAACGTGTTTCCATCTATCATCATACTTTTTTTTTAGCATTTATCTAGGTTAAAGTTGTCCATTGTGGAGGGTTTTGAAACAATATATAAGCTGAATTTTTTATTGAAAAAAGTCAGGGAATTTTTTTTTTCTTCTGAAATTGTGTAGGAACTCTGTATTAGAGGTCTGCACGGGCCGAAATTTCCAGGCCCGAGCCCGGCCCGAAAGTTTAAATTTCAGCCCGGGCCCGGCCCGGCCCGAACGAAAGAAATATTGGCCCGACCCGGCCCGGCCCGAAAGTTAAAATTTCGGCCCGAGCCCGGCCCGGCCCGAACGAAAAAAATATTGGCCCGACCCGGCCCGGCCCGAAAGTTAAAATTTCGGCCCGAGCTCGGCCCGGTCCGGAAAAAAGTTTAAAATTCGGCCCGAACCCGGCCCGGCTCAAGTGAATTTCTACAAAATATTGATCTTTAATCTTATAGAAGAGTTCTGACCAAAAAAAATTATATTAGTCTTTTTTTTTCATGTTTATAATCTCCATTTATACAGAAGTGCCGTAGGTTGCGATATTTACGCTTTTAAATGAATCTTTGTTTGTTGTATGTAAATGTTTCAGTTATCACTAGTATTATTAATCCATATTCCCTGTAATGGAGACAAAAAGTCGAAAAAGTAGTATATGGTAAAATTTCCAAAGACGAAATCGCCTTGGAACAAAAAAAAAAAAAAAAAAAAAATACATTCCCTTCTTAGGGTGTATTCCGATCAAAACTGCCAATTTCAGATTTATTTTTAGATTCATTTTTGCTCTCAAATGCACCAAACTTTCGAATTCTCTTATTTAGAAACTATACAAGGTGCCGTGATTATCAATTCCTTGATAAATGAAGAAAATGTTGCAAAAAATGCTGTCAAAAACGGCGTTTTGGACCAAAATTTCCGAAGCGGGAGGTCTGCGAACGAAAAAAAAGGGTCACGCTGAGAAAATAACTGCTTATAAATCAAACTCTAATTAAATCAGCGAAAAATTACACCACACGGCACCTTGTACGTCACTTCAAAAATCCCCTCAGCAAGTTTCATGCTTCTACTTTTAAAAATATGTCCAAAATTGTATCTGAAAATTTCGAGCTGTTGAAGGTGGAAAATCATTTTTTCGAATACACCCTTAACAGATGTAAATGTTTAATATATTTTTTTCTCCCGTATTGTTGTATTCATTTTGCATGGATGAACATTTTAAAAGAAACTTTCAGTTTTCAGTTTAAAAGAAAATTCCGTCATAATCATTTTTTTTTTTGTGTGTGTGTGTGTGTGTGTGTGTTTAATTCTATTTTAAAACGCCTAGTAATCTACGATTCCTTAAAAGGAATAAATTCTAATGTTTAATTGTAGAATAATGACGGCTTAAAAGTATATGCCTTTTTTGCAAACATTTTCGGACAAAGCCAAATATTACTGATTTATAAAAAGTCGAGAAAAGGATTTTCATATAGGAAGATACAATAGGAACTGATTATTTTGGTTCATGAAAACTAGGAAGAATGGAATCAGTCTCGGCTTCGTACGGAAAAAAAAGTTAGGCCGGGCCCGTACGGCAAAAAAATTAAGGCCCGAGCCCGGCCCGGCCCGAAAGATTAGTGACTAGGCCCGGCCCGGCCCGGCCCGAGTCTTCAGAAGTAAGGCCCGAGCCCGGCCCGGCCCGAATGCCATTACTGGAAATCGGCCCGAACCCGGCCCGCGGGCCGGGCCGGGCTCGGGCTTCGGGCCGCGGCCCGGCCCGTGCAGACCTCTACTCTGTATAATGTTTTACTATCACAATGAATATTGACAATATTTAGAACATTTTATAGAAAATTTTGTGGTCTTCCAGGAAAAATTGATATGACAAACTTTATTCTGCCCCTTCCTCCCCCCCCCCCAAAAAAAAAACTGTCATATTTATTTTAAGGAGGTGATTGGTGATTAAATTTCACATTTATGTTTCTTCAAATGCTTACTGATGACTACTTTATTTCGCATTTAGACACTGAACAATTGTGAACAGTTTTCTGTGAAAATGATAAATCATTATAGCTTTTAATTAATAATTAATTTAAACTTATTTTTGGCTTATCAGACCTAGTCCTATCTAACACATTTTGTTCATGTGACTTTTTACTATCGATTTACATAAAAAATTTTCAATTCTGCAAGAATAGGACTTTTGATGTCACTGGCTGCCGGACTATTATATACATCTAAAGTTTTGCTCTCTCTCTAAAATCCTATGCTTGTAAAGAAAAAAAAAGCATATATAAACTTACTATTAATTTTTACTTACATTTATAAATTGTGCTATGGATATTTGTATCAAATGTATATTCACACTCACTTAATTTTGAAATTCAATATTATGACTTTTATCTGTAGAATTGTCAAACTGTGGAAAGAGAGTTTGAATAAAGTGAATGAGAAAGCATCTCTTGCCTTAGCTGATCCTGAAGAATATGAAAATCTGTTTCCTGGATTAAATGAAGCTATAAAAGCAGAGCAATATTTGGCACAAAATCATGTTAGGCAACCTGCTAATGCATATACATCTGCTCCTGTAAGTGTCAAACTTTATGATCTGTTTGTTAGGCATTGCTTTTTATTAGCATCGATTTAAAAAAAAATAATCAAAGTTAATAGTGGTTGAAAATGTTTAATCCTCTCACTGCATAATTTTTTAAATTAAAGAAAAAAAGGGGGATTACAAAATTATGCATTTATTTTAATACATATTTCAAATCTACATGTACTTTAAAAATAAAATGTCGTTTTTTTTTTATATTTATTATTTTTTTTTTAATATAGAGTTAGATCATAAAAAGATCTCAGAAATCATAAGTTGTACAAATTTTGTTACTTGTACATTGCCCATGGAAATCACGGGAAATGCAGCAAGAGACTGCCCTCAGACTGCCTGAGGGCTTTTGTGAATTTTTATAAAAGTACTCGCACAGCTCAGTTGAACTTACATTTTCTATTGGTGTTAAATTATCTTATGTGATGCTAAAATATATTTCATGTATCTTAAGTATGATTCTTAAAATATATTGCTGTCTACAGTCAATTTGCTTTTTGTAAACAGAAAATTATAAGACAGTTGCTTAGAGTGTTAAAGTTCATATTTATTTTTATTTTATTTGAACCTTATAAGTGTTTTTTAATGAACTTCAAAGAAAAGAGTTTTATGCAACTAGATATATTTTTTTTCTCTATGCGATATTAGGTCATTTTTTCTCTCACTGCACTTCTCATGATTTTCATGGGCAATGTAAAAGTAACAAAATTTTGCAACCCACAATTTGTGCTATCTTATGTATATTTTTTTAACTCTTTATGTATTTTAACTATGTAGATTTAAAATATGTAATAAAATAAATGTGCAATGTTTTAACCTATTTTGATTATTTTTTTCTTTTAACTGCATAATGCAAGGGTTAAGTATGAATTATAGGTTTCGTTAGACACCAACTTTCATTCCTGATTTCTTTGCTATTTCACTTTCAAAGTTTTTTGTTTTTAATTTAAAGGTATGTTCTATCTACTTTTCAGTTGCATTCTTTTGTTTCTATTAACATGTCCTTTTTTTTTTTTTTTTTTTGGGGGGGGGGGGGGGGGGGTTAAATTTTGTAAATCATGGATAAGTCCAAAGTTTGTGTTATTTTCAAATACAAGTTCCATTGTGGAACTAATGCAGCACATGCAACTTCAAATATCATGGTACATCAATTGATTGAAGGACCAAGGTAGCCTACTGGTTATAGCATCGAACATCTCTTGACTGGAAGGTCTCAGGTTCAATAGTCGACACCACCAAAGACTCACCGAGTGTACGCAGTGTACATGCTTGTTAAATAAAGTGGTTCTGAAAGCCCTGTGGTCGATCGTAGCAATACCATGGTATAGATCTATGGAGAACTTTCCTTCTCCTTCAGAGACATCAAAATTGGGATGGTGGCATTGTTTGGTACTGTATCTATTAGCAGTTTTACCGAACATCTTCTGCAAAAGTCTGACTTCCAACCCTCTGGCACAGTCTTAATGGAAGCTCCAGCAACCCTTCTTGCCCTTTGGGCACATGTCAACATCATCATCAATGGTTTGAGAAGTTGCGATATTGGTGGTTTTAATCATCAAAATGAACCATGTTGTTAAACTGGGACCAAGGTGAAAGATGAGCTGAAAACTCTAGTCAATGTGAATGAGTAATGTGAATGAATTTGCAGCAAAGTTTGGCATTAGCATGCCAATTACATTAAACTATTTGAAACATATTGAAAGGTAAAAGGAACTGGATATATGAGTTCCACATGAATTGAACAAACATTAGAAGAGAATATCGTTTAAAAAAACTTGCCACTCTTTATTAACATGACCAAAAAAGTGATCAACTTTTACATCATATTACAACATGTGATGAAAAATGATACTTTGCGATAATTGCAAGCATTTGTCTCTGGTTAAAGATGAACTGGCAAAACACATTCTCAAACTGAAATTAATTCTCAAAAGAAGATAATTGTGTCAATTTGATATTCCAGTGGTGGTATTTTCTATTATAGCGTTATGAGCACTGGTCAGTCAGTTACGGTAGATGTCTTCTGTAAATAATTCGGTGAAATGATAAGGCAGCTACCAATAAAGCTGATGAGATTGGGGAATAGAAACTGTCCAATCTTCATGCATGACTATGCTTGACCACATGTTTTCAGAATAACATTGCTCAAACTCTCTATCATCCATCATATTTTCCAGATCCTTCTTCAACTATCAGCCATTTTTTATATATTTATTTATTTTATTTATTTATTTTTTTAATTTAATTTTATTTATTTTATTTATTTATTTATTTATTTTTTTTTTTTTTTGCATTGATCACTTTTTAATTTTAAAGAAATATTTAATTCCTAACATATAAATAATAGAAAACATTTTTTGTGGTTTTATGACTGTTTCCTTCTTAACTGCTGTCATTAACAAGTTACCTTTAAGATGCCAAAACTGTATTGAGAGCTTAAACTCATGCTTTGGTTTCTTTATATTTAAAGAAAGAAGTAGTGTAATTAATCACTTTCAGTTTCAAATTAGATATTTCATATTTAATGACCTATATAAACATAGCTTTTGAATAAATGCTTTTAATTTTTAAACTGAAGAAACTTTTAAATATTAACCAAATATTGAGTTTTATTTTTTGTATATCTGTTAAAAAATTCATATCTGTGCGTGCATATCAAAATTAAATTCATAATTAATATGTTATTTTTTCTCATTAGCCAAATTATGAAAGAGATATTGTTGAAGAAATGAAGCAAGCTGAAAGTTGTGGTGATTTTGTATATATACCTGATGCTTCTAAGGTATGTTAATATATTATTTCTAATTGCTGAAAACATGTAAGATTAAAACTTTAAAAACCAGTAAAAGTTTTTTTGACTGTTAGCATGTTTCAACTCTTTCTGAGTCATTTTCAAAACAAATAATGATATTCTGAAATTGCAAGTTCTATAATTTTAATAAAGTGAAACGCCTTCATTCAGTTTTTCATGTAATGTACATTATTTTTTTTATTTTACTTGTATGTTTATTTCTATTTTCGAAACCATTGAGTAATTTCTATTGTTTCTCTTAAAAAGGATGAATAATGTTAGTTTGAAGGTAAAAATATCTTACTTTCATTGAAATTTATTTGGATATGATTAACGATAGAAATATTTTCTTCTTGGTGTGATCTTGCTCAGGCTGTAGTTTTTCTGTTGTATTTAATATCAACTACACACTACTTTTTTCTGTACTTAAATTTCCTGCTAGTCATTCCAATATAGTAATTCTTTCATCCATCTGCTCTAATTAATGGTATGTCATGTTAATGTTGGTCACTAAAATTATCACTATGAAATGTAAGTGAGATTGAAAATTTCAATTGGATATATATATATATATTCGCAATCTTATTCATTATTCTGCCGGGCCTCAAACCAGAATTGAACAAAAAAATTAACAATAATCAGAAATGGTCTTTTTTCTCCCTTTAGTTCTAGAACTCAGTTATTTTTTTTTTTGTTTGTTTGTTTGCTCTGGAACTGTAATGTTTTATTTTTAAAAATTCAATTTATAAAATTCCAGTTATTAAAAAGATAAATTATAATGTCAGTCATTTACCTCTGCTGTTTAACTTTTTGATACTACATATGTCAAAAATTATGTATATTGAAACTGAAATGAATTTAAATGAATCAAATGGTACCAAATAATGAAAATATTTATGACTTTATATAAAAGAATGAAAAGTGACAAAATATTTAATTGAAAAACTTTAATAGCAACAAATTCCCCTTCCAGCTCTAAATTTCAAGACTAAAATGTTTTAAGATAAAGTGCAAGATTTATCATTAAAATAAAAAAGTTAATTCAGAATAGCCAGTTAATTTGGAGGGAAATTTTGACTGAACTTGAGAAAGTAGGAGAATATTAATTGAAATCTGAATACTTCAATGTAATATTGAAATTGGCTGTTTTCAACATGATTTCAAGAGAAAATTATTAACAAAAATTAGAAAAAATCACCTGTGAAAGTCTGGACAAAAGGAAAACTTTAAGTGCTTGCATTCGTGTGTTAAATAAGAATTTTTAATTTTCAAATAAAATAGAAAGTTTGTAAAACTATAGAAAACCTATTGGGAGGAAAAAAAAAAAAAAAAAAAAAAAAAAAAACAGTGATTTAAAATATTCTATGCAATGTACGAAGTCTGTTCAATAATGAATGATTATAATTTTTTTATTTGCAGTACTTTATAGCACACAAATTTACTTTTATGTTCCATTGTTAGCTTATTGTGTAATGAATATGCCGTAATTTTTTGGTTAATTTAATTTCAGTAGTACATCAGTGGCATCCATGAGAATTCAGATACTTTCAATATTGCCTATGGGAATGATGAAGGCAACACAAAGCTCTTACCTGTTGTAAATTTTGCTTTCGACAGAAGAAATCATCAGTCAAAGAATATGCTATATGTGACTTATGGAAAGTTTGTTCTTCCCTGTAGCACAGTTAGATAAGTGTTTGAGAATGTGAAAAGCAATAATCTTCAAAGGAAGATGGTCATGGAAATCCTGTACTTTAAGCTTACAGATGTCAACACAATAGCATCGCTGTTATTATCAGAGAAGATCGTGAGATATGAGAATTGTTAAAACTGTTGCAGTTACAATGATGTGCTACCCACGTTGATAACAGAAAAATGAACATGAGTAGTGTTTGTATGCCTTGAATTCCGAGACTTCTCATACAACAGGATATTTGCACAGAAATTAAAAGTGCAAAAGGAAATTAAAAGTGATGTTATATGAGCATGAGATTATCATGCGAGATTATTATCTACTTATCTAATAATACACTTTTTACCAACAATTTCTTCAGGTGAAAGCAAAATTTCCATCACGCAAAAACATACTTGCTCATAGGCTGATGTATAGAAAGTATTAGAACTATCATAGCTGTCACTGACATACTACTAGAAATAAAATCACCCTTTATTCATGACACATTAAACTAATAGAGCATACATATTATTTTGTGTGTGATAAGGTATGCTAATAAAAAATTTTTGATAATTCTTTATTAAAAAGTGCTTGTATTTGTGTAATTTAATAAGAAAACTGTACTGCCTGTTCTTTTATATTTTAGGTTATGGAAGAGGAAGCTGCCAGTGAATTAAAATCCCTTTCAAATGAAATACAGAAACCATTTGATGCAACAAAAGTAGAACTGAGTTCTCATCTGCTCCCTGAAAAGTCTCAAGTAATCAAAAGTTAAACATACTCTCTTTTTATATGCAGTAAATATCCTGAAATCCACACACTGTTCCAAATTAGAGTTCTGCATCATATTTGAACCCAATCCATGAGTCAAGTTGGCTGTTTTTTCTTGCAGCTTGAATTCAGATATACATACCCAGTTTTCAAAAAAAGAAAGACATACATTAAGACAAAAAATTATATGTTTGAATAATAATATCTTTTTAGTTTTTCTTCATAATAATATAAAGTTAATGATTGTGGATAATTTCCCATAATTGCATTAAAATATAGATTGAGTAACTTTCTTTCATTTCAGATTACTAGTTAGATTAGAGCTGAAAGAAAAAAAATGTGTTTATTTTTTAGCCACTTAAAATCATTTTATCAGATTCAGTGTGGATAAAAATTGGCTTGTATGGACTCGATACCAGATGTAAATTAAAATTAACATAAGCTTTTGATAAAATTTTAACTTTTTTGTCTTAAATTCCTGAAAAATTCAATATTATCACAAACATTTTAAAAATAGAGGAAATCATAAATTAAAGGTTTTTATTCTCTGTTAGGATTTGTTTTAAATTTACACAGGATATCGAATATTTATTTTAGAATCAGATTTTAGTTTTCCTGATAGATTATAGATATAGAATTTTTACAATTGAGATCAACCATATGCACATGTATTTAAAATTTAGATTTTTGATAATTTTCAAAAAGAAATAAAATTTTTATTCTTGTATAGGGTCTGTCAATTAAGTAATGAGACTAAATTTTTTGTGCCAAGCAGAAGGCCAAAAAGATGGAGTTTGCGAGTGATACATATGATGGGCATTGTCAGTTATAAATTCTAATTAAAGTCAGTTGGCCTTGAGCCTTTGCAGCACACAGATTGTTTGTGAAGCAGACACGTGTTTGAAAGCCGTGTTAGGTTTTCAGAATGAAGCAGATTGTTGAGAAGAGATGTGTTATAAAGTTTTGTATAAAACTAAACTAATTGCCTACTGAGAGGCTTCCTATTTTACAAGAAGCCTACAGGAAGGATTCTTTTTCTAAGGTTCAAGCGTTTAAGTGGCACATAGCCTTCAAAGACAGAAGAGAGGACATCAATCATGCTCAAGACGCTGGGTGTTTGTTCAGCAGGTCTTGAATTTCAGACAATGTGGCTAGGATGTTAGTGCTTTTGGTCTCTGATCATTGGATGAGTGTCTAATGATTGCAGAGGCTTTTGGGGACTTACAAAATTGATTGTGCATCAGATTGTCACGGAAGAATCTCAAATGCAGAAAATTTATGAATGCCGATTCCAATGTATCTTTCAAAGTGACCCAATTCCTGAAAAACACAGCATTGCAATTCTGCCTTAGCTACTGTACAGCCCCAATCTGTCAATGCCACTTTTTTTTACTAATTCCTTTGGTTAAAATCAAGCTTTGACAATCTGGAGAACTTGCAGAAAAACATAATGCATGTTCTGAACAGCATTCCAGTTGAAGACTTTCAGGCAGGCATAAATGGGTGGCAAAGTTTTTGAGCAAAGATTATTAATGCAAGAGGAGGTTATTTTGTAGATTATTAAGTATCTGTAAAAATATCTTCAAATAAATAAATTTTATAGAATCATTCTCATTGCTTACTGAACAGACTTTGTATGTTGCCTAATCTATAGATTTCATTTGCTATTTTAATTCTATGAATAAAATATGAACTTTGAATTGTAAATATATTTTTTTGTAGAAAGTAATTGTTTTAATATAACATTTTAATTCACATTAATATAACATTTAATTCACATTAATATAATATTTAATTCACATTTATATTTGCATTGCAAATGTTTCTACAGTTTAGCCTTTAATCAATTGTGATGTGTAAAGTTGCTTCCCTTTTTCCATGCAAATGTATATGCTTTTCTGTTGTATATATTACATTATTTTAAAATGAATGCACTGTCATATCTGGATGATGTTCTATTTAAAAAAGACTGGTAAAAATAATATGAGCAATACAGCCCTTAAATATGGGAAAAAAAAAAAAAAAAAAAAATCAAAAGCTTGGTTTAATTTTTATCAAATTTAGCTTCTGATTACACAGGCCTGCAAATTGAGAGTCATAACTTCCTCTCTAGAATTTGAGAGCTGATTCTAGGGTATTTTGGTGCGCTGATTACGAATATGTATTTAGTTTTTTTCCATCACCTTCAGATTTTTCAAAAAAGATACAGATAGCAAATAGAAAAAAAAACAAAAGTTTTCACATAAAAATAATGTATATTTAAAAAAGTACATTACTTTTAACATAAAAAACAACTAAAATATAATAATAACTTATTACTGATCTAAATTACATGTAAATTTTATTTGTGGAACCTGATCCTTTTTTCCTGAAAGCTTCGGTTGTACGATTTTCGCTTAAATTTCTGGTTTGGATCGTCGCGCTTCAACAACCAGCAGTAGTCTGCCATCGTGCTAGTATTCAATCTTCCTTGATAACGGACTTCTAGCTCTTTCAAATCTTGGTGAAATCTTTCGCCTTGTTCTTCGCTAACGGCTCCTAGATTTTCTGGGAAGTAATCTATGTGCGAATATAAGAAATGAAGTTTAATGCTCATATTACAACCCATTTTTACCCCAAAATTTGTAACCATTTTGGCCTCTATTTGATTATAGTCGGAGCTTTTATTGTTCCCCAAAAAGTTTTTTACCACTTCCTTAAATGACTGTCATGCTTGCAACTCGATATCATTAAGTTTTTCATCAAACTTTTCGTTCGACATTAATTTTCTTAAATCAGGCTTAAAACGTATCCAAAATAACTTTTGTAAATATTTTTTACAAAGTCTGTAATGCTGTTTCGTTGTTTTTTCACCATAAATTTCCCGCAAATATAACGAAAACAATTCGGAGAATTTAAACAGCTTCGCGATGACATTTTAAAGGTTATATTGCAAGATGCGCACTTCAACTGTTAATTTTCTAAATCAGTGCGGGTACTTATACAAAAACCCTTTGGTTTATCTTTATTACAACCTTTTCGACTAATATTTACAACAATAAGGTTATATTACCTAATCATTATGTATTAATGAGCTCATTACAAAATTAAGCCAAAATTACCCGTTTTCAACATGGTTAATGTGAATTACTTATACTTATTATGTAGTAATTAACAAATTACTGTTTTGAAGTAATTCTATGTCACCTTACACTAATTAAATGCAATAAAAATTAAGCTGAAGTAATTTAATGACGTTTTAAAAATTTTAAAATGTAGACTCTCAGACATTTTTTAGCAAAATCATAAATATTCAATATCAAAAAATCCTGACGTGATGGAATTTTTTTATTATTTTTCTCGTAATCAGCACATCAGAAACTATAGAAAACGTTACTCAGATTTCAAAGAGGAAAACCATTGCAGACCTGTGTTATTATTATTATTAACTTTTAAATTAATTAAATTAATCTTGAGCAAATCTTAGTTCTAGAGAATAAATATCTGATGATTTATTCCAGGAAATTTTTAGTTCTGAGCAAGAAATTATAAAGGATTGACTCTAAATTCCAAATGAAATTATTTTCTATTCAGTGTATATATAAATTGCAATTGTGTGCATCTAATCATAGCCAGATTTTGTGTTTCTATTGACCCCTTCGCGATGGGAGTCTTTTATGAAATTTTTAATGCTTTGTCACCGGTTTTTAAAAACAGAAATTTGTGCCTTATTGAATAGAGAAAAAGCTCTGATTAAATAAGCTAAATTTTACAGTAAAATTTTACTGGTGGGGATAACGAAGGATTCTTAAGCCTTTTTGCAGCACGTATATGTGTCGCTCGTCCCCAAGGGGTTAACTAACTTTTTGTGTGCGTAAATTGTAAAGTATTCTTTATCTGGCACTGAACAGGACATTAGAAAAAGATACTAAAGAAAATATGCACAATAGAAATAGCAAAAAATGTATGTAGTGACAGCAGTTGACAATGCGTTTTATATAGAATGAATGAATGTTCAAATATTGCTCTAGATTTTGATATATAGATTCTTGTCTTCAGGATAGCATCTTTATCTGTTTCTAAAGATGTTATTAATTCAAATGAGTAATGCATTTTTGTTGTAGGTGAATTTACATTTCAAGATTGTGCATTTCTTATAAGTAAAATTGCAAGCTAATTGTCCTATACCAAATATATGAACTATCACTATCTGCTTGAGCAATGAAATTGTTAAAGATATAAATTTTGACAGCACTATGTTATACAATTTCATGCTTGATTTTATATTGGGTATATATGTTATCATTAAATG
Source organism: Maratus speculifer (assembly GCA_964019185.1). Classification (NCBI taxonomy): domain Eukaryota; kingdom Metazoa; phylum Arthropoda; class Arachnida; order Araneae; family Salticidae; genus Maratus; species Maratus speculifer. The sequence goes on along the minus strand of OZ025301.1, from coordinate 235,239,294 downwards.
TGCTAAATAAAATATAATTATTTTTCAGTTTTGATGCTGCATTTTTTAAAACTCTGCTCTGTTACACAGTGTCACATATTCCCTTAGTGTTGACTTCTGAAACTTTTGTGTTTTAATCCTTTCGCCATCCTCTCAACTTGTTTAATATTCTTACAAAATTTGTTGTCATCATTCTCTCTATTAGATTGTGCTACAGAACACTCAGAATATTGTCTGTTTAATTATGGTCACCTTGTAATTTTTTTTTAATTAAAAATAAATTAACATGAAAGAAAGTTTTTCTATTTTGTATTTCCTAACTTGTTGTACAATTTAAATTCATCTGAACTAAAACCAGAAAAGATTATCTTCTTATAAAATTGTGTATAACTGATTATTTAAATTAGACAATTTCAGTGGCTGTTCTGAATTTGTCCTTCATATTAGTTCTACATTTAAAAAGAAAATCTCCAAGTTTAAAGGTTGCAAAATGTTTTTTTTTCTTCTTTGGCAAAAAAAGCTACTCCAGAGACAAAAGTTCAGTATCTACATTAGACATAGTCAATAACATTTGAAATTTTTGTTTACTCTTGTGTAGACTGAAAATATGAAAAATATCTTGCACAGTGATAGTTTGAAAATAAATATCAAATGTATAGATTGACACACATAATCATGAGTTTAGAACTGAAATTCTAGAATTAGTTAAAACTCAAATTGCAGATTGAAACGCAATCGGTGATGAACGCACCCAATGATATGAAAATATCACCCAACAGTATGAAAACATGCAGGAATAAGAGCAGGAAAACGCAATGGTAAACCTATGAGTCAGCCCTAAAATTTGATTTTTAAGTGTTTTCCATCAAGATATGATTTGGCAGACCAATTGCATTTTAATATGCGAATCGAGTTTTAACTAATTCTGAAATTTCAGCCATGAACTTGATGAGGTGATTTTCTGTACTGCTGCCTCCTGTTCTAGTAGAAAATATCAAACTTCTTGATATTTTGAAAAAAGTATTAAATATGTAAAAATATCAAAAACCTTGTTATTTTGAAAAGAAATTGAAAGTATCAAAAATCTCAGTATTTTAAAAATAAATATTGAATGGATCATAATATATATCCATTGATATATATCAATGAATCCTGAGTTGCACTAAGCATTTTCAAAGTAATGTACAGCAGAAAAATAATAGAAAATCCAGTAGCACAAGGAAACATTTTTAACATTGTTATCAGTTGATGGATAATGATATACAAAAAAGAATTTTATTAGAGGTGCCTTACAGTGTATTTATAATGTTGATAAATTGCAAATGATGACTTTTTCACATATTTCTTATTTTGATCTTTACAGAGTAAACCAGAGGTGAAACCATTCTCTTTAAATACTGAAGATGATTTGGATTTGGATATTGATATTCAAAATCTTGTTCTTGATGAAACAGCTGAAACGGTTTGTTATATTTTTATTATGATAATTTAAAATAATCAATGCAACATTTATCAAATGTTAAGAAATGTGCTGTAATTTCTGGTGGATTATTTTTTTAAAGAAGGGTTGAAAAATTGAAGTGCAGATGATGCACTAGTACATATTACCTACATCTCCCCCCTTAAACCTAATTTTTTTTCTCACCAACTTTAATTAAAAATTATTCTTGTTTTCAGCTAATAAATTACAAAACCAAAGATACCTTTCTTATTTAATCACGATTCATTTTATTGCTGTTTATCTATAGCTATATTTTTGTTAGGTTTACTGAAAATGTTGGATCAGAGGCCTCATATTCTTTTTTATGTTTCAGATTTTTTACAGTTTTCCACATTTTTTTAATAGATCTCCCTATTGAAATTTTGCTTAACAAATCATACATTTTTTTAAATCTTTTTAATAAAAGAAAAAAGGTCAAAGAATTTATTTGTTTATTATCACCCTGCGAAGCAACTTTTCAATAGTTGTAATAAAAATCAATTCTATCATCTGCTAGTCTATTGCCAGTCATGTATGGGCTGTTGATTCATTCAAAGCTAGGTTAAATTGGAGTCTTAGAAATACAATCTTGCACATTTATTATTCCATTTTAACACGTTCAGTGCCATGCCAGTCACCAATGACCAATACAAAACTTTCCATTAAAGCCACCTCTTATTTAAGGGTATAAGCCTCTAATAAATAAAAGTTAAGTAAATTTTAAATGAATTTTCAATAATTATTATAAACAATATATATATATTTTAGTTTTATATCATATTTTACACTTCAGACACAAATGACTGACACGGCCTAGACCTAAAATTCTATATCAATCACTGGTGACTGACAGGGCACTCAACATGTTAAACTTTAACAGTTTTTTTAATGAAAATTTACTACTTTAGTAGCACAAATCATTATTGAGCTAAACTTATAACTTAATTTACTTATTGTTAAAAATAAATAAAGGTTATTTATTAATTCCATATTTTTCAGATTGTTTAAGGATGTTTTACTACTATCCCATCAAAAACATAAATGTGAAAGAATAACAAGTTCGTTAATATAAAAAGTAAGATCTAACTGAAAATAAAGTACTTTTGAAGCTCCTGTCATGCATTACGTTTTTAAATTGCATAAAATGATTTGTTATGTTATTTGCTACTCAATAGAACAACTTGACAAATTTTCACCCATTTACTTTAATCTTTGAATTCAATTTAGTCGAGTGTCATTGGAGTGAAATAACCGGAGCGTACTTCAATTGAGTTTATTGTATTTATATGTATATCTGTATAATATTTGTATATGCCTTCATGATTTGAATGCTGGTGTTATTTGTGTGTATATGTGTGTTTTAATAAAGTATGTCAAAATTAAGGTATTGATAAGTTAAGAAAATAATTAACTTTAAATTCAGATCAACCAAGTAGAGAAATTTGAATAAGGAAAAACTTGTCAAGTCACTCTATTCAATAGAAAATAACATAACAAATCATTATAAACAATTGAAGAAGGTTATGAATGACAGGAAGCCATGATTTAAGGAGCTTCAAAAGAACTTAGTTTCCAGTTAGATCTAGCATCTTAGAAACTGTTAACAAACTTGGCATTCTTCCACATTTATGTTTTTTATGGGATTCATTAATTTTTGTGAAATAAGTAGGTATTTGTTTTCTTCTTGAAATAAATGGGCTTAATATCAAATTACTTTTATTTAATATTAATTAACCTCACAGCTTATTCCTGCATTTAGGCAGTGGTATTTTTTCCTCCCACTGTTTCTGTTTATATTTAAAATAATATTTTCCACTCTCTTCGAGATTTCATTACCTTGTATTTCCTTCAAATTTCAATTCAAAGATATATTTTAATTGGAAATGAGACACTTAATACAATGCAGTAAACTGTAAGTTAATAATGCTTCTTTTACACAATTCAGTACTACTTGATTTACCTGTCACCCCTCCCCCCCCCCTCCCAAAAAAAAGTGACAAAAATTAATTGCAAAAAGTGGCGCCAACTTGGCCCTATTTCTGGTATTTTGCCAAATTCCCATACACTCTCATTGTAAAAGTCACATTCACTCAGGAAGATTTGAAAATGAAAATACATTTTTCGAGCAACAAAAAATAAATAAATAAATAAAATTTAAAAAAAGTTTGGAGCAGTAAAATCAGTTTTTAGAAAAAATAAAGAACTTTTTGTAGCAACAAAATCAACTTTTGGAGTTGCAAAAGAATTTTATAGCAGCAAAATCAGTTTTTGTAACAGAAAAATAGACTCCCTGAAAAACCTTTTTTTTTTTTTGCGTGTCTCTGACAAAATTTACTGTTTTTCGTAATATTTTGAGTCTTTTTGCGATTTTTTGACAGAATCTGCCATTTTTTGCGATCATTTGTTGAAATCTTTTTTTTTTTTTTTTTTCCATGATTTTTTTCACTAAACCTTCTGTTATTTTGAGATTTTTTTACCAAAATTTGAGGTTTTTTTAAGGATTTTTTCATGAAATTCACCGTTTTTCAGCAATATTTTGAGGAAATTTGTAGCTTTTGACAAAGTTTGCCATTTTGTTTTTGCAAACTTTTGATGAAACTTACCATTTTTTTACAATTTGTTGATGAAACTTGATGCTTTTTCGCATTTATTTGAATTAAATTTGCGAAGGTTTTTTTTTTTTTTCCTTTGTGATCACTTAACAAAATTTTGCATTTTTTACATAATCCTCTAACTTTTTTCCTTGGTGTTTTTTGGAGATTTTTTGATGAAATTGATTTTTTTTTTTTGGGGGGGGGGATGGGATCATTTGTGAAAAATCGCAATATATTTTATGCTTGTTTTTTTTTTTTTTTTTTTTTTTTAATGGAAATGATTGCTTTAATTTTCTGGAAAATTCAGAATGGAATCAATTCTAAATGTTAAAAGAAGATTCTTTGGAGGAAACAATTTGGCACTAAGAAATTAAATTTGGGTGCAGAAGTAAAAGACAAAATGGTCATTTTGGCACAGAAACAGTCAAAATAACTCATTTGTAACAGATTATAGCAGATATTTTTGTTTGGTACAATCGGCACAGGTCTGTGATCTCTTCCATTCTAATCCAGTAATTTGTATTTTAACCAACCATTAATGTTTAATGTGACGATTTCTGATTTTTATTCTATTTATAAATCCAATAACCTATCTACATACCAAATTTCAACTTCCTAAGTCACTTGGAAGTAGTCAAACATTTTGATGTGTGAGTCAGTCAATAATAAAAATAGTGATTTTCGGATATCAAATTCTCGTGAACAGTAAGAGTTTTTTTATTTATAGGATTTGGTAATTAGAAGATTGTCTTACAAGACATGCAAAATTGAAAGGGTGTATGTCAAATAGATTTTAAGTTATTGGGAGGGAGGGTCAAAAGTGTCCCAAAATGTTTTTTGTAATATAAGTGTGTCACCTTTTTCTTTTTTGCTTTGCGAACTTGGCATACTCTCTGTAATGTGTCTAGATTTGACTACACAAGTAAATTACAATTTGCTTGTCAATTATTCATTGTCATGCTTTTTAAAAATATGCCTGCAAATGTAGCTTGCTTTGTATTTGAATATCAGAAGCTGTAATAAGTTGCGATTTTTAATGTAAATATTTTTCTTTTACAGGAAATAAATTTTGATGAAGATCTACTCAGTGAAGATTGAACTTTGTGAACTGTAAAATACTTTTTTAGCATATTTTGGTACATAATCACATTTGTACTATTGCTTAAGGACATTTTAATGAAAAACTGAAGGTGAATATTTCAAGAAATAAGAAAAGGGGCATCATTCAAATATTTCTTTAAAAATTATCTGCTAGATTGTAAATTTAAATTGTTTATCTATTGTGTAATATTTGTGTTATATTTGTTAAAATAAAGTATTTTCTATTTAAGTATGAATTATTTATTATGTTTTAACTCATAACCTACTAGTTTCTAAATCAAGTATTTCTAGATAAATACCAATGAAGGTTATTTAAAAATAATAATAATAAAAATCACATTAGAAGTTTGTATTTAATTTAAACAGTTTTTATTATTTTTTTTTTTTTTAAATTCAAAATGAAAGATAAGATTTAAAATCAAACTTGTTTGACACCAAGATTGGCAAGTTTCTGCTGCAGTGGAAAAAACTATGGGGGGAAAAAAAAGCGGCCGGAAGAAACTGTTATTCTTTGTAATTTATCATATAACTTTGAACGGTACGATAAATGTCTTTTTGCTATAATATTAAGTAAATAATTTCATCAATTTTTATATCAAAATCTCACGGCACTAGTCTAAAGATTTTCAACCATTGGCTAAATGAAGAAAAGAAATTTTACTTAAAATGGACAAAATCAATCAAATGTTATCCATTTTAATGTAACCAGCAGATTTTTTTGGGTATAAAAATTTTTAAACTAAGGAAAATGTACAAGTGAGAGAGCAGAAAATGCAGTTTTAAGGACACATTGCATTCCAATAGTTTAAATGAAAAGAGTAGATTAACAAGTTCTTCATAATTTTGACATTTTATATTTCCTTAAAAAAAGTGCTACATTTTCAAAAGTATTCCTTTCTATTTTCTCTAAAGCATTCATTTTTTTTTTTTTTTAATAAGATCATGAAATAGTTCTTTATTTGAGGTCCAACAAAAATACCTATATTTTGCTCTCGCTCATGAATGCATTTTTGCCGATCCTACCGAAGCTAGCATAGGAAAAAAAAAAAATATGGTCTTCTGATTGGTTAAATAATGTAAAGAGCATTTTATTTTTGTTTATTTTTGCATTTACATTTATTTAATCCTCAATTTTTGTTTGAAAACCTTTTAAAGATGGATTTTGATATATTTCCTTCTGATTTTACATATTTATTAATAGATAAATATTTTCTGGAATTTAGAATTAAAGAAGTAAATGGTTATGTTTCTAATTGTTCTATGTTACTTTAAAAGAAAATAATAAAAATAAAATTGCCATTTCTTCTCATAATTATTTGAACATGATATGCACACATGTCCTTAATACTTTCATACATCAATATTCAGAACAATTTATTTACAAACAATAATCATTCTTTTTTTGTGGCAGCAATTACACAATATTTAAAAATCCAATTGTTTTATATTACTTTTTTTTAATGCAATATCTTATTATTATTATTTAAACATGATGCACCCATACCCACCCCTAATACATACATTCGCATTCAAAACTATTTATTTACAAACAATTGCTCTTTAAATTATTTAGTCAATCAGAAACCCGTACTTACTTCCCTATGCTAACTTCGGTGGGATTGGCAAAAATACCTCATGGATGGAAATTTGTATATCAAGTATTTAAATCCTTCACTGCCTTTATTCAAAGCTTTAAAAGAATATTTAATAAGTCCAAGTTTTATATGAAGGATTAGTAAATACAAATTTGCCTTACAATTAATGCCTAGTGTGCAACATTGTTCCTGCTGGGAATTTTTTATTATTATTTTTTTTTTTTTTTCGCAGCACTTATTTATACCATACATATTTGAGAAGGAGGCTATTTTTGTTATACAATATTTGTTGAAGAAAAAAAATCCTAAATTTATTGTTAAATGCAGCCATTGGAGATGGACAAAACAAGTGTTATTCCATTCTTAAGACTGTTCTTGCTCAGTTTGACATCAGTTGATCACACTGGCCAAATTCATGGCACTTAATGAGAATAATAGTGTTTTTAGGTATGTGCACAGTAATGTGTAATGTACACATTTTTAGGTGGCACACTGTGCAATGAAGGATTAACTTCAATTTTATTTTTTAAAAAAAATCTGGACTGAAATTCCAAAGTTTTAATTATTTTTAACGTATAAAAGAAGCCTTTTTTTTTATTTTTTTTTAGACATCATCATACAACAGCACTGGCATCTTTTACTTGCAAATATTTATGCATCTACTTCATTTTTTTAACCGTAACCAAAGAAATCTCAGATGATAAAAGAAATAGCTCATGAAAATCTATGTTAAACAGAAATTGTAACTTTTAATATAACTCAATGTGGATTGAAATTCTTAATAAATGATTCTGAAAATTTGATTTGAATGAAATATGAAAAATTTTATGGAAAAAAAAAAAAACCCTTTTATCAAAACTGTGTTCAAAGATTAAATTACAGACTACTTTAAGTTTGAATGTCTATATAGGCTTGAAACAATTAAAATTTGGGACTAATTTAATTAAAAGTAAATTTATTCATTTTCTCAATTTAATGAAAAAACCAAAATAGTATAAGATATAAAGATTAGACCAGAAAAATTAAGTATTTTCAAATGTAGTAATTAAAAAAGTTTTAATGATGAATTTTCCACTTTGAAAAAGTCATACTGAACTTCCATTTAATGATTTTAAGAAATCATGAGTCGGTAAATAAAAGTTCAAACATATTTCAGAAATATTTTGTTCAATCTAGATAACTTATTCAGTGTGAACTAAAAGTATGTGGAAACACTAAAGTAATTAAGTAGAATCTTAAAAGCAAAAGGGTAGATAAATATTAAATTTTGGCCATCCAATAAGGTAATTTCTCCTTTTGTTTTTTTTGTCAGATGCTTCAATTATTTTAATATAGTTTTGGAGCTATGTTTATTGTCTCTCTGATTTTTGTTTAAAGACTGACTGAAATTTGTAAACAATCTTCAAATAAAAAAACAGATTTATTTAGCAAATTTTAATCATAACAATTTGAGTATTTTCTCCTGATATGGAAGTGCTTCTAACAGCATAGCAGTTTTTACAAATCAGCAATTATAAATGCTTCATATTAAAAAAAAAAAAAAAAAAAAAAATAAAAAAAAAAAAAAAAAAAATAGACTGAATTGGTTGGGACAGAGAAAAAGTTTATTCTATGTCAATGGATTTACTGGAACTTGAAAATCTTTCTGCATCAGACAATTGTCAGTCTTATATATAATCTTAATTAGACAGATTTTAATATATGTAAAAATGTTATAAATAAACCTGTATTTCTGATCTTGTATAACACATTTAAACAATCTTCAATATCAAACAGTAAATATACATTCTAAATTATATTGAAACATCTTGGAAGAAAGTAAAAAAAAAATCTACCCATTTCCTTTAAATTTTTAGAATTACAGATTGATGTAATTGTATTCTTGCTGCTAATCCATGAATGTCAATCTCAGAATGGATGTTAACCTTACTACTACCATGAATTGATATATCCAGGGATATAATGGAGGGTACAGAAGGATATATGGCATATAGCTTCTGGATTTTTAAAGGAACACCATATATCCTCTGTTTCTCAAGAAAGCTATGGTATACACACTCTAGGGCAGGACTATCCAACCTTTCACTAAGCAGGTGTGCACCTCAGCTCTTTGTAAAACAATGAAAAGCACCATTCTTAACATTGCTCAAAACATGCTAAGAAAATTATCTCACATTATTAGTAGTGATACCCATATATAAATGCATCTCACAGCAGATGATATTTTTATATGATAGACTATCTAAAAAATATTTGAATTGCAAAGAGCCAAAAAAAATGAAACCTGCCTATTTTTAAAATAAAATGGTAATCAGTTTATTAAAAAAATAGGCATTTTAAAAATAATGTTGTTGTGTTTTTTTGGAAGGACACAAAAAAGCTTAATTGATTTATTTTAATGGTGCAAATTTGTGTTATGGATACACAGAAAGCAAAGACAGGCATGATACTATCATCAATCCATGGGTGGTTCCAGATAGAGATCCTGGAAGAACTTTCATTGATGGAAACCATTTCACACGATTTTATAGTGTTTTAAAAAATAAAATGATTAAAATTACTTAAAATTTCCAAAATCTGGGGGAGAAAATAACAGTTCTTTTCCAGTCTTATGAGATAGCTAATGGTTCAGTGAAATAACACCAATAACAATAAATGGTAATCCAATGAACTTTCATGGAAAGGAAGGGGTGTGCACTAGGGTGGAACGAAAAAAAAAAATTTTTTAATTTCAATATGTATTAGAGATAAAAAGCTGTCAAATGCCTTTGTTAAGACTGTATTAAAATATTTTAACAAACAATATATTTAGAGGTGCCGCAAAAGACTTGAATATATGATTTTTAGCAGATTTTACGAATTTTGATAAATTTGGTTTAGTAAAAAAAAATATTTTAAATTTCAAATAACCTTTTTCAATTTTTAAATATTACACATAAACTACTTTACAATAGATATTTATAGTTTTATACTGCATGCCTTTGTTATTTATGTACTAAATCTTGCACTTTTTAACTTCTATTTCTTTAGATTTTAACAGTATTTCATAATAGAAAAGATTAACCTTACTTTTAACTTAAAAACGCAGCAAAACATTTTTTAATTCTGAAAATTATTAGTCAAAGGAGAATAGTACATGGTTTGAAGTGACCTTGATTCAGGTGGCATATTATTGGCTGGTGTAGGATGGCAAAGGAGTAAGGGATAGATGTAGCTGTAGCAATGGTCTGGTCACATGTTTCTGTCGTTGGTCTGTGCAAGCAAATGAATCGTTTGAGTTAAATGTTTTTATGTTGTTTTGTTTATGAATATGTCTGCTTGAATATTAGTGGAATAATTTGTTAGTTAATACTTAGCTTTAGTGTAATGGTGGTGTCAGTTCAGACTAGACAAAAGTTAAAATGCCCAATTTTTGGATACCCTAAGGAATTAAGAGATTTAAATTTTCCAACTTATTATGACATTATGAAATATTATCTTTATATTTGACATGAGCTGAAACCAGAAAAAACATCAAAAGAGCCAACAGTGAATGAAAAAGTTGATGTTCTTATTAAGAAAGTTGAATCTATTTGGTCGAAAACATCTATTCCTGTAGTATCTCACACCCGCATGTTACAAATGGGAAAATCCTATCACGATAAATAAAGAAGTATTTTAAGATAGAAAAATAGAAAAGGTACAGAAAAATATTATTTAATTGCAGCAAAGTTTTTAAATGAAAACGAACGTCTTTTTGATGTAAATGCAAAGAATTTTCTGTCTGTAAGTGCGAAAAAAGAAAAAAAAAATACCTAAACTTGAATAAGATTTTTTAATTGACCAAAAAACTGTGAAAAAAAATGAGTATAAGTGGAGTCGATAAAGTTATTTCCAAGATTTTACCACAAAGAGAACAGAAGAAGCAACAGGTAATACAGAAACAATTAAAGTACAAGTACAATCAGAAATTAGTAGTTAAGGCTGCTAGAAAAGCTGAAAATGATGTCCTTTAATCAGATCCTGCACAAACATCTAAATGAAACTTAACATACAATCCCAAAAATTACAGTACTTCTGTTTTGGATACAACTGCAAGCAAACAAAGCGAGTAGTATTTCCAACAGTAGCAAATGCCTGTGACTGAACTGGGGTTACAGACAGAGTTGCTGCAACTATTGCAAGTGCTGTACTTAAAGATGTTGGAATGATTACAGAGGAGAACAAAGGTAAGGTAATTGATATGATGAAAATTTGAAGAGGGAGAGCCAAGAATCGGACAAAAGAGACAGTAAGAAGCCTTAACCAAGTTGGAGAAAATATAGGTTTGTCTTTCAATGGAAGAAAAGATAAAACAATTATGCAAGATAAAAATGGAAACAAATTTTATAAAAAGACTGTCATCGAAGAACATATTTCTTTAGTAAAAGAGCTCAATTCATCCTTTCTAGGACATGTAATCTCTGTTTTTGGAACAGGCGAAGCTATAAAAAATAGCATAATAGAATACTTTAATGGTAACAATCATTTGAGCATATCAACTGTAACTGCTATTGGGTGCGATGGGACAGCCACAAACACTGGAATTAATAACAGTGTGATTGCTTTAATGGAAAAAGATCTAAACATACCACTGCCGTGGCTGATTTGTTTGTTCCACTTAAATGAATTGCCTTTGCACCACCTGTTTCATGAATTGGACAGAAAAACAAAGGGCCCTAATGAATTTGGTGGGTTACTCTGTAACACACAAGCAATAGAAAGAGTTATAAAGCTTGTGACAGAGTCATCAATAAGTGTCTGTGATCCTGAAGCAAGAGAAGGCTTTATTAAAGCAAAAAATGCTTCGCAAAAGATAATGCCTAAATTTGAGTCGAAAAAACATTTTATCTAATAATAAAGAGTATTTAAAAACTAAATAAATGTGAAACTAATAATGTAGTGGAAAATTCTGATTATTCTTTAATATTTGTTTTGTTTCAATAACACTGTTTATTAATTATGTCATGAAATTTATTCTGTTTTCTTCAAATATAGTGTGTGACTTGTTACTGTTTATATTGCATGTTTGTGTTTAATCCCTTTCAAAAAAACCTTAAAAAGACCCAGATAACTGATAAGTTTATTTTTATTAATAGTTAGTTATTTTAAAAAGTTTTACATATTATTTTAAAAAACTGTGTTTGAACAACTATTTGTAAGCAAAAAAGTAATTACAACTATTAAATTCAAACTCCTATACTGTGATTTTTTTTTTTTTTTTTTTTTTTTTTTAAGCTCATTTATTTGATGTTTGTAAAAAATTAATGCATAAATATACCTCAATTGAATTTAATGTTATCATTGTTAATTTAATATTATTCTTGAATTTAATATTATTATTATTATACTTATTATAGTTTAATATTATTATTAATATTGTTATAGTAAAGAAGCATCTATAGGTTGCTATTAAAAACAATATTTGATTTTTAAAGTGTAAAAATAAAACTGAGAAAAAAAAATTATAATTTTATGTAAATTTGGATTTTTTTTTTTTTTTTTTTTTTTTTTTTTTTTTTTAATCCTCATTTTTAAGGCTCTTGCAGCACCTCAAGATATAAATTTAGAATGAAAAAACTTCGTAGTTTTATTGTTAACATACAAAGACAACTTTTAATTACTATTAGAAAATTATTTGCTGAAGAAAATATTTTTCCCTATACTTTTGTTCCACCCTAGTGTGCATACACTTATTTTTCAACATTTTACTTCTTAACATATAAAAAAAAGTTGTTAGCAACTTTTGCCAATTTCTATCATCATAATTTCTACAAAATAATTTATAAAAAATAACTATAAATTAATCAAGAAATGAAATAATACATAATTAATTTTCTAAAATACTTTTTAATTATGTTTTTATGCATAAAATACATTTGCAGAGGTTTTTTAAATATCCCTCAAGAAAATATCAATGATTTTAAATAAAGCATCTTTTAAAAAAGAATTTTATTTTTAAAAAATGCAAGTAACAGAAAATCTTTAAAAGGGTGCCAAGAAAACGTGTAAAGGGTGTCATGGTGCCTGCATTGGACAGCCTTGCTCTAGGGTATACCCTCTGCTTAAAGCGTATACATCATTTGTTATTTTTATGAATACACCCCTGGATATATCCATTCAATAAGTTGTAGGTTTCTCAGCAATAGTAGCAATATTTACATTAATATAATGCTTTTTTAAAACACCGAGTAATGATTAACGCCTTAGAGGATAACATATATATATGTAAATAAGTTTTTTTATAGCATGTTGGTAAAATCATTTTTTTTTTTTATAGAATTTAAAAGAAATACAATGAAAACAACATTACAATTTTGCTCTTTTACTTGGCAGAAAGCTAATTAAAGGAAACACACACACATAAATGAGATGAAAAATGAAAAGTTTATCAACAAATTATAATACAATGACAACATTAAATGATTTCTTTCAGTTATGTTTAACAGCTGTACAAATAGTGACAATTACAAATGAAATGCTAATTTGCTGTACATTTTCATGGTTTTTATGTTACACAAGATTAAAATAAAATTTATTGTTGCTGATGACCAGGTGGCTGCTGTGGCATTGGATAAACAGGAATCTGAGTACCAGGTGGTTGGGGGTATGGATAAGGGACTTGCATCTGGGGAGTCATGTAAACTTGTGGATTGGGAGGTGCATACTGATACTGATGAGTAACAGCTTGTGGGGCTGCAGTGTAAAGTGGATAGTTGCCAGTGTAGGCATAAGGCACAGAATATCCCGAGACTTGAGGATTGGCAGGACAAGGCATTTGTCCAACAGTGTACTGGGGCTGTAACTGCTGTACCGTCTGCATCTGCTGGTAAGGATCCACAACTGCTGGTTGAGTACTAATGACAATGGCATTTTTTGGTTTACCTGGAGGAGGTGGTGGTGGTGGTGGTGATCTGGGTGGAGGTGGTGGTGGAGGAGGAGGAGAAGAAGAACGTTCTGCCTTTCGAAGGTGTTTCACTTTCACTTTATGACGTCTTTCTTTTGGAGGTGGAGGTGGAGGTGGGGGAGAAACAGAACCTATGAATACATCTTTCTCTGGTGGTATGCCATCAGCAAATGTAACAGACTTCTTGGGTTGATTATCTGGATCACGAGTTGGCATAACTAAAATGCCAGCTTTAGGAAGTGCAGAGCTTGGTGCTATTGAGGTGGATGAAGCAGCTGCGAAAAGTGACGAGTTCGATGACCGCTTATGTTCCTTTGATTTTTCTTTTTTATGCGAGTCCTTGTGAACAATGTCTGGATTAACTTGGCCTTGAGATAAAGATTGTGTCTCTGAGGATGAAACTGCTTCATTAGATTCTGAATTAGCACCAGTTACATCAATACCAGAACTGCTAATAGCTTCATCTTGAGGTGGAATTAACATTCCACTACCTTTGGTTTGTTCAATAGCTGTAATATTCATATTGTCAGGATCAAGAAATAAAAGTTTATTTTGATTTTTAGAAGCTTCATCACCAAGTGTAGTTTCTGAATATGAAACACTTTCTGAAGCATTTGAGAATCCATCAGCATTCAATTGCATTTGCTGAAAATATTCAAAATATGTTTTAGAAATGTCTTCTGACTTGTATGTTGAATACTGAGAATTACCTTCAACTGAAGCATTCTCAGTATAATTTTCAATTGAAGTTTCCATTTTATCAATCAAATGCTTTTCAGATCCATCTGTATTGTTCATAAAAATATTGCCCATTTCCTTTTCATCAACAAGTAGGGGTACATTAGCATTCTGTGCAGTTTTGGAACATTCATTATTAGCGGTAAATTTTGTAACTGAATCTTTATTTTGTATATCTGATTTCAACTGTTTGGAGGATCTACTTTTTTCAGATGTTTTCTTATCCCATTTATTCTTACTATTTTCATTTAATTTTTCAGAATTTTTAACAGGTGTTGAAAGATTTGTATCAGAAGCAGATGATGCTAATTTAAAAGACTTAAAAGGATAAGAAACAGGCACAGTAATTTTTTCTGGAGATAAAATTTCCTTTTCTGAATTATCTAAATTTCCTAAATCAGTAGACTTTAGTTCATTATTTGATTCAGAAGATATCTTTGGATCAATATAACCCTTTTTTTTAAGATCTGAATGGTCTTTATTCATCATAACATTTGTATTTTCAGAAGCAGATTTAGAACTGGAATCAACAGAATTGAACAAAAATTGTGAGCCAAAATATCCTAGAATACTATCAGTACTAGACAATGACATATTATTGTTCTGTGCAGCTGAAGATTGCAGTAATTGCTGTATTGCCTTTAAATTTGCTTTATCTGAGGGATTTTTTATCAGAGCTTCAGTTAGACGACTGAGTTCATTTAATTTTGACATATCACTTGACGTTAAACTTGAACTTTTTCCTTCACATTTTTCTTCCTTCGTAAAACTTCTATTTTTCTTTTCGCAACTTGGTGCATCAACTAAATTTTTAGAAACATCTGTTTCAGTTACATGGTCAGTCTGGCTTGTGGACGGTGCTACTGTTATAGATTTAACACTGGTTGATTCAGATTTATGACTATTATTAACTTCAGACTTAATTTTTCTACTTACTATTGAACTACTATTTTGTTCATCTTTTTCAATTTCTGTATCACTGACATTTGACTCATTCATGTTTACTAATTTTAAAAATTCATCATATTCTGAATCTAAATCACTTGATCTATTTGCTTCAGCATCCATTGAAGCATCTGCCTCATCCACCATTTCATCTTCATCCTCTACAGGTGTTTCCAATTTGACATTCACATCATTCTCTAATGAGTTATTTTCAGTTATTTGCTCAGCTATGTTCATAAGTGGTTCTGAACAAGAATCTGATTTATTTGCCTCAGTAGGGGTAATTTCCATTGATTCAGTTTCGTTCTTCACAGGTGAAGATACATCTATCTTAATATTATTATCACCACATGTAGGTTGAGATGGCTTAAGCAAATCTGATGACTCAGAGACTGAATTCATTTCATTCTCAATTTTAAGATTATCATCTTGCATACACTTAGAGGAAATTTCAGCACTGGTTTCAACTGCAGAATTTTCTTCTTTAATGTTTTCATCACACATAATTCCAGAAGGTGCAACAGTTTTAGCTGTTTCATCAAATGAAGATCTGGTATTTTCAGGAGAATGTTTTATTGCAAGATCAGGTACGGTTTGAGGACTAGGTATTTTTTCATCAGAATCTTTAACTTTTAACAAATTTCCATCCATCCCTTCAGGACTCCAATCTAAGTCAGAATTACTTTCAGAATCAGTATCCCATTTTGATTTGATTTTCACAGGCAAAGGATTCTTTGATTTAACTTTCTTAGAGTGTTCAGAAGCAAGAGATATAAAGCTTTTGTTTTCATTTTTTATATCTTTTGGTGACACAGGCAAAATTTTGCTTTCAACTTTTGAGTTATCTGCGTATTTTCTTTTACGTGGAGGTTCTGGTGAAAGTTCAAGATGTCTTTTAGGTTTTTTAACAGGAGGGCTTTCACTTTTTCCATAGATTGTTTTTAAAGCATCAAGAGCTGATGAACCAGTAACACTAGGATGAGGAGGATCTGAACATTTCGAAACATCAAGTACTGATGAACCAGAAACACTATGAGGTGATCCAGTAACACTACGATGAGGGGACTCAGAACTACTGCTGGATGGAGTAGGAGAACGTTTCTTAAACACGCATTCAAAATCACCACATCTGCGATTACAACAAAACTGTATAGAAGGTAGTGTATAAGTGTATTTGATAACACTAACGCGTCTTGAACTTTTCTTTTTTTTAGAATGATTTTTTTCACTGTGTTTTTGTTTTTTACTGCTGCTATGTGAATATGATTCAAGCTTGGAACTATTTTTCTGTTTTTCACCTTTTTTAGATTTTTCAACACTGAGTGATTTTCTTTCTTTCAATTTTTTTACTTTCTTTTCTTTGTCAATTTTTTTATTCTTAACATTTTCTTTTTCAAAATTTTCTTGACTTTCTGCATAATTTTTTTCCGTACAATTTTTGCTTTTAACAGATTCTTCTTCAATGTTTTTATTAACAAAATATTCCTTTTCAACTCTTTCATTCTTTAAATTATATTCTTTTTCAACTCTTTCATTCTTTAGGTCATATTCCTTTTCAACTCTTTCATTCTTTAGGTCATATTCCTTTTCAACTCTTTCATTCTTTAGGTCATATTCCTTTTCAACTCTTTCATTCTTTAGGTCATATTCTTTTTCAACTCTTTCATTTTTTAAGTCATATTCCTTTTCAACTCTTTCATTCTTCATGTCATATTCCTTTTCAATATATTTTTTATCTTTGGGAGTTTCCCTGTCTGATTTTTTCTCATTTTTACCAAGATCTTTTTCAATTTTTGGCTGTTTTACTGCAAATTCTTTTTTGCTACCCTCTTTGTTTTTATCAACTTTTTCTTCATGATACTCACGTTTTTCAGCTGATCCTTTTAAGCTTATTTGTTCAGTTTTAGAAAATTCCTTTTCCAAATCTGTTTCAATAAATTCTTTCTCAGTAGTTTCCTGATCTTTAGAAGTTTTTTTCAAATGTTTGTGAGAAGGTTTTGATTCCTTTAATCTCTCATCAACATATTCCTCTTTTAGCTCTGCTTTTGCTAAATGTATTTTCTCAGTTTTGTTTTCAATCACAGAATCAGACACTGTTATGGATTGATTAGATGTATCAACTTTATTGTCTAAAGTGATAGATGATTTAGCTACTTCACAAGGAGACATCTCCTTAGAATCTTTAATTAATGATTCTTTCAGCAATGGTGTTGGGTCTTTTTTTGACAATTCATGTTTTGTGGAAGTGCTTGGATCATGCTTTAATTTTTCTTTTTTAATTTTTGATGTTTTTTTCCTCTTTTTAACAGACATTTTCTTTTTAGATAGCTTTTTTTTCTTCGATTTTTTTGAGCTTTCTTTATTACTACTTGAAGAACTACTTGAACTTTCACTATCAGATGTTCCACTAGAATGTTCACTTTCTGAGCTACTGCTGCTGCTGCTACTGGAACTGCTATCATCTTTGACAGCTTTCTTTTTGTGACTTTTCTTTTTATCCTTCATTTTCATTGCTTTATACATAGCTCGGATAGTTTCTTCAACATTTTTTGTGCCATCTGAATTTTGCTTTGATGCTTGGAATATTTTTTTAAAGGTTTTATGTTTTAACATTTCAGCAAGTAATTTATCAGTTTTATTTTTGTGTTTTGAGGATTGTTTTTTGGATGACCCTGCTTCTTTTTTTTCTTTTCGTTTAGTTTTCTTTTTGTCTGCTTTTTTAGACTTACTTTCAGACATTTTAACATCTTTCACATTAGATTCTACAAAAGAATGTGAATTGCAAGATTCATTTTCATACACACCAGTTGCATTGAGGTTTTTCTCAGAATTGCTTTTATCATCAAAATCATTCTTTTCTTCTTTGAGTTTTTTCTTGGACATACTAGGTTCAATTTTCATAGTTCTAGTTACATCTGCTTCTGTTTCATTACCAGGTAATTTATCATAAGTTTTCTGCGGACTAGGAAATAGTTTTGAATCTTGTTCTTGAATATCTTTCTCTGGCAGTGAAACATTGTAATTTGCTTCTAACTTAGCATTATAAAATAATTTTGCATCTTGTTCTTGATCATGTTTCTCTAGTGGTGAAATATCGCAATCTGCTTCTGACTTTGTATTAGAAAATATTTTTGCATCTTGTTCTGGGGTATTTTTCTCTGGAAGTGAAATATCGCAATCTGCTTCTGACTTAATATCACATTCTGCATTTGAAAAAGGCAGGGAATTTTCACCTAAAGACATCACTTGTGGAAATTCACATTTACTACTGTTTTCATTCAATTTAGTCTCTAATGAGCTTGTTTTGTTTATATCATCAACATCACTTTTTAACTTTTCTACATTTGAATCTGTATTTAAATAACTTGTTGCATTTTTCTGGTCACAAATATATTTCTCTTTTTGATAATCTTGGTCTTTAAAACTCTCTTCAAAAGGTTCAGTTGTTTTAATTTTATCCTTGTCTCCCAGCTGTTCTTTAAAATTTCTTTCTTTTTTACTTATCACAGGTGATTTATTTTCTTTCTGATTTTCTTTGCCAGATGAATTATCATAAAAAGCTTCTTCAGATTTATTATTAAGAGTTTCTTTAGGTTTATCATTTTTCTTTTCTTTGTCTTGTTTTTTATCTTTAGCAGGGGATTTTCGCTGAGGTTTCTCATAGCTTTTTCTGCTCTTTTCTTTTTCATAAGATCTATCTTTGTCTAAGTATTTTTTATTGTGATGATGATCTGGTGATTTTCCCCTATGATAATCATACTTAGAGCTTCTGTCTCTTTCTTCTGATCTTCTGCTCCTGTCTCTTTCTTCTGATCTTCTGCTTCTGTCTCTTTCTTCGGATCTTCTGTTTTTGTCTCTTTCTTCAGATCTTCTGTTTTTGTCTCTTTCTTCAGATCTTCTGCTTCTGTCTCTTTCTTCAGACCTTCTGCTTCTGTCTCTTTCTTCAGACCTTCTACTTCTGTCTCTTTCTTCAGATCTTCTGCTTCTGTCTCTTTCTTCAGACCTTCTAATTCTATGTTCGGATGATCTCCTACTTCTTTCACGGGAACTATGTCTTTTCTTATCTAAATGCTTGCTGCTTCTGTCTTCAGAACATTTACTTTTTTCTTTACCTGTCTTTTCTGGAGACTTTTCTTTTTCTTTAATTGTATGTTTTTCATCTATATCATCTGAAGCTTTTTTAACTGGCTCCTCTGATTTTACAAAAGTTAAGAAACCAAAATTAGGTTTTTTAGCAAGAGCTTCGGGAGGCTGATTAGGATAAATTTCAGTTTTGGTAGAAACATTCAATTGACTATCAATATTTTGTTCAGAAGACTCTTTATTTTCAAGAACAGAATTCACAGTGGTTGACTGTTGACTGTCTTCTTCTTCCTCTTTAAATAATGAAACAACCTCAGCACTAATTTTCTGATTAGCTTTTTTAGATAAACTGAAAGACAAAGCTCCTGATTTTAAACTACTACTTTCAAAATTAGAAGCAGCTGATTCTCTAGCCTGAGCATATGTTTGCATTCTTTTACGAGCCAAAGCTTTCCCAAGGAGAACAACAGTTTTAGGAACATAGCTTTCATTTATTTTAGATAATGGAAAGCCTAATAAATTATCCTCAACAATGTTACCTTCATCACTGCCTTCTTTAGCAGATACTTCTTCTTGTTTTGGTGACAACAACTCAGAATGCATTGCAAGTACTCTACATGAATCCCTCTGATCGTCTCGCTTTTCTTCATCAGGAATTTTATCAACAGGTTCATCATCAGGTAAAGGAGGTATATCAATATCATCTGGTGAGAAAAATATAGTATTCACATATAATGATTTCAATTTATCGGATGCAGAATCTACGTCAGGTGAATTAGCTGGAGACTTGCACTTTTCTTTTTCTTGAGTAGTATTTTCAACACTTTCTAAGCCACTATAATATTTTGTAACAAAAGAGTCTAAATCAGTTGCAGACAAAGTATCGTTAGATTCTAAAGCTGATTCAGATTCATAATTTAATTCAGAGTTTTTCTCTGATGGGGAATCTAAAATATCTGCTTCCTTTATATTACTTTCATTTGATGCATCTTCCAAAATACATTCTTTTTTAAAGGAAAGTTCATCAGACTGATTATTTATATCACTTAATGAATCATCTTCTTTATCTAAATTCATGGGGCTACTTAAAGGACTATTTGGAACATTTTCTTCTTCTTTGCTGCTTCTTACTGAATTGTCAAGTTTTTTATCATTAAATGTATTTTGAATATTTTCATCTCCTTTCCTATCTTTTTCACAAGTTTCAGGATCTTTATTTTCAGCAACTTCTCGAAAACCACCACCTGGAATAAACTTTTCTCCAGTTCCCATTTCTATTGGTCCTCTAGAAATTATAAGCAAAAATCAATGGAATATTCAATTTCAATATCGTAAAAATTATAAGGGAATTGGGGCTGGGAAAATTATGTACTAGTGCTTTATTTATTTATTCAAACAACTGCCAGTGTAGTCAATTCTATCATTTCTATTTCTGTATTTGTCCGGAACCAAAAGAGTAGCATTATAAAAAAACACTAGTATACAATCTCCCTCCCCAGTTCTTATCCCCCCTTTATCCTACATGAAATAACTCGTTAAAACATCTAAATATATATATACATATATATATATAAATTACCTTAATTCAGCAACATGTGCTCGTCTCTCTGCAAGCTCATGTAGCCTCTTAGCCTCTCTTTCTTTTTTCTTATCTTCTTTCTTCCATTTAGAAACAACATTTCGTCCAAATTCTCTCTGCTTTAATTCTTTAAGTCTCTGAAAAATAAGACAAATTGCATATCTTTTATGTACTAATGCCTTGGAATAACAAGATTTTGTAAATTGGAATAAAATATGACATCCTCTATTGGATATCTTTAATCTTGTTAAATTGAGCTGGAATTCAGATAATTAATCCATTTTGAGCAAATATTTCAAGAGTAAATGAATTTCAGAAGTTTCTAACTGCATAAGGGGAAATAATACTTTAATTTTTTTTTTGTTTATTTTTCAAAAAAGTGGCTGGATCTTGTCATTATCAGGCAGGAAAAAAAGTAGATTCTTTTTTAATCATCTATACAACAGCGGGAAATTCTTGTAATTTAGAAATCTTTTTAACAGTTATTGTTAACAATAAAATGAAATATAATTTTGCATATGATTATTAATTTCTTTTTGTAACTAAGAAAATATATATTTTTTAAATAAATAATAATGCATATATAGATTTATAGAATCAAAAAAGAGAATGGAAGATAATTTGCTAAAAGTGTAAATTAAAATATATTTAATGAACAAACAGGGTTAGAAATTAGCAGTTGTAAATCATCAAGTGTAACTGAATTATTGCATTTCACAACCGCAAAATTACACCTAATCATCAAATATGATGCCTAACTTACTTTTACTTTATTACTTACCTACCATATGTAGTATAGGATAAATGGTACTACTAGGTTATCCCGTCGACCAAAAAATTATCACCAAACTATAAGATTAATTGCCAATAATGGAAGATTGTGAATGTCACATTCAGTGACATTAAATACGATTCACGTGTTTAAAATGTCATTAAGTGATTTTTATTTCGACTTTTTATTAATATTTTTATTAATATTCTACTAACTATTTGTTTTTTCATTATTTAAAATAAAAATTATGTCAATATGTATAATTTGGCTATTAGTTTGGTGATTTGTATAATTTGGCGAAATGGGTCGACGGGATAACAGAGTAGTAGGGTAACATCCCCAGTAATTGGCACATTAAGAATTTGTCATTAAACTTACTTAAATTTTCATTACAAAGAAATAAGTTATTTTCTTGGAAATATTTTTAAATCAAAGAATGCATATCTGTGCATCTATTTTGCCCACTAAAAGCAAAAAAAAATTGAAAAATTGTTTTTATAAAAATATATTTATAAAAAGTTGCTGAAATCACCAGTAATTGGCACCTAGAGCACCAATGTATGACACCTTGTGATCCAGTAATTGGCATATGTTTATATTTTTAAAAAAAACTTTACATTTTGCATTGGGTTTAATCACTTTAAATTAATTTACTGTAGATGAAGATGCCATATTTCAGATTTTTGACAGTAAGAAATCAGCATATTAGTCTGAAATGTGAACACTTTAAAACAATACAATACACTTACATTAATACCCAGTAATTGTCATGCTGTCCCCAGTAATTGTCATATGAAGCTTTAATGGATTCCAATTACTGATAAAATTTATATTTTCAAATAAAAACAAATGATAAACAAAATTAGTCTATAATTTTAAAAGTACTTCCAAAATAAATGGTTTAATCTGAAATTCCTTGTGAATTCCTTGTAATTGGAATAGTTGCCAATTACTTGGAACTAGCAAAATTGAAGCACCATTTATTGGCAATTACCATTAATTCAGAAATCCAAATATTTGTGTCGAAAATACTTTTACACAATTAAAGTAACCCTTTTCAACTAAACAAAATTGTTGTCAATTAAAATTTAAAATATATTATAAATCAGATAACAATGACTTGAAATGCATACCTTCCTTAAACCAAAGAAGAAGAATTTGCAACAAAATGGCTAATTTGATACAAGCCATACCTGTTTCTCTTTCCTAGGCTCTATTGTCATCTTTTAAAATAAATCAAAGTTATAATCTTTAACGGCCCTGAAATGAGCATATAACTGATATATGGTCTTGAATTTTTAAAAGACTGGATATAAATCTTTTTTTAGGACATGTTTGTAAAATGGGCCAATCACTCGTGCATGCCAATTACTGGGGGTGTTACCCTACCGATAAATCTTACAATCGCACAGTGGGGCAAAATGTGGAAAAGCTGGCCAAAATATGAAAATGTTATTCGAATTGCACGAAAATTCGTATGCAGGTGTTTTTGAGGAAGCTAAGTAAGAATACAAAATTAAAATTAAAAAAATGGCAGATACAATATGGTGGAACAAAAACTACAATGTCTCAAAAGTTATTCCATTTGTATGAAATTTCGTAAACTTTTCAGGATGCTAATTAGGATTCAAAAGTTAAACTTTAAAAATAAATAAATAAATAAAATGACAGATTAAAAGTAAAAACAATTTGATTTAAATAAAATTTAAAATTTCGAGGCTAAACTTAAAAAGGAATTTTCAAGGAACCAAGAGATATTTAATCGAAATTTAAGTACATTAAAGGAAAGTAAAATACTAGACTATTTATTTTTTATATTATTAACATAAAAATAAAATATATTTCAGTAATTCACATTTAAAATCAATTATAGTATAATAAAAAGATTCTTCAGATTTTAAGGTGTCGAAATAGTTAGCAGAGCTTGTTCGCAGTATTAGAAGATCCTGTGACTCTTAGGATCAATTATTTTTAATTTCTTCTACAATAATTTACCTAAACTTGAAATGAAATAATCTGATGACATTAAAAGACATAAAAATACCTTTCATTTTCTTGCGCTACTGCATGTTTGCGATAAATCTTCTCGATGCCTTTTGATAAGTTTGTTGCATGAATCTTGAGTATCTTATGGCATTTGGCAAATTGGCAGTAATGAAGAAAATGTTATTTCTTTGTCATTAATAAATAGTTTGTGCACTGAAGTAGGCATATAGAACCAGGGATGTAGTTTAAATCTACGAGCTGTTTGTTAGGAAAAATCTTCGAAATTGATCAAATAAATGACATGGATACAAGAAATTACTTATGACATAGAATCGTTTTATCAAATCTTCGTATACGCTCGTTATAGAAGCACAAATAGTTGTGTTTTCAAAGAATCGTTGAATTGTATTGCCATCATTTGTGCTTCCAAATCTGAGATTTGGTTTCTTGACAATAAGTCTTAATTGTAAACGAAATATTTTTTGCATATTTTATTTTGCAATTTCAGTGTTCTTCTTTTCATGCAGAGTACAAGCTTTCCATTTTTCCTATCTAGTTTGTCTGCAAGGTGTAAGCCCCCTCTAAGCATCTTAGCATGTAACGTAGATATTCTGAATTCTAAATTATCTCTATCCTTTTTTAATTAAAATGTCATATCGGTAAGAAGCTGTTTTGATGTTGTCTGACATAGGTAGCAATTACACTAATTCGTTATTAACGACTATTTCTTCTGTATCAATGATTGTATTAAAAGAAATAAGTTAATTCTCCTGCGTTTAATACAATACCATTCATTGACAGTAGCTCCCGTATTTCTTGAAAAAAAAAGGATCTTGATTGGCCCGATAGTGAAATGAAGATCTCGGAATTTTCAAATTAACGATTCATGAATTATTTGCAACATTTATGTATTCTAGTAGCACGGGAGAGGTGAAAAATATATTAGAACCTCCTACCATCTTCATAGCTAAATATTTGTTTAAATGTACTTAGAATAGATGTGTCATCACATCCTCACTTGTAAACCAAATCCAAATTGCTAATGTAGGCGAAAGTCATATTTATAAAGATTTTCACTTGCATTAATGAAATACGCTCAGTAGTTTTTATCAGCAAATATAGCCATTGACAAAATAATTCTTCGAATTATAATAGAACAAACAAAATTACTACCTATAAAGATAAGAAAATGTTATTCTACCGGATCAGTAATAGAGAATTATTTTCATTTTTTCATTACTAAGCTTACTTATCAAATTAATGTAATCTTATGATTATAGTATTTATTTACAATATAATAGGAAATAAACTATTATAAAATTGAATAATTCAAAAATTTGAAAAATATTTATCAGCTAAATTATGTGAAAAGTAGTCAGTTTCAAAATTTTTGAGGCGGCCGAAAAAGTGGCATTTTTACTTGCGGTTACTAAAATAAGCGTGAAATGCAGAAAGGCAGTTTTAAGCAGCTGGTTTTTTATGAATCACTAGACAATAGCCCAAGTTATTATTTCCATTAAATTTCGTTGTGGAACACTGTGGAACATTTAAACTTTTTGATGTTTAAAAGCAAAAAATATAAAAAAAATTTCTAAAATTTTTTATCAAAAATGACAATGAATTTATTAATTTTTACTTGCTTAATATAAATTTTGTAATACATGCAAATAAAGTACATACTATCATAGTATGAATCCATTTCAGATCATTAAAATCGGATAATATTATAAAATATAGCGCGCGTTTAGAGAAACTGTTGTTTTGCTCGCTCTAAATGATATTCCTTCAAGCATCATTTTTGAAATGATGCTGCTTGTGAGGGCAAAGCAAAAATCTTTTTTCAAATACAGATTCTAACTCTCCAAACATTATTCTATCCAACTGTACAATCGAAATTCCCTAAATCGTAACTTCATTTTTCGACTTTTGGCCAGCTTTTTGGGTTTTTGCCCCACTGTGAATCGTTTTGAAAATCGGAAAAAATTTTTGATGGATTTACACGTTTCAGACATTGAAGATTCCAAAAAACATATTTTTAGGAAAAATATTTTTGCCATCCATCTGTGTGTCTGTCTGTAAATGTTCTATCTCCTGAACAAAATGAGATAGAGACTTGAAATTTGGTGTATATTTAGTATGTAATAATGGGAAGAAGCCTATTGAATATCGGTATCCTCGATTATTCTTAACTTTTTTTTTCGAACTCTTAAAATATTCATTCTAATGAAAAGTATATAAAAATGTTCATTTAAGGAGTGGTTTTAAAAGACAATAAAATAAGACAAATTTTGCATAAAAAACGAAGTCAATTGGATAATTAGTTGCTGAGATATTTGTAATCCTGCTTTCCACACTCTTCGTTTTTTCATGACCCTGTATTTCAGTATAATTTCAATTCAAAGATATATGTTAATTGAATATGAGATGCATAATCCAACACAGTAAACTGTTAATTAATATGATAATTATTTTTGGAGCTTTAAAGATGTTTCTTTTATGCAATTATCTACTATTTGAGTAGTTTGGCATTTCATATAATTTGTAGAAATTGGCCATCGGCAATTCAGTAATAAAATATTACTATGTCTTTAAAATATTTAAATAATATGTTTAAATTTTATTTTGGAATTGAGATGTATTTTATAAATAGTTTACATACGTTTTATTTTCCTATTTTATATTATGCATGCAACATCTTCGGGGGTGTCATAAATCGTGGCATAAGAAGTTGACTTAGGAGCCTTTTGTTGGATCAAACTCTGTTATTTGGCCACTCAGCTTACAAAAGGAATTGCGAGTCCTATCGGAGGTCCCGGAGCCAGGTGCATCATTTTTAAGGAGTTACTTGCCCATACTTTCAGCAGATTTCTCAAAAATGCAGAATCTCCTGTTTTTCATGCGTGTTCTGTGTAATATGCTGGAGATTGTATTATTTTCTAGCAGAGGGCACAGTTATGAATTTGGGAGAAGCATTTAATTTGATTGGCTCATTAGCTTTTTTGATTGATATGTGGTCAAGGCCTGCATTTAGATCATCAATTTTAATCTTAAGGAGTATACAAAAATGATCTCTGAAAGTAATATATGTTAGGCTGGGAAAGAAAGTCATCAGGGGCAAAATAGCTTTTGAAGCTCTAGAATTAAAGTTAAAAAATATTAATTGGAACTTTAACTTTTTGAATTTCAAGTTTAAATTTAAAAAAGGGTTTGATTTTTATCCTTTCATGCATATCCATAACGGGTAAGTATCACGGTGGAGCCTCAATGTCTAGTTTATTTATTTATTTATTAACAAACACTATCATTTGTACCTTAATATATAGCTCCCCCATCCACCTCCATGCCACATGAACTTTAAAAGCACCTGTTTTGATAAAATAAGATACTGCATTGAGAATATTTTAAAATTTTAGTGCAACTCCATCCCCTTTCCTCAAAAAAAGTATTTATACATGATTTATAAATATATTTAAATACCATACCACAATTGGTATCCAACAGCTATTTGCTTCTTTATTCTCTGGTGGATACCAGCTGCATGACTAATAATAAATAAAATAAATTAAATAAGCTTTTAATAAATTTAATAAATTTAAATAAGCTTATCCCTAGTTTTATCTAAAAATTCGAGTTTTTGTTTGTATGGACATAATTGCTCAATAATCTGTTTTGTATGCATATTAGTTTTATAAAATGAATAAATTAAACATTTTTTTAGAATCCAAATATTATAATTAGATCAAGTTTTGCACTTTTATAGAAAGCCAGTTTTTATTTTGTTTTAGTGATTGACACAGAAATACAGTGTGTAATATGTACAGTGCCCTTTTTGTTCTTCCACTGCTCATAACATATAAAAACAAAAACAATATTATTGTTAATATGGTTGTGAAAGAAAAACTTAGAAAATATGATATAACATAAAATTACTACCATGAAATGCAGTTTGGCACTTAGAAAAGAATTTGCAGGCATCATTTGACACTATATTTAGAGTTCCTCATCTCAAACCCTGTTAATGAATTTATGTGAAGTACAGCAATTAATATTTCAAAACAAATATTATTTAATGTGGATTTTGATTACTTGAAAATTTCCCTCTCTTTTATCAGAAGGGAAAAATTCTCCATTCTAAATACATGCACATCAAAGTGATCTTTGCTCCAGAAATACATCCCTGAAACTATCCAAAAGTTTTATATAAAATGTGACATAATATTCTAATTTAAAACGAACTTCATGCAGACTCTTTCCCTTTTTAAGTCTAAAAAAAATTTAATTTAGAAAAACACATTAAAAAATTACTAAGATGATTTTCAAATTCTCATAACATAAGCTGATCTTTGATTTGATAACTCTTTTTCACTTCATTAAAAAACTCCAAGGGTTTAAGAAAATAAAATAGCTCAGAATTAAATATATCATCCCTCCCCCCCTCAATATTTTCTTTGCAGATTTTGCATTGATTCACAGAATGCCAGAAATTGTGTTAAAAAGATGGAATTCTTCCTTTAGCAGGAACTATTTCATGCCAGCATTATATGACAAACAGATAGAATAGAAGAACCAAAAATCTACATAACATGGAACTAGACTAGGCATAGAAGAGGTTCCAATTGAAAAAGGTGGAAATTTTTTCAGGCTTTACAGTGGGGACGAATTATTGTAATTTAATCTTATTTTGATGAATAGATCAAGAGCAGATAGCACAAAAACCTAAAGTATCGAGTACAAGGAAAAAAACTTTTATTTTATGAAAGAATAGTAATAAGGGAATCTAAAGATCCATGCCTGCCAAAAGTGAAGCGGTGCATAAACTAAAAATTAATACCACTAATGGTTTACAATTGTGTTGCCCTATAATTATTTCATACCTTTGGTTGTAGGACAAACAGGTTTGGATTGGCCCACTGACCCAAGCACCAGTGCGCCCTTGTCTAGGAAACATTCTGCATCCTTTAAGTGCCTAAGCCACTCCAGTATTTCCCCCATCATATGCATTCTGACTAATGTATTAAATTTCTAGAATTCATTTAGGGATAACATAATCACAAATTAATAGGCAGATGGCCCAAAAGAAGTATTTTTTTATTATTAGAAAGAAATTTGATCTATTGAATTAATTTCAGATTTGGAAACCAAAGTTGACACTTCTGCTGCAATTGAAAGAGAAAACATGTATCTATGGGAAAATCTGCTTTCTGGGCGAAATGTTTGTCATTCCTCTGTTGAATGATATTTTTTAGATTTTAACCAAATATTTTTCATATTTTAAGTCCTTTAAATTGTAGCACCATGCCCCTCCCCCATTAAAGCCAACTCTGAATGCCTCTCTAATTGAAACCGTGCTTTGAAAATAAATTGAGAAAATTAAGAAATACATATCATAAGAAAAAAATATTTTTTGAGCATTTTATTGTTGATTGGAAAACACAATCTTTCTGTTCAAAGAATGCAAATGTGATGACACTTCTGGATTAAAATCCTACAAGTTGTAGAATCCAATGGCCATTGTTTTTCATTCCCAAACCCTACACTATAATTTTTTATTGGTAAACTTTGCTTTATTTAATGACAGACCTTTTTGTAGTTAAATAACTATTGGGAAATTCTAATATATATTTTAAATAAAAAAAATGTTTAATTTAATAACATAAAAATTAGATAAAGTGATGATTAATATTCTGAAATTATATTATGTTTTTTGAATAAAAGCCCACTGTCCATGGGATCCTGCAACTCTCAAAGCATTATTCTCAAAGCTCTCATATTACAGTCCCCAGACATTTTTCTGTGGTGTGAAAACTTAAATATTTTTCTTCATTTATAATTTTGTGACGAATTTTACAAACGATGGGAAGAGTATGCAGAGAAGAGTAAATTTTCAGAATTATTTTTGTGATTTTACAGAAACAAAGCAACTTTTCGATGTACCTTTTCTGTAGAATCTTTTTAACAGTACAACATAATTCAGTATTATATGGATACATAAAGTCATTTTTTTAGTATACAAAATGCCTTTTCCTACAAAATAGCTGGATCGCCTTATATCAAGTGTTGCAAGTGTAATATGTATTATTTTAACAAACAACTGTTATTTTCATATTCCTTAATGTGATGTTGATATGAATTCTATTCTCATGAAGAAAGTACATTTTTGTTTCAAATTAAAAAAAAAAAATAAATAAATAAATATCAATAAAAAAAAAAACAGAATTTGCATATTGAATTTTTTTGTATATGGTAAGGGAGACAGCTGCAGATATCACATTTAAAAATTATACTTTGTAACAAAAGAAAAAAAAAAACTATAGTAAATAAAAAGAAATTGCCATCAGATTGTAACAGAAATTAAATTTTTAACTGACTGATAAGTAATTCATATTACATTAAAGAAATATACTTTAAAAAATGATTAAAGCCTTCAGCAACACTGCAGCAACTCTGATGCCTGGTGCAAAAAGTCTGGTTAGTTTTTTATCGAGTTTCAGCATGTGAATGGTGATAAATGGAATAAAAGTGTTTAGTCCTTATTAATTTTGCTAGAAATAATTATAGCAAAGCAGTAAGTATCAATCCATTAAAAATGACGACTAAGTATTGTCAAATATTAATTATGTTTCCAAAGTGGTCTACATCTTAAAAAATATACAAACTCTGAATTTGTAAATAAAAACACCCATTTTTGACACCTTGTGTGAACTAGATAGAGATAGCCTGGAAAAAGGCATTATTGATATACATTATTTTAAATCTTGATAAAGTTAGAAAAGTTTAAATTTGAGGTGCTAAAGTTAAATAAATCCATTAAAATTTATATCTTCCTAAAATTCCTCTGATTGATTTTTTATTACTTATTTATTAAAAAGATATACTGAATAGACCTAAACATATTAAGCCTTTTTTATCTGTTCAAAAACTTTATATATATAATAAATTTGTATTAAAAAATATGAATTATGAATCTACATTAATTTTTGCATACCAAAAACATCGATCTTTAAAAAAATTGATGTATAAGTTTAGAACTCTTTTAAATAATTAGTTTTTGAGCTATAGAGAAATCTTGCCTTTCCCAGGGTTCATACAGAATTCGGAAGAAAAAATTCAAGGAGTCCAAAAAATCTTAAGGATTTGTCACTTTTATTGTTATTTATGTGGTATGCACTTGCACAGCCCCAATTCCACAGAGATTCCGCGAGTTACTCACCACGAGAGGGGGGGGAGGGTAATCCGCGATCTTCAGACGAAATCGGCACTTCCCTGCGATCTTCAGACGAAATAGGCGCTTCCCCGCGATCTTCAGACATAATCAGCGATTTATCTGTGATGTTTTAGCAAAATTGGCGATTTACTGAGATCTTTTGTCCAAATCAACAGTTTTTCTGCGATCTTTTGACGATTTTTAGGCAAAATTTGCATTTTTACACGATTTTTACTGGAAAACGGCATTTTATACCCACGATCTTTTGACGAAATCTGTTTTTTCCGTAATCTTTTAATAAAATCGGTGGGTTTTTTTTTTTCCCCTTTTAAATGATCTTTTGACTAAATATTTGTAAGCGATCTTTTATTGAAAACAGCGTTTTTTCCAACGATCTTTTAACGAAATTAGTGTTTTATCTGTGATATTTGGTGAAATTGCCGTTTTAATCGTGATCCGCACCGGAAATTCGCGTTTTTCAACGATCTTTTGACAAAGTTCGTGGACGAATTCGACATTGACAAAATCGTTGTTTTCCCACAAAATATTGACGAAATGTGCGCTTTTTCGGCAATGCTTTCACGAAATTTGCATGTCTCCGCGATTGTTTTTTCGCGTGGAAAACCGTACAAGTTGGCAACTATGCAAAACTGATAACCCAATTTCAAATTTTCGGAAGAGAATGCCTTAAACTTTCGGAAATTTCAGACGAGAATCACCCCTGAATCCACCGTTATCAGCAAAATTGAGCATGATAAATCGTATTATGAAGAAGAAATCCAAGTTGTATATCTAGCTGTGAAGGAATTAAACAGTGTAATCACTTTTTGAAATTAGAAGCTTAGAGGTGAATCTGGATTATTTTTTTCACTTTTCTTTCCCTTATGGCCATGAAAACTAAATCACTTTGGCGGCTATTAGTATGATCCCAACCAGTAACCTGCTGTGCTTCTGATGAATGATGTGCATACAGGATTTACCGTGCGCTTTACAATCGCAATTTTTTTTTTTTTTTTTTTTTTTTTTTTTTTTGAGCAATATTGCTTGCGTGCAAAAACGCCGCTTAACTTGAAAAATCCTGGGTCTCCGGGAATTCCTTTTTTATCAAAAGCGGGTCCCCACTAATAAGTCATTATTTTAGATGCAAAAATTGAACTTGTTCATTTGCAAATGAAAAATAAAATGCAATAATCATTGTTTTAATAATAAATAAATAATTAAAACCAACAATTTTTGTTTAAACTACTAAGAGAAATTTTCTTTACTTGTTTAAAAATAAATGTGCAAGATACAAATTTAACTATAAAATATTGAACATTTGAATGTAGAAGATAACAAGTATCACTATTGTTTGCATTTCTTTTAAAAAAAAAGGGGGGGGGGACAAGACTGATTTATTGAAAAAGACATTTTTGCTGAAAAAAAGAATACTTTTATTGAGGAGTAAACTGATGAAACTTTGTTTAATGAAAGGGTGTTTTTCTGAGTCACATTTACTCAGAAAGACTTGGAGCAGTCAGAAACAGATTGTGAAGCAGGAAAATCCGTTTTTAAAACAGCAAAAAAAAGCCAAAAAAAATAGTTTTTGGAACAGAAAAATTCACTCCCAGCATTAACTTTTTTTTTCCATGCCTGTTTGACAAAATTCAAGTTTTTTCACAATCTTCTGACGAAATTTGCTGTTTTCCGTGATTTTTAGACAAAGTTTGTCGTTTTTTCGCAATTTTTTGAGGAAAAATACCATTTTTTGAGGAAAAATACCATTTTTTGAGATTTTGTGACGAAATTACCCATTTTTTCGCGAATCTTTTGAATAAATCTAATTTTTTTTTAGATTTTTTGACGAAATCTGTCGTATTATCACGATTTTTTTGACAAAATCTGTCGTTTTTTTCGCAACTTTGAGAAAAATTGCTGTTTTTTCGCGATTTGTGACAAAATTAGCCTTTTTTTATGAAATTTGCCATTTTTTCGAAAATTTTGACGAAACCTGTCGTTTTAGCGAATTTTTTTGACAAAATATGCCGCATTTTCCGAAATTTTGACAAAATTTCCCGTTTTATCGCGATTTTCGCGAAAACTTTGACAAATTTTGCCGTTTTATCGTGATTTTTACACGAAATATGTCGTTTTTTCGCGATTTTTGAGGAAATCTACCGTTTTTTCGCGATTTTTGAGGAAATTTGCCGTTTTTTTCGAAATTTTATGAGGAAATTAGCCATTTTTTGCAATTTTTTAACAAAATTACGCGTTTTACGGGACGCGTAAGAGCTATTTTTCTGCGTCCCGTCGCCGATTTTTTGCGTATTTCACGCACTATAGCGCGTCCGCGGCATCCCCGACCGCAATACAATTTAAGGAGTTTCTAAGGAGTATTTTATTTATCTAAGTAGTTCTAAGTACTACTTGGGAACGTTTTCATTTCTAAGTAGTTTCTAAGGAGTCCAAGGAGTCTGTACGAACCCTGTTTCCATATTTTAAGATGACCATCTTCTGTTATTAAACAGAAAAAAAAAAAAAAAAAATCACAGCAGTGTAAACAGAAACTTTATTGCATTTTTATTTAATGTAGAATAAGTTTACAATAATTTATAAAAAAATTGTGTAATTTTACAGGTGACTAATTGTGTATTTCTAATTTTTTTCTAGTAGATTTTTATGTTATGTATTTTCCAAAATTTATTGATAATCCTCTAACACTTTGTTTTACAATTGCATTAAGATTTTAAAGAAATTGTATTACTATATCTCTTTAGTGGCTGGCAAGGAATTCAAATAAGATGTCAAAAATGGATGATTAAAAAATCAACATTCATGCATTTTCTAATATGTACACAAATCCAAAACAAAATTTATGATAGCTTTTAATATTTCCAGTCAAATGGTATCCATGCCTGCTATTTATGCAGTCATTAGTAGGAGAATTATAAAAGACGATAATTTTTTCTTTCTATTACTCGTATG
The DNA here is from genome assembly GCA_964019185.1 of Maratus speculifer. Classification (NCBI taxonomy): domain Eukaryota; kingdom Metazoa; phylum Arthropoda; class Arachnida; order Araneae; family Salticidae; genus Maratus; species Maratus speculifer. The sequence goes on along the minus strand of OZ025301.1, from coordinate 235,205,349 downwards.
AGATATCTATTGACAAACTAATAAAATAATAGCCTTGATATCAGGCATCTACTGTAAGGTAATCTGTGTTCAATTTATTGCAACTTTTAAATTACATGGTTCATTTTAGAAAATTCATAGCATTGTATACATTTAATGGAACTTTAAGCATGAACATGGAACATAGCAAAGTCTTCTATCTGGACTCAGAGATATGATACTAAGCATTTTCAATAATACAATATTAAACCATTTTCATACTTGGTTGAGAATGCATTAAGCCTTGTCAAGCTAGATGCAACACAGAAAAATTGATGTAAGTTTCTAACGCTTTACGACCTCTGAAATTCCAACGTCTGTGCCCTTTTCCTTAGCCCAGTCTAACCCAGAGGGCAAAGACAATAATCAACCTATGAGTAAACCACTAGTAGCATTAATTTTTGGCTTATGCTGCACTTCACTTCTGGCAGACATGGATTATTTGATTATCCTATTATTACTCTTCTATACAATAAAGGTTTTTTCTCCTGTGCTCTATATCTTAGGTTTTTGTGCTGTTGGCTCTTGGATTAAATATCTACACAACAAAAGAATTGAGCAAGTCACTAATTGTCCAATAAGTGTTATAAGATTTATCCCATTTTGAGATTGTATCTTATACAGTAAAATGTCATACAATGAATTTCAATGTTTTTTTGAATGATGTATACAATGTTAAATTAGTTTCACCTTGAATATATAATAATGCTAGTCCTGTTAATGTCTTCTCTGCGAAATTGAATTTCTGAACATCTGAAAATTCAAAAGATTGCCAAACTGGAAGTCTGTAAGCAATGTTTTTAAGTTATCAGATTTTAATCCAAAAAGAGGAGATTAAATTTTCAAAATTGGCAAAAGAAAAACATGGTTTCACTGGAAAAGAAATAGCTGAGTGTCTACTTGTTATGTTATCTCTATCGGTAGGTGACATGATAATGGTATTTCCTGAAATGTTAGCAGGTGTAATATGTGTGGCGTCCTGTGTTTTTATATTTGATTCTGCCCCAAATTCAGAATCTAGTCACAGGAAAAGTATTATATAAAGCCTCTATGTCCGCAAGTGAAATTAAAATTTTATGTGCAATCTCTTGTTTTGTACCGTCTTTGTCTAAGTGCAACAAACTTGTGATGCTGATTAATTAAATTTGTCAGAAATCCTCTGCTATTTTTCTTAAAAATATCATCATCAATTTGAAAAGAAAATCCCAGAAAAATCTGCAATTTTTCCTAATCTCGCAAGTGTAATTTTTATTAAAAATTAATAAGTGTAATAGTTTAATTTTATCTGCTCATGCTGTCTTATAGCAACTTTAATTGGAGATATTTCTGCAAGCAACATTTTGATATACAAGGAAAATAAAGATAGGGAGGGGGGGGGGGGGGGAGAAAGTAAAAATAAATCAAAATCAGTAATTACTCTATCAATGTTTCTGAATAGTAATTCACTATGCCAAAAGATAAATATAATTATCACAAGCTTGTTTCACACATTTCGCAACTTTGCTAATCTCGGAGCGAACTGAAAAAAGAAGAAACAACTTTTTCAACCCAGATACAGGATTTTAAATCATTCAGTAGAGAAAGGAAAAAAAAAAATCTTTGAATCATTATGAGTATCATGTAACTTTGATAGAAACTTTTGGTCATTTACTTTCATTTCACAAACATAAAGATCCGTTAAACAAAATAGATTCTATATGTATGTATAGTGTCTAGCTAACTTATTTTTTGCAAATTCAATCGTCTCGGGCCACCATATAAAGTTTGGAGACAGGATATAGAAGAATATTGACGAAACATACTTGAAAACTAATATTGTTTAATAAAAAAATCTTGGCTATATTTTACAGATTTTATTATGTACAGATAAATAGAACATCGCCAAATTAAAATAGTCACATTGAGAGGCAAGATGCCACTCTGAAAATATCAAAAAAGAGGAAAATACGCGTAAAGTAAAATTTAAGACATTTTTTACATTTCTGTGTGAATTTTGTAAACTATATTGTTTTTAATAAATTAAAAGAAGAAATAAATTTACAATAAACTATTTTTAACTGTTTTTTAAAACTTTTTTTTTTAATTTTTAACACAAGACTTTTTAAATGAGCATTTGTCAAACAATTTGAAATATGCTGCTAATTCGTGGTCCATGAAAACTTATCAGATCTAGTGAGCTTAGAGAGGAATTTCATATATCGCATAATTTTAAATCAATTTAGGTAACCAAGCAATAGATTTGATGATTATAAATAAGTGAATGGCGAAAATTGCAGAGTTTTTTCACGATTGTTTAACGAAAGTTGCTGTTTTATTTTGCGATCATTTGGCAAAAAGCACCATTTTAATTCACAATCATTTGACAAAAATGCAGTTCTATTTTGCGGTCATTTGGCAAAAATTGTTATATTTTGTGATCGTTCGATGAAAATCACCGTTATATTTCGAGACTCATCGACGGATATTGGCATTAGTTTTCGCTATTGTTTGACGAAATTGCCTTTTTATTTTGTGATCATTTTAGGAAAATTGCTGCACTATTTTGAAATTGTCCGACAAACACTGCTATTGTATTTCGCAATCATTTGATGAAAACTGCTGTTGTATTTTGCGATTGTTTGACGAAAATCACTGTAGTAAATAGCGATCGTTTGACAAAAATCACTTTCTTATTTTGTAATCATATGACAAAAATCATTATTGTATTTCATGATCGTTTGATGAAAATCGCTTTTTTATTTCGAAATCGTTCGATGAAAATTGTTGTTTTATCTTGCGATCGCTTAATGAAAAATGCTGATTCTTACAAATTAAAAAAGTGGAAATCTGCCATTTGGCATAAAAGTGGCATTCCTGAATACATGTCACAAGGCTAGATTTGTGGGAAAAAGCTGAGACAGGCTGTTGCTGTGAGCCTGCTATATTTACACATATATATTTTTAAAGTTATTTATAATAACATGGCACTTAAATAGCAGACAACTAATTCAGTGACAACTGAACACTTGATCTGAAAGGCCGATTACAAGAGAATTTGCTACTTTGAAATTTAATTTCCTACACATAAAAACTATAATCAATTTTGTTTTACACTGATAAAACAGCACCAGAAAAGTATTCATTAGCCTATGTCAATGTTAAGGTTTATTTTTACAAATTTTCATGCAACTATTTAAGTACAAATGTGACTAAAAACATCAAACAGAATAAAAAATTAAATATGAAAGAGATGACAAATTCAAGGATGCACATAGTGCTTACCCAGCTAGCAGCAGGCCTGTCTGAAACTAATTGTATATTGTAAAATTAAATTAATTTTGTAATACAACTAATATATTGCAATGCATACCATACATCTGATGGCAACAAACTGGTTGTCACAGGTGGTAATGTATTTTAATTACCTGTTTGTGTGCATGATCATATGAATTTATATGGTTGTCGAATTCTTGGTGTTTGTAATACTGTTTCTCACACAGTTCACAGAAAAAATTTGCTTTCAGACTAGCAAGTCCTTCTTGAACAGCTTTTTCTTTTTCTTGTACAGCCTAAAGTAACACCAGACTTTTAACATGAAGAATATTATAGTAAAAAATACTTTAAAAATTGCAACTTTAATTGATTCTTTTAATAAATTTAAATAAAAAGAAGTAATTCTACCTAAAAGAAACTATCTAACTCTAAGAGTATGCAGATTAAAAAAAATACAAGACAAATTTAGTATATTTTTACAATAAATTAAATTTTGAAGACTTTTAGAATAGTACAAAAAGTAAATGAATGTTGAACATTGACATAAAATTAAATGGGGAAGTGCTTGCAGGACCTCTAGAAAATTGAGCTGAGCCAGATGCCATTTGATGTCCTTAAACAAACATTGATAATTTCTAATCTTGTAATCAACATTAACATGTTGATAGCAATAAGATACATAAAATAGAACTGAAAAGCTTTTAGCTGTCAAATACTCTGACTTACAGAGCAGACAAACTAGAATCTGATTTACAATTCCTTTGTCAAGATAACATTTATTGTTTAATAATGAAAGATTTTCGTAAAAAACTGTATTAATCATGAGAATTGCTATGTTGTATTTTTTATTTTGCTTGTATATTATATCTATATCTCACAGCTAAGTGCTTTAATACTTTATACATGGAAGTAACATTTTTCACAATTTATAATTAATAAAAAATGAAACAACAATTGTTTGTTTGGAGTCAATTTCCAAGAATTAACAACACACTAAAAATGTCTTTTATAAGAAAAAAAATATATTTTAAAATATTACAAATTTTTCAATGATAGAAGATTTCAAAATGATAATATTTATAATAATGCCTGAACCATAATAATCTGTCACTTTAAAAAGGATCATTTATATACTCAAGTAGCAGTATTAGACAGCTTTCAAGTATTAAGCGTAAGGCCTTCCAGGTAAAAAATAAATAAATAAATAAATAAAATAATATATTAATCACAATAATGGAGCTCTATACATTCTCGTCAATAAAAGATTAAAAATATAACAGGGAAATATGACATTACTATGTCGCAACCATAATAAAATGCATCAATTTTAAACATCCAAATGCACATTTTCTTTGTTGGCTGTAATAGAATAACATATTGTTTTAAGGACAATGACATAACAGTTTTGGAAACTGTTTAGTGACATTTATGTCAAGATGAAATCTATCTAAATTTTAAAGCAAAAACACTTCCCCCCCCCCCACACAATATTCCATAAGTAAATCGGCTAACAAAATTAAAATCCACAAACATAAATAAATAAAATAAAAATAAAACAAATTGAACAAAATTATCAGATTAATAAAAGTCCCTAAATATAGCAAAAAAAAAAAAAAAAAAAAAAAAAAAAAAAAAAAAAAAAAATCACATTATTAGTTTGTTAATACTAAAATACCAAAAATGCCTTTTGGGCATTCTAAAATATATAGTAAATATAAAATATCTTTTAAAGTTTTAAATTAAAAGCATTTTTTTTCCTATGAATGGGCAATATTTGGCCAATATTCCAAGGTAAATTGACTGATTATTTTTAAGCAGAAACTTTCATTCATGAAAAGTAAATCTACAGCAACTAATCTAAAAATAGCACCAAATTCCAGAAGCTTTCAGTCCTGATGTCTAATCTTGAAGCTTTCTTTTAAAATAGAAAAATCTAACTCTTAGAAACATTTGCTAAATTTCATTTTCTATTTAATATAAATCTTAGGAAAATCGTATTTTGTGTAATTGTAATAATACAAATCGCAGAATGCTCTCATTGCATTTAAGTAATTGAAACAGTTAAATGGAATACTTAATGATGTTGCATGCCACCAAAATAGGAAATGAAACGTAATAACCTTTTCTATTTCAGAAAAATGCATCATTTTGATGTAATTATAGTAAAATATTTCAGCTTTTAAAATCAGAATGCATGATAATAATAAGAAATTATAATTTCAGAAGATAAATAGTTCCCTTCAAAATAAAACAGTATTAGAAAGGGATATCATAGATAGCAAATGATTTTTTTTTTTTTTTTCATTTTCCTAAATTGATTTCTTGATATTGAAATGAAAATTAAAAACAGATCTTTTAACTTCAAAAGCATTCAAGTAACGTATGCGTCATTTTAACAAATGCTAAGAAGTTTTTACATACATGCATAAAAAATGTGCATTTTCTTCTTTGAATGCCATCAATTGTAAAATCAGCAAAAATATAGTGAAACAATCTACATTTTTATTGGTTATTTAAAAAAAAAAAAAAAACGAGTTTTTATTATTTTTTTAATTTTTGTGCAGTTTTTTATATGTGTGACAACAAGAAAAAAATGATTAAAATATAAATTTAAAAACTGATATTTCTATGTTAAATTATGTAAGGTGGTAAAAAAAAAAAAAAAAAAAAAAAAAAAAAAAAAAAAAAAAAAAAAAAGGGATAAATATTTGATGATTTTTTTAAGCTGACAGTGACCATTTGCATGTTCCAAAAAATATGCACAGCAAATTTCATATAAATCTGTCAAATATTAAAGTTTTATATAAGAAATATATACACAGAGAACGGCTTTTATATATACAGATAAACATTAGTATGCAAAAGAAACTTATAATAGAGTCTACATTTGCTTTCAACTGCAGTGATATTGACTAAAACATTCTTAATTAGTTCTACTAGTAATTAAAGTGAAACTTAAAAATCATTTATGTTACAAAAAATAGCATTAAAACAGGATAGAAAGGCTACTGTCAAATTTCTGAAACTGCAAAGTTGAATTTCCCAAAGCAGGATTTTTTAAATTAATTTTTATAATACAGTACAAAACCATTTGCTCAGAATGATTGGATTTATGTGTGCTTCGGATAATTGGTTTTTCTGGATAACTGGTTGGAACCAAAGTAATATCCACTTAATTAGACTTATAGAACATATGTGATTGTGGCATTGTTTCTGATTTCAAACTGATTTTTATATTACTCAGATTAAAAATAAGATCCAATTAAGATAAAAAATTAACCGGAGTTTAAAAGGAAACAATTTATGGGAATAACTTTCAAACAAAAATTCTTCTGTTTTCAAGCATAAAAATCAAAATGTCAACTATCTAACTAAATATATATCTATTTCAAATACTGGAGGCTGGTATCAAGTTATACTATCAGGCATGAAAGTAGGAAATGAGAAAAATGGTGGAATTTTTTCCCCCATCTATACAGTGGTGCCATACTCTTATAATTTAAGTGTCATTTTAGCAGCGACTTAAACAACAAAATTAATTGTAATTGCACATATAACTGCAATTGCTGGTGATGTAAATCCAAACATATCTGATCAACTTATGTGAAGTACAGACATTAATTTTTAAAAACAAATATTATTTTAAATGGTTTAGCAGTTAAACATCACCACCCCTTCCCACCACCTGTTTTCTTTTCAAAAATCTCCCTACAAATTTGATCTTTCCTTCAGAAATACATTGTGAAAAAGGTATCACAGAAATACTTAATCACAGAAATAGTTAATATATATCAACACCCCAAAGTGTGTTTAAATAATACAAAATACTATTTTGAAAAAGAAATTTTCTTTGACTTTGAATTTTCAAAGTAAAAAAAAAAAAAAAACTTCATTTTATTTTTTATTTTATGTTTTTTTTTGCACAACAATTCAAGAACAAATTCCAAAGATTTGAATTGACAAAATGTCTGATTACTATATTTTCTACCCCCCCCCCCTTCCTCTTCTTCCTATTACCCTTACAAAGTTTTATTTGCATTTTTGCATGAATCCAGAGAAACTCCAAAATTGCTTTTAAAAAGAAGTCTCTGTGCCTGTACTATGTATATTGTTCTGTTTCATGCAATGCTCAAGTCAAACTAGCACTGTGTGGCACATTTTTATTTATTTATTTATTTATTTATTTTAGTGCATAGAAATTAAAAAAAAAATGTAATTTAATTTTTTAAGACAATACAACTTATTTTAGAAAAATGTCAATTTTTGCATTTGCCACCTCAAAATTTCTGGAAGACATCTATATTTATGATCTACAATTATTTCCCAAGAGCATAATTTTTGTCAAACACCATGATGGCCATGGCATCTATTACTTTACTGAATTAGATGGTCATCATCCAAATAGTTTAATACAGAGTCAGAAAAAAAACTTTGGGGTCACTGCGATTACATGGACAATAGCAGCTTACAAAAGTAGCTGGATATTTTAAAAATAAATAAATAAACATTATTAAATCATTAAAAAAATTTAAAGAATTTATTTATTCCTTTTCTTTTTTGCTATTATAATTAATAATTTACACATTCAGCTTCATAAGCTTTTATTTATTTATAATTTATTTATTCTCTACACTGATAAAGTAAAATTTGATATTTAAATTACAAATTTGTTTTTAAACAGCAAAAAATATTTCAACAAAATCTTCTGAATACTGTAAATTATATAAGCAATAAAAATAATCATTCAAATGGATAAAATGTGTAAATAATGAAAAATAAGTGTATGTGTTTAAATTATTTTTAAATAAAAAATTTATATTACTAATTTGCTTACATTACTAATGTGTAAAAAGGAAAAACCTCACTGCCCCTGAATATTAAAATTGATGCATGGAAAAAATAGCAGTGAGATGAGATGATTTTTCTGCAGAAGTAACTTGAATCATACTCATTATGTTAAAACTAGTATGATGCAGTCATTATAAAACACATTACACATCATTCTGATAGACTAGTTTAAATAGGACAGTGACATGACAAAAATTACGATATTAAATTACATTCTGTACCTATCCTTGAATTTAATATGGAGCTACACTGATCAATAGAAGGAATAGAGTAGCATAACGCATTCCCGGTTGGATAATCTAATCCATAAATGAAAATGAAATGCTTATTTATACATTTTAGATTTAATCCTACCAGCTGATTAGTTTTTTCAATCTAATAGACTTTATTCTTTGGTTATTCAATACCTCTATTGAATAACCAAATTGTATCAGTATTGTTTTTAAGCATAGATGTCAACATTATAAATAATGTGAACGTAAAGAATGACAGACGAAAATAGCGATCTTTTGTCACGAATGACTGGAAAAAGTCAAAGGTTTTTGCCGAGACTGATTGATGAAATTAGTGATCTTTTGCTGAGACTGACTGACGAAATTTGAGATCATTTCCCAGCAGTAATTAATGAAAATCACGATCTTTTGACACAAATAATTGGCAAAAATTGTGATATTTTTAAGTGAATGATTGATGAAAATCGCAGTCTTTTATCGCGAATGACTGACGAAAATCGCGGTCTTTTATCACGAATTACTGATGAAAATCGTGATATTTTCCTGAGAGTGACGGACGAAAATTGCGATCAGTTCCAGAGAGTGACTTACGAACATTGCAATATTTTCTAGAGACTGACTGACAAAAATTGTGATTTTCCCCCTAAACTGACAGAGAAAACCTGCGATCTTTTGTCTTCTGACGAAAATGGCGATCTTTTTCTGAAATTGGGTGACAAAAATCGAGATCTTTTGCCGTGGCCTACTGACGAAGATCCTGGTTTTTTCTGAAGACTTACTGACAAAAATGATCTTTTACCGCAACTGAGGAAAATTGCGGTATTTTGCTATGACTTACTGATGAAAATCGAGAACTTTTACCGCGAATTACTGATGAAAATCGTGATCCTTTCCAGAGAGTAACTGAAGAAAATTGTGGTCTTCTGTTGCGAACGGATGGAAATCGTTATCTCTTATCGTGAATGATTAACAAAAATAGCAATCTTTTGTTGCGTATGACTGGCGAAAATTGCATTATTTTTCTGCAAACAACTGACAAAAATCGCTCTTTTTTGTTACGACTGACTGACAGAAATAGCGAACCTTTGTCGTAAATGACTGGCAAGAATTGCAGTGTTTTGCCGTGACTGACTGACGAAAATAGAGATCGTTTGTCAGGAATTACTGACGAAAATCGCAATCTTTTGCCTTAGCCGCCTGACGAAAATCATGGTCTTTTGCCGAAATTGATTGACGAAAAACGTGATCTTTTGCCACGACTGCTGTGAATATAGAGATCTTTAGCCGTGACTGACGGTTTTGTGTTTTTTGCAACGAAGTCAATGATTGACAAAACTCACGATTTTATCAAGTGTGATTGCTGAATTCTTGGATATTTTCCCTCAACTGATTAACGAAATTCGCAATCTTTTGCCATGGCAGGCAGTCTAAATTTATGTTTTTGAAGAGAGTAAAAAAAATTGCGATTTTTATTCTCGAACAATTGATGAATTTGAAGATTATTTACAGCGACTAGCGACACAATTGCAATTTTCTGTTGCAAGCGATTGCCGAAAATCGCAGTTATATGGACTAATAAAAAATTTTCACAATGTATTTCAATGATATATTGTAGATTTTCGCGATTTTTTGCAACGACTGATCGAAAAAAATCGTTATTTTTTGTCCCGAATGATCGAAAATATTGCAATTTTTTTGTCGTAAATTTATGTATTTTTTACCTTATTACCGTACTACCGCATTTTAACGTACTTTTCCGGAGAAACTCTGGAATTTCCAGAGAAGTTGGCATTTATGTTTTAAGGTGTATTTGTAATTATATAAATAACTTACACAGCACTTATAGTTGTTGTCTGTCCATACATAACAGTACAAAAACTACCTAACCAAATAGTTTGAAATTAAAAATATAAATCATTTCAGAAATTTGGTGAGTCATTTCAAATTTTATGAAAATTAAATCAAAATTTAAAAAGATATTAATAACAGATTTATTCCTTTTATTAAATCCTATCATACATAATTAATTCAATGATATGCCATGTTATGTAATGATTTTGGATTGCATTGGTGATTTTGTCTTATTTAAGTAAATGGAAGTCATATTACTTCCATATTACTGAATTTAATATATATTATAACAATAAAATTTATATTAATGCATTTTTACATAAGAGTGTAACAACTATTGTACCAAGATCTGAATTAAAACTGGTTATAGTATGAATGCACTTCATTTATTAATACATCATGTTTGATGTAAAATTTTTTACTTGTTCATAATTAGCAACAAGTATGGTTCAATTCCATGCCATAGATGCTGAGATATAATGATCATGCACGTCAACCAGTAAAATATGGACGAACATCATACACAGAATGATATACATTAGCAGATAATCAGCACCAATTTATGTCAAAATATAACTAAATAAAAAGTTTCATAGACTTCTGGGGGTTAGTTCTTAAGATAAATAGTGATTATGCAAGTACATCAACTAAAAGATTACAAAATTCTTTAAATTTATTCCAACTAAATCTTCATTTTATTCTGAGATAAACAAAGATTTATTATACTTGATATTTGAAATACACATTAAATGAATATACTGATAAAAAATTCTAAGAACAGAAAAATTATATATTTAAAATAAATTTAGTTTAAGTAAAATAAATAAAACAGTCTTTACTTTATATTTCTGCTGAAGTTCAGCTGAATCTTGCTTTTCTGTTTCTAAAACACGCCTCTTTTCTGTAGTTTCATCTGCATAACCCATCTAAAAAGAAAAAAAAATACATATGTATAAGGATTATTGTATCAATTATTTAAAATAACTTTCCCAAATTTGATTATTTAAGCCCTTGCCTAGATTTTGTTGGGATTTGGAAATACTTGCATATTCCTTCCATCCAACCACCAGCCAGGCTAAAATTATTGCGCAATGTGAAACAAGAATCTCAGTTGTTTTTCTCTGACATACATGTGTGGCACATGCGTGAAACAGTTTATCCTACCTAAGAACATTTTTGTTTATTAACTTTTCTTTTCTTTTTGTTTTTGTAGATCGGTTAGAAGTTTTATAGAGAAAAGATGTAATATTGATAGTGTCACTGAAGATTCTGTAAATAATGTTTGTGTGCATTTGTGTAGTAAATTGTCTTTATTAAAATATGAAAACTACAGAAGGACTCTATTTTTGACTATAAAGAAATTGTGTTTCTAATGAAGCCGCCAAGAATTTAATTAGGAAATCCGGATATGGAACACCCGATCTGCGAACTTGGAATTTTGGAGGTAAGAATTTTTATGTCTTACCTAATTTTTATTCTATGAATATATTAGAATCAATTAAGATACTGATATTCTTTTGTGTAGCAGCTCTGGCTGTGATTATTTAATTTAGGCGGTCAGAGCTGTCACAGATTTATAAAAGTAGCAAAGAATATGCTAATTAAATTATTAAAGGCTCTAATAAAAATTTTCATGTTTAAATAAACAATTAAATCGAATTATTTTTTTTTTTTTTTTTTTTTGATAAATTTTTAAACACAGGAATATCTATCTGTATGCTATTACTATCATCTATAGCAGCAATTCCCAAACAACACTTCACAGAATTCAAGAGCTCGTTGTGTATTTTTGTGAAGCTCTATGGTTGTTCCAGGGAAATAAAAATTAAATAAAGATTTCAAAAAAAGAAGAAAAAAATCAAAATTTCATTTTGAAATTAACATTAATTAATTAATTATTTGAAATTAACACTTGCGCTAGCACACACAGTTTGGTCATTCTGTAGCCACTAACTGCAAACTTATTGTAGTGAGAGAGTGACTTGGACAGGCAGTAAAAGATAAGAAAACTATATATATTAAGTTGCATATCCTATGTTCCATAACATTACTTCTAAATACTATTTGATTAAGTTGTTAGAAATAGGTTACTGTAAGTGTAAGAGATTCCTTCATGGAAATTTCTTTGAAAAATGACAAAAAATGCTAGGAATAGAAAGTAACTTTCTTTGTTTGACCTAAAATATAGAAATTAGAATAAATCTTCCATTTTATTGTAATCTTTTATTTTAATCCCCTACCCTACCCCTGGTAGATTCAAACAGGATGAAGATTTCAGATGAGTGATACTTATATTAGATGATGTAGATGATATTTTCGATGACTCATCTTACCACAAAATAAGAAATAGGGCAAATTATAAAAATAAATTATTCTGCTGAATAAGACACAAAGGCAGACAATGGAATTTTTGGGAGAAAGAGAGATAATTTAGAAGACTGATTATTCATCCATTGTTACTACAAAGCAACAAAAACAGCAGTTTTTATTATTATTATTATTATTACTATTACTAGCAGGAGTGACTGAGCTAAGCTCGGTCAAAATTAACTTTGTGTTTAACTGGATATAATACTATTACTGTATCTATGCTATTGATTTCAAACAGTTTTTTAAGAAGGTAATTTTAAATTTTGAGACATTTTTTCATTTGGAGCCAAATACGTGTTTTGGCTTTCGTAATCTTAATAGTCAATATTTCGGCCAAATATCGCCAACTTATAAGCTGTTGCCATATTCTAGTAACCCTGACCCGCTAATCAAATTTGATCAAACATGTGACTTAGCTCAATGGTCTTCAGGTAATCAAAAACAATAGAATATAAAATTGAATCAAAATCGTTTAAGCCATTTCATAGGTAAAATTAGCTTGACAGCATTCAGCAATAAAGTGAAATGACCCACTAATATAATTTTGTTTAAGGTGCGACTCAGCCCAATAGTCTTCTTGTGACAAGAAACATTTCGTTACAAATTTAGGTAAGATTGATTGAGTCGTTTTTATATATAATTAGAATGACCCTAACTCTATTATGTCCTAAAATGACCCACTAATCGAATTTTCGTGAGCATGTGGCCTAGCCCAATAGTTTTCTATTGCCCGAAAACAATACAAAGTATAATCAAAATGGTATGTGCCATTTTCTACATAAAATCAGCATGACCCATCATGACCCACAAATTACCCTTATAATCAAAATCTCTCGAACATGTGACTTAGCCCATTGGTTTTCTCGTGTCTAAAAATTGTTACATACAAAATTTCGTTAAAATCGATCCTGCCATTTTTAAATGTAAATAGCTTGACCCAGTAATCAAAATTTCTCGAACATGAGACCTAGCCTAATAGTTTTCTCATGCCAAAAAAAATGTTGTATACAAAATTTCGTTTAAATCGATCCACCTGTTCTTTAGATATAGCTTGACCATGACCCATCATGACCCACAAATGACTTGTATAATTGAAATCTCTCGATCGTGTGACTCAGCCCATTAGCTTTCTCATGTCAAAAAAATGTTACAGGCAAAATTTTGATGAAATTGATGCTGCCGTTCTTTAAATATAAATAGCTTGACCCAGATCCTTAATGATCCAATATGACCATTTAAAATTTTTTTCGAACATGTAACCTAGCCCAATGTTTTTCTCATGCCCGAAAACCATAAGATGCAATTTTTAGTCAAAATTGCGTGAGAAAATCTCTAGATAAAAATAGCATGACCCACAATGATCCCAAAAATGACCCACTAATCGAATTTTCTCGAACATGTTATCTAACCTAATGGTCTTCTTGTAATCCAAAACGATAAAATATAAAATTTGGTCAATATCGTTAAAGCCGTTTTTTTAGATAAAAATGGCTTGACCTAAAAATGACCCACTAATCGAAATTTTTCAAACATGTGACCCAGCCCCATAGTTTTCTCGTGCCAAAAAAACGATTGGATACAAAATTTCCTTAAAGTCATTCCAGCCATTCTCTAGATATAAATAGCTTGATCCTGACCCATTATGACCCAATAATCGAATTTTCTCGAACATGCGGCCTAGCCCAATGGTCTCCTCATGCCCAAAAATGGTAAAATCCAAATTTTTGCAAAAATCGTTAGAGCCATTTTTGAGATAAAATTTACAAACACACACAATTTTTGCTCGCATTATAGTATAAGATTATAAAGTTAGATTTTATTTTGTATGGGCAGGAGCAAACATTTTTGAAAAGAGAAGCAATTTAGGTGGTAAATTAACTATTTTTTCTAGAGGCCATCAAACAAAATAGAAAAAGAAAATTCTAAAACAAACTAAAATGGCATTGTTAGTACATTGTATTAAAAATTCAGAGCAAATGTATAAAATTATGTATATTTTTTAAACAAAATCTACATAAAGCAAATTTATGAAAAAAATAAAAAAATAAATAAAAATGAAATTCGGCAAAAGTGAAATGAATTTTTTTCAAAGGGATAAACCTCATATTTTTTTTTTAACCAACGACAAATTTGAATGTATGCTCTCAATTTGATTTTTCACAATTAGACTAAAAATTCCAGGCAAGAATGTCCAACATTCTGAAAAATATGGGATTTGCGAACACTTATGGTAATAAACATTTTTGAAAAGGTTACTATTCATATTGTTTTTAACAAAAGCAGCATTATCAAGAAAAATTGAAGTGAATATAATTTGATATTTTTGATTTGTTTGTATTTTGATTTTGAATCTGATACTTATTTTTTAAATATGACATATAAAAGAAAGAAAAAGAAATTTGCATAAATGAATTTTTTCAAAGGGTTAAGGGAATACAGTAGCTTTGAAACCATCTCTTCAATTTTGAATAATTTTGTAATACATATAGTAGCACAATTCTTAGTGTTAAAAATTAAATTCTTGTAGAAAAGCCTGTTTTACTAAAATTTAATTTTTAAAAAAGTAACTTTTTAAAAATATCTGCTACTTTTTAAACATGAATATTTTTAGCTTCGATTTAAAAAAATATATATTACATAAAACTGTGCATGGATTTTTAAATGTATGGGATTTTACATTTAATATGATTTTATTTTTTCTTGTGTATGCTAAAAAATGAAGAATTTTCAACAAACTTTCAATTTCAATATTTTTTAAAGATAACTATAAACTTGAATGTTAAGTCCATGCATAAAAATATTAAATACACCATGGAAAACAAGTAAAGAAAAAAAAAATCAAATTTCTATCTAAATAAACAAAAACAAAAAAATCTTGGGTATTTTTTGAACCAGAAAGTTGTAAAAATATGAACAAGGAGGAAAGATAATTTAAAGTTTTCATTTATATGGGTAATTGTGATGGATCTATTAACAAAATTTAAATATCTCGCAATACAATAGTCCTATAGGTAAAAATGAGGTGTTAAAATATTCACAATTAAAGAATAGAATCTTTCAGTTAATATTTTTAAAAAAGAAAATCAATATTTTGATCATTTTAAAAAAGTATGCAGATCTTGAAATGAGAATGAAAACTTATGTGATTTGATATTTTTTATTTGTTCATAGCTTCATTAGAAACGAAGATTTGGATTATTAAATAGTGCATGATGAGAAGAGGAAGAAAGAAAAGTGTAAATTTTGGATGGAGATCACTCAGATGATTAATTATATACTTATTTTTAATAGAGAGCAATAAATAGAACATAATATTTTAAAATAAAGTTTTAAAGATTTTGTTTTTTGCTGAGTACATATTTTAGATGTATAGGGATTAGAGGTCTGCACGGGCCGGGCCAATTTCCAATAATGGCATTCGGGCCGAGCTCGGGCCTTACTTCTGAAGACTCGGGCCAGGCCGGGCCTAGTCACTAATCTTTTCAGGCCGGACCAAGCTTGGGCCTTAATTTTTTTGCTGGAGTATCGGGTCGGGCCTAACTTTTTTTTTTCCGTACAAAGCCGAGACTGATTCCATTCTTCCTAGCTCTCATGGACCAAAATAATCAGTTCCAATTGAATCTTCCTATATGAAAATCCTTTTCTCGACTTTTTATAAATCAGTAATATTTGGCTTTGTCCAAAATTTTTGCAAAAAAGGCATATACTTTTAAGCCGTCATTATTCTACAATTAAACATTAGAATTTCTTCTTTTTAAAGAATCGTAGATTACTAGGCGTTTAAAAATAGAATTAAACGCAAAAGAAAAAAAAAACACGATTACGTTGGAATTTTTTTTTAAACTGAAAGTTTCTTTTAAAATGTTTATCCATGCAAAATAAATACAACAATACGGGAGAAAAAAATATATCAAACATTTACATCTGTTAAGAAGGGAATGTATTTTTTTTCGTTCCAAAGCGATTTCGTCTTTGGAAATTTTACCATATACCGCTTTTTCGATTTTTTGTCTCCATTACAGGGAATATGGATTATTAATACTAGTGATAACTGAAACATTTATATACAACAAACAAAGATTCATTTAAAAGCGTAAATATCGCAGCCTATGGCACTTCTGCATAAATGGAGATTATAAACATGGAAAAAAAGGACTAATATAATTTTTTTTGGTCAGAGCTCTTCCATAAGATTAAAGATCAATGTTCTGTAGAAATTCACTCGAGCCGGGCTGGGTTTTGGCCGAATTTTAAACTTTTTTCCAGACCGGGCCGAGCTTGGGCCGAAATTTTAACTTTCGGGCCAGGCCGGGCCAATATTTTTCTCGTTCGGGCCGGGCCAGGAAATTTCAGCCCGTGCAGACCTCTAATAGGGATAATATAAAGGGTTTTATTTAATGTTACTAGAAAGCAACAAACAAAGCATGCTTTTTTTTTTTTTTTTTTTTTTTTTTTTTTTTAAATAAAGAATTTTAAAGTTTTTAAACTTTATATGCTAAGGGAGGAGGAGCGGATGAGAGAAACATACATTTTGGCTGGATCTGAGACCTTGTAGTATAGATCAACGTATCCCAATACAGTAGACTCCCTCAAATCCACACAGCTTGGGACCAGAGGTTTTGCGGATTTTAGAACTTTGCAGATTTCTGGTCATTGCTTTGTTTACATTTTTTTTAAAGTTATTTGAATGTAATTAATAATGAAATCAAATGTATAATGAATGTTTAGAATATGCTAAAATATTAAAATAAGCAATAAACTAAAATAATAAAATTTAGATAGTTTTTAAAATGATAAAAATACTAAAAGCAAAGGTCAAATTAATAATCAATAATGTATAATTAAATATTCATTACCATCATGATGAAATGTGTTTTTCCTAAATTATTCAATGAAACTTTCCTCATAAAGGTACATTACTAATTCACATTAAGATCATAAAATAATGAAGCTTTATTTTAGGTTTAGCCAGGCTTAATAACTAAAAAAGCTTGATTAATACATAAATGTATTTAGTAAGATTGTGATTACTAATGATATCAGCAATATCTTTATTTTTTCAAAAATAAATTATTCTTTCTTTATGAAAAGTCATAAATTCAATAATCTTAACAAAAATTACAAATTAAAAAATGTATGGAATTGATATAAAACTAAAAAAGTCACAATGAAACATTCAGTTAAATGTTTCATCGTTTACATCCGTAAAATATGTGCAGATTTTAGGAGTGCGGATTTGATGGAGTCTACTGTATTTATTGTATACAACCCACATTTAAGAAAGACTTTGTGTGTGACCTACCTAATATAAGAGTGCATATCAATATGGAAATTGTTCGATGAACTTTAAATGCTATTGGCTATCCTATACTTTAAAAAAAGCAATTTTTCATATGAAGAATACATTATCAAGAAAAATAAGAATTGGAAAATCCAATCTGTGTAAGTGGAATAATAATTAAAACAACACACAAAGAAAAATACGTTGAATTAGCATCAAAACATAAATTTAAAATAATTAAGATTTGTTTCACTGGTGTTTATGCATGAAGGCATCTATATCAGGGTTAAAACTGATTAATTTTAAGTGATTTTTTATGTGCAGTTTATTTCTGTATGCTTATTTTCCAAAAACAGCAAAATAAAACAAGCATGTTCAAATAAGTATGTCATGTTGAACCTTATCAAGGACCTTAAGGCTGATTTAAATATTTATGGATATTGTGCGTGTATAGTATTTTCATCCAAAAAGAAATTAAAGATTTTCCCTTAAAGTATTATTTTCTGTTGAAATTCTTAAATTTTTTGAACAGATGAAATAAAAGGTATTTTTTTTTTTTTTTTTTTTTTTTTTAGAATAACATCGATTGCCCAGCAATCCAGCAAAACACTCGCCGTGACCCACAAGTGGGCTGAAAACCATAGATTGGAAACCGCTGGTATAGATGATTGATTTTTTATTTTTATTTTTTTTTTTATTTATTTATTTTTTTTTTTTTACCAACAAGCAACAGATAGAACAGAAGTATTAAGATTTTCATAATTTTAAACTGTTTGTGGGGAGGGGGGAGGTAGAGAAAGAATGTGTATATTCATGCAGGGAGAGAGAAAGTAGATATTTCATATGCGAGGAGGGAAAGGAGATTTCACTGAGATTATATAAAACATATGGAAATCTATAAAATAAAACAAAAGCTGAAAAATTCTCTTTCTTTTTTTCCTTTCTTTTTTTTTGGGGGGGGGGGGGTAATTGAGGATAAATTGTGGTTGTAGGACATATATTTGATGACAGAAAAGAAAATCAAAATTGCTTAAAAATGAGTGCGAGGTTACTTTTGAGGGGGGCTTACAGTGAGGATTTTGCATACTTAAAATTAATATTTTCTAAAATCAATTTATTTATCAAAGCACCTCTAATAAGTTAGTAACTCTTTGAGGGGAACTTTCAAACACAATATTAAGAGTAATTACAACTGAAAGTACAATATTTAAGTTCTACTTCACACCAGTTCTATTAATTTAATAGAAAAAAATGTTTTTTCAGTCAGTAATATCAGTTTGTGAACAGGAAAGCTCCAAAGCAGAATATTTTGCAATGTTCTGCAACAAACCTTTAGTTAATCAAAAATCTTCTGTAGAAATAAACAAGAAAAACACAGGGAGATGTTTCTTGTATATGTATAAATGGAATTTCATCTTCTATATAAATACGAAAGACATTTAAATGTTGACACATACACAAAAGAAATTTATTAACAAATTTTAGGATTTTATCCTGATGAATTTTGCAGCTTTTTCTCACAATTGACTAATTATTTTTGCAATATTTTAACCTTGATCAGCTGGTAAATTCTTGCAATTTTTTGTCACAACCAATCATTGAATTTTGCAATAATTTTGCTTGTGACTGATTGGTGAATTTTATGATATTTTTCTTCGACTGATTGCCATATTTTAGGGCTAATTATAGAAAATCATAAGTTTTTTCACATGAATGATCCACAAATTTCATGTTTTTTCTTTCTTTCAATCCACAACCGCCTGGCAAATATCAGGATATTTTCATTATACTCATTGGCATTGTTAAGATTTTTTTTTTTTTTTTGGCAACAGATTGGGATTTTTTTTTTTTTTTTTTTTTTTTTCAATTAATAAATACAGTCAAACCTCCAAAGTTGACCACCTCTTTATGTTGACCACCTCTCTATGTTGACCGAAATTTATTAGCTCGAATGGTCGCAATGCATTTTCAATGGAGGTTTTCCTCTCTATGTTGACCACCTTCGTAAGTTGTATGTTGACCACTTTTTAGTGGGTTCTACTCTCTGTAACTTGACCATTAATGTTTTCTTGAATTTGCTTTTTCCTCCATTTTTTTCTCCCACGTTATATCGCAATTGATAAAAAATAGTGGGAGAGCATGTTTGAAAAAGTCACGATTCTATATTTAATTTCACGTATTGTATGAAGTTTTTTTTCACCATTTGTAAATAATCATATTCATGAGAACTTTTTGTACATTATTATTAAATCGAAATATATATTATATACATTATGTGCATAGTTACAGATGAGCATATCAAGTTGCTTTGTTAGAACTCATGATTCTAAATAACAATTAATATTTTAGCAACTCTTTTCTTTTTAACTTTAAAATTATATTTTCTTCCACTTTTGGAATATCAAGAAATAATGCAAGTATGTTTTTAATAACAATTATCTAGTATGTTAAGTGATCTCTGGAGCCTGCCATCTGGTTGAGAAATAAAGGGATTGCCGAAATACCCATGTGAAATACATTCCGTTCTGTCTTCTGTATATCGGTCCGTGACGGGACCGGACGTTTATTTGCGAATTTTCATTAAAAATGGTGCAAAGAAAAGCTCTAAACGAACTTTAATTAAAGGAAAAAGTGGATCTACTTAATTTTCTGGATAGTAGCAGCCAAAGAAAAACAGCGGAAAAATTTGATGTGAGCAAGACAACTGTAAGCAACATTTTAAAACGCAGGACAGAATATCTAGAAAGATATTCTTCCGAAAACGGGGAGCTCCAAAGAAACGCAGAAAAACATGTCTCGACGCTGTGAAAGAAGCCACGTTTGTTCATTTAAAGAGATGAGATCAATTAATGCAAGAATATTAGGACCCATGCTTCAGGAAGTATAAAAAAATTTGCAAACGAATTTCAAATCAACGACTTCCAAGCGTCAGCAGGTTGGCTAAAAAATTCAAACTACGATACGAGATTTCTCAAAAAGTTTTGTGTGGAGAATCGAATGAGGTTTTAGCTGAAGTGGTGAAGTTAATTGAAAAATTTCCATAGTTTGCTAAAGGTTTTAAGGATGAGGACATCTTTAATGCTGATGAGTGCGGTCTCTTCTTTAAAGCAATGCCTGATAAAAGTTTAGTAATGAAGGGTGATACTTGCAAAAGAGGAAAACTTTCAAAACGGCGTTTTACTGTTCTTCTATGTGCTAGTATGACTGGGGAAAAATTGAAGCCTATGGTGATCGGAAAATACGCTAAACCACGTGCATTTAAAAAAGTAAAACCGGAAGACCTTCCTTTTTTTTGGAGAGCTAATAGATCTGCTTGGATGACCAGTGCTTTGTTCGAAGAATTAGAGGAGGGAAGGATTAGAGGAGTTCGAAGGATTAGAGAAATTGACGCAGAAATGAGGAAAAAGAAGCGGTCTATTCTGCTTTTCGTGGACAATTGCCGTTGCCACCCGGAAGTGAATAATCTCAGAAATGAGAAGCAAAATTTTTGCCTCCAAACACAACTTCGAAAACACAACCTTTAGATCAAGGCATTATTCAGTCATTCAAAGTGCACTACAGAGCTCAACTTCTGAAATGTGTGATTATGAAAGCTCAAACATGTGGTCCATCTGCATTGGCATCGTCAAAAGCTGCGTCAGTAAATGCTTTGAAGGCCGTTCATTGGATTAATTCTGCTTGGAGTAAAGTGACGCAAACTACGATTAAGAACTGTTTTAAGAAAGCTGGATTTGTTACAGCTACAACATCGGTGCAAGAGGTGGAGCTTCCTATATCTCCCTTGCCAGTTTTTGATTGAGTTGATTTTGAAGATTATGTTACTATGGATGATGAGTTAGCAACATCCGCTGAACCAGACCCAGAGACAATCTTTAATGAGATACTCTCTAAAACTAAGCACAGCGAAGACTCTAAAGTACAAGAAATGGATGGCAAAGAAGATGATGATCCAAGTGACGACGACACTGAAAAGTACCCAACACTGAAGGAAGAGGATGTAAAGTGCATGATGGAGCAATTTAAAGATTTCGCTGCAGAAAAATGCCCAAGCATACTTAATGGACTTGTAAACTGTGAAAGTGCTTTTTGTAGTTACTTAATGAACAAAAAGAGGACTCAAACAAAAATTGATTTATTCTTTCAAAAATTATAAAAATGTGCTGAATCTTCGGTCAAAATAAAAATGAGTAAGTGCTAATTTTATTTCTAAATTTTTCCTTACAGATATTAGAAAAGTTTGCTAAATTTTTGCTGATATTGTACTAAATAGTTTCTAAAAATTCCCTAAGTTGACCACCTCCGTACATTGACCACTTAGTTACAGTCCCTTGGGTGGTCAACTTATGGAGGTTCTACTGTACATCTTTTTTTTTTTTTTTTTTTTTTTTTTTTTCCTCCTTTTTAACTTACTGATTAGTTTTGCATTTTGTCACCAGTGGCCAATTTAATTATTGATATTTTCTGTGCACTGAAAGACAAATTTTGCAGCTTTTCTTGAGCTTATAAGAGAATATATAATTTTTATCCAAATTTTGAGATATTTTCCTTTTTTTAAAAAAAAATTATGATCAATTGACAAATTTTATTATATTTTCCTTACATATATAAGCAAATTTTGTGGCTTTTCTTGCAACAGATTAGAAAAAATCCTTTTTTTTTTTTTTTTTTTTTTTTTTTTGCTATTGATTGACAAATTTATTTTTCTTTCTTTTTTCCCAGATTATCCCTTGGCAAAATTTTGTGTATTTTTTCCTATAACAGACTTATTAAATTCATGTTAATTTCTTTCTACCAATTGGCAAACATCAGAGATTTTTTCCATGACTGTTTCACAACCAGCTGAAGAATTTTGCAATATTTTTTAATAAATAATTGAAGAAGTTAACGATTTTTTTTTTTTTTTTTTTTTGCCAGCATCTGACAGACGAATTTCACAGACTTTCCAACAACTGAATGATAAATTTTGTTGAAAATCAGAATTTGAAATGTCCTGCAAAGAAGTCTACTATTCTGCAACATACATTGCACTTTTAAGCATATTCTGATTTATGACAGGAAAGATTATAAAATAAACACTGCACAGCACAAAATAGGATTACTTAACTTGCTGAAATTTGAAAGCAACTGAAAACTAACAGAAAGAAGAAAAAGCTTATAAAAAGATTAGATTAGCAATAAAAGTAACTATGGCCAGCCTTGATGAGAATAAATTAGAATAGAATTGAGAATAACAAGAAATTTTGGTACATCTGTATCTTCATGGAATACATATGGTAATCTAAAAATTTGGCAATCATTTGTTATTTTTCATAAAATAAAACAATGTTGGTATAAAAAACAATCTAGAGAGACATTCTAGAAAGATAATTAAATATATAAATATTAAAATGCAATACATTTGGAATTTTAAAAAACATAAAGAAAAAGTACATTGCACAAGAAAATATTTATTTATATTATTACATGAACATAAAATGTAAAAAAGTTTTAAAAAAATATTAAAAGAAGCTATGATACAGAAAAAATAATACAGAAGTGAATATTGAAGAGCAAAACACAGGTTTACTAACACTTGGTACTTAAAAATCAGGCTGTCTACTAGTATTGTCAATTAAATTTATAGTATTAATTTACAACTAAATAGATGCATCCAAGCCTCAATTTGATCCTTTACTGTTAATTTTGTGTTTTTTACTTTATATTTGTCCTGTAGCTTTTGTACTCTAAAGTGATTTTGTGAATTCTGGGTATTATTAGCAAAAATACATTTCGAAGAGCAAAATTTTTTTCTAAATAGATTTTTTTTTTTTTTTTTTTTTTTTTTTACAAACATATTTTTTAAAAAAAGCTCCGATAATATTTATTAACTAAAGAAGTATATGTTTCAGAACTTAATGTCCAACACATTTGTTCATTTAGAGAATTTCACAGTGTACATGCATGAAATCACTTTATTATATTTTTATTTAAAAATAAAATATTCACTCATCCCCCACCCCTCCCCCACAAAAAAGCCATATTTAAAACTGTATGTGTTTAAAGAGAACTCTATATTTTCAGAGACTGCAATTAAATGCTTAGCACATGTGTATCCATGCAGAAACAAATAGTTACAGACACACAATACTAATTATGAATTATTTTAGATTTCCTTCTTTTTCTTGGAAAATTAATAAACTGCTTTTACATGCAGATATACATAAATTAAAATTACATGAAAATACTATATAAATTAAACGATATTGCAGATTAAAGACAACAAATTAAGATACATGCTAAATACTGTTTGTTTTTTTTTTTTTTTTTTTTTTTTTTTTTTTTCAAATATAAATCTTTTAAATAGATTTTCACAATAGTATATTTCAGATTTCTGTAATCACAAAACTATTAAACTATTATTTTATACAGTATTTTAATATAATTGGAAATTGTGTACACCTGCATATAAAGTGTAATTGAAATGCACTGAATCTGTAAATACTCAAAAATTTCAATAAAAAATGACCATATTGCCACAATTATTAATGCAAAATTTCTGAAAATATTTCAGAATTTTTCAAAGAAAAGGACAAATAACATGTTTGCTTTTCATTGAAAAATTATAATTATATTACGAACATTTATGCAATAGAGCAAAATTGTCTTTTGAATATATTTTCAACAATAAATATTTCTAAAATTTGAAAAATTAGATTTAATTCTATTATTGAACATGGAATTCAGTATTTATTATTAATAATAGTAATAATAAAGAATCTCGACAAGTTTTAAAATCTAAAGTAAGATAATGTTTTCATTTAATACTGATACGGAGTGTCTCCTTAAGAACATCAGATTTCCCCTTGACAGCTTTAGGCGGGCACAGTGCCATTTCTACCCTTTGATTTACAAAATAGCACACTCTTTACTTCCTATCCAAAAAATGAATAACCTTCTTGCCCCTTATCCAGAAAATTAGCATCTTTTTTTTTTTTTTTTTTTTTTTTTTTAAAGTTTTTTATAGTAAAATTTTTCTTATTGAAAAACAGTCATGTGAATTTTAAATATTAAAAGTGGTTGACAATCAGGATTTTATGGTAAATAAAAATTTATTACCAAACTGTATTTATTTAAGCTAGTTCCATGTGAAGAGTAGAAAATGTTTCTTTTTAAAAAATATTTATCGTAAAAGAATATTTTTAAAAATTTCATTTTGTTGCCCACCAATCATGAATTGATGAAAAAATTACATTTTTTTTCTCTTTTATTTATTTTCAGACACTATATCAAAGTTCTGCCAGAAATTTTTTTTGTAGACTTATGTATCCTCATGAAAAGAATACTCCAATTTTAAAAAAAAGTTTCTGAGTATGCACTTATGAAAGCATTCCTTTTACATTTAAAAACATGACAAGAACAATTGCACTTTTTTTTTTATTTTTTTAATGTGTATCAAAAACTTATTTTCAAGATCAATACAGGAAAGAATTGTACTATTATTTTATATTTAAATTTTCTTTTTCTAAAAACATAATACAAATATATATATACACACACCCCTCCAGATGAATGTTTGTGATCCAATTTAAATACCATTTTCAATTTTGCTCAGTGTTTTCAATGTTTTCTTGCCACAGTTAATTTTTCCTTTTTGCTTACTTTTACAGTTATGTTATAAAGATTCTTTAATAATAATACAAATCAGATTTGCCTTTTTAATTTTAAAAGTCAACTAAAGAACATTACATTAACAACTAAAGAACATTACATTACAACTAAAGAACATTACATTAAAAGTATTTTTTTTTTCTTTTTATAACAAAGAAATTTCAGTTCAAAATTAGACTTATTATCAAAGTTTGTTTTGCCAGAAGGTTAGAATTTCAAAAACTATAGATATTAGCACTTCTTTTCTAAATCTGTAGAATAAAAACATGAGATTTTGGATGCTGTAATATAAATCTCCTTATTACAATTACAAAATTTCAATTTGGTACTCTAATTATCTTACGAATTACAAAATCATTGACAGTGATTTAAAACAGAATAATTTTTCTGATTTTAAAAATTATCTAATGAACAATGTTCAATTTTGGGCTTCTTTTTCTATTTACTAGTTCTCTCATTCTACACATAATTGTAAAATACACTTAATTCTGATCAACATGGAATTTTATAAAGCCAGATTCTTGTAAGATAAGGCAAATAGAGGATAGCTTCCATTAAATTTTTATAGGAAAATAATGTAGATTAAAACATTATTTGTGATTTTACAAAATAAAACAATAAAATCAAGAAAATACTATTCACCCAACAGAAAAACAAATATATCAGTTTTTTTTTTTTTTTTTTTTTTTTTTTTTTTCACGTAAAGAATTATCAATCTGGAAGTGTTGAACTTTCATACTCTGAAATTAGTATGATGCTGCCAAATATGATAAATAATAAATTGCCAAGATTTAAAAAAATATATATATAAAAACTAGAGTATATAAAATTTATAACAATAAATTATTTTTATAAAACACTTTTTTAAGATGTAAGAAACATAACAATATATATAACAAATTTTAATATATACTTTAATTTAATAAGTGTGTCTGAAGTTTCAATACTCGTAGGAAATTAATCTGTTTACATATGTATAATAGACCTATAATAATTAAAAAGTTATAATAAATATAAAGTAATTCAAGGAGCTTTCTGTTTTAAAAAATAGGTATGGATAGAAAAAATATGCACATGAAGAGAAGAAGAAGTTAATTGCATTCCAGTAACTGAAACAAAAAGACACTAAATTAAACACAGAAAGCAATTTAAATCTTTCATACAATATATATATGTATATATATATATCACATTGATGTGTATCTATCCTATGTATCTTTTTTTTTATATATACAAAACAAATGAAACCTATAATCATCATTGTTAGGAATAAACTAGATAAAAACACAAATAAATTAAAACGTAATGAAATATTGTTCATAGATATTAAACATCGTGAATGATACCAAAAATTTAAAAAACAAAGATTTTTATCACAACACATAACTTCTATTCATTTTTTATTTATTACTTACTTAAGCCTTGTTAATAAGATTGAATAAGATTTTAAAAATTGATTTTTAGAAGGTTTGAAAAAAGAAAAAAAAATTAAATTTCATTTCAAATATAAATTTATTCTAGTTAATTACATTATCCAGCAAAAAAGAGAATAAATGATATCAATACATGTTGAACTACAACTTAAATTAGTAGTAAAATCCTTTATGATAAGAAATACATTTAAATATTTGTTTATTACAGATACCAACTCATTTTTAGAAGAAATTATAATTCAGATGCATGGACTAAATATTAATCCTTATAGTCTGGATACTAAAAATTAAAATATGATGCAAATCTAGTTCAAGTTTCACCAACTTTTATACATAAAGTTTATCCACATTAACTTTCCAATCTTATGTTATCATCAGGATTAACAAATTTCTCTAAAATCTAAAAGTCAGACCAAAATGTAAGATGCTAATTTAAATTTTTATTATTTTATGATTGTCATAATAAAACAATGGCACTATAAATTTGGTCTGAGAAAGTCACATCCTTTATATGAGCCATGATATTTTACAAAGTGTTTTTTAAAAATTTATATTATGAAGTAATAATAATGTTACAGCGGTACAAAATTATAAATTTTAATTAGCACTAACAAAAATAATTTAATTTTGAATTTTATGAGAAATTGAAAAATAAATGCAAGTAATATACTGACACATAACACACTGTAAAAAATATACAAATTTAAAGCAACTACAAATTTTCACTATACTATGAGCATAAAAAAATATTGTTGATTTTTGTGTATGGTGAGCATGTACATATCTTGCAGTTTTTCAATCAGTATGATGTGTAAGATTATTTTGTGAATTAAGCTCATTATTAAGATAT
Source organism: Maratus speculifer (assembly GCA_964019185.1). Taxonomy (NCBI): domain Eukaryota; kingdom Metazoa; phylum Arthropoda; class Arachnida; order Araneae; family Salticidae; genus Maratus; species Maratus speculifer. The sequence continues at coordinate 235,177,566 of OZ025301.1, read as the reverse complement.
AATGTTTATTTTTTTAAACAATTATTTAGGCTCATTATCACTAATTCAGGGCTTACTCGATAAAGCACACAGTATATTGTTAAAATTTCAATCACCATTACTATTTTTTGTGATGCTACAGTGGCCAGGGATTTGTTAACCCTAATTATCATTAATATTGAACATACAGACATTTAGTAGTAGCATTTAAAGCAAACATTACATTTAGAATATTGCGATTCCATTTAAAATATGCTTGCTGAAATTACAAGACTTTTCTGCTGAATAATTGATTAAATGAGACTATTATAAAAGTAATAAATTTGATTAAAAAAATATTTACAGTAGATTCCATTAAATCCACACAGCTTGGGACCAGAGGTTGTACGGATTTTAGAATTTTGTGGATTTCTGATCATTGCTTTGTTTCCTTTTTTATAAACAGTAATATGAATATAATTAATAATGCAATTGAAACTATAATGAATGCTTGCAATATAATAAAATATTAAAATAATTAATAAACTAAAATAATAAAAATTTAGATAATTTTTAAAATGATTAAAATATTAAAATTAAAGGTCAGGTTAATCAATAATGTATGATTAAATATTCATCATAAAGATTAAATATTCATCATTTTTCCTAAATTATTCAATGAAACTTGCCTCATAAAGGTACATTACTAATTCACGTCAAAATCAGAAAAAAAAGGAAGTTTTATTTTTGGTTTAGCCAGACTTAATAACCAAAAAACACTTAATACATAAATATATTGGTAAGAAGATTATGATTATCAATATCAGCAATATGTTGAATTTTTTCAAAAATAATTGTATTCTTCCTTCATGAAAAAATATGAATTTAGTAATTTTAACGAGAATAACAAATTAAAATACATATAGAATTGATGTGAACTAAAAAAAGTCAAATTTTGCCCTTATATCTGAACGGAATGTTTCATTGTTTTACATCCATAAATTATGTGCAGATTTTAGAAAGTTGTGAATTTTAGGGTTGTGGATTTAAGGGAGTCTACTGTATTATTTATTTTTTATGTCTTGCAATGTGTTTCAGTTAGCATTAAAAATGGAGTTCAGAGCAAAAGTTTTCTGTTCAATCTGGCACAATTTGAATAGAATCGTTGCTCAAGATTATCCATTATATCCAAATAAGAAATTTAGTCATTATTATTATTTTAAGTTCTTTGTTATATCATCTTTCTACAGAAATATAATGACTATCTCAATTCTCCAGTGTATTTTATTTAAGATAACACTTACTTATTATTAAGGTATTATTACATTTATTTAGGAAAATGAACAGTTTTAGAAAGAGATTTTAAGATAAAGATCAGTTTTAAATACAAATTTTAGGATAAAAAACAAATATTCACTAACAAAAACTACAAAATTAAAATTTGAATAATGTAAACTTATTTTTCTAAAGTTGAAAAAAAAATTATACACATAAAATTACATGAATGAAACATTACAGTAATGAATGTGGTAGCTATGCAATAGAAGTGTTGAAGTATTTTAAATAAAAAATTCTACTTCAGAATATTAAAATGAACCAACAAATGCCATAAAATAGATTACAGCAGTACCACTTATTATTACCTTTAGAATATTAATAAAAAACACATATCTCTATGTCTACATTTTTCTGACAGGGTCTTGTTTTTGAGAAATTTTGAACCATTTTTTACTTTTGAAAAATTTATTCATAATTTTGTAAATCTAAAATCAACATTATATTTAGGTTCTTGTTTAGATTTTTATAATAAAGTCTTGATTCAATTAAATGAATGCATGTACTTAGATAGATACACAGATGCGCTCATAAAGCAACTTTTGGAGCATGTATCAGCCATGTCTTTGGTGATAATGATGCTTTTAGAAATCAATTAACTTTTAGGATTTTTTTTTTTTTTTTTTTTTTGCCCATTTCAACTGATTTTAAGATAATACAATTTATGAAGGATACACTAGAATACATTGTATTTTTTCCTTGTGTCTTTCAGCATTTGTGCCATAAAACATAGCAATATTATACAGAATGTCTCATTTGAATACAACTCAGAAAATTACATGTCATACCTGTATGTTTAAGAAAATATGCCATCTCAGAAGGTTCTAGAAATGTTGTCCTTGAGCTTCCAAACACAGCTGAATATGACGCTGGATGTTTTGAAAAGTAGCTGACAGAATCTCTGGTATCTGATCAGGTGGGATCTTGCACCACATGCTCTCAGGTAACTCATCCAGTATATGTGATTTATTAATGCTGACTAACCTTTTTTAAGTGACCCCAATAATAAGTGAGTAGGGGTCAAATCAGGTTTTTTGGACGCCATGGTCTTTGTGAAATTATTCTTTCTATGAAAAATTATTTAACTGCAATCAAGAAGACATTACCGTCACCTCTTGTGACAATTTCATTTTTTAAATATGCAGATATGACATGTAATTATTATTTTTATTATTATTTTCTCCTGTACATTTTTCTGTAATCAACATTTTCTAGAACTATAAACAAGTGAAAAAACGTACATCCACAGAAATCGGAACACCTTCTTTATCGTGTATATAAAGGAAGAAAAATATCAATTTCCTCTCACATACAATACAATACTTATTTATGTTTTCTTTATTAAGAAAAATATATATACATGCACAAATAAAATTAGTTATATGCAATATATATAAATCACATACAATTGCATAAATTATAAAGAAACAAAAGATTTTGTAATTTATAAAATGCTATGTAACAATAAACTTACACTTTAATTATTTTTAAAACAGGCAGGAAATATTGAATATGACACTAACCAATTATAGTAAGCGCAATGAAATTAATAAATATTGACATAAACAGATGAGTGAAAAAAACTCCATGGATAATATGTTGTATTAACCACATCAAAATCACTTTTTGCAGCAAAGACCAAGTGGTTTATGTGTTGGCAACTATTTTATTCCATCATCACCTGTCAGAATAGTAAATCACTTTCAAAAAATAGAAAATTACACAAAAAAAATAAAATATACAGGAATATTTGTTGAATACTATATCAAGTTTGAAAGTAATATCAATAGAGAACACACTTATATCATATTGTAACTGTCATACTTTCTACTACTACTAGCATAAAATGGATAAGCAATAGGAATTAAAATTTTAAGCTGTCTTCCTTTTTTATTTTAATTCCTGGGAAAATTTTTCTTTGCACTGTATGGTAATATGGATATCTATTTTACTTTCTACAAATTTATAATTTTTTTTTCTTTTTGTCTATCATCAACAAAATACCAAAAAAAAAATGTAATATAGAACTAAGCTAGATGCATAAAACAGTTCATACTATTTAACCAAAATTACTCTATACTTACTAGAGGTATGTAAGGGCCTAAGCTAAACCCAAAACCCAAGTTATTTTTCTTCCATCAGACTCAGGCTAGGCCAGACCCAGGCTAATTGTTTTCTACAGACACAAAACAGACATTTTTTTTTTTTTTTAAGCAGAGTTTTGCTTAGACCCCCCCCCCCCCCCAGCTTGGGTTAGGTTGGCATTTTATTTATTTATTTTTATAAAATTAATAGCGATGTTGTGCATTATTTTAACAAAATCTTAAGAAATATAATTTAGATTATAAATTATAGAGAAATATTTTTAAAAATCTACATTTTTTCGAGTTTTAAAATCATGACTTTCTTAAATTGACTTTTTCTTTAATGTAAACAAAATTGATTTTCTTACCACTCTCTGTTTGAAATTAATTGTCTAACTGGTCATTTATATTATTGCTATTTAACATTTCAGACATATAATCAGAAAATAAAACAAATAGACAGCCAGGTGTGCACTTTGAAGAATTTTAATTTCAAAATAATGTTGCTTGAGAAATATCGGCATGCCACATAGAAATCGATTTGGGCTGAACTGGGCCCAGACCGAATTCTTAGATTTCATAATGGACAGATCACTATCAAGTGAAACTTTTAGCTTTTACATTGGATCACACCAGGCCTGGAAATTTTGCCGATGAGACTTTGGAAGTTACAGCAATTGCTTTTCTCAATTCACAAAAAGAAATTAAAATTTACAGCACAAATATAGGAGACATTTTAATCTTCTAGTTCACAATACACTTTTCAGGATATATATCCTTTTTGCTCCATAATGATTGAAAAAAAAAAAAAATCTTTCTGCACAAGTTCAGGCCCATGTATTGGCTTCTTGAGAAACTAATGAAGTTGTTGATATCAAATCTGCATTCGCTGTTATAATCAGATGCCTTTTATCATTATCCAAATTTTCTCTTGCTATTGTCTATCTCTTTTCTTTTTTTAGCATTTTCCAACAAAGTTGAAAAGTGCTTATGCATTCGGTTTGTCTGGACGTCTGTCCGTCTGGCCGGATGGCCGTCTGTCCGCGCTCTAACTCCCGTAAATATACTCAGATTGCCATGAAATTTTAGGACTTTATTGACGTTTACCCTAGCACAAGTCCTATTGAAAATGAAGTTTCTACCATGATAGTTTATCTACAGGGCGAATCAAAAGTTTCCCATTACATTACGGCCTATGGGGGAAAAACGTTAATATACTCGGATTGCCATGAAATTTTAGGACGTTATTGAGGTTTACCCTAGCATGAACCCTACTGAAAATGAAGAATCTACCATGATTAGTTTATCTACAGAGAGAATCAAAAGTTTCCCATTACATTACGGCCTATGGGGAAAAATCGTTAATATAGTCGGATTGCCATGAAATTTTAGGACGTTATTGACGTTTACCCTAGCACAAGTCCTATCGAAAATGAAGTTTCTACCATGATTAGTTTATCTACAGGGCGAATCAAAAGTTTCCTATTACATTACGGCCTATGGGGAGAAATCGTTTCAAAGGAATTTTAAAGATGTTATACCCTGTCAAACATATTAAAATATGCATTCTATAAAATATAAGGTGAAAATGTAGCTATTATTCATTTACAGGGCCACACAAAAGAATTCCATTAGATAATGGTAAAAGGGGGAATTGTGTGTGACATATTTTAAATATATTAAGCTTTTTCATGTATAATAAAATTGATATATGTCACTGAAACTTAATATAAATTATACACTACTGTCTTGTGTAATATGAAGTACATAGCATTCACAGGGCCATACAAAAGATTTCAAATAGTATATTCTTTCCGAAGTATCGTATATATGTCCGATGATGGCTGATTGAGGGATGAAGTGCATTTTAATTATGATATTCGCGTTTATATTTCGCTAAATATATGCACATTATATGGTGTGTATAAATGTTATAGTTGATATACAGGGCTACCCAAAAGAGGTCACCAACGTTACTGAATATGAGCGTAAATTATTTAAACGTGGTTCTTAAATAAGCTATGTATTTTTACGCTGAGCTGCATTCAATTTACTGAGAAATGTTTGCGGAATATAGATAAAGGGATATACAGGGCCACGCAAAGAATTCGGTACATGGACGCCTATGAATGATGATTTATAAGAATGTGATTTCAGTTGTTTAAAAAGTGTTTTAGTTTACAATAAATTTTAGCCTAATGCTGACTTGTAATAAAGGTACAATGTAAACTACAGGGCTGAACAAAAGTATTCAAGTATGTTTCCATCTAATAGTATGAATTGCTGAAAAAGAAATTTCAAGCTACTGGGTATTTTCTTGCTAAGCTAAATTTTCCCATTATATCAACTGACATATGAAATACAGGGCTGTTCAAAAGTACTGGAATACATATTTGGGTACATTTGGCTATACACTATTATTTCCCTAAATAACAAAGTTTTGTTAAAGATTTCATTAAGTGTTGGAAAGTGCTTCATAATCTATGCTTAAAGCATGATTTTTCTTACTTGTTTTTAAATCTCATGTATAAGATGAGTATTGATATTTTTTCTTGATTTACCATTAACATAACTGTTTTAAAAGTTGTGTGAAAGAAAATTGTTAAGGATCTATTGTTATTGCGCTAAATATATATAGCAGGTACAATACTACCCCCCCCCCCCCCCAAAAAAAAAAAAAAAACATTTAGACATAACAAAACTATCATGTCATTATCTACAATGATGTCATAAGAATATTGTTCATTTATTGTTGAAAAACTTGCTTTATGAATATCCATGGTTATTTTTTTCCCGTTCATGATTGAATGAATCTTTACGGCTTATTTATTTTTTAGTAATGCGATATTAAATTATGAATGTCAAATTAATTTCAATGGGTGTTATCTCAAAATATACATAATTTTTTTTAATGTAAATTAGAAACAATGCTTTTATGTTGAAATAAAACATTTTGGTTTAGGTTATTATTACAATTAATTTTATATTTATGTAATTGTGTATATGAAAAAGTAAAAAGATTGCAAGAAAAGATTTTGTCAAATTTCTTTACTCGCCGATTACCTGTGCTGGAAAAATACATTTATTTATTGTATTTTAAATGAGATGAATGAATCTGATATACATATTTTTTTATCTGTGTTTTAAATAAAAGTTATGTATTTTAAATGAAATAAGTTATAGTTTTATGTTTCAAATGAAACGATGGCAATGGCATAAAATTTGGCAAACCTGCACTAGTCTAGCATAAAAGTACCAAAATTGCACATAAAATTGTGAGGTGGGAAGACCTGGAAGTGTTGATGACATTGGGCTTTTATAATATAGACGATAACCGGAAGTGCAGGTTAGGCTCTTCTTGCTGTTCAATGTTTTCATACATTTTTCAATCAAACTCAGACCTATTGTATGTGTCATGATCTTCTAATGGACATTGTTGTCATCACTACTGTTCTCTTGTTTGCTGTTTTTAGCCATGTCTGCAATCATATAATCTGTAATTTCTTGCTGTTTATCTGCAGTCATTCACTCAGCAATATTTGTTCCCCAAAAATATTTCAGAAAGTTATGCCGGCCTCTACAAAAATGTGTTCACAGGGTGAGTCCTAAAAATAAGCACCTGCAAGCACATCTTTAAAGAAAAATAAGCACCCATTTATGCACTGCACACATATATAAGGCCATAGCTAAAAGTGAACAATAGGGGAGGGGGGGGGGGGTCATGAAAAAGTAGAGGAGACTCATATTTTCTTTCTCTGATGCAGAAAGCTAAATAAGTGCATATTCACATTGTAGGTACTATTTTTCTAATTAAACTGTTGTAATAAACTAATTTTATGATAAGGAAAAAAAGTATGAAGATAAAAACATCAAGTGTATAATTAGTGCAAAATTAAACATGTTAACTTTATATGTGCATATAAGATGATTGAGTATTGAAACCTTTTAGTTACAATTTAGTAATTCTGCAAAACTGTGAAAGGACCTCAAAACTAAATTAGATTTTTAACAGAATTTTATTTGAATTTTCAGAACAGAAATTCATTTAGTGACCTTTGAATCTTTTCCAGGGAAGGCTCAAAATGTTTTAGAGGGGGGGGGGGGGGTTTGAGCCTCTCTAGCTATGGCCATGTACATATGTGTCGATATCTTATCTAGTCAATCTTGAAGGAAGAAATTAAGACAATCAGTTTTTTATTGAAGTTTATTTATATCTGTCAACCTCTCAATATGATAAGTAGCAGCATGCCAATTCTTTAAGGTGGAGATTAGTTAGTGTTTTTAAGGCATAGAATTCTCAAAAATTGAATGTGTAAGTGCGCGTGTGTAACAATCTTAAGAATTGTAAATAGAAAAATATCTATCTTTGCATGTGTGTGTTCATATGCGCAAATACACTCCAGTGTTGTACATGAAAACTAATTAATTCTACAAAAAATATAAAAAATTATTTTCATGTAAAATTTTTTACTTAAATACTATTTGTAGATCGATGATCATTTGATGATATTTGCAATTTATTTTGGTTGATCATTTGATGATATTTGCGACTTAATTTGGTCGATCGTTTGATGACATTTGTGACCCATTTTGGTCAGCCGTTTGACGAAATTTGCGATTTATTTTGGAACTACTTATTCAGCCACAGACTGATAAAATTATCTATTTCTGCAAGGTTGCGACATTGTGATAATTTTTCAAATATTCGATTTTTTCTTCCTAATTTTAACTGGTACCAAAAATAAGCACCTTGTAAGCAACGCACCCTGTGTGTTATCACCAGCTTCATTTTTATTTCTGGTATCATAATCTTGCATGGTGATTACTGTGGTCATTTGCTTAACCTCTTTCCATGCTTCGACAATCCAATATATAACATCCAAGTCAAAACAATGCAGGCTTAAGGAAAATGCACAACAGATCTTTCAGTGTAATCTGTTTCAGATATTCAATTCTATAACTAGTAGATCTTCAGTGAGTTTTCCTACCAGTTTCTTTCTGCACTTCTTTTTCTTATTCTCAAGAACACTTGGACTGAATTAGCGAAATTGCATTTGGTGGGAAAATATATATATTGAACTCTCTAGTTACTCTTTCCCAAACAGCATGGAGCATTGTCAAAAAATAGGACTGTTTCTCTTTTTAATTTCTTGTTCTCGAAAAAAAAATTCCATTTTAGGGATAAAATTCTCATAAAACCAACCTTCAAATTCCAATACTCATTCATGCCTTTTTCTGGTTCCTGTAATACATAAAAAAACTTGAATAATTAATGCTTATAAATGCTCTAGATTTTTTTTTTTTTTTCTTATGATGATAGGTTTTAATTTCAAGGTATTGAATGTATTACAACAACCTAAGCCTGTTAAGCTTTCCTTGTTTTTCTTACAACCACGAGTTGATGCATTGCCTTTTGAAGCTAAGATTTTCAATGGGAGAATATGAAAACTGAATTACATTTCATCACAGTTAAACAGTTGATCTTTGCACCAAATTTTTTTCTTTGTTAAGTTTTAAGGTCTTCCAAATTTAACAAGTTCTTAAAAACTATCTGCTGATTCTGAAGAAGTTATATTGAATTGACGGATTCCGTATCATTTCTCCAGCACTTGCAGAGAAGGACTCAATTTAATAAAATATCTAGAGAAAATCCAGACCTCTTGACTGAAGTATCAGTTCGGAAATTGAATTTCCCTTTTCTGGCAATTGTATCAGACACAGAAATAAAGCTTCTGAATTTTTTTTCAAATTCACAGTATTTCATTGTCTTCCTAGTACAGTAAAACCCCGATAATTCAGATTAATTGAGACCAGACCCAATCCGGATTATCGAAAATCCGGATTATCCAGAGACTTAGAAAAAAAATGAAATAAAATTAAGCATATTTACGGAAAATCACTTTTATGTTAAACTTATCTAGACACACAGCAGAGTGTCAGCCAAGTTCACAAAGTAAAAGGCGACACACCGGCCATGGGTTATATTACCCGAACCATTTCGAGCCACTTTTGACCCCTCAATAACTTAAAATCAATTTGACCTACACACTTGCACTTTTTTTGTGTCGTGTAAGACCATCTTCTAATTTCTGAATCCTAAACATTTTTTAAAAAATCTTTTACCATTCACGAGAAATTGACGTCTGAAAACCACTATTTTTACCACTGACTCACTCATAGAAATGTTTGACTACTTCCAGGTGATTTAGGAAGTTGAAATTTGGTGTGGAGGTAGGTTATTGGATCTATAAATAGGAAAAAATCAGAAATCACCATTAATTAAACATTAATGGTTGGTTAGAGGATAAATTATTGAATTACAATGGAAGTTTATGAGAATTTCACAAAAGACCAGAAATAGTGCCAAGTTGGCGTCACTTTTGGCGAGTATCAGGGCTAATTTCTGAAACTACTGAGCCGATTTCAAAAGTAATGATACCAAAATGATGGTATTCACCCCGGTTCAAACATAGACTATATCTTATGTCTGTGCCACTAACCAAAAGAGGGTTCAGAAGCAAAAAACATTCTAAAAATGTGATTTTTGTTTTATTGAAGGGCCTAGAAGCACAAAATTTCACATATTAATTATTTATAAGATATAAATGTTTACTAATGACATTTGCTAAAAAATACCATACTTAAAAAAGGTTGGAAATCCGCGAAGAGCATTCTGAAAACGTTCTAAATAGCGATTTTAAAGCAATCTCAGCAAACAACAAACCGATCTTAAAAGTAATGATATCAAAATGATGGTGATAGTCCTTGCTCCAATAGAGGCTATATCTTATGTCGGTTCCACTCATCCAAAGGGGGTAAAAGAGCAAAAAGCGTTCTAAAAATGCTATGTCTATATGTTAAGGGCCTAAAAACATAAAATTTGGCATGTTCATTAATTATAAGATATAAATGATCACTAAGAACATTTGTTAACAAATACAAGATTCAAAAGGGGTAAAAATGTGCGAAAAGCATTCTAAAAACTTTCTAAATAGCAATATTTAAGCAATCTTGGATAGTTAGCGAACCGATTTAAAGAAAAAAAAAGATGCCAAAATGATGGCGACAGTCCTTGCTCTAACAAAATTATTGGATAAATTACCAGATTACAATGGGAATCTATGGAAATTTGGCAAAATACCAGAAATAGCGCCATGTTAGCATGACTTTTGGCGCATAATTTTTGTCGTCAATGTAGCGATATTTCGCCAAGTTGGCTACAAATGTTTTTGGTCGACGAAATAATCAAGTAGTACCCAATCACGTAAAAGAAACATCCTTATTAGTGGAATTTAAAGGAATATAAGCAGTCCTAATGTTAAATTTTTTAATTTGACTGAAAAAAACAGTGAAAAAATGCAGGAAAAAGCTGAAAGATTAATTAATATTAAAAAAAACTAATTTAACTAATTCAACCTATTTATTTCAAAAAGGAAACAAATACCTACTTATTTGACAAAAAATAATGATATCCTATCAAAAACATGAATGTGAAAAAATGCCAAGTTCGTTAAAGGTTTCGCTCAAGAAATGATTTGACAAAAAATAATGATATCTTATCAAAAACATGAATGTGAAAGAATGCCAAGTTTCCTTAAATGTTTCGCTAATAAAAGAAGTGAGATCTAACTGCAAACCAAGTTCTTTCGGAGCTCCTTAAATCATAACTCCTGTCATGCATAATATTATTCAATTGCTTAAAATGATTTGTTATGTTACTTGTTATTCAATAGAGCGACTTGGCAAGTTTTCAGCTACCAACTTTAATCTTTGAGTCGGAATACAATTTAATCTAGAATCTGATTGGCAAAGATCTAGTCAATCGAGTGTTGGAATAAGTATATTGAAGTTAAGGTGCTGATAAGTTAAGGGAAGGATCAACTTTAATTTCTGATTAACTAAATAGAAAAAATTGAATAAGAGAAAACTTGCCAAGTCGCTCTATTGAATAACAAGTAACATAACAAATCATTTTAAGCAAATGAATAATATTATGCATGACAGGAGTTATGATTTGAGGAGCTTCGAAAGAACTTGGTTTGCAGTTAGATCTCACTTCTTTTATTAGCGAAACCTTTAAGGAAACTTGGCATTCTTTCACATTCATGTTTTTGACAAGATATCATTATTTTTTGTCAAATCACTTCTTGAGCGAAACCTTTAACGAACTTAGCATTTTTTCACATTTATGGTTTTGATAGGATTGAATATTTACAGACAGAAAAATGTTTACTTTGTGATAAAAAAGTCGAAAAGATTTCAGAAAAAGTTTTTTTTTAATTCAAAATATGACGATGAAACAAGTTAGTGTTATAGAAATCAGCAAAAATGTTTCTCAAGCTTGGAAAAAAAATGGCCAAATCGATCCCGATTATCGGGGTCCGGATTTGCAGGGTTCTACTGTATTACTATAATTGGCTTATCTACACTAAACTTTTCAATCTGAACTCTATCTAAATATCCAACACCCAGAAATGTAATACTTTTAATGCACTACATGGACAATGATGATTTGTGATTTTAGATGTTTTATTAAATATGTAGAAAAATACATGAGGAATTATTCTGAAACTTCAAGCATGTAAATAGCACAGTAGATGTCATATATTTCTGCGAAGATTTTTTTCTCAAAGCTCCATAGGGGACTGTCAACAAATTGAAGAAAAACAAATATGTTTTGGGTAAGCCTATAAAAACTAATGTCACAAAAGCACTGAAACTTTAACATGAAATAAGGAGGTTTCTTTTAATAAACTGTGTTCATTTTTATGATGATAGCATGTATATTTGTGGAGAAATTAAAATTTAAAAAAAAAAACAATCCCAAATTTCACAAAGTATTTTGCTTATAATTTGCAGAGTTTTCAATGTAAAAAACTGTTGTTTCAATGAACTATGAAAAACGACAATGTACACAATATCAGTAATGTAATGAAAATTAAAAAATAATAAATACTGGATGAAAAATTAACAGGTTTACTATGTAATGTTTCACTGTGCAAGCATGAATACAATCAAAATACAATTTGCATGTGTCAGCTAAATATATAAAGCAACTTTTGTGAAAATCGCAAAAACATAGCTTGAAAATTCTGAAAGTAATTTTGATAAAATAAGTTCAAAATCCTATGTTTTCAAAAGGAAGCAAAAAGATGAGGGGCTATATCTAAATATAATAATACGCATAAGTTGCGTACATGCAACATATACTATATTTGAATACAAACCCTTATTTTTTTGCTTCCTTTTGGGAAAAGCGGATACAAACTTATTCCATTGATGACCACTTTCAGGATTTACAAACTATGCCTTTGAGACTTTCTCTAAAGTTGCTCAATATAGTTAGCTAATATGGGTTATGCACATTAAATTGTGATTGCATTTGCACATGTATAGTGAAACATTATTTAGTGAACTTGGACATTTTTCATCCAATATTTTTTTTATTTTTTAATTCTGTTTGTACGGTATTGCGTACAATGTTGTTTGTTATGATTCCTGAAAAGAATATTCTATTACATTAAGAATTCTGCAAATTACAAGCAAAACACTAGGTGAAATTTGGGATTATTTTTATAGAAACCTTAATTTTCTCCACAAATATGTACTATCCTCATACAAATTAACACAGTTTATTACAAGCTTCCTAATCATTTGTTAAAGTTTCAATACTTTTACAAGTTTTTATAAGGTTATCTAAAAGTTATCCATTTTTCTTCATTTTCACAGTCCATTTAAAAGTTTTGGGAAAAAAATCTCCATAGAAATATATGATGTCCATCATGCTGTTTACATGCCTGAAGTTTCAGAATAATTCCTCATTTTGTTTATTTATTTATTTATTTATTTTATTATTATTTTAACAAAACATCTAAAATTATAAATGATCATCATTAACAATATAGTGCAGATTGTTCTTTATGAACTGTTTGAGTGCATCCATTTTTATACTGAAACAATAATTCTTTTCTGTTTTCTTATCTCTCGTATTCATTTTAATTGAATGATATTTTCAAAAAACACTTTCTTATTGCGCACAAAAATGAAGCAGGCAGAATGTGAATGACCAATTGCTAATGTGACAGGTATCATCTACTGGTCCTTATGTGGGAGAAAAATCCTTAGCAGAAATACCTGCATGTATACTGAAGATCTTTTACAACCAATTTTTCAGCTTAAATAATTTCTCACAATTATGATTTTAGAACAACAACAAGCAAGACTTGCTTTTGATTTCTGAAAAGAATTATTTGCTTTGGCTGAATATGGATGCTTTGTTTATTTTATATGTGAAAATTAATGTTAATAAATTATGTTGACAAAATGTGAAGAAAAAACTTAAATGCATCATTGCCTTATACTGTTACCTACAAAAAAAAAAAAAAAAAAAAAAAAATTAACAAATTACAACTATTTGGAACATGATTCTTTCAAAGACTAAAATTTAAGACTTATAAACAAATTCTATATTTTAAAACATTCTCCTTTTAATCGATCAGTTCAACATTACATTGTTTCCTTTTTCATGATCATTGCACATTTTGTAATATGTGGGATTGATAATCAGACCTCGTTTTTTGCTTTAAAAGATGATATTTCATGCAACATCTTTCTTTGGATTTATTTTTTTCTATGTCTGATAATTTGTGTCTACCATTTTGGAATTTTTTTATTTTCTTGTTTATTAATAATGACCTTTTTTCCCCTATAGAAATAAAAATTCTGCTTAAATGCAAAGAATTTTGTAAAATAATAATAAACATCATTTTTATGATGATCAAAACATGGCTTACGTAATAACAGTGTCATATTTATATATTCCATGGATTAAACGTTAACAGGGGTGGGAAAATACATCATTTTGCTTACCAGTGTCAAGTGGATTTTCCAGCAAGGCAAGTGCATTTTTAGTTTTTCAAAAACTGTAGGCAATAGAGACATTATCAAAGACACTGTTTTAATCTAGATATACTAACTTCCCAAATTATTACAGTGTAAATATGGTACTAAGTAAGACAGTAAAACCCCGATAGTTCGGATTAACTGGTACCAGACCCAATCCGGATTATCAAAAATCTGGATTATCCGGAGAATTAGAAAAAAAATAAATTAATTAAAACATACTTACAGAAAATCACCTTTATGTTAAGCTTATTGAATATTTACAGACAGTAAAAATGTTTACTTTGCTTTATTCTTCCAAAAAGATTTCAGAAAAAGTTTTTTTTATTCAGAATACGACGACGAAACAAGTTAATGTTATGGAAATTAGCCAATCGCTTCTCAAACTTGAAAAAAAAAAAGACCAAAACGATCCGGATTAACAGGGTCTGAATTTGCGGGGTTCTACTGTACTCTTATATTAAGCTTACCTCTGTTGTATATGTTTCCTAATAATATAGAGAAAATGTATTACAAAAATGCATTGTAGTAATAGTTATTTTGTCTGTAACTACGAGCGATTTTGTTATAACTATTTTCAACTGCGTGTGCGTTGCATCTTGCAGGCTGGTGAAATAAATCCTTGGCTGATAAGATTTTTGAAAAATTTCCCACCCCTGAACATTAATATTCCTGGACTAATTATAAACAAATTTTAAATAAAATTTCAGATTTACAATTTTTGGTACTGTAAACTTAACTTGTAAACATCGTACATTTTTCAATTTTTAGATCATGGTATAGGGAAAAAATGTATTTTTAAATACAATTTGTTGGAAAGCTGCACCTCAAATTATTTTGGCACTATTAATTTTTTTTTCTTTGTCATTGTGGCAACAAAGGTATTTCATTTTTAAACATTAAACATGGAGCAATCAGAAGACGAATAAAATCTGGATATCATTTCAGATATGCTTGAGGTATCTCTAGTCTCGACTGGCAGAAACAATCAGTTTCCAAATGGTTAAAAACTAAAATAACTTGATATGCTAATTTCCTTTTTAAATTTTGATTAGGAAATGAACCATTACTTGAAAGTAAAATTGTTTTAATATTAAAAATTAAAACAGATTATTAAAATCTAGAAAGTTTTTGTCTTAAGGCTTATTATCAGAGTGCTTTCAATTTTCATCTCTTTATGTTAATCTACACAACATTTAAAAAAAATACCTTCTTTGTAATATGGCAACTGGAACTCAAAATCAAGATTTATCTCATTAGTGAAAGATGCATTTTTCTCAAATTTCTCATAATAAAATTTCCTTTACCAAGGGTAAACATCATGAGGAGCTCATTAATTTTAAATACACAAAAGGATGAAAGTATTTCTAAAAAGTAGCAGTTATTTTTCTTCTTTTTTTCTTAAATTTTAGTAGAAATAACTTACATCCTGAATTATAGAAAGTCAATTTCGTATGTTCAAGTACAAAAAGGACAAAATGAAAAGTCTTAATTTTTCATGATGAAATTAGTTTTCCAATTTAAAATATAAATTTAAAACACACATTTAACACAACAAATTTAAAACACACATTTAACAATGGTAACGAGTTCCTATATTAGAAAATATATATAAATTGCAAATACTTATAGATAATATTATTCTATTAGAGATTTAAAGTTAATAAAAGTCATGTTTTATTATTAGTATCAGAATGTTTGAAATGTTACAAAATATAGCTGTACAAACAATGCATCAAACTGTTAAAATTTGTAAACTTATAAATAATTTTAAAAAATCCATTTTTAAATTAATATATATTAAAGTTGCCAGATTGTGCATTTTTTATTTAAGGGTCCTGTCCCTGCTCGCAAGCTAATGCCATTCCTATGGGGAGGCATTTTTGTAATAACTCTTTCGCATTTTGACATTTTCAAATAATTTTTTTTTGCATTGGATAGCTGAGGTCCCTCTCAAGATCGCTCCTTGATTACTTTTTCGATTTTGACTGTAGGCCTTTTTTATAGTCACTTTCACTTTTTTAACCGGTTCTGAAAGTGAAAGTAACTTTATAAAAAAACATCTGCAACCAAAATCAAAAAAGTAATCAAGAAGAGAGGTACCTCAGATATCCAATGGAGAAAAAAAAATGTAAAATGCGAAAGAATTATTTGAAAAATGCCTCCCCATAGGAATAGCATTAGCTCGCGAGTGCCTTCGCAGGCAGGGACAGGACACTTAAATTGCATGTCTTTTAGTCCTATTATGTGTTGTATGATCAAATTTGTCCCATACGATGATTTCTTACTTATTTTTACCATATTTGATTTTTAATAATTTTAATTATCTTCCTTTTTTGCTTCAAAAAATTTTGTTATTTTCCCAAAAAAGTTACATGAATGCACAACATATGTAAAAAGCGATCAGGATGATTTTTGATCAGGATAACAAAAAAAAAAAAAAAACTTTGGAAAGTTGTTTTAATAAGAGCACATGCACAAACACTTAAGTCTAGCGGCTCACCACAGTATCTTTGTACTATAAGGCAGATTGCACACTGAACAGACAAGCAACAATAAAAAAACATGAGTCGAGAAATATTTCACCCTCTTGAAAAAGCAGAAACTGGTTTGACCACTAGAATTTATCTCCTGTATTATCCTTTTTGATGCTTGTCTGTTCAGTGTGCAATCTGCCTTAGAGAAAGTTAAATGGATCTGAATCAATCGAATGAATATCAGCTCAAAACCAGTTTCTTGTCGATGTGTGTACGATTACCCCTGTTGCATTTTTTACTGTTTGTTTTGTTCGTTCTTTCAGACTGAATTGTTTAATATTCCCTTTTTAAGCACAATTACTTACTAAAAACATTAATCACACATTCAAAATATTTTAACATGATATAAAAATTAATGATGTAAGAGATGGGTATTATTTAACATAACAGATAAATATTTTTAATATTAATCTAAAAAATATTATTCAGGAACAGATTAACAAAAAGTTCCTGTTATTTTGGAATGCCTTGTAGATAAGCATTAAAAATAAAAAAAAGTAAGGCTGAAAATTTTTTTTAGGAATATATTTTTATCGAAAAATAAAAATTAAATTATTAAAAAAGCTATTTTCTAACGAGTAAATTTCATCTGGATCTAAGATAAAGAGTTTTTACAACTGCAGAAAACAATCTCCAACAGCATTAAATAGCTTTGGAGAAAGAGAGAAAAGCAGATGCATGAAAAGCCACCAGACTTTTCTTTCTATGTATCAGCATCACTGTTCATCTGCGATCCCAATACAGGGTTTGATTTTCAGGGCAGGATGGTGGAATTTGCGCCCAAAATTTTGAAATCCCACCCAAAAAATATCATGGACGGGAGGCTCCTGCCAAAAAGTTACCATTTTTTTTTTTTTTTTTGGAAATGTTACATTTTGAAACTACTATCAAACTCCTGCAAACACTTTGCAAATTTTGTGATAATTTCATGATGAAAAACTACTCATTTGACAAAAAACTACTCATTTTGACAAATAATCGCGAAAAAAATATTAAGCTTTGTCAAAGGATTCTTTAAAAAAAATGAAATTTCGTCAAATGATCGCGAAAAAAATCAAATTTTCGTCAAATGATCCTGGAAAAAATGTGAATTTTGACAAAATTTTGCAAGGAAAGGGGAACTTCATTAAAAGATCACAAAAAAGAGGCAACATTCGTTAAGGGATTGTAGAAAAAAACAAAATTACATCAAAGACTGGCAGAAAAAGATACTCTGTAGAAAATGGCAGTCACAAATATTGATGTTTGTTATTATAAGTATAATTTTTAATGTAGAATGATAAACTGAACTAATTTGCAGACCACACTCAGTCTAAAACGACCTGAACCAGACACAGTTTACTATACTTGCAACAAAAAATAATTAGCGACAAGAGAGGGGTCTCTCTCTCCCCCCAATTCCCCTTTTGCTGTAACCTTTTTAAAAAAATGCTGAGATTTTTTTTTTTTTTTTACACAGAATTACATTAAAGACATGAAAAAAAAAAATGTATGGTTATTTTTTGCAATAGATTGACGAAATTCTCAGATTTTCCTTGCATCCAAGCAAAAAATTTCCCAATATTTTCCCGCAACTTACAAATTTAATGATTTTTTTTTGATCGATTGATGGTTTTCACAATATTTTACTATAACCAGTCATCGAATTTTGCATTATTTTTTCTGCAGATCGATTGACAAGTGTATTTATTTCATGGCTGTATTAGTGTATGTATATTTCTTAAAATAGCACGTAAAAATATTAGTGGGTCTAAAAGTTTTTTTCTCCCTCCTAAAATGCTCAACTCCCCTCCATCCATAAATGTTGGTAGGGAGACTCCTTTCCTTGGAAAAATTGAATTTCAAGCCCTGCAATACATTGAAAATGAGTTTGGTCTGGACTAGGGAGTCAATCAGAGCAATTTTTGTCTGTTTAATACCTCAATTGATCACCTGATAAAATTTCTCAAAAGCTATTGGTTGTTTACAAACATATATCAGTAGATATTTTCAAGTGGAGCTATGTGTATTGTATAGTTATTTGAAAAAATCTCATTTAGATTCTTGTCAGAAGTTATTTCATCTTTTCAATGTTTTATAATGCTCACAATTACAAATATCAAAATATTAGATCAGTTTTTTGAATAATGAAAACTACATTTATTCAAACTAATGATTGGAATACTGAAAATGAAATGGGGAGAAAAGAACTTTTAATCTTAGAGCATGTGAAAAAGAGGAAGTAAGCGTATAATCACAGTGACACTTGTAGGTTTAAAAGCAATATGATAATGTCAATCATCTTTGGTCATAATTTTAATGTGAAAGAATCTGTGTAAGAAGTGGTGAATTAAAGAGATTTATGGATTTAGTTGTTGATTAATTTTCTTTTGACAATTGTAATTATTTTGAAAAAAAAAAAAAAACTTGTACATACCAAATTTGCTTGGATGAATTACATTTTATTAAAAGTGTATAAATAATATTTTATGTTCTTCTGGGATAAGCTTTAATCAAGCATTGATAGATACAGCTCCTGGGAAGTCAAACTTCAAGTCCAGGTACCAATGAAATGAAGATCAATTTTCTCTTTATAACAAACTGTGTGGTTAAAATTGTGTTAATTTTTATGCAGGATATTTCTTATTATCATTTACAAAAAATTAATTTCTAAAATGTTAGTTTTAGCGGCATAGTACAAGTTGCAAAAATGTTTTCATCTTTGTTCTTCATCATATAAAAATCAATTTACATTAAAATAATTAATTTTTTTATTAATTTGAGAAATTAGTAAGTTGAGAAATAATAAATTTTACACAATGTTCTTTTAGTTATAAAATTTCATATAGCTTTTTATAGAAAAAAAATATCTGTGTTTCAACAAGTAAAACTGCAAACAAATTATTCTCATCTTATTGAATTATGATACTTATGAATTTTTCAAATGGGAAAAAAGTGTTTTTAGAGCAAGAAAATTCTGATAATGCATGAAATAAAAAGTATCATAACTAGGTAAGTTTCTATCTTGCAAAAATTAAGTTTTTAACCATAAGTGGATTTTGATGATGATAATCTATCTCAACCAAAATAGTGTCTATACTTATGTCAAAAATTATTCAAGATATCTTGTTTAAAGGCCTTAT
This sequence comes from Maratus speculifer, assembly GCA_964019185.1. Classification (NCBI taxonomy): domain Eukaryota; kingdom Metazoa; phylum Arthropoda; class Arachnida; order Araneae; family Salticidae; genus Maratus; species Maratus speculifer. The sequence goes on along the minus strand of OZ025301.1, from coordinate 235,157,628 downwards.
AATTAAAATATCTGTTGATAACGTAGTGATTGATTAGTTATATGTTACAAAGTAACAGATTGTTGAAATATGTTACCTGTGCAAGTATGGAACGACGTAACCTGATAACCAACAGTACTCTATTCCCCACCTCTAATGGTAGTGCAATAAAACCACCTAGTGTTAATGCAAATCTTCCTTTCTTTCTGAAATGAATCTAGCAATCCTAATATATATATACATATAACCAAAATGCATTTTTTTAAGTGCTAGTATCTGGACATATAAGATGCAGTGCTTGGTAATGTCATTATTCATTACATCTCTACTGAAAATTCTAGGTCAAATATGGAAATATACAAATAGCATAGAAAGCAGTAGTTACTTAACTGTCTAAAATAAAACCTTTACTTCGATGACAAACCTCTTTTATAGCAATTTCTATATCGAGCAAATTTAACCAAAGTTAATTTTTAAAAATCAACTCATAAACACTACTTTGAAAACACCTACAAATTAAAGTAAAATCTATAATGCCCATCTTCTACAAAGCTAACCATGTAATCTGGCTTTTTTTTCAACTTCAATTTGTATGCTATCAATATTTTAAAGTGTTTTAAGTGAAATAAGTTTTTTCCTGTATTTTACAACCAATACTAATAATGTCTTAATGGCATAGAAGATGATATAATACATTTGAATTGCAAATATTTCAAGTTCAAACATTCAGTTAAATATCAGAATTCAGTTTAAATATTTTTACATTAAGACTATACAATCACTCTATCACATTCAATAGATTTTTAAACAAAAATTAATTTTAAAAGCTCATATATCAATTAATATTTCTAACAACAAAAGGATTTTAACACAAAATAACTTAAATACATAAATATTTCATGTTGTTACCAAAAACAAGATATGAAAACCTGAGAAAAACAGAACGAAGTTCCTCAAACAAGTTCTCCTCACCTTGGAAAAGATGCCGGAAAGTTTCAATTTTTTTTTCATTTTAAATGAATACAACTAGCTTCTTTTGCATCAACGTACCATAACCAATGAGCACTGAAAATAATGTGGCAGGAATAAAATACATGTTACACATGCAGATACAAGTTCTGCGAAAAATGGAACTATATCAAATCATAAATTTTGATTTTATATGACAAATATATATTTAATAACAGCAGTAAAAAAATATGTTAATAACAGTTTAATAATTCATACTTATAACTTTATTCCTCTTGCCAATCAACTAAATTTTACTTAAAACATTTTATGACTTTATTTGTACAACAAGGTGTACTTGTGCAAAAAAAAAAAAAAAAAAAAACATTTTACACTATTTTCTTACAAAACTGACACAGAAAAATGAAAAAAGGTATCATTCAACTGGGAATTGTGTCTACTTTCCAAATGTAAATGCAATTTCTAAACAGAAGTTGTTTACATATTAAAAGTATACCAACTCTCAATTTTCAAATGGTAATGTCTACTTTTGCCATTTTAAATTCCTTGAATTTAAGCAAATCAGGAAAAAGTATAATTTATGTATTGTTTCTTAAATCTTCATAGAGTTATATCAACAGCTAATCCGATATCAACATGACAAATTTTAATATATTTTAATATAAAGAAGAAATCTGACTGAATTTTTTCCTTTTTAGTGATAAGGAATGAATAAGCCCAAACATCTTCCACACATTTTTTTAATTCAAGAATATGTTTGTAATTATGAAAATCATTACTAACTTTGTATTAAACTTTTTTTTTTTTTTTTAACTATGATTTACATCATGTTATATATATAACTACTATTTAACATCTACAATGAATTTATAATAACCCATCAAATAATTAACCAAGACAAGAGGAATTAGCAAACTGTGAAAACTGTGGTACTTGGCTCATTTTCAAGGATATTGCCAAGTAGACACATCAGTTGAATTGTAGTATTGTCTAATGGTTATATATATATATATATATATATATATATATATATATATATATATATATATTCCTGTCATCCAAAACATGGCTATTCATTCTTATCTCAGGTAAAAAGAAATATTTTTCGGTGATCTAAGAGGATTGTCTCCTCTTATCACTAGAATTTATAAAGAAAACAATCCCAAAAGTTTCTTCTATCATGTCAATCTTTAAAAAGAAAAATTATGCATTTTACAAACAACATCCAGTGCAAAATACAACTACACTAATTTTCAGCTTAAATTTCTGCTTCATTTCATTAATCAGAGTAAATAGCAGTAAATTTTAATCATATTTTTCAATAAAATATTTTTTTTTCAATCAGCTGCTTGTGAAATGCCAGATTACTTGGATGTGAAGCATCCTCTGGAGCACAAGCAGATAATATATATGTATTAAAAAAAAAAAACTGATAAAATTGAAAAAACAAGCTATTATACCACTCTTCGGCAAGAAGCAATATTTTAAATGAGAACTTGTCATTCAAGTTCAAAACATATACATGAAGTTTGGTCCCATTCTATTCATAACTTCATACACTCTCTAATGATACAAGAGAAAAATTCCACAAAAATCACCATCACAGCAGCCCCTTTTCATCAGAATATCTCTGATTTCAACTGGAACAATCCTATGCATAATATTGTACACTTTCCGATGATACAAAGAAAACCCACTTATATTTTATAAAATTATATTTTTCAGAATCCCTAAAATATATAAATTCTTCAAAACCCATTTTTTTTTTAATTATTATTACTATTATTATTATAGACAAAAGAAAGTAAGGTGAATGACATTATTTCTTTCAAATAAAGTCAGTTTAGATTATACTCAGAATTTATATATAATGTTTCTGATAATTAACTGTATGTTCTGATATTACTTTCCTTATATTTATTTATTAAATTTTTTTTTTAATTTGTTGCAACACCAGCACATTTTTTTAATATAAACTCGTAAGAATGTACATAAACTAAGCTTTTTTTTTCTGGATTACTTTGAAGCAAGGAACTCAAATGAGATGTCAAAAGTGAGTGCTACCACTTAAAAATTAAAAGTTGGTACAATTTTTAATATGTTGATGACTCCATTTCAAAAACTGCAATTATAGTCATAAAGAAGAAGACAATCCTCAGTCAACCTATCAGTGTTGAATTCAGACACTTTTCTCCGGGAGGGATTTCAGTGGCTCTGGGGATAGTACTTTTTGACCATCGAAAACACAAAATTTAAAATTTTCTGGAGGGACATTTCATTGCTCCGGGGAGGTGTCCCCCCCCCCCCCCCTGAATTCAACACTGCAACCTATGACATCTGTCTGTGACAATTTGTTATAAAAAAGCATGGGGTGGTAGGTTAGTTTCTTGTTTCCTGCAGCTATACAATTGGAAAACTTATAAGAAAATCATAATAAAGAATAATTCTGATTCTAAAATTGTCAAAAATCTTAAAAGTTAAATTTTTTTTCCCATTAAAATTTCAAGATACATTTTAAAACTAATACTAGCAATTCAGCGACTTCTTTTATGATTTTATTATTTATTAAAATTAGTAAACCATTTTTGATCGGAAAGTCAATTGAAAGTTTTTTTTTTTTTTTTTAAATAGTAATAATAATTTAGCTTAGATGAAAATTATTAGGTAATAATGAACTTTTATGTGTCCCTCAAAATTTAGATTAAATAATTTTTAAAAAATCCAAGAGAATTTAAAGACAACTTCATATGTTTTCGACATTTAACAGATGCAGAAACATACCATTAATTGTTTTTTAAAAAAGTAATAAATTATATGCTCAAGTTCTACAACTAAATAACATGCTAATTTTTTTTTCTTTCTTCAATTATTAAACTTTTTTCTTTTGAACAATGTAGATTTTTTTTTTTTTTTTTTTTTTTAATAATAATAAAAGAGCTGGGAAACAAATAAAAGAATTCAAATTGTTACCAAATATTAATATGTTGTATAGTGATGTAAAATTTCTAAATGGTAAAAAAAACTTTTTTTTTCCTTGGAAAAATTGCTTTTTTACAAACAAAAACTTTTTTTAACTGTATCTTCTTAGAAAATATAGAATATTTAAAAATAAATAAATAAATTATATTATGTACACTAAATTGTTTTTATTTTCCATTTATATGATAACAAAAAAAAAAGTTCTTACTATTAAAATTCTGGTCTTTTAGCCTTGTGATAACTTTCCATACATAATTTAACACTACTATTTTATAATCAATTTTTTAAATGGGGTCATTCTGCTTGCCCTTTCAATTTTAAATTGCCATTAAAATTAATTTGTAAAAATTCTTATGAGTTTCTCTCCCAATATTTTCTGGATATATTTCACAAAGAACACTATATTCTAACAGTGTGTTCTTCTTTCAACAGTGTAGAATCAATAACTTGACAAGACAATGAATCATCAAGGTAAAATATATTTTTTCCTAAGTTAAGTAAAAATGTTAAAAAATAGAAATCAATAAATTTTATTATTGATTCTTTAACAATTTGTAATATAAAAGAAATTAAAATATAGGAAGTATAGAACAAGTGGATTTTTGTATGCAGCAAATGTACTATTTGGCTATTTGGATAATGAGGCCAAGTATATAACCTGCTGTGAGATCAAACATTTACGTTTAAATGAGAAAATTCCTATGAAGAAAAATTAGTAAGGAAAATCAACAATTTTGTTAGGTCACTAGATGGATGGCAATGAAAAACTTCCACTTTTAGTAACTGAAAAGCAAAAGAGCCCTGATGTTTCAAAAATGTGAAATCATTGCCTTGTAAATATGAAAACAAAGTATCATGAATAATAATTACAATTTATTAAAATTATCTAAAGAAATCAAACACTAAAATGAAAAAAGAAAACAAAAAAATTATTTTATTTTTTTATAACTGTATTGCACATTTAAAAGATGAGAAAATTAAATAACATTACACGTCATAACCTCCTACCAAATACTATAGCAGTTTTACAATAATGAGTGAATCAAGGTATAATGAGGAAATTTAAACAATGCTGCAGAAAACAGTTAGTCAAGTGGAAAGTGGGTGCTCCTATATCTGGAAAACAGGGATAAACTGAAAAGGATGAATGTTTCAGAATCAGGGCTTGAAAATTCTAAAAATTTTAAGGTTCCCAGCTGGGAACCTACATGAAAAATACAGGTTCCCAGATGAATAGTATAAGTTCCCGAAAAAAATTATATATGAGTATTTTAACAAAATTTTGCATTTTATCACAATGTTTTACCAAAATCTGCCGTTTTTCAACATACATTTTTTTTTTTTTTTTTTTTTTTTTTTTTACGAGATTTGTCATTTTTGTGATTTTTTGAATGAAATTTGTGCTGTTTCGCGCGATTTTTTGAAGAATTTTGGAGCATTTTCATGATTTTTTGATGAAATGTGTTATTTTTTCTCTATTTTTTGATGAAATTTGCCGTTTTTGCAAGTTTTTTTTTTTTACGAAATTGTTGTTTTTCATGATTTTTTAACAAAGTTTGCTGATTTTTGCGATTTCTTAATGAAATTTGACGTTTTTTGCGATTTTTTGATGAAATCTGCCAATTTATCGCGATGTTTTAAGGAAACTTGCCGTTTTATCACAATGTTTTAGCGAAGCCTCTCGCTTTTCACAAGAAAATCTTTACAAAATTTGCCTTTTTTGCAATTTTTCAATTAAATTTGCGTTGCTTCATGCGACCTTTCAACGAAATCTGTTAGATATTTTTAGACGAAATGTGCCGCTTTTTCGCGATTTAATAACGAAATTTGGCATTTTTTTGCAACTTTTTGACGAAATTTGCCGTTTTTTGCGATCTTTTAATGAAATTTGCGTTTTTTCTGCGATTCTTTTGTTGAAAATCCTGCTTTTCCCGTAATATTTTGACGAAATTATGCATCCCCCGGGCTGCTTAAGAGCTATTTTTTTGCCGATTTTTTACTTAATTTACCGCGGACGAAATCTGCCACGGCATTGCTAGCGGACAGGCCGAAAGGTTAGGTTCCCAGCCGGGAACCTTAGTGATAAAGTATGCATTCCCGGGATCCCGAGAACGCTATTTTTCGAGCCCTGTTCAGAATCCATTTATACAATCACGGGTATAATGGAGGGTATAAGGAAGTATATGCCAAATAATCTCTAGATTTTTTTTAGAAGCTTTGTATACTTTCTGATTCTCAAATAAGGCAAAGTCACATACTGTATCCGCAAATGTTCATAACTCTAACACTAGTATATACCCTCTGTGTATGCATATACTTTGATTTTTTTTTTTTACTACAATACCACATATGATTACATCTGCATAGGAATTTAATCTGTAAATCCAACTTTCATTACCAACTGTTTTCAAAAAGCTGGGTTTTCAAATAGTGAGTTTCAGATTTAAATTTTTTAAAAATTTGCAAATTTTTCATAATATGAATGATAATTGTAAAAATCAACTTCAATATAAAATATTTAATGAGGCAAAACTGAAAAGAATATTTCCTTTGAGCACATCAATTATTTTTTCCTACGTCAATCCTTTGTTTTTCCTTCCATTAATGCCCATTTGTATTATGATGGCATAGCCTTAAAGAGAGAAATCATAGGAATTTAGGATACAAGTGCTGTTCTGGGGTAATTTTAAATGAAAAATGCATTACAATTAGGAAAATACAATTTGGTATTCAGTTGAAGCATCTATTTTTTGCATGGGTATGGGAGACTAGGATTTACCAACGTCAATCATACAGAACAACAGAACTTATTTTTAGAAAGTCCATGTGATTTTATTGAATATATGTATATATATAAATTGAAATAAAAAAGATGGCATAGAGAAGATATTGGATAAAGAGGAATGGTGCTTTTTCCATATCTGAAAAGGTCAGGTAGTGGCAGTAGATTAAAATGATAAAATAGAAAAACAAATATAAATTTTTAAAAACTGTTAGAAAAGATAAACTTCTATTGAAATTGCATGAGAGAAATTCTCTGACAGAGGGGTATGTTTTACATAAGAAATCTTATTTGTATAGTAACTATGTACATTTGTAAGTGACAAAGAAGACTGCATCATTAAACTTTAAGGCGGTTAAAATTTTCAGGGGTTTTTTGTGAAAGTATCTTTTTAGCCATGGGCTGAAATTTCATAGCATATCTCCTGGAAATGCAGAAATCTATCTTGGAGAAAAATGTCTGACTGCAACACGAAATTTTATGTATATTTAAGATTTTTATCATGGGCCTGAACAACACTGGTTAGCTAGTAAGTAAACATAATAATCGAATTTTAAACTCAAATTTATTAGTGATTTATGAAACAACAATTTAACTTTACAGTGAATAAATAGAAAAGCTTAATTTCAGAAACAGATTGAAGTTTGAATAATTCATAACATTAAATAAATTTAATTGCATTTGGGTCTTAGATACAACTTATCTTTAAAATAGAATACTTAATTAAATAAATTTTGAATTAAACACGAGTTTGTCTATTAACAATTAGCATTAGAACTGTATAAAAAGTTTCTCCTGTCTAATACTTAATTGTAATGCACATGCACATACAAAAGATATTGCTTTTGTTATATAACTATACCCATAGCATGTATATATTATTTTACACTAAAGTCAAAATAGTATAATTGAAAAAATAATATAATGGCATATGCATCTCACCGAAAATAGTTTGACTTCATTACGATAAGAAATAAGCCATTATGAAGAGAGAGCACTGGTGAAATTTTGGAATGATTCAAAAAACGCAATTTCACATTTTCAAAACCCTTTGTTTCAAAGCTTCAAGTGATTGCTTATCATCTGGAAAATTATACTATAAGTCATTTAAAAAATAGAGTGAATAACATAATATTAAAATGCAGCTTAAAAAATAAACAAAGCAACTATAATATTTATAAATTGTATAAAACAGAAACAACGTTGATTTGTGTACTAAGATTACCAATAACAAGTCACCAAGCAGAAATCAACAAGCTGCTTTCAAATGAAAATGTCAAAGCTTACCTAAAAAAAGATCTTAATGATTACAGCATTAAAAGAAATAAGGCAACAAAACACTCACAAAGGTATAAAAAATATATATTTACAGTTACACAGCATGGAAAAAAAACTCATTATGAATTAATGATTATTACATGAAAGTATACTAAATAACAGAAATAAAATAATTTAAATTAACAAAATCAGAGCTGAATCTAAATATTTCATACAGTTTCAGATACACTTCACACAAAATCTACTTTTCAAAACACTTTAACCTGAAAAATAATCAAAGTATTGATAGAATGATGTGTAAACCAGATATTCAAAATCTATTTAAAAGAAATAATATCTGAGATGCTAAAACATTTTTTCCACATGCTTCACAAAAGCAATTATTAAACTCTTATCTATTTGCATAAACCAATTTAAAAATGAGGTAAAAACTGAATAAAGTTTGTTTTAATTAGAAAATAACATTTTAATTATAAGTTTTTCAAATATGTGTGCTACACTGAACATTTTAAAATATTTAATAAGTTAAATTAATTTCAGTTACATCTTTTACCTTAATAATTTTAAAAATAAAATTGTACAGGTAATAAATAAAAATAAAATACACACACAGACAAACTTTGTTTTCTTAACTCAAGAAATGTGTTTATAACTGAAGAAAGGGAACTGGGTGTAGATGAAAAAACACATAGAAAGAAATTAAAATTTTTAAAAAAGCAAGAAAAAAATACCAAAAGAAATAAATGAAATGGGACATGGTTCATTTAGATATTTTGCAGAAATATGCAATAAAGCACACAACAGGGTAATAACAATTACAAAATATAAAAATATTTAAGCAGAAAATATAACAATAAATAGATAGTTTTTAAATTATCATAGCACATTAATTTTATCCATGATTCTTCCCATTACAAAAAATATTGAAGTATCACATACTTTGAAACTTCAGACACAAGAAAATTTTCAAATAACATATTTTCAATTCTAATTACATCAATGGAAAATATTTTAATAAAAAGTAAATTTGTTAAAATATACAGAATATAAAATATCTCATAAATCTCAACGTTTAAAATAAATCTCTACAAAAATACCAGTATCTTACCTCCATTTCCATTCGTCCCAAACCCATAATATCATACTTCAAGACAATAGGAAGTGGATCAAGGCGACCTACAAGTGTCATGAAACAACTATGAAAGCAAAAGAGCAAATTTAAACTACTTATCACACAAATAAAATGAGAATGAAAAATATTTAATATTAAATGCTTTGGCTCTGCTTCTTGGGAATATACTTCTGAACTTTAAATTACATGGAATACTTATTATCAAAGCATCCAGAGGCAGGCAAAATAAATGATGAACACCCAGCATGCTTTGCAATCCTTCAAGATGGTTCAGTGTAAGGCATATCACAGAACAAAGATTTGAAAAAAAATAAAGAATAAACCTTTGTCAGTATGACATTCATTTTTTTTTTCTTTTACATTAGATTGGAGTCAAGGTTCCCAATGGCTTTCAACTTCATAGTAGTTCTGACATAGTAATTTGATTAATCGGTAAAGAAAAACTACAGTATAGTCAAATGGGAAAAAAATAATAATAGAAACAAATTTATCTTGCAACATGGATTCTAAAGTTATTCATTTATCATCCAATGTATCATGCTTTTCATTTTTCTGTAATTGTAATTCTATTACTGATTTAAATTCAACTATTAGCTCATTATAAAAAATGATGAAACAACTAACTATATTCAAAATGCTTAGAAAAGCTTTATTTAGCCTAAATAGTGTTATGAAACATAACTGAGTTAATTTAGGATTCAATATAATATGCTGGTGGATTAAATAAAAATATATGCATGAATCCTGAAAAGTTAAAAAAAATGTAAATAATAAGTTACATGAGAGAAAAAACTTTTCAAATATTCAATAATGTGATGGACAGTGTTTGCAAAGAAGAAAAAAAAATTGTAACCCTCGCAACTAGACAATTTCATTCTAAAAGACATTTTGATGTGACAACAAAATAATCAGAGAAAAGTATGAATATAATGAAAGCGATACTATAGAAAGAATAAAAATATGCAAATGTTTTATATTTTATATGATGATTTTATTTTACCACTTGTTACCTTAAATTAAACATTAACATCGTTCAACACAAAACTATATTTGTTATAGTACAATGTACACTATGGATGCATTTGTAATGAACAATTAAAGAAGATATTTGCAGCTAGTACAGTCCTGATGGCTATAGTAACAAAGATATATGAGCACAATTTTTTAAAATAATTTTTCCTTTTTTTAAAGTATTGTACAGCCTAAAATATTGCAGTTTCAGCGCAGTTTCAGGATACTATCCTAAATACCAGCTGTATTTATGATACATTACAGTATAAGCTCTGATCTATCTAACTGATAAGATCCCCATCACAATCTATATTAGTTTTTGCAATGACATGAAATAGCAAAGCATAAATTAACTGTCAGAGACCGTAAAGATGAAAATAGGAAATTTTGCTTAGAAGCCACTGGCCGGATGGTTGACTTTTTTTTAGCATTTGTAACTGGCTAGTGATAGTAATTTCGGTACTACTAGGTTATCCCGTCGACCAAAAAATTATTGCCAAAGCCTAAGATTAAATGCCAATAATGGATGATCGTGAATGTCACATTCATTGACATTAAATATGATACACATGTTTAAAATGTCATTAAGTGATTTTTATTTCGACTTTTTTTTATTTTTATTTTTATTAATATTCTACTAATTATTTGCTTTTTCATTAGTTAAAATAAAAAATATGTCAATATGTATAATTTGGTTATTAGTTAGGCGATTTGTATAATTTGGTGAAATTGATCAACGGGATAACAGAGTAGTAACGTAATTTCTTTAGCAGCCAGTAAGCATATTTATGTTGTTTAATATTTAATAACAAAATATGAGAGTTTAGGATAAATAAGTATTCTATGAACTAAATAAAAATATTTTAATTCATATTATTTGAAAAGCTTAAGATACTATTTTCCAATCTATTTTAAATAAAGTTAACAACAAAGTTATGTAATTAACTACATGTTGCATATAAGTCCTGATATGCTTAGGTTTTGTATAGCTAACAATATAAGTAAACTCTTCACATTTTTCTTTTTTATTATTTGATTGGAATTAAGATCTGGCCAGAAAACAAAAACAAACAAAAAAAAAAAAGGTTTGTTTATCTATTTTGACAATTTTTTTTTTTTTTTTTTTTTTTTTTTTTTTTTTTTGTAATTTTTTGACAAAAATAGCTTTTTTTTTTCTCTTTGCAATTTTTGGAAAAAAATCCTCTATATTTTTATTTCCAAAATTAAATATGAACCTTGATTTATTCATATAATTTTTTAAAAACAAAATTGCCTAATTATCAATTTTCCGAAGTTCCACTGCTTTCTGATGTGAAAATTTCTCATAAGATGAAGGGGAAAAAATATATTCAGATTTCATTGTATGTAAGAACTTACCAATATCACAAACATAAAAGTAAGATAAAATGATGCAGATAAAATTACATGAAATATCTATCATAAGCAGTAAAAATGCATGAGAATATTTATCAATAAGTTAACATTTCATATAAATACACTTCAAAAATTAACCATAAACATTATGATTTTAAAACAAAGAAATAAGAAAACAACATTTATAACAAGATCCTGCAATATTCTACATAAAATAAATAATAGATTATTAATTTAGATTAATGAGGAAAAATTACTAGAAAATTTAAATATTGCACTAAAAAAGAAAAAAAATCAAACTTTTAAAATAATCAGAAGATTTACTTGTTAATAATTAAAAATAAAAAATGCACATAAAAGTATCTGTACAGTAAAATATTCAAGAAAACAATTTAAGTTTGTTTCAGAGTTTATAGAAAATGTTTTACTACTTTTTTTTTTTTTTTTTTTTTTTTTTTTAGTAAGCCAAAGAAACAAATTTATTTTCATTATATTAAAAAAAAAAAAAAATGCAGTTTTTATTTTAACAAAAGGACTGCTCTCTAAAAGCTATACTTGGCAACTCTCATCTAGATTCTGCATGCTCTAAAAGCATGCATTGCTCTGTTTTTAAAATATTATGAGAGTAAGGAAGATTTAATGACAATATCAGGACAAGTGATGATCTTCTGTAATTGGATTACCATTCATTTCCCTTTTACTGGGACATTTTCAGTTCCCAAGGATGCATTCGTTGTTGTCACAACAGCTGATAGAAGTTTTTGTGTATGATTAAGACACATTTGAAAATCAGTTTACATACAATGATTAAATTTTTTAAAAAATGCCAATGCTTAATTGACTGATATGATGTCTAGAAGATATATTTTCTTTTAGATACTATAAAAAATGCTTATAAAATATGTACTTTTCACAAATAATAATTTAATTACTTTAAATTTTTGTTTCTTTTTTAATATGCACATGTAAAACACATTTTTCATTTGAAACAGGTTTTGCAAAATTATTATATGGATTTTTTTAAATCCAGGTATGGTAAAAGACTTGAAACATAAAACAAATCTTTATTGATATAATAAAGTTTTGAATAAAAAAAGGACTAATAAAATTGGATAAATAAATTAAAAAAAAAAAAGCTGAACAGTGCATTCTGTGATTTAGTCAAGTACACCCCTGTGAAAGATGGTTAAACATCTAAGCATAATTTATCTTTTTCAGCAGTAAATAGTATTTAGAATAATTCTTTGATTTTAAAACAGTCTGCTTCAATATGTTTATCATACTATACTATAACTGCTATCAGTTTTTATTTATTTATTTATTTTATATGTATTAGTTATTGTAGGATAAGCCAAGAAAGTGTAAAAGTCACAATAAATTCAAAAGACTTTAGCTTTAGTAGCCAGATATCTTTTTTAAAGCAGTATTCAATGCTATTTAAAAAAAACTACTGTGTTTAGCAGGTATTTGGATAGTTTCTGTCTGTTAATCCCTAAGTCACCTAATCCTATTCCCACTAAAGGCAATCTTGTGGCAGAATAAAGTTACATATATAACTTATTTCATTTGTTCAAAAACAAATTTTTTTAATTGTTTATATATATATATATAGCAGCCCTGCTGCCTGATGTTACTACTAATTTCAACCTTTAAGATGCCACTGGAATCACTCAAAAAGAGCCAGATGATAATGTTAAATCTTTGGAGATGTTATTTTCAAATATCTTGCTCAAATTGCAACATTTTTACATTTTTTTTTTTTTTTTTTTTTTTTTTTTTTATGATGGATGATTTACAACCGGGCTAGTTTTTACTTTTTTGATTTTGATTATATTTTTTTCACATTATGATAGTTTCAATTTCAGAACCAGTACTGAAAATTAAAGTAATGTTTAAAAAAAAATCTGAAACCAAAATTGAAAATGTAAAAACCCGCCTGGTTGTAGATTGCCCTCAGCTGCCCTATGCAAAAAAAAAAAAAAAAAAAAAATCACGTAAAAATATTAAAATTTGAGTGAAATATCTGAAAATAACACCCCATACACTTAACACTGTCATCCGGGTCTTCTGCATGACAAGTGTAGGCTCTTAAGGTTAGTTGTCAAATATAGATTATCCTAATAACCAGTAAGCATTAGAAGAACAATTTTATAGTACATTAACATTTTTTATTTCTTTAAATCAAAGGGTAGAAAAAACAGGTAAACAAAGAATAATTAGAAGCAATGTTTAAAAATATATAAATTAAGATTTTTGGGAGTTAATATATCACAAAGTCACACTTAGTATCTAAATAATAAGTACAATAAAACAAATAATGAATAATAATAAAAACATGCAATTGTAAAGCAAATGATTACCATTAAACACATGCAATCAATAAGTACCATGAATATCTAACATACCCTGCTCAGTTCGGCCTAAACCTTTACCGCTAGACCATCCTTGTTTTTGAAGTAATTGGTAACCTAAATTATCCTAAAATATAACAAAACAAAATAATATTTTTTTTTTTTATGTAATTTAACAAATTTCAATGACTATTTAAAAAATGATATTTTTAAAGACTAAAATTTTAGATGTATAAATAAATTCCATATTTAAAAAATAATAATAATAAACATCATTTGTATGATGATCAAAGTATGGCTTACAAAATAACAAAGTCATATATTATGTACACCATGCATTAAATATTAATATTCCTGAACCAATCATAAATAAATTTTAAATGATATTATAATTTTACAATTTTTAGTAATGTGAATTTTTAAACTTGTAAACATCACACATTTTCAATATTCACACCGACATATAATGTGAGATGAAAACTCCAGTGCTTAAAATATATCTTTTTATTCCTTTCAGCCATGTACATCGATATTCTTTAATTTTAATTAAATATTAGATTTACAAGAGCCCTTTTTTGGCTAGTGTTTTTATAGACACTTTCTTTACATATCCTCGTAGATTCCTTCTGCTAAATGTAGACAATCATTATATATATAATAAGTATTACAACATATAATATATATTTAAATATACATTATTAATGCAACTTAATGGTGACATAGGGGACACATAATAAACACATCTACCTTTAAAAACCACTTTAGCTCAGATAATGTTTTTCAAAATTTAAAATATGAAATAATGGCTATCTAAAATAAATGATAGCTCTAAATATGCATGATTGACTGTTGTTAATAACATTTAGGTTACAAATTCTTGTTATAATATTACAAACAAAGTGGAGTAACATAGGGGGCAAATATTAGGCAGACCTGCTACAGGCTCAGCAAAAAAAAATGCTGAACTTTCATGACCTCACAGACTTTTGGAAAAATTTCTATTTTTTTTGCAGCATTTTGACAAAATTAGTGTTTTTTCATTTTAAAACAAAATTAGTGTTTTTCCATGACCATTTTAGGAAAATCGCACTTATTTCAACAGTCTTTTTAATGAAAATTGCAATAAACAAAAAAAGCATTAAAATGTAAGATTAATTGGAATTTTTTCTACAGGTATTTTGTCTTATGAATAAATGGAAAAAAAAAAAAAAAAAAAAAAAAAAAAAGCTTTAAAATTCTTTTTCTAAACTTAATTTGTGAGAGTTGTAAAGCATTATCCTTTTTGAGGGAGGTGGTTCATTTTTGGAGCACTTAATATAGATTCTTAAATGCTACATTGACACCAGTACATCGTAATAAAATTTTTACTTTTAATAAGTACATGCTCAAAAGCTTTTGCATTGTTTGAAATAAATTTGTTTAAAAATTCAGGTGCCAATCGCTCATTTCAGAATTCGAGCTAATTTAACATGATTTATGATTAAAATAATTACAAATTTGTAACCATGACGATGTAAACGTATTTTTCTTGCTATGTATTTCTTTAAAAAGCTTCAGTCTTGATTCTGAATTATCTCTTTAGTAGTTAAAACATAAAAATGTGTATTATAAACTTAATTAAAGATTATTTGCTTAATAATTATTAATTTTAAGTAGCATTAACAATTTAATATTAAATTTACTTTACAGACAAGAATTTAATAAAAAATATAGGGTACTTACGTATTAACGCCACCGCAGCAAAAGTTGCACTAATGCGCCAATAAAGAGCAATATTGTTGGCACACGCATGCAGTTATATTTTAGATTCCTTGTTGCTTTGTTGTTTTCTGATTTTTGATGCCATATTTTAGTGCTTTTTTTTTTCTCATTCTTTTACGCTATTTTTTGTGTGCATGCAAACAACAAGATTGCTCTTTATTGATGCATTAGCACAACTTCTGCTGCAGTGGCGTTAATACGTAAGTACCAAATATAGGTACTACTTGGTTATCCCATTGACCAAAAATCTATCACCAAACTATAAGATTAAATGCCAAAAATGGATGATCGTGTACATCACATTCTATGACATTAAATACGATACACATATTTAAAACAATATTAAGCAATTTTTATTTGTATTTTTATTAATATTCTACTAATTATTCATTTTTTCGTTTTTTGAAATAAAAAATGCGTTAATATGTATAATTTGGCTATTAGTCTGGCGATTTCTATAATTTGATGAAATTGGTCGATGGGATAACAAAGTAGTACCAAAATATATAGACAACAAAAATGAATAACAAACCTGGGATATAGGTTGAGCCATTGAAGATTGTTCCAGTTCCAGTTCCAGGTCCAGAACGCCATCATCATAAGTATCAATGTTTTTACTCTAAATAAATGTATAAGTATCAAAAATTTTACTATAAATAAAGGTATAAATAAGCAGAAATAAATAAAGAAGAAAATTTATAAAATGATTTCACCTAATCATGCATGACACAAGGAAAATGCTAACGTTTGGCTCTCAGAGTAAGTTTTAAAATATATCTTTCTTTTTAATAAAAATAAATAAGCTTTTAAATATATTTATGTATTTTTGAAAAGCAGGAGGTTCCTTAATATAGCATAGATTTTTTTAAGTCATATTGGCTAAGAGACTTTTCTGATGCATTAAATATTATTATTAACTGACTATAAAAATGAACAACTGAAACATTTTAGTTTGTGTTGCCTTATTTATGTATTCTGCCTTTTGCAAGTTATTTTAGAATGTGATTTTATTAGGGAATCGCACCATTTCATGCCTGGTCTTCCATCTTGAAATGAAGTTCCTAGCTTGCTGGTTTCAATAATTTTAGGGATAGAAACTTAAAATTGTTCCATTTTTATGGGAAATATAGGTAGATGGTAAATATGGGTAGATAATTGGCCGCTATAAACAACATAACCCTAGTACTTCAATCTACTACTTGAGATTCAACATTATTAGAAAAAGTTATGCCTATTCTGCAAACTTGTGATGCAAGGTAGAACGAGATACTCCAAAACTTAACTATCTTTAGTACTAATGCTGATACATTTTGAATGGCCTTAATTTTACTTCCTATCTTAGAGCTGCGTTCAATTTAGCCTATTTTTTAAGAGCACAGAATTGTCTTTTTTTAAACTTGGTGAAATTAATACTGTTAGATTTTCACTATATTTAGTATTTTTAAATAAAAGCAACCAGAATCTTGCAAAAATTATGTAACTTCTTCATTTATTTTGCAAAAAATACAAGAAATTTTAAATCATGCAGTAATTTTATTGAACATTTGATTTATAAGTCATAAAATCTTTCAAAATCTTTTTAAATTTATTGATCATACTTAAATATTACATATCAATTCCTTTTAGATTTTATCAATCTTTGGCAATATATTATTCTTTAGTAACTAGCACACTGTCCATCTTTCTAAAGTGAACTATCTATTGGACAGAGAAAAACAAAATTTCTTTGATAGAGCTGTCATTATTATTATTATTATTAAAACAATTACTATATATGAAACAAAACTAAATAGATTTTGCTTTATCCAGATGTCCAATTTATTTTATATGGCTGAAATTTCCTCAATAATTAATCTTGTGGCCAAAAGTGGAGCATAATGTTGTACCTATTTGGCCACTTCATGGCCATAACTGATACACATAGAAAATTTAAAGCAGGGTCAATTTAAGTGGAATCATCCAGAAAAAGAAAAAAATGTTGCTCAATATTTTTGATTTTTTTTTTTAATTCTTTACCAGTTAATTTATTGTACTGTTAGGAGTCTAAAACAAGGATTTAAAAAATTTTAAACCTTTTGAATTTTTTTTTTTTTTTTTTTTTTTTTGACATCCATTTTTTGTCATATCATGAGCGGTTTTTCATGAAAATAGTACTTTACAGAATCCTTTATAACTTTTTTATTTCTAAACATTTCAAAATGATTTAAAAAACCATTATATTTAGTAATGAATGAACTAAATTTTCATAATAAGTATTATAATGATAATGATTAAAAAAATTGTATAAAATAAGATTAAATGTATCATTTTTACAGCTGAAAATTTATCTCTTTTGACATAAAAATTTTAATAGAAGAAAGTAAAACTCACCTTTATATTTATTTTTATGTATATATCCCCTAATGAACTATTCTTCAGAAGAGATATGAAACATTTAGAGACTCTCCTTCTTTTTCTATAATTAGTCAAAATTGGCAACTCAGCAACAAAACGCTAAATTTGAAGTTCAATATCTAAAAAAGGACTGGCTAAAAAATTATGAAAATTTAGCAGGATAACCTTCTTATGGATGTAAATATATACCAGAAATATTATGAGTGATATGTAAGTGGTTTTAAAAATATGGAACTTTGAAATTGGCTTGAAAATCAATTTGTTTACATACATTTCCACACCATGAAAAACTCATAATCCATAATATATTTTGCTCATTTCTTCAGATGCCTCTTTTTAAAGTATAAATAACTTTTTTACATAAATATAATTATATTAAAACTTAATTTATGCTCACAAACTTAATACTTCATTTATTTTTAAGCCATGATTAAGTGAATGTGAGTATTAATTTTATGATTAAGAACAAATTTACAAATTCTCTTCTGTTAAATTCTATGACTGAGAACAAGTTTTCTTACCCTGTCCTGTTTATTTTTAATGTGCCAGTGCATAAATATATTATGGTTTAAACTATAAATACTGCATACTTCATTTTATAGTTTAGAACAAATTTGCATTTTTACTGTTTATTTATTCAGTGTATAAATATATCATGTCTTAAACTGTAACTTAAACTGTTGCATGTTTGATTTTGTGATTGAAAACAATTTTTCTTGTTCTATCCTATTTAGTTATGATCACTCAGTGAATAGTGAATAACTGTATCATGTTTTAACTTGTTCATTATTAAAATTTATTTAGCTTCTCATTAGCAGAACTCAGTTGTCTTCTGTCTTAAAGGTTGTTCTGCCAACAAATTCCTGGTACACAAGCATATCGCCAATTTATACCATTAAGTGAAAGTGTTATCAGGTGCTTTGTAACATCTACATGTGAACAGTATACTGATCACAATATCTCAAAAACTTGGAAAAGCTCACTATCATTCAAAGTAAATGATTATATTGTGTGCATTTATGATAAAAAGTGGTGGATTGGAAAAATTCTTGAGCTAAGTAAAGAAAACATTGACCTGTTTATTCACTTTCTTTCACCTGTACTGTATGGCCCAACAACTTCTTTTCGATTTCCAAAAATGATATGGTTTGGGTTCCAGTAAGTAACATGCTTCGAAAACTAACACCACTGGAACTAATTACAATCACTGGACACAGCTACAATATTACTGAGACACTTTCCAATGAAATATCCAGATATTTATTTCTATGAGTGTAAAGTAGATTTAATTATTATGTATTCTATGTAAGAAAAAACATGTATTATATCTTTTACAGTAGCATTTGAAATAATAATAATAAAAAAATATATATATATGCATTTAGGAGTAGTTTTTCTTTTAAAAAATGTGCAAACAAATGTGATTTTCAAGCCAATTTCAAAGTTCCATATTTTTAAAACCACATACATATCACTCATAATATTTTTGGTACATATTTACATCCGTAAGAAGGTTATCCTGCTAAATTTTCATAATTTTTTAACCAGCCCTTTTTTAGATATTGAACTTCAAATTTAGCGTTTTGATGCCGAGTTGCCAACTTTGACTAATTATAGAAAAAGAAGGAGCGTCTCTAAATGTTTCATATTTCTTCTGAGAATAGTTCATTAGGATATATATTCAGAAAAATAAATGTAAAGGTGAGTTTTACTTTCTTCTATTAAAATTTTATGTCAAAAAAGGCAATTTTCCACTGTAAAAATGATACATTTAATCTTATTTTATACAATTTTTTTAATCATTATCATAATAATACCTATTATAAAAATTTAGTTCATTCATTACTAAATATAATGGTATTTAAATCATTTTGAAACGTTTAGAAATAAAAAAGTTATAAAGGATTCTGTAAAGTACTACTTTCATGAAAAACCGCTTGTGACATGACAAAAAAATGGATGCCAAAAAAAATTCAAAAGGTTTAAAATTTTTTAAATCTTTGTTTTAAACTCCTTAAAGTACAATAAATTAACTGGTAAAGAATTAAAAAAATCAAAAATATTGAGCAACATGGTCTGGATGATTTTACATGGATTGACCCAGCACCAATTTTGGCTATCCCCCTTTAAGCTGTTGAAAAATTTAAATGTGAAATTCCAATAGAGAAAATGCTTACCTCATAAAACTTTAAAGTAATTCAGAACAAATAAAGTTTGAAGACTGCCTAATGTTGAACGATTCTGAAAACTTGTTAGCTAAGCAAAAATCTTAATACATGTGAACACATGCTACAATTTCACACATTTATTTATTTATTTTGCAAGTCACATTTTATCAAAAAATAAACAAATGGGACTGGAAATTATAAAAGAGTGTTTGATTAAGGAGTAATAATGCATATAATTTGTTAACATCAGTTCATAGTCTAAACAGTGGACTAAACCATTCTAATGTGGCCAAAATAGGAACCTCTATTCTGATTTCAGAAAGGCAATTAAATTTAGTATAGGTTATATTTCAGAAAGGCAATTAAATTTAATAAAGGTTACAGTTACCATGATTTAATATGCTTCACACACACAATCAGTCAATTATAAAATTTCTATTTCAATTTTTCTCTAAATGTGGACAAAAATGCAGCATATATTCTACTTGTTTTATTTGCAATTTATCTATTTTAAAACCTAACAATATAAAAATAAAAAATGAAGAGCATTATTTTAAGGAATAAAATTTAGTGAGGAGCCTGTTTTTATTGTTGTGAAGTGTTTTTATTATTATTATTAAAAGGAATGTTGTGAAGGGTGCTGTTTTATTAAAAGGAATTTTGAGATGGGGCGTTCTTTATTAAATGGATTTTGTGAAGGTACCCTAAATGGGCCCCAAATTTTGTCTGAATTGACCGCAGTATTGCCTACTATGTTGGAAGAGTTGGGAGCCACGATAATCATATGAAGTGCTTCAAGTTGTCATAATTCTATTCATGAGGGAAAATGAAAAAGGAAACTTTTATTTTCCACAAGAAAATGATTACATGCAACTGTAGATCAAGAAGATACTACACTGTTGCACCCTCCACACTTATCATTAGCAGTACAAGACATGCTTGGCATTTCAAAATAGTGTTAGATGAATTAAAATTTTACGAAACATGATCAATCCAGTCCAGATATGTGGATGGGGTGGAATAATTTTCTTGACTTTAATTTTTGACGACTTTAAAACTAACATGATACTTTTTGCCAAATTTACATATTTTAAATAAGTAAAAATGTTTGATATTACTATTTAGAAATTTTCATTGTTATATCACTAAAAAATATAACATGGTTTTGTTAAAACACACCGCTCTCCCCTATAGAATTCAAATGTGTAGCGTGTAGCTTTCAAATATTAACAGCATAGCAATCATATTATATTATTTATTTACATTGAATCTCGCAAAAAGACAATAACATTAAACTTTTAGCAGATTTTTATAAATTCATTTTAGACAAAGGTAAAGAAAAAAGTTATTTATAACAGAATCAATCAAGAATAAAAACAAATCCTATCCAGCCGAGTTACTAAAATTTCAGACCAAATTATCCAAATAAATCGTTTTTATAACTTAAGCCACATTACAAGATCATTAAACAGAATCATATAAATTTTATGCCCTTTAAATCTACAATATAAAACCTATTGATTAAAAGTAAAGCGACAGAAAAACATTCTTTCGACTTACCTCATAATCGCGATCTTCATGAAAGCGGGTGAATTTTTCTGACATATTCTGTGGGTTTTAAATTTCTCTTGCAATTTGGACACGAAATCTTATAACATAAAAATAAAATAATTGATAATATTTATAATTATTTTATAAACACTATTCACATACAGTAAATGCATTTTACTACATTAAATCGCTTCACTTCGGTTATCATTAAGAAAGAAAATATATCATCTCTGCAGGAGGCATATTTTTTTTCCCAACCAGGTTTTCTTCCCACAAAGCACAGTACCTTCCCGCAGAGAAAAGTCTCTTTGACGCACAAAGCTCTAACCAGTCAGATTACAAGATGGCAAAACCTGGTTGGAGAAAAAAATATATACCTGCGCAATATCACGTGATGATGGGGAGGTTGATGATGGCTTCAAGAAAGGTTGCTATTTCTTAATCCAGTTATATTAGAACTAGAAGTCAATGAACAGCGCCGACAAGTAATAAGGGGGGGGGGGGATTTCTAATCTATGTTTCATAAGATCTTTCTTTAACAAAATGCTTGCATTTTCAACAAAATATTTTTCTTCTTTCGTTGTGTGTGTAAAATGAAAATGATAGGTTTGTATAGGGCCGTAACCAGCGGGTCATGCCAGGCGGGGGGCTTTGAAATTGTTCCGGGATGGGGGGGGGATAACATCTATTAACAATACATATTTTAAGCAAACTAAACATAGCAAAAACTGATAAAATGGACCCGTCTATAGAACTACTCGTCTAAAGTGTAACCTGTCTATAACGGAATATTTCCTATAAGGAAATTTTAAATGCAAACCACCTCCTAATGATCGGAAAATAAATATATGTATATTTTTTCTTTTTTATTAAAAATAAAACCTGCTTTTTTACATAATCGCATACATTATTTAATCCAGGGCCTGTTTACCGAATAGGCCCGTGAAGCCCGTGCTTACCCATTGATTTTTAAAAGGGCCCCAAAATTTACTTTTCGAACTTAACTTTTAGATGAAAAAAAAATTCATGATAAAAAAAATAATGGATTTTTTTGCATAAGGATTTTGTTTTTCTTATTATGTTGTAATTTGAAAATCATAAAAAAATATTTTGAAGTTGAAATATTCTTAATTATAGTTTCATATTTGTTTCTTACAAAATTAATTTGTTATATTTAATTATGTATCTAATAAAATACTTTTTCATATGTATAATAAACATATAATCGTTTGAGTTTAATATTAAAAATGTTATTTATCGAAATTTTGATAGCAAAATTTCATATCATCTAAGCGTGTGAAAAATAGATTATTAAATAAATAAGTTTAAAAAAATAGTTGATTAATAGGGGGCCCCCAATTGGACGCCGGGCTTCCCCTACTTCTAATTCATAAGCGGGCCCTGATTTAATCGTTTACATTTCTACATAATCTTTTTTACATAATTTCTTAAATTAATAAGAAATTAATTTAAGATCATGCGTATTTACCATGCGTATTATTATATTTATTTTTATGTACATTAATTTGACTTTTTGGTGTCTGTGCAAGTCAGTATAAGTATCCAATAAATTACACATCCAATTATCTATGACATTTTTTACGATTAAATATTTAGTTTAAAAAAGTAATCTTACTACTTTTGTAGCATTTTCATTCTGTTATAAATGTATATTTTCATGTAAGATTAGCAACCATAATTATGGTTAGTATGATACAGAGGGTTTATACTTTATACTGACCCTTATGGAAAAGAAAGCAACCAAACACATAGCTTTTAAAATATGGGATTCTGTGTCAGAGTTGATTGATTGAAAATGGAATTTATTTTCACAATGTTTTTGTTGAATTTTGTTAAAATTTTTAATGGCTAATTATTTTTTATTTTGGCTTGACTGTCGCCGACTACAAAAAATCAAGGTAATTTACATAAATATTAATAATACGCATGGTAAATTCAATGCTCTTAATTTATTTTCTTATTAACTATTAAAAAAATATTTTTTTCAATACTTTTTGAAGTCAGTTTTATTTTAGATTTAAAAAAAAAAAGTTTTTTTTTTCACTTTTTAGTTAAAAGTTAACGAGTTATGCATGATTATTTTGACATTAATTATAAATAGAAGTTTTCATATACGTCCATTAAAAACATTTCAAAAATATGCATTAAAATATTTAATTGCTATAAAAGACGTTAAATACTAATAAAAACATTAAAAGATCTTAATAATTTTTACATGTTTCGATTGAATTTACTCAATCATCATCAGAAAAAGAAAATACAAATAAACACAAAGATGGAAAACATAGATATTTTATTTAATGAGAGTAGATTAATTTATAGATCAGATTTTTATTTGCAACTTTTTATTAGAGAGAGTATTGAAATTTACGTCAGAAGCTCAATGGTCTGCAATGACTCCTTGTCATTTCAAATCCCAAATATTTGGATTGAATTGTTAAATAATTTAAAAATTAAGCAACGTGATACATAATTAAAATATAACGCGCGTGATTTTTATTTTTAAATTTCATTTGTAATAGTTTTCTGTCATTTTCCATCTTTGTGTTTATTTGTATTTTCTTTTTCTGATGATGATTGAGTAAATTCAATCGAAACATGTAAAAATTATTAAGATCTTTTAATGTTTTTATTAGTATTTAACGTCTTTTATAGCAATTAAATATTTTAATGCATATTTTTGAAATGATTATTTTGGTTGAATTTCATACTTTTAATATTTTTTACTAACAGCAAGTCGTGATTTATTAAATTTTATTAATATTTTGATTTCTGCTGAATTATTAGATCATTTTAAAGACACGGCTGTTCTAAATACGATTAATTTAGTGATAATATAAGATTATCTTTAAAGCTAATTTTGCCTGACCTTATTTTATTAAAAATAGGATTTATAAAACCAACTACTTAAAAATTCACAAGAATAATTAAATTTAAAATTCTGCATATAAATATATAATTTCAAATATGAATCATTTTTTCAAATACATGTTAATTTCGAATTTTTGGAACATATCAGGATTTAACCCTTTCAGGACGGGAGCCTTTTATGAAATTTTTAATGCTTTGTCACCGGTTTTTAAAAACAGAAATTTGTACTTTATTAAATCGAGAAAATGCTTCGATTTAATAAGCAAAATTTACAATAAAATTTTACTGGTGGGGATAAACAAGGATTCTGAGCAATTTTTGCAACACGTACATGGGTGACTCGTCTTCAAGGGATTAATGATGGTTTTGTTAAGAAAAAAATGTTATTTTAATTTTACATTCTTTAATACTTTTTTCTGCAATTATTTCATGTTTCCTAAAGTTCATGTTTTTAATTCATGTTTCCTAAAATTTTTCTAATGTAAATGTTATTAATAAAAAAAGCACAAGTAGATGAACATCCATTTCAGAAACATATGAACAATTTACATTAAATGTAAGGCGACTGTTTATTGTAAGGTGATTTCCCGTTTCAATTGATCTTTAATTTTTGTTTTTTTCACTCAATAACGAGAATTTTTATGATGCATTCAAAAAGTGATTTTCTTTCCATTTCTTTACAAAATTCACCTTCTCACTTTTTGATGCATATGCAGGGCCTGCTTAAGATTTAGAAGCAGGGGAAGCCCGACATCACACAAGGGGCCACTACTACTCTACCAACATTTTATTTTTTTACTAAATTAATTTTTTATATGCTTAAATAATTGAAATTTTTCCATCAAAATTTCAAGTAACTATAGCATTTTTAATGTTAAACTAAATCTGACTATCTATATATAATACACATTAAAAATATTTTATTAAATACATAATTATACATAATCAATTAACTTTGTAAAAGACAAATATGGAACTACGGTTGAGAATAGTTAAACTTCAAAGTATCTTTTATGTTTGACACATTACAACATAGTAAGATTTTTATTTTATTTATTAGCTATTTGGAAAATAGTTGTTGTCATCGGCAGAGAATTGGGAAATCTGAAGTACATCTGAATCTTTTTATTGGTTGAATTCCACAACTTATTTAACTTTATTCGTTTTCTGATTGGCCCATGCTAAATGTCCAAAAATAAAATATTTCTGTTACCATAATGACAAAAAAAGTAATAAAAACTTAATAATAATAATTTGAAAATAAATTGTGATAAAGATTTCAAACAAATTTCACTTAAATGTGCATTTTTTTTTTCTCTACGCAACGGAGTAAAAATTTAAAATGTGTGATGTTTAGAAAAATAAAAACTCGCAGTTCCGAAAGTTGTAAAACTGAAATATCATTTAAAACTTGCTTATGTTGGATCCAGGAATATTATCCATGTCGTGAGTAATATGAGGTGATCAGAAGTCAGTCTGATTAACATCATCCAATAAAAATGCATATTTTAAACACTTAAAGTTGTATACCTATAAACTACTGTTTTTTATCATTAGTCTAGGAATATTAATGTTTAATGAATAGCGTACGTAATGCAGTCAGTATCGGTAATATGGTCACCTAAGCGATCCAGAAAAATAGGCGATATATGCAGAATAATACTACAATTATTACACTATTTTCCTATTACACAGGCTTCATGCGCATAAGGGAATTCGGGAGATTTTAAGTATTTTAGTACCAGAAATTTCATAGAGTACTGCTCGCTATATCCGAAGAGAGAATTTTGTTTCATTAAATAAACCAAATGTTACTTTACGAAAATTCTAGTAAGAGGTGCTTGAAAGTTTCTGAAGCGCACAAGCCCTGAATTATGGCAGGATTGTATTCAACTATCAGAATATAGTGCTTGTAATAAACAAATAATTAAACTTTAAAGAACATTTTAAAAATTAATTAGTGAGTAAAAAGTACAGTAACAAATATGAAATGTTTGAGAAATTTATTAGCTTATCTTACCAATCGAAATACAGTACGCATACATACGTACATTGCACCCATATTCAGTGCACTAATTTAAAATATTTAGTTATGCAAGATTGCTTGCTTTTCAGTTCCTTGTTAGCAGTTATACCAGCTAGAGATCTGCACAGTTAGGGCCTCGGCCTGAAGCCCGAGCCCGGCCCGCGGGCCGACTTCCATTAACGGCACTAGACCCTTAATTTTTTTTCCTGGAATAGCAGGCCGGGCCTACCGTATTTTTTCCAGTGGCGTAGGAACTTTGAAAAAACAGAGGGAGCTGGAGCATCAGCGCCGTGCGAAAGTAGGAGGGCGAATGGGGCAGTCGCCCCGGGCGTGGAATTTTAAAAGGCCCCAAATTTATACTACGAACGCCATTTTTGGGCCTGTCAGAAGAAAAAGTTGGAGGAAAGCAGCTCCAAATTGAAACTTTGCCCTAAGCGCAGTTTTCTCTTCGCACGCCCCTGCGGAGATTATTGTTAAAAGCTAGTGGCAAGGATCATTTCATTTGTAATTTCATTCATTTCGGAGGATTTCTTGTGTTGCACTTTTCACAAACAAGAGTATAGAATAGAAGTATATCAAAAGATCACAGACTTTTAATCCAGTTTAAATAATTTATATTCGATATATTTGATGACACTTAATTTATGAACGATACCGAATAAAAAATTCAAATTTCAGGCTTCTTCCACTCCCATTTACCAAAAATTAAAGTTTTATTTCTGTTGTTTGGCTTACAAATTCTTTACAATCTCTTCCAAATCAATTTTAAAGACTTCTTCTTTATAAATATGCAATAGCATCAAGTGATTGAGTCTATATTGATACTAGAGTTTCCCCAGAGGGTTTCAGGAGGGCGCTCCGCACCTCCTGCCCTTTAGTTTAAAAAACAGCGCCCTTCTTGCCCCTCATCCGAACAATTAGCGCCTCTCTTGTTGCTCATTCAAAAAAAAAATTACGCCCTTCTTGCCCCACATTTGAAAAAAAATGCATCCCTTTAACGACAATGACGACGCGCTATAGCGCGTAACTTACGTAAAAAATTGGTGAAGGAAAGCAAAAAATAGCCCTTACGCGTCCCACGGGACACGTACTTTCGTCGAAAAATCGCGAAGTAACGACTGATTTCCGGCAAAATTCGCAAAAAATGGCTAATTTCGTTGCAATATTTCGAAAAAGCGGCAGATTTCCTCAAAAGATTGTGAAACGACGACAAATTTCGTCCAAAAAATTCGCGATAAAACGGAAAATTTTGTCAAACGATTCGCGAAAAACGGCAAATTTTGCCAAAAGATTACTAAAAACAGCAATTTTCGTCAAAACGCGATAAAACGGCAGATTTCTTCAAAAAATTTGCGAAAAAGCGGCGAATTTCGCCCAAAAATCGCAATAAAACGGTAAATTCTGTCAAAAAATTCGCGAAAAAAGGCAAAATTCACCAAAAATTCGATAAAAAACGCAAAATTTGTCAAAATATCCCGAAAAACGGCAGATTTTGTCAACGGAAGATCGTGAAAATATGCAATTTCGTCAAAGTGGCACAAAAAAAGTTAATGCCAGAAGTGAAATTTTCTGTTCTAAATACTAATTTTCCTGCTTCAAAATTGTGTTTTTAATGCTTAAAAAGCGGATTTTCCTCATTCAGAATCAGGGGCGTGCGAAGAGAAAATTGCAATTAATTAGAATTTGACGCCCCCCCCCCCCCTTCTCCCAATTTTTTCTTGTGACAGTTCAAAATTGACGTTTGTAGAATAACTTTGGCGCCCCCTAAATCATCGCCCACCACCCCTTTTCTGTTCACAATCCGCTTTTGACTGTCGAAACCTTTCTAAATGTTACTCCTGAAAGTACCCGTTTATTAAACAAAAAGAACACTTTATTCAACAAATGTATTCTTTTTTTTATTGTCTCTTTCAATAAATCTGTCTTGCCCCTTTTTAAAAGAAATGCGAACAATAGTGATATCGTTATCTTCTACACTCAACTAAGCATTATTTCCTAATTAAATTTGCATCGTGCATATTTATTTTTAAAAAAGTAAAGAAAATTTCTCTTAATAGTTTTAAAAAATTACTATTGGTTTTATCAAAGGATCGCGGGAAAAGGCGCATTTCGTAAAAAAATCACGGGAAAAAGCTTACAAATCGCAACAAAACTATAATTTTGACAAAGGATTGCGGAAGCAACTGTTAATTGCACCAAAATGTAGCAGGTAAAAGCGTAAATTTTGTCAAAGTACTAAGAAAAAATGCGAATTTTGTCAGTCACAGAAACGATGCAAATAAGAATCGGAAAAACTTCGAGTCTCGTAAAGGAACCATCGAAAGGACGCAAATTTTGTCAAAGGGCCGTGGATAAAAACGCGAATTTTGTTAAATGTAAACCGACAAAAAGCGAATATTGTTAAATGACCTAAAAAAATGCGACTTTTTTATCCAAAGGGCCGCTGAAGAAACGCAAATTTCATCAAAGTAGAACAGACATTAAGCGCGGATTTTACCAAAGTGCCGCAGAAAAAACGAGGTTTTTTCGCAGTCTTTCGGCGAAATTTGCCATTTTTGTGATCTTTTAACAAAATTTGCCGTTTTTTCGCGAACTTTTCACGAAATTTGTCAGGGTTTTTTTTGCAAATTTTGCCTTTTTTGTGACCTTTTAACAAAATCGGCCGTTTTTTCGAACCAAACTTTTACCTTTTTTTTCAATTTTTTGACGACATTTTTCAATTTTTTTCACGATTCTTTGACGAAATTTCTGTTTTCCATGATTTCTTCAACCGCTAGATTCTAGATTCAACGCTATAAAAGTGCCCTTAAAAATCAAAAAAGTGCCATGAAGAATGTAAAAAGTGCCCTTTTCATAACAGTAGCGCCCTGCCCCTTTTTAAACCTGGGGTAAACTCTGTTGATACATTGTTGTTCGGCGGTGTGTCTGTTTGAAGACGAGCATTGAAAGCTCTCAGCTGTCACTAATGATATCGGAATAACAAAATAAGTTCTGCCAAAAGGTAAACTTTAGAAAATAATTTGTTTACTAATTCCTGTGATGACATCATTTTAACTGTGATTGACAACGTATTTCTGTCAGTTCCGTTCGGGACTAGTGTTGGTAGAAGTGTCAACTTTGCAGAAAGATTTGTTAAATCAAAATCATCAGCATATATTCTAAGCTTTTGTTTGAGATCTTCTGGCGTGGTTGAAGCTGTATTCGCGTGAATATGGATTCGATCTGTATGTGAGAATCAAAAGATTTTGATTAAAACGTTTTTTTACACTTCGCTAAAAATTCAATTTTTAGGTGCGTTCGTAATTATGAAAATACGTAGCACCTATTGTTGTAGCTCAGTCCGTCTGTCTGTCTGTCCGCATATATAACAAAGCAAAAACTACCCAACCGAATCGTTTGAAATTTAAAATACATAATCATAACATAATTTTGTCGAGTCATTTCAAATTTTATGAAAATCGGATAAATAGATCAATTACAGGGACAATCAAAAGGATTCCGTTATATTACAGTCAATGGGGAAAAAAGCTTCAAATGCATTTTAATCGTTTGAATTTTGAAACGTATAATTACACAGGTCTGCAATGGTTTTCCTCTTTGAAATTTGAGTAACGTTTTCTATTGTTTCTGATGTTCTGAGTACGAGAAAAATAATAAAAAAATTCCGTCACGTCAGGATTTTTTTATATTGAATATTTAAGATTTTGCGCAAAAATGTCTGGGCGTCTACATTTTAAAATTTATAAAACGCCATTAAATTACTTCAGCTTAATTTTTATTGCATTTAATTAGTGTAAGGTGACATAGAAATTACTCCAAAACAGTAATTTGTTAATTACTACATAATAAGTATAAATAATTAACATTAAACATGTTGAAAACGGGTCATTTTGGCTTAATTTAGTAATGAGCTCATTAATACATAATGATTAGGTAATATAACCTAATTGTTGTAAATATTAGTCGAAAAGGGCGTAATTAAGATAAACCAAAGGGTTTTTGTATAAGTACCCGCACTGATTTAGAAAATTAACAGTTGAAGTGCGCATCTTGCAACATAACCTTTAAAATGTCATCGCGAAGCTGTTTAAATTCTCCGAATTGTTTTTGTTTTATTTGAGGGAAATTTATGGTGGAAAAACAACGAACCAGCATTACAGACTTTGTAAAAAATATTTACAAAAGTTATTTTGGATACGTTTTAAGTAACCAAGACAAAACTTGGACACCTCATAAAATTTGTACGACTTGTTTATTAAAACTTCGCAAGTGGTCAAAAGGACAGAAAAATAACTTCAAAATCGTTTCGCTTATGCTATGGAGAGAGCCTAAAGACCATGTTAAAGATTGCTACTTTTGTTTTTGTGACATAACTGGATACAATTCTAAAAATAAAAGGGACATAAACTATCCAAACGTCTCATCAGTTACGCCTGCAATTTTCGGCGATTCAAAACTGGTGCAGCCCCCGTTACCGACTATACAAATTGAAGATTCTGACTGTGATACAGATGAACAGGATGTATACCAATCTGATCCTGAATTTCAAGTAGTTTCTAACGAGTGTCAGCTCTTTCCCCCAGTCACATTACGACTTGACAAGAGATTTGAATCTCCCCAAAGATGCAGCGGAACTTCTCGGATCACGATTAAAAGAAAGAAATATGCTTGCACCTGGTACTTCATTTTCATGGTACCGTCACAGAGAAAAAGACTTTCTTCCATTCTTCGCTGAAGATCAAGATTTAGTGTACTGTAAAGATAATCCAGGCTTGACGAAAATGTGCGACATTGAATACGATCCTAATGAGTGGAGATTGTTACTTCCCAGAAAATCTAGGAGCCGTTAGCGAAGAACAAGGCGAAAGATTTCACCAAGATTTGAAAGAGCTAGTAGTCCGGTATCAAGGAAGATGAAATACTAGCATGATGGCGGACTGCTGCTGGTTGTTGAAGCGCAACGATCCAAACCGGAAATTTAAGCGAAAATCGTACAACCGAAGCTTCCAGGAAAAAAGGATCAGGTTCCACAAATAAAATTTACATGTAATTTAGATCAGTAATAAGTTACTATTATATTTTAATTGTTTTTTATGTTAAAAGTAATGTACTTTTTAAAAAATATATTTTTTTATGTGAAAACTTGTGGTTTTTTTTTCTATTTTCTATCTGTATCTTTTTTGAAAAATCTGAAGGTGATGGAAAAAAACTAAGTACATATTCGTAATCAGCGCACCAAAATACCCTAGAATCAGCTCTCAAATTCTAGAGAGAAAGTTATAACTCTCAATTTGCAGGCCTGTGTTATTACATAATTTTGTCGAGTCATTTCAAATTTTATGAAAATCGGATGGATAAATCAATTACAGGGACAATCGAAAGGATTCCGTTACATTACGGTCAATGGGGAAAAAAGTTTCAAATGCATTTTAATCGTTTGAAATTTAAAAAGTATAATTACTACATAATTTTGTCGAGTCATTTCAAATGTTATGAAAATCGGATGCATAGATCAATTACAGAGATAATCAAAAGTATTCCGTTACATTACGATCAATGGGAAAAAAAAGTTTCAAATGCATTTTAATGGCGTTACACTCATTTGAACATAATAGAATTGACATGAATCTATGAAGTATGTACTAAAATATACAATCTGTGATGCAAAGAATATTAATTATTAAATTACAGAGTCACACAAATGTATTCCACTAAATAATGTTATACGGGAAAACATTGTTTGGGGCATGTTTTAATTATAATAAACACTTCACATTTTATGAATAAGATATACTTTAATGAAGTATAATAAAAATTACTCCCTCCATATTTACAGGAACACAAAGATTTCGACCACTATACTGTATCCAAAGTACGCTCTACTATATCAGCATGATCTGAATATTTTAAAACTTCGTTATCGTACGAACGCACCCCATTTGCTACGCTTCATGTGCAATTTCCAACTTGTTCTTATTGTGCTGGAGCGAAAGGATAGCTTCTCTGTTCTTATCTTATTAAAACTATCATTTGTTTGGACACGCTCGTCCTTTCTCCCTGAATTTTCTAGAAAAAGTAAACTTTATTTTTCAATTTCTCTCGAGGGAGCTGAGCCCGTCTGAAAAATCCCAGGGGGAGCCAAAGCTCCCCCAGCTCCCTCAGTTTCTACACTGTAAAAAAATTTTCCGTTAAATAAAGGAAATAGTACGGGTAATCTAGACGCCAGTACTACTTCCGGTTTTTAACGGAAAAAAATTTCCGTAAATTCCAGAAATAGTTCCGTTTTTTCACAAAATATTTCCGTTTTTTTTTTAATTTGTTCCTTATATAAAAATTTTCGTTTAAAAAGTTAAAAGAATTTTTCAAGGACTAACTAACATCTTTGCGATTTTTATTCTTTACTTTTCAAAGACACGTTAATATCAGGGACACATTATGCACAATTAATTTAAACAACAGTGAAGAAATGTTACATATCTTCCATGGGATTCGAACCCGGGGCCTCTTGTGTCGTAGCTTGCAGTGTAATACCATTACACCACAATTATTCAAACAGCACTTTCAAATATCTTTAGTTATTTCGGATACATTTCGTAAAGTAAAGATAAGATTTTGAACGTAGGTTTATTTTTGTAGAGATAATATTTTTCTATTGAATGGATAATTCTAAATGTCTTACAGATTTTCTTCGCATAATTTCGAATATTTAGCTTATTAATTTTGGCTTTATATATATAAAAATTAGTCTTTAAAATATTACATGCATGAAAGAATTTATTAAGAGTTTTGTTTCCTTTTTTTTTTTTTTTTTGAAAAGTTTTAAAATTCTATTGTAATATTATTGATATTTATTTATTTATTTAAAAAAAAAATACTAACATGCTAAAAGAAAGAAAAAAAACGTGCATTTTAACAAATTATTTTATGACGATCGAAGGTAAACTCAATAAAGATAATTACAATGGGTTATATATATTTAAAAAAAAAATATTTTTTATAACATATGTAATCCCCAAAATTACCTTTCTTAATTTCCATAATTTCTTACCATAGTTTCGATTTCCTTTCCATAATTTCGAATATTTAGCTTATTAATTTCAACTTTATATGTATAAAAATTAGTCTTTAAAATATTACATGCATGAAAGAATTTATTAAGAGTTTTGTTTCCCTTTTTTTTTTTTTTGGAAAAGTTTTAAAATTCTGTTGTAATATTATTGATATTTATTTATTTATTTTAAAAAATACTAACATACTAAAAGAAAGAAAAAAAAAGTGCATTTTAACAAATTATTTTATGGCGATAAAATCAGTTATTGATTTTTTTATAACATATGTAATCCCCAAAATTACCTTTTTTAATTTCCGTAATTTCTTTCCATAGTTTCAATTTTCTTTCCATAATTTCGAATATTTAGCTTATTAATTTCAACTTTATATGCATAAAAATTAGTCTTTAAAATACTACATGCATAAAAGAATTTATTAAGAGTTTTGTTTCCCTTTTTTTTGGAAAAGTTTCAAAATTCTGTTGTAATATTATTGATATTTATTTATTTAAAAAAAATACTAACATACTAAAAGAAAGAAAAAAAAAGTGCATTTTAACAAATTATTTTATGACGATCTAAGGTAAACTTAATAAAGATAATTACAATGGGTTATAAAATAAATTTCAGTTATTGATTTTTTATAACTTATGTAATCGCCAAAATTATAAGAATTTCGGTAATATATTTCGATATATTTTTAATTTTATGTGCGAACTTCTTAATTTGAATAAATTAAAAAATATATATATTAAAATTAAAAGAAGAATTTTTTTCCACTTTTTTAAAATATCCAACGCACTTAATATATATATGATAAAAATAAATTAAAAATTATTTTAAAATCACAATCAACTTTCCCTTTCAGCTATTTCAAACTTACAAGGAAGGTCTCCATTGTGGGCATACTCAGAATTTTTTGAAAGAAATACGAATTAAACTACTCCATGTAGGTAATAAAGGATCAGTGAAAATTAGCGGCGGAATTACATTATTAGATATGTAAAAAAAATAAAATAGTTTGGAATAATTGGCGTGAAAAGCTGAAAGCGGCGCGGAATTTGGCGAGCAGTGCATTTCCTCGCCAAAAGCAGACGATTTTAACGAATCTGAAAATTGATTTTAATTGACTTCACTGTTAAAAATCTGCAGCATTTACTGCAACGTCACTCCACTACTTTTATAGAATATCTCTCTTCTGACCAATGAGAATGCTCCATAGCACGGTGAATTGACCCTGTCACTGTTAAAAATCTGCTGCATTTTGTTGCAACGCACTCCACCGCTTGTATATAATATCTCTATTCCAACCAATGAGAAAGCTCCATTTCACGGCCAAGTAACCGTTTTCTATACAAGCAAGAGAGTGCGTTGCAACAAAATGCAGCAGATTTTTCAGTGTATTTTTCAATTTGGAACAATTTTAATCAATTTAAATTGTGTTTTAAATGATAATATATATTAATTTCATTTTGTTATAAGTACATATAAACGTATATGACAAAATTACACTTAAAGTAAAGTAGAAATGCAAAACTAAAATTACTTAAACTAAACTTATTTAAATAAATTGAACATAGAAAGTTTTTTCTTTAAAAAATATTCGAAGCGTAAAAGCGTATTTTTCAAAATTTCGTTTTTTCGCCAACCGGAGATAAATCGCCAAGTAAACGAAATTTTTATTATTTTTTTACGGACGTTATAAGGAGTTTCCGCCGAAATTTTTTTTATAAACATATATAACTATATGAGAAGAACATTCTGTAATTTTTTCAGATTTTTATGAGTATGCCCGTATGGAGACCTTCCTTGTTAAAAAGAATTAATAATTTTTTTTAAATTATTATTATTTTCTTAATATTTTAAAAATACGTTAGCTTTTTATTATTAAAACAGAATGAAATAGAGAAATAGTCTAGCAAATTGCTTAAAAAACATGAACTCAGTATAAGGTTTTTATTTTCCTGGTAGATGGCACCACTAAACTCTACTGTTTTCGGAAAATTGACAAAAATAACAGAACACTTCCGTTATTTAACGGGATTAGTGACTCCAAAATGTCAAATACGGAAATTCTTCTGTTTTTTTCGAAAAAATGAAACTATTCCGTAATTTTTAGGGAAAGGTTTGTGTATATTAACGGATATTTTTTACAGTGTACGCCTATGATTTTTTCTATACGAAGCCGAGACTAATTTTATTCTTCCTTGTCTTCACGGACCAAGATAATCAGTTCCTGTTGAATCATCCCGTATGGAAATCCTTTTCTCGACGTGGCCAAGTCTGTTCACAAATCAGTAAAATTTCGCTTGGTCCAAAAATTTTTGCAAAAAAAAAAGGCATATACTTTTAAGTTGTCAATATTCTACAATTAAACGTTAGAATTTATTCTTTTTAAAGAATCATAGATTACTAGGCGTTTTAAAATAGAATGAAACACATGAAATAAACATAATTATGACGAAATTTTCTTTTAAACTGAAAACTGCAAATTTCTTTTAAACTGTTCATGCATGCAAAATTAATACAATAATATGCGAAAAAAAAATATATATATCTATTAAACATTTACATCTGCTAAGAAGGGAAAGCATTTTTTTCTTTCCAATGCGATTTCGTCCTAGTAGATTTTACTTTTACCATATACCATTTTTTTGTCTCCATTACATGGAATATGAATTAATAATACTAATGATAACTGAAACGTTTACATATAATAAACAAAAGTAATTAAAAGTGTAAATATTGCAGCCTACAGTACTTCTGCATAAATGAAGATTATAAACATAAAAAAAAAAAAAAAAAAAAAAAGACACAAGTTTTGTGGTCTGAACACTTCCGTAAGAGTAACGATCAATGTTCTGTAGAAATTCACTCGAGCCGGGCCGAGTTCGGACCGAACTTTTAGCCTTTTTTCCGGGCCGGGCTCGAGCCTGGAGATTTCGGCTCGTGCAGACCTCTAATACCAGCTGCAATCCACTTGTGCCATCACAACTCCATTTTTGTGCTACTTTAGCTTCAGTTAAATTTCCTTTTCCTAATGCAATTTTTAACCTTTTGTTGCCTTCACCGATTAATCAGTCCAAATAGAATTACTTCTTCACTCACATTTTTGTTTAAATCTTCCAACTTTTTTTTTTCAAAATTTGCAATTGCACTTGCATTTTTTTTTTTTTTTTTTTTTTTTTGTGATTTATTCCTCTTCTGTAGCTTTCTCCATTTCAAGTTCCATAAAAAATTAGTGTAAATTCTTGACAAGGATAGAAACTATTTATATCTTTGCTTTTGTAATCTAAAGTCTAGAAAAACCTCCCCCCCCCCCCCAAAAAAAAAAAAAAGGAAATACAGATGTGAAACGATAATTCCACCATGTGATTAACCTGGAGAACGGAGGGTGCGTGTGTGTGTGTGTGTGTGTGGGGGGGGGGGGGGGGTGTTAGAGATGAGACGGGCTAAGTCCGAGTGGGCTTTGGCTCTTTCTTTCGGAAACCGGATAATTAATTATTTAATCACGTGTAGAAAGGATTGAAAGATCTTTTTTCCCTTTAAAATTACTTGTTGTTTTTCAAATCATTTCAGTGCTATTTACATCAAAGTGAAATGGAATATAAATCGTGTTTTTTGTATTTTAATAGTTTATTGCTGTTTCAAAAGAAAATTTGTGATGTTTGGAGATTTATGTCTATTGCATTTCCGGCGACGATCGATTGAAATGACGCCAATCAAAACAAGCATAAACAATAGAATTAGCTTCAAGTTGTATTTTTGTTTATGGCAGAGGAAATTTTTTAATTCGATCGTTTATTTATTTATTTAATCAGTTAGTTTATATCACTTAGAGAATGATTTCTTTGTTTTTAATTTAGACTAAAGGTTTAAGTTTGCAAATTATTTATTTGTTCAAGTGTTATAATCGTTCTTCAT
The DNA here is from genome assembly GCA_964019185.1 of Maratus speculifer. Classification (NCBI taxonomy): domain Eukaryota; kingdom Metazoa; phylum Arthropoda; class Arachnida; order Araneae; family Salticidae; genus Maratus; species Maratus speculifer. Next base: position 235,120,008 of record OZ025301.1, on the reverse strand, counting down.
ATGAAAATTTTGAATTATCGTATTTATGAATCGTGATTATTATTATTATTATTATTTTGGTCATCATGAATCCAGCTTACGCTGAGAATTTCTAGCTGTAAACATATTTTCTATATTATTCTGAAAGAAAACAATTTGTGTTTCTTATTTTTCTATAAAAGCATCGGACCTTTAAAATAACCGTTATCAACGTTTGAATTTGCGTTTATTTTCAGGTTCGCGTTAATCAAGGGGAAATGTTATGAGAAACTAATTGATTATAGTTAAAGATGTATACATTTTATAAGAAATTGAAAACGCTGTTCGATTTTTCAGAATACAAATAGTAATTTCTGCAAACGTCATCCATTTATTCATTACACTTATTTAATATGTCCATCAAATTTTCTTGTTGAAGGACAAAAAATATGGGATTCCTAATAAGTATGAAGATATTTTTATTTTATATCAAATTGCTCTTTTAATAAGATTGGATTTAAAATTTTATTTAACGGTAAATTTAATTTTTTTTTAAATGTGTTATCACATTTGAAACAGTTTTTAAATGTCATGCAATTTCTATTTATTTATTTGTATACTTCTTGTATCGGGCTCTCATGATAAAATATCTTTCGGGCTCGGATTCAAATTTGTCGGGCCCGGGCTCCGAAAAATGAGCCCGAACTCATCTCTAGTGGGGAGTTGTACAAATCTGCTTCCTTTGAAAATGAGAAATAATGCTAGGCAAAATTCCAATTAATATGGAGGCTGGCTGGTTGGTTCGTTAAATTTCGTTTTCTCTGGCCATATTTTGGCGTTCAAACGGGCTCATTTTTTTTTAACCGGAAAATTTTATTTATTCATACGTAGAAAATATTAAAAGAACTCTTTTCTATTTTAAATTGAGTACTACAAGTTATTTTAATGCTACTTTGATCAAAATGGCGGGGGAACTAAAGTCGTGTTTATTTATTTTACTATTCCATTGCTGTTTGAAATGAAAATTTGTGATAAATACAGATTTATACACTATATTGCCATTGATTATGGGACACTTGCGATTTTAGTCATTTTACTAAATATCTAGAAAAATACATGAGGAATCATCTCGAAACTCTTAGAGTATAAATATAATAATATACGTCATACATCTCCGTGAAGATTTTATACCGAAACGCCATAGGGGACCGTCAACAAATTAAAAAAGAATGAATATCTTTTGAATAACCCTGTCAAACCTAATGAAGCAAAAGCGCTCAAACTCTAGATTATGATTGAATGCGTTATTGTAGTACACTGTGTTCATTTTTATGCAAATAGCATGCACACTCACAGAGTAATTAAGGTTTTTATAAAAATGGTCCCAAATTTGTCCAAGTTTTTCCATTATAATTTTCAGAGTTCTTAATATAAAATAATATTTTTTTCAGAAAATATGACAAACGACATTGCACACAGTACCCTGTAATCAGAATTAAAAAATAATAAAAAGTGTATGAAAAATGAGTAGGTTTACTATATAATTTTTTACTGTGCATGCGTCAAAGATATCAAAATTTTATTTGCATATTATGTTAGCTAAATGTATAGAGCAACTTTTGTAAAAGTCTCAAAATCATAGCTTGAAAATTCTGAAAGTAATCGTCTATAGAAAAAGGACAAAATCCGTTGTTTCCAAAATGAAGCAAAAAAATGAGGGACTTTATCCAAATGCAGTAGTACATCCCATATTGTGTATTCTATATTGACATTAATCAATGAACATATGGATACAACCCCTCTTGTTTTTGCTTCATTTTGAGAATAACGGATTTTCGACTTATTCAATTGACGATTATTGTCAGAATTTTCAAGTTATGATTTTGTGACTTTCACAAAAGTTGCTCTATACATTTAGCTAACATAATATGCAAATGAATTTTGATATCGTTGAAGCATGCGCAGTAAAAAATTATTTAGTAAACCAACTCATTTTTTATACAATTTTCATTATTTTTTAATTCTGATTACAGGGTACTGTGTGCAATGTTGTTTGTCATATTTTCTGAAAAAAATAATATTTTATATTAAGAACTCTGAAAATTATAAGGAAAAAACTTGGAAAAATTTGGGATCATTTTTATAAAAACCTTAATTACTCTGCGAGTATGCATGCTATTTGCATAAAAATTAACAAGGCTTATTACAATAAGGCATTCAATCACAATCTAGAGTTTGAGCACTTTTGCTACATTAGTTTTGACAGGGTTATTCAAAAGATATTCATTCTTTTTTAATTTGTTGACGGTCCCCTTTGGAGTTTCGGGAAAAAATCTTCACGGAGATGTATGACTTATACTATTATATTTATACACTAAGAGTTTCGAGATGATTCCTCATGTATTTTTCTAGATATTTAGTAAAATGTCTAAATTCGCAAGTGTCCCATAATCAATGGCAATATAGTGTATTTACGGATATCTTTGTTTTATATCTATCATGTTTTATCTATGTTTATACTTTTTCTTATCCATTAGATTTAATTTTGAGCAACTTCCCATTCTTCTTTACGCAATGAAAAATTGCGTTTGGGTCCTTTTAAAAAAAGTACCATATAATTATACCTTCCGATAATAAAAACTTATCTAAAACGGAAATTCGATAGGTTTTATGGCGTTCCATTTTTTTAGGTTTTACTGCATAAGATATTGTTTGTACCCAACATGTTCAGGTTAAAAAATTTGCCCCCCCGTCCCGTTCAAAAGGCTGGTTACGCCTATGTTTTCCGTGATTGTTTGACGGAAATGTCATTTTCGCTATACGAGAATTGCATTTTTCCCCAGCGATCCTTTGAAAAAAAAATATTTTTTTCTGCAATCTTTTTATAAAAATCGCACTTTTTCGCAATTTTTGCGATCCGTTGAATTTCAAAAGAACAGAATAATTCCATGTAAAAGTAACGTCTGTTATAGGCAATTTTTGTTTAGCAATATTTTTAAATTTTGGTTTTAAACAATTAAGGTATTTCAAGGTTTTTTTTTTTTTTTTTTTTTTTTTTTTTTTTTTATAAATATATCCTTATTATAAAAATACTTATCAGAAGCTAAATAATAAAGTTGCTAATCATTTAAAAAATAACCGCTATTTTTTTTTTCCAGATAGTTGCAATAACTATTTTTGCATTTCTTCATTGAATATAATATCTTTTGGAGAGATTAATTTTTTTCCCAAAGGGATATTGACTGACATCAATCTTGAAAGCTTTAATGACCGACTGTTTGCAAATTACACCCTGCAACCAATGGCGGATCTAAGGGGGGGGGGGGGCGATGGGGCGATCAACCCCCCCCCCCCCCCTGAGCCCAATAAAGGGTCTGCAAAATGACATTAAATTCACGCACGGAAAAGTGGCTAGATTTAAATTCGAGACGGGCGCGACCCGACCCAGATCGCGCCAACTTTATTATACTGGGACTGGGTCAGACCTTCACACTTTCAATACCGAGGCTGATCGGGTCTTATTTTTTTTCTGCAAAGCTGGACCGATCCACACTGTTTTTTTTTTCAGGTATGGTCTGGTGTCTTTCTTCCTATAGGTAAACACTAAAGATGAGACGGGCTCAACCCGAGCCCAAAATACTGAACTCGAGCCAATGGCGGATCTAAGGGGGGAGGGGAGCGTAGAGGCGATCGCCCCTCCGTTGGACCAATAAAAGTTTTCCAAAAAGTCATGCATCCTCGCAGGAAATGAGTAGAAGCCTAACTCAAGTCCGGTGTGGCGCAGCCCGCCCCGGGCTGCACCTTTTTAAATTTGCCACGCTCGGGTTGGGTCAGGTTTTTTCGTTTTCATAGCCGGGGTATATCGTGATCATTATTTTCTGCAGATTTGGGTCGGGCCCAATGGCGGGTCTAAGAGGGGAGTGAAGGGGAGATTGTCCTCCCTTCTTGGGCTAATAAAAGTTTCCCAAAAAGACATGCATCCTCGCAGGAAATGAGTTAGATCCTAACTCGAATCCGGCGGCGGGCCGCGCCTGTTTAAGTTCGCTAGGCTCGGACTGTGTCTGGTCTTGCAGCTTTCAGAGCTGGGGCCGTCATTTATTTGATACTGTCATGATCATTATTTTCCTGCAGATTTGGGTTGGGCCTGACTTATTTTTCTTCCAGATCAAATCTGGACTGGAGTCATTTTTTTTAGATGTCTGCATTAGAGATGAGACAGGTTCAGACTGAGCCCGAGTCCGATACGAGCTCGGGTTCTATTTTATGTTGGTCTATACGGGCTCGGACTCATTTTTTCTGAAACCTAAAAACTTTATCGATGAATAGAAAAAAGTAAAAGAACTTTTTCCCCTTTAAAAATCACTTATTCCTTTTCAAATCAATGTTTTGCTATTTTGATCAAAATGAAAGTGAAGCACAATTTTTTTCTATTTTAGTATTTAAATGCTATTAAAAAGAAATTAGTCATATCTACATTTATAGATTTATTTACGTTCAAGCATTGCCGACGACTGACGTTCCGGCGCCTACGAAAAAAGGCGGGAATAATGAATTTGTCTTTAGTTCGATTTTTGTTTGTGGCACAGATTATTTTGCAATTGGACTGTTTCTTCTTATTATTATTTAGACATCTAATGCGAAAAGAGAATTTCCTTTTGATTTTAGTTTTCAGTTACCGAATAATTTAAATTTGTAGTGTATACAACGTATACAAGTCGTAATCGTTCTTCACAGGGGTGATTCTGAATGAATTTTTTTTTTTCGGAAATTCGCATCGCATTTTCGGAAATCGGTGGGGGTGGGGGTCGTGAGTCCCTCCCCCCTTTAGCGATCTTCGGACAAAATCGGCTATTTCCCTCTATCTTCAGACGAAATCAGTAATATTTTAGCGAAATCGGCGGTTTTTCCGCGATCTTTTGACGAAATCAGCGGTTTCCCATGTTTTTTAAAACGAAATTGGCGTTTTTTCGACGATCTTTAGGCAAAATTTGCTTTTTAACGCGATTTTTTCCGAAAACGGCGTTTTATTCCCGCGATCTTTTAACGATATCGGCGTTTTTTCCGTGATCTTTTGATGAAATGGGCGTATTTTTTCAAATATTCTTTTGACAAAATATTTTTAAGCGATCTTTTATCTAAAACGCCGTTTTTTCCCGCGATCTTTTAACGAAATCGGCGTTATATCCGCAACCTTTAGATGAAACCTGCGTTTTCCCGCCGTCTTCAGAAGAAATCAGCGTTTTGTCTGCGATATTTGGTGAAATTGCCGTTTTTTTCGCGATCAGCACGGGAAATTCGCGTTTTTCATCGATCTTTTGACAAAGTTCGTTTAAAAAACGTTGACGAAATCGTCGTTTTTTCACGAAATATTGATGAAATGTATGCTATTTCGGCGATCCTATCACGAAATTTGCATTTCTACGCAATTGTTTTTTCCGCGCGCAAAACCGTACAAGTTGGCAACTATGCGGAACTGATAACCCAATTTCAAATTTTCGGAAGAGGATGTCTTAAATTTTCGGAAATTTCGGAATTTTCGGACGAGAATCACCCCTGGTTCTTCATATGGAAATAACTGTTAGCAATTATCATTTATTTTGGGATCTCTGCTGATACCGTAGCTGTAAGTAAATGTATTCATCATATTCTTCTCATCGAGAAGTGTTTCTTCTGTTCTTATAAAAACTTTTTGGAACATTTTTATAAGTATTATGCATTTTTTCCCTACTGTATAATTTTGTTATCGGGTTTTTGCTCTTAATGCCGCAAAATGTTTCTGACTCAGGCGGAAGCGGGCTGTGGAAAAAGAGCTGAATTTATCTCTAGTCCGCACTGACCAAAATTTCCCTGGTCGGGGTTCGGCTCTGAATAAAAGCTAAATTTCGGTCCGTGTCCGACCCAGCCCAGAAGTATGCATGGGCCCGAGCCTGGCAGAGCTGGCAAAATGGTTTCGAATTTTCTAACGGGCCAGCAAAATTAGAATAATTTTTCCAACGAAGTGGACCAATAAACAAAATAAACGGACTGAGTCGGCAAAAAAATATAATGGACCATATGGGCCGGCCGATAAAAAAATTTGGCGGGCCTACCGGCCCTTTATAAAGATTAATGCAGGAACGTTAAAATATGAGCTATTTTCAATGATTATGAGTTTAACTAGAATAAGTATAAATGTGCGTCACCAGCCGATACTAGTTTTTCAACATCAATACAGAAATGTAAATTTTACAAAGTAGAGATCAGCGTTGGACCATTACACAGGGATGCCACTCAGAAAATAGCAAAAAAGAGGAAATTATGCGTAAAGTAAAATTTACGACATTTTTCACAACTTTATGTGTGAATTTTGAAAATATTGTTTATAATAAACTAAATAAAAAATTACAGCTTTTCTTTTGTTGTAAACTTTTAATTTATAAGAGTAAGTTAAAATGATTTTTCTTTAGTTCACAGTATTTTACATCAATTAAGGTAACCCAGCAACAGGTTCAGAGAAGAATTTTATGTATCGCATCATTTTAAACCAATTCAAGTAACCCAGCAATAAATTCAATGATTATTCCGCGAGTGAATAGCAAAATTTTGCAGTTTTTTTTTATTTGATGAAAATAACTGTTTTACTTCATGATCGTTTGGCGAAAATCGCCGTTTTATTTAGCGATCATTTGACGAAAGTCGCCGTTTCACATCATGATCGTTTGACAAAAATCGTCGTTTCAGAAAAATCACCGCTTCGTTTCGCGATCGTTTGACGAAAATCACCGTTTAATATCGCGATCGTTTGACGAAAATCGTCGTTTTACATTGCGATTGTTTGTCGAAAATCGTTTTACATTGCGATTGTTTCACGAAAATCGCCGTTTAATATCGCGATCGTTCGACGAAAATCGTCGTTTTACATTGCGATTGTTTGACGAAAATCACCGTTTTATTTAGCGATCGTTTGACGAAAATAGACGTTTCACATCATGATCGTTTGACAAAAATCATCATTTCACATCGCGATCCTTTGACCAAAAATCGCCGTTTCACAAAAATCACTGTTTCGTTTCGCGATCGTTTGACGAAAATCGCCGTTTTATATCGCGATCGTTTGACGAAAATGGCCATTTTATTTAACGATCGTTAGACAAAAATCGCCGTTTCACATTGCGATCGTTTCAAGAAAACCCCGCTTCGTTTCGCGATCGTTTGATGGAAATTGCTGCTTTATATCGCGACCGTTTGATGAAAATTGCTGCTTTATATCGCGACTGTTTGATGAAAATAGCCGTTTTTTTTCGATCTTTTAACGAAAATCGATGTTATATTTCGCGATCGCTTGACGAAAAAAGCTGTTGTATTTCGCGATTGTTTGATGGAAAAGGCTGTTTTATTTCGCGATCGTTCGACGAAAATCGTTATTTTATCTCCTGATCGCTTAACGAAAATCGCGAATTCTTAAAAATTAAAAAAAGCGGAAATCCGCCAAAAGGCGGAAAAGTGGCATCCCTGATTACATTGTGTGTAACCCAGGTTTAATATTTCTTTAGCAGACTCGTGCCAGCCGGAGATCAGGCTTGCATTTTTACATGTTGACGAGCCAAGTTGGACATAGACTTAATTGTTCTCAAGACGTGTAGGACGGACAATATGATTTGTATAATTATTAATAGTGATAAGATAAATAACTTATGTTAACGCAATCTCCAGGGCCGTAACCAGCGAATCATGTCAGGGGGGGGGGGGGAGGCTCCAAAATGTTTTTTGGGGCTGACATCTTTTAGCAATAAATACTGTACTTAAGCAAACTCAATACAATAAAAACTGATAAAATGGACCTGTCTATAAATGAACCCGACTAAAGCATAACCTCTGTATGACGAAACCTTCCTGAACGGAAAATACTTCGTGATCATCGGAAAAAGAATTTAAAACAATTAGGGACTGTCTACCTCTGAACACATTATGTCCCAAATACTTGAATAAAAATACATGAAAATTTCATTCTCTAAAGCATTTTTTGTGAATTTTTAAATCTACATTAGAAGATTCCCACTAGACGTCTGCACGGGATGAAATTTCCAGGCTAAAATCCGGCTCGATCCATACAAAAAAATCGGCCAGGCCTGTTACTAAAGTTAAAATTTCGGCCCGGCTTGTAGAGAAGATTTAGCGGCCCGACCGTCCCGAGGGAATTTCTACAGAACATTGATTTTTATTTTTACGGAAGAGTTCAGAACAAAAAAAAAATTTATCTTAGTCTATAAACATTTGAATAAAACAATTTTATTCTACGTGATAGGGTGTAACGAAAAATTAATGACATGTTTCGATTCCATCTAATAAGAACCATAATCATAGATAAATCCAGAGATTATGATTCTTATTAGATGGAATCGAAACATGTCAATAATATTTGCTTTTAATTTTTCGTTACACCCCTATCAATAAAATTGTTTTATTCAAATGTTTATATTTAAAAGGTGTATCTTAAAATCTTGAGATTTAAAAATCTAAAAGATTTAATAACTTTCTTATGATTATCTTAGTCTTTTTTTTCCATGTTTATGATCTCCATTTATGCATAAGTGCCGTAGGCTGGGATATTTATGCTTTTAATGAACTTTTGTTTGTTGTATGTAAATGTTTCAGTTATGATTAGTATTATTAATTCATACTCCATGTAATGGAAACATAAAAATCTAAAAAAAGTTATATGGTAAAAGTAAAATCTTCTAAAACGGAATTGCATTGGAAAAAAACAAGTAAGAAAAATCATGCGTTAAGCATAGATTATGAAGCACTTTCCAACACTTCATGAAATCTTTAACAAAACTTCGTTAATAGGGGAAATAAGGGTATACAGCCAAATATGTATTCCAATACTTTTGAACAACCCTGTATTTGATCTGTCAGTTGATATACATATTATAAAATGGGAAAATTTAGTTTAGCAAAAAAAAAAAAAAAAAAAAAAAAAAAAAAAAAGCTTAAAATTTCTTTTTGAGAATTTTTACTAATAAATGGGAAACATACTTGAAAACTTTTGTTCAGCCCTGTAGTTTACTTTGTACCTTTATTACACATCAGTAAGAAGCTAAAATTCCTTTTAAACTAAAACACTCTTAAAACAACTGATATCACATTGTTATAAATTATCATTCATAGGTGCCCATGTGCACAATTCTTTGCGTGGCCCTGTATATAATTTTATCTATATTCTGCAAAAATTTCTTTGTAAATTGAATGCAGTTAAGCATAAAAAAGTATACCTTATTTAAGAAAACCCTTTAAATAATTTACGCTCATACTCAGTAACGTTGCCGAGCTCTTTTGGATAGCCTTTTATATCAACTATAATAATTATTGATGGGAAATAAAGAGAAATATTCTATCTGATTTTGAATTTGACGTATACACACCCTTATAATGTACAAAGATTTAGTGAAACTTAAATGAGTATATCATAATTAAAATGTATTACATCCATCCATCAGCCACCATCGGAAACATATACAGTCCGTCGTAAGGAATATACTATTTGAAATCTTTTGTATGTCCCTGTAAATGCAATGTGCTTCCTATTATGCAAGACAGTATTGTATAATTTATATTAAGCCTCAGTGACATATATCAATTTTGTTGTAATACATGAAACAGTTTAATATATTTTTAAAATGCTGCACACTATTTCCCCCTTTTTACCATTATCCAATGGAATTTTTTTGTGTGGCCCTGTAAAGGAATAAAAGCTATATTTTATAGAATGCATATTTTAGTGTACCTCTTAAATACATGTAAATTTTAATATGTTTGGCAGTGTGTAACATCTTTAAAACGCCTTTGAAACGATTTTTCCCCATAGGCCATAATGTATATAGGCATGAATAGTGCATGAATGTGATCCAAACTTTTTTGAATAATTAAAACTTATTCCTTTAATATGTCTGAAAGCAGACAGTTAATTTAAAAATGACAAACAATTTTTAACAATTGAAAAAATTTATAATGTAGGATGAAAAGTTTGCAAACATTACTATAGTTTTAAATATAAAGTACAATTCGTGTCAAATCTAAAATTAACTTTTTTAGGAAAATGCTAAAAATTATTCAAACAATCTGAGAATAAATTTAAAAAATGTAATTACTATGTTTGATAAAAATATTTGTAAATAATTTTAAAATTTAAGTATCTTAAAAAGGAGGAAGTCCTATCTAGGGGCAATACTCTTGCACACTGCATTATTAAGGAACATTTTCTGGGTTTGTGTTTATATTACAAATGAATTAATATCTAATAATGATGCTGTTTCCAATTAAAGTACTTATATGCATAGTACAGTAAATGTGTAAGTACGGATATTGGGCATATTTTTGAGAAACAATGGAACATACAAAATAAAAAAAGTATTGCCTTATGAGTGCAGTTAGACATATCTAACAGTCACAAACTTGCATCAATCTTACATTTGTTAACATTTATATTAGAAAACCAATTCATTAACCTCTTCGCTACTGGCGATTATTACAATATTTTTAATTATTACTGAATTATTTGTTCTCTCGTTTGACTTCAGAGCGAGATTTTTGTTTTATTTTCATTAGCTCATATCTTAGAATTCGAAACATATTATTCTTATATCGAAATTTCATTTATATTTGAGTATCATTAATAAAATGGGACAAAACTGATGTACCCATTTGGGTACTCAGGGACTGAAGAGGTTAAGATAATTTAATTAACCAGGAAGCATTAACACACAGAATAGCTTTGAACCAAAGAAAATGAATAAATTAAATGTAAAAAAAAAAAATGTGGAATTAGGAATGATTTTTGCATAAATGTCAATGTTGACCATTTTGCAGAATTTTTAAAAATTTTAAATGTGCACAAGGATTTTAGAAAAGTATCTTATTTCATTTAATAATTAAACATCTATCATTAAATAAAACAAAAATTGCTATTAAAAACTTCAGGTACATATTTTAAATAAAAAACAGCTAAACTGCTAAAACTGTAAAACCTTGTATGATTGAAAAATTCTGCCTTTTACCCAGGAAACTGCTATAACGAAATATTTAAACATTAAATATTACACAATAAAATATAAACGGCTTTATTAAATGCCCCCCCCCCTCCTCCCCCGTTCTTGTGATCCTCTGACGAAATTGACAGTTTCTTTTTTCATACGGTTTATGAAACTGACTTTTTCGACGACCATTTGCCGAAATTCATGATATAATTTATGTCGAAATTTCCGGATTTATGACCGATTATTTTTAATTTTTGGAACTGACTGCCTTAATTTTCAAATAATTCAGAAGCCTGCGAATTTCCCAATTTTTTCTTCAACTGAATGGTGAATTTCTTTAATGATTATTTGAAATGTTCTGCAGAAAAGTCCATTGTTTTGCGACGTACATTGCATTTCTAAGCATATTTTGTTATGGAGAAGAAACATTTACCAAAAATGCAGTTAGAATCTTCCTGCTCTTTTATGCAAAAGTTCAACTTTATATTAATTTATTAATAAATACATATTATTTATTCCTGCAAATTTTTAACTTGAACCAATTTTACTGATTTTTTCTAAAATGAATATAATCTTAGGTGAATGTAGGAAAAATTATCACTGTAAGTTTAAATATGGAGTTAGAATTCGTGAATGATTATTAAAAAAAACTTTATTAATGAATAAGTGAAATTTAAGATTTTTATAATCTTTATCTACTATGGTATGACGAAATATTTGGTGAATAAATTATTGTTCATGTTTGCTAAACCACTGATGAAAAATAAGAGATAAATTTCTGTGAAATGAAGAATTTTATTCCAAATTCATTTTTATAAACTTTCTGTTTCAAGTATACAAAGTGTCTGCCTTCAGTCAAAAAAGAGGAATCAAACAAATACTATAGTTTCTTAATACAAGCCAAATGCTTTAAAAAATAAATTAAGATTTTAAATAACAAAGGCCAAAATTACATACACAATGTTAGTTATATAAATGGGACTCAGTCTGGTAAAATATAACAAAAGTAATATTGTACCAAATTAAAATAAGGATCAATTTGGCTACACAGTTTCATCAGACAGCTCTATCGAGAGCTAACGAGATAAACAGCTACCAGGATTAAAGCTATGCCTCGGCTGTCTTAATGCAATCAAATCACAGCATAACAATTACAAAGTAGTAGTTTCAAAATCTCAAATGTTGTTAATGACATGACAAGCAGGCAGTCTATTCAGACTCATATAATAAAGGGTGTGATGAAATGTTCCTCCTCTGCTAAGCAGATACTGTTCCTTCACTTGGAGATGCTTCTACAGGTGATGAATTTTCACATTTCACTTTTGCCTAAAATGATTAAAAAACATAACATTTCAGATTTCAAATTCTGATAATAGCTATTAAATTTAAACTATAAAGTAAAAAATATATATAAGTAAGGGAAAAAAGGCTAACACAACACTTTCATGGTATAAACAAAAATATAAAAACCTTACTTATGTCAATGTTATTTAACATCTTGATTGCCAAGCAAAAAGACAAAATTATGTTTTCTGTAAATGTTTTTAAATGCTAAAAAAAAAAATAAATTTTCTTCAACATGACAAATTTTTTATTTCATATAGGCATACATGCCTTGAGATTAATAACCATAAACTAATTTATTGAAAATATTGAATTTATTGATTTTTTTTTTTTAAAAAAGAAAAGGCAATTTTTCAACATTTCGCCATCAAAGGTAAAAATAAAATTTCAATAAAAGTTTCTGGTGAGAATATTATTTAAATTAGGTGAGACAAAATATATCCTACCACCCCTCAACAGGTTAAAAGAGAACATTTAAATGATAAAGTATTTCCTCAAAACCAAAAGTGGCAAAAATATTTTACCATCACAATGTTGTTTTATTACCAATTTTAATTAAAAATGATAAATAAAACAAATATTTATTTTCAACTATCAATATGAGTTTTAACACTTTTAAAGATATCAATATTTCAAAAAAGATAAAATATGCAAAATGTTTCCTATTAGTCCAATAAATGTCCTTTAAAAATTAAAATTACCCCAAACATATAATAAAAAATACAAATTTTAACAATTTTCAGGGCCTTGGTATGAGTTAAAAAAAAAAAAAAAAAAATAACAGTCTGTTGTAACCTGTCCTGTTACCAAGTTGGTGCTATAACATTGTAAGCTGTTAACAGAAAGTAATTGCCTTTCATATCCCTATAATTTACTGCCCGTTAAAAATCTCCCCAAAACTGAAATCAGTCCTAAAGTGTAAACTCTGAAACCTATTATAGGAAAACAAAATAAAATAATGAAGTGTCCAGTTAAATTGATGGCAGTGATTATTATACAGGGTTTCCATCAAAACATGACTGGCAAATTCTCTGACCAAATCTCAAAACATTCTCTGTCCAAACGGTTATATAGCAAAATTTGCAGCTCATTTCCACAATCTTTTGCCAAAATTGGCAATTTTTTTTCTGCAATACTTCAAATTTAGATTTTTTTTAGCGATTGTTTGATAAATTTCACGTCAATTTCATGTCATTTTAAATGAAATTGATGTTTTTTTTCTGCCAACAATTTATCTTTTTCATTGATCATACCAAAATTTGCTTCTTTTTAACCCGAATTTTCAGACAATGATAGATTTTCTTTAAATTTCAGAAAATATTGCCTTAATTTTTTGGAAAATTCAGAAGAATGACCTCTGCCTAACAGTATTGATTGTGATTCCGAGTAGAAAAAAGATAATTGCAGCAAATTTTACAAATTACTTTTTAAACCTATTTAAAAAGATGATTTATTAATTAAACCTATTTAAACATACAGCAAAGGAAGTGGCAGGGAAATCCTCCCTACACTAATTATGCGTTTTTTCTGATTATCCTTTGACAAAATTAGTGTTTTTTACCACGATCCATTGATGAAATTTGTGATTTTTCAGCTATTCTTTGGGAAAAATTGTGCACTTTCCAGATCTTTTGACAACCCCCCCCCCTTTTTTTTTTGCAATCTTTTGTTAAAACTTGCGCTTTTTCAGCGATTTTTTTTTTTTAAATGAAAGGAGCATTTTTATATAATCTTTCAATGAAATTTGCAGTTTTTCCTCTTTTTTGATAAAAATTGGAGTTTTTCACAATCTTTTGATGAAATTTACAGTTGCTTTACCACAATACTTTAACAAAAATCATTTTTTTTTGGAAGAGGGGGGGGGGGGGGGAAGCAATTTTTGTAATGAAAATTGCATTTTTTGGCAATTCGATGAAATTTGCAATTATACTGTGGTCTTTTAATGAAATTGTTTTTTTTTCTTTTGCCAACGATAACAAAATTGATTTTTCCGGTCGACAATTCGACAAAATTCGCTCATTTTTTTAATGTCTGAATTTTCAGACTATGATCTTATTTTTTGATTGAAAAAATTCGTGATTTTTTTGCAACGACTGATTGGAGGAATTCCTCTTCATGATGCATTTTAATGATAAATTACCGAAATCGGTTATGTGGTGAAATTGATTTTTTTTTAATTGTGAGTGACTGCTGAAAATCATAGTTTTTATCAAGAAACGTTCGATAAATTTTTCTGATACATATGTCAGCAAGAATAACAAAGTTTCCAATACCACGAAAAGCCAAAAAACCTTATGATTTTTTTGCATAAGATTTACTAAATTTGGGATACTTAACATGAGTCATTAAAGCATTCCATGATAAAAAAATAAAGATTTGTGGAATTCGGCAAAAAAAAAAAAAAAAATACATGTGGAAAAATCATATCTGAATTGCGGAACTTCGCGGCTAAAAAAAAAAAAAAAAAAATCGTGAGGGTGGAGGGCTAAAAAATATAGGAAAAAAAAAAGGAAATAGTTAAGTTTTTCAAATTTGACTATTTTATAAATCAAAACACATGTAAAGAAAAATGTAAAAGTTACCGATTCAAAGTAATAATACAATGAAAAGGTTTTTTTTTTCATTAAGAGAAATTACATACCTGCTCTGATGAATTTTCATTTGAGTATCCTTCATTTGTTTGGGCTGAATCACTTGGTTCGCCTGAACCTGAAGATAACTGATTTGAAGAAGGCGAAACATTTACATTATCAGAGTTATTTTCATGTGTATTACCAGGCTCATCAGATTTCGATTCATATTCATCGGCAGCATCTGATTTGTTAGGAGCATCACCACCGTCATCCCTCTTTCCCCTAGGAGCACCAGAATCAGCTCTAGGTCTTGATTGTCGGCCTCGACGTGGTCGTCGCCTATCCATGCGAGATCTGTAAGGAGGGCGATTTCTAGGTCCTGAGCCACGAGGTGGACGCTCCATATCTCCATCACCATCCTGTTAATTTAAATTTAATACATGAAATTTTGTCATTTCAAGTATAATAGCCAGTGAATTTATGCTTCTTTTAAAACTGATAGCATATATCCTATATATAAAATTAATATTATTAGTAAAAAACATTTACATAAGAAACAAGTAAGAAAAATCATGCGTTAAGCATAGATTATGAAACACTTTCTAACACTTAATGAAATCTTTAACAAAACTTTGTTATTTAGGGAAATAATAGTGTATAGCCAAATGTACCCAAATATGTATTCCAGTACTTTTGAACAGCCTGGTATTTCATATGTCAGTTGATATAATGGGAAAATTTAGTTTAGCAAGAAAATACCCAGTATAGCTTGAAATTTATTTTTCAGCAATTCATACTATTACATGGAAACATACTTGAATACTTTTGTTCAGCCCTGTAGTTTACATTGTACTCTTATTACACGTCAGCATTAGGCTAGAATTTACTGTAAACTAAAACACTTTCAAAACAACTGAAATCACATTCTCATAAATCATCATTCATAAGCGTCCATGTACTGAATTCTTTGTGTGTCCCTGTATATCCTTTTATCTATATTCTGCAAACATTTTTCAGTAAATTGAGTGAAGCTCAGCGTAAAAATTCATAGCTTATTTAAGAACCACATTTAAGTAATTTACGCTCATATTCAGTAACGTTGGTGAGTTCTTTTGGGTAGCCCTGTATATCAACTTTAACATTTATACACACCATATAATGTGCATATATTTAGCGAAATATACACACACATATCATAATTAAAATGCATTTCATCCCTTCATCCGCCATCATCGGACACATATACAGTACTTCGGCAAGAATATACTATTTGAATCTTTTGTGTGGCCCTGTAAATGCTATGTACTTCATATTATGCAAGACAGTAGCGTATAATTTATATTAAGCTTCAGTGACATATATCAATTTTATTATACATGAAAAAGCTTAATATATTTAAAATATGTCACACACAATTCCCCCTTTTACCATTATCTAATGGAATTCTTTTGTGTGGCCCTGTAAATGAATAATAGCTACATTTTCACCTTATATTTTATAGAATGCATATTTTAATATTTTTGACAGGGTATAACATCTTTAAAATTCCTTTGAAACGATTTTTCCCCATAGGCCGTAATGTAATGTGAAAATTTTGATTTGCCCTGTAGATAAACTAATCATGGTAGAAACTTCATTTTCGATAGGACTTGTGCTAGGGTAGACATCAATAACGTCTCAAAATTTCATGGCAATCCGAATATATTAACGATTTTTTCCGCATGGACCATAATGTAATGGAAAACTTTTGATTCGCCCTGTAGATAAACTAATCATGGTAGAAAGTTCATTTTCAATAGGGTTCATGCTAGGGTAAATGTCAATAACGTCCTAAAATTTCATGGCAATCCGAGTATATTAACGATTTTCCCCCATGATCCGTAATGTAATGGAAAACTTTTGATTCGCCCTGTAGATAAACTAATCATGGTAGGTACTTCATTTTCTATAGGGTTTGTGCTAGGGTAAATCTCAATAACATATAAAAATTTCATAGCAATACGAATATATTTACGGGAGTTAGAGCGTGGACAGGCGGCCATCCGGCCAGACAAACCGAATGCATAAGCACTTTCCAACTTTGTTGGAAAGTGCTAAATAAAATGTAAATGTAACAAACTACAACAACCATTCAGAAAATATTTTCAAAGACTAAAATTTTAGATTTATAAATACTGTGTTTAAAAAAATAACATTTTTATGATGATCAAAACATGATTTATGTAATAACATATTACATACGCCATGGATTAAACATAAATATTCCTGGACGAATCAAAAAAATTTTAAATGAAATTTCAGTTTTACAATTTTCGGTACTTCAAATTTATAAACTTCTAAGCATCATAAATTTTCACTTTTTACACTGTTGTATAGGGGCAAAAAAATGTACCTTTACATGAAATTTGTTTGAATGCTGTATCTCAAATTATTTTTAAGTTATTAATTTATTTTTTTATTTTCTAATACTTTTTTTGTCATCGTGGCAACAGAAGTATTCCATTTCTTAAACATCGACGAATCAGAAAATGAATATAACTCAGATATCACAAAATTTCAGATATCTCTATTTTCAACAGACAAAAACAACCATTATTCAAATCTATATACATAAAATAAGTTATCCTGACTGACTGATAATCAACACTTGGTCAAAAACTAGATTTCGGAAATTTTCATGAATCTAACATTTTCTAGTAAAGAGAGGTTTTTCTAGTTAAAAGGGGTTAGAATAAAATAAAAATTACGTTTCAAGAATGACTGTTTTTAGTTAAATATAAAATTTTAGCATGAAGGCATGAATGAGATTGCAAAAAGATAAAAAAAGCATATGATGAACTGGAAAATGAGAAATTATTTAAAATAGTGTGCAGATAAGACAGTTAAGAAGGTTATTTTATTAGTAATAAAATTGTCAATATTTTTATTTAGATCTTCCTTTATTTGAGAGGATCAGAGTGAATCAATTTATACAAACACTATAAGTAAATTCTGAAATTAAAGTTTCTATTTAAATTCATACATCTTATGCAATGTTTTACATGGCAATCTTAGTTGTCCAATTCAAATTTCAACATGTTTTCACTTAAAACATTAGTTAAACATTTCAAGCTAATGTTTAACTTGCCATTCAACTAAAAAAAAAGTTGAAAACATTAATATTGCAGCAAATTTTCCGATTCTTTGGCAAAATTCACGTTTTATCTATTATCCTCCGACAGAATGGTTTGCTCCCCCCCCCCCCCCCATGATCTCATCACGAAAATAGAGTTTCTTTTCTTTTACAATCTTTTGATAAAAATCACTTTTTTTTTTGTGTTTTTTTGACAAAAATTGCATTGATGTTCCAAACAAAATTTTGTTTTTGCAGCAAAATGCTGAATGTAACAGAGTGGACAAACCTCCCACTACCAATTAAAAAGCCATAAAAATCTTTCATTAAGTTAAGAAAATTAATTTTTAGAATACAGATAAATTTATTCCATTTATTGACATTTGACATCAATTTTATTTAAATTATGTTAAAAAAAAAAAAAAAAAAAAAAAATTGAAACATCAAATGTACACTTTTTTTTAGAATGACCCATATTTTAAAATATTTATAAAAGACAATGAAAAATTCATTTTAATAAATAGATGTGAATCAGGGTATTACCTTATTAGCATCACCTTCAACACCACTCTGGCTGCCTTCTGTATCACTCCTAGTTCTACGAGGTCTTGGTCTGAAGAAACGATGATAAAATCGTCTAGGAGCACGTCTATTTCCTCCCCCACCCCTAGGAATCCTTTCTTCATTCCTCCTATCATCTTGTCCATCCTGTTAAAAAAAATATTAGAATCTAATAAGAAAAAAATTCATTGTAATAAAACTTTTTTTTTTGTTTTAAGGGTGTATTCGAAAAAATGATTTTGCACCTTCAACAGCTCGAAATTTTCAGATACAAATTTGGACACATTTTTAAAAGTAGAAACCTGAAACTTGCTGAGGGAATTTTTGAAGTGATGTACAAGGTGCCGTGTGATGTAATTTTTTGCTGAATTAATTAGAATTTGATTTATAAGCAATTATTTTCTCAGCATGACCCTTTTTTTCGTTCGCAGGCCTCCCACTTTGGAAAATTTGGTCCAAAATGCCGTTTTTGCCAGCATTTTTTGCAACATTTTCTGCATTTATCAAGGAATTGACAATCACGGCACCTTGTATAGTTTCTAAATAAGAAAATTCGAAAGTTTGGTGCATTTGAGAAAAAAAAATTAATTTAAAAATAAATCTGAAAAAAGGCAGTTTGGATCTGAATACACCCTTAAAGCATTAAATTTTACAAGTTATTACAAATAGCCTAATTCTATTAGACAAAATTCATAACACCCTGCTCTTTGTAAGTCTGCATAGTCAAACTGCATTACGTAGGGATGAAAACAATTCCCCCTTAAGAAAAACAAAGGAAACATTTTTTTGTCCTTTCAATAATTAGATAAAACAAAGAAAGGAGACTTTCTTTTGTTCCCAACAAGATAATTCCCTCTTGTTGTAAGGACAAGAATTTAAATATTTATTGTTAAAAGAAAATAACAAACAAATAAAAACTAAGTTTAAATTTACTGATGTATGGGGGAAGGGTAAAGAGAAAGGAAGTATTTTAGAATATTACAACAAAAGATATAAAACTTAAAATATTTTAAAGTTTTGTATGCTGATAGCAGAAGAGCAAGAAAAGAAAAAATCAACATGGATGAATTTAGATTATATAATTTTACTGCAGTCGTTAAATTTAATCTATAATAAACAGGTTTGATTAACATTATTTCACAATGTTAAATTGATAGAATTGAGATAAAAACTAAAGTTGATCTTGGCAAATACGAACAGATTCAGATAAGAGATAACCATATAATGAGACAGTCAATTTTATTAATCAGAAATCTATAAATACTAATAACTTATTTTAAAGTTATAATAATAGTGCTAAATTAAAACAATGCTGTGGAAAGAAGTCTAAAAAAGAGTTTAAGGAAAGGATTTTTTGAAAATGGATATGAGTATTTTACAAAATTCACATGAAGATAAAAAAACTAATCTTGCATTAGCCAACTGCATTATTTTGTTAATTACCATTCTTGCATGCTACAAACTGTACATTTTCTGCCAAAAAACAAAATAAAATAATCAGAAGCTAAATTTTACCAAAATGTTTATACCTCTGGAAATTTATAAAAAATATCTGGTACTACTATGTTATCTCGTCGACAGAGTTGTATAATATAGACGCACGCGCGCACGCCGTGCGCAGAAAGTTTTATGAAGTTTGCAGAAAATTTTAAGAAATAAACAATTTTTATTTTTGTAACTTTTTTTAGTACCAGAAAATAAAATATTCCCTCAATTTTATGAACGAATTATTTAATGTTAATGCGAACGTTGTCAAAAGACCTCGAAAAAAATCGCAAATTTCAACGAAGAATCATGTAAAAAATATGCATTTATATAAAGAATCACGTAAAAGACGTGCATTTAAACAAAGAATCGTGTAAAAAAACCAACATTTCGACAAAATACTGCACGAAAAACATGAATTTCGCCTTAGGCTGAGTAAAAAATGCAAATTTCGTCTAAAGTCCGTGCTAAAAAGGTAAATTCATCTATGAATCGTGTAAAAAACACGAATTTCGTGCATGAATCGCATAAAAAACGAGAATTACATCCATGAATCGTGTAAAAAAGCACGAATTACGTTCATAAATTGCCCAAAGAACACGAATTTCGTCGGCAGAAAGCTTAAAAAATGCATATTATGTCCATGAATCGTATAAAAATAACAAATTACGTCCATAAATCGCTTAACAAATGCGAATTACATTCATGTATCGCACAAATGCGAATTACATTCATGTATCGCACAAATGCGAATTAAATCCATAAATCGCTCAAAAAACAATTTACATTCATAAATCGCATAAAAAACGCGAATTACGTTTATAAATTGCATAAAAAACATGAATTACGTCCCTAGATTGTGTAAAAAACGCGAATTACTTTCGTATATCGCATAAAAAACATGAATTAGTTCATAAAACGCAAAAAAAAGTGAATTTCGTCGGCAAAAAGCTCAAAAATAGCAAATTACGTCCATGAATTGCATAAAAATAGCGAATTACGTCCATAAATCCCATAAATCGCATAACAAATGTGAATTACGTTTATGTATAGCACAAAAAACACAAATTACAATCATAAATTGCATAAAAAACGCGAATTACGACCATGAATCGTGCAAAAACGCGAATTACACCCAACATTAAATTAATTTGCAGAAAGTTTTTGACCCAATATTATGTGCGCAGAAAGTTTTTGGTTTTATACAAGTCTGCTCGTCGACCAATTTCGCCAAATTATACAAATTGCCAGCCCAAATTATACATATTGACATAATTTTTATTTTAAATAGCAAAGAAACAAATATTTAGTAGAATATTAATAAAAATCACTTTAATGACATTTTAAAACACACGAATCGTATTTAATGTTATTGAATGTGACATTCACGATCATCCATTATTGGCACTTAATCTTATACTTTGGCGATAATTTTTTGGTCGATGGGATAACCTAGTAGTACCAAATATCTTTTAGGCAATCAGTATGATTATGGAACACTAGTAACTATTTCCTGAAATATCTAAAGTTTTAAAATCGCAAATTGTTTAAGGAGACTTATTTGACAGGGAAGACACAAACAGGAATCCCATGTTATCCTATGGGAAAAATATTTCTCCTTTTTCCTCTTTCAAATTCGGAAATTTCAACAACATTTTTCTTCAAACACGTAAACAGGAAGGTTCTTTATTTCTCTGTAAGCTTAAAATGTTATAAAGATAATTGTGAGTATTTTAAAATTTGTGTTAAAATTTCAAAAAATTCCGAAAAGTAAAAAAAGTATATTTTACTCGTTTGTAACTTGTGACTGGAAAAATATATTAAAATTTGGACTTAATAGAGGAATGACGAACCTGCTTATCTGTGTGCTGAATTAATTTTTTTAATTCCTAAATTTGAATGAAGGATAAGTATTTACTCATAGTATAACATGGTATTCCTCTTTGTTTCTTCTCCACCAAATAAGTCTCCTTAAATAGGATCTTATATACATATTTTAATATTGAATTTCGGGAAATTCACAAAATACAATAGCGAATCAGCACCTAACTTGTAAATTGATTCTCTCTACCATCATCAACAACAAAAAAAAAGAAAAAAAAAGTTTATTTACAAATATTTTAATGTTACCTGTTTTTTTAAATCCTATTTCCAAGAACATTCTGCTTTACAAGCCCCCCCCCCACCCCAAAAATGCTGGTTTTATTTATTTTTGCATGATTTTATTTTTGTGAAGACTGAGGTTTCTTGCATATCAATTGTTTTGTCACAGAGTTTATTTTATGATGATCAAATTGGTAAAGAATACATTTCTTAGATAAAAACATGTTTTAAGGAAAAATATATATATATATATATATATACAGTGGCGCCGACTTCCGGGTTTGCGGGTCTGCCGCGCAGACCCTGAAAAAAATCTGCAGACCTTGCAATATCTCGGCAGACCCTGCAAAATGCAACCATGAGACTCGTGATTTTCCGTGTTTTTTCACTTTTCAATTTTTTGCTGGAAGTGATTTGACGGGGGAGATTTGTTCCGGAATTTTAAAAAATCGGTCATCAATCAGAAAATTCGTAGATAAGATCGCGAAAAAAACTAAAATTTTGTCAAAAGATCGCGTAATAAACGGGAACCAAAAAATAATGGGCGCGAGAGGGGGGTGTCAATTTCGTCGAAAGATCGTGGAAAAAAGCCAATTTCATCAACGAATCGTGAATAAACGTCAATTTTGTGAAAAGATATTAGAAAAAACATGAAAATCGTTAAAAGATCGCGGAAATTTTCATCATTAAATAGCATGAAAAACGCGCATTCTGTTAAAGAATCACAGAAAACATGCAAATTTCGTTCTAAGATAGTGGAGAGAAATGCAAATTCTGTCAAAGAATCGAGAGAAATACATGAATTTTCGCAAAAGATCGTAGAAAAATAAGAATTTCTCAAATAATAGCGAGAAAAAATAGATTCTTTCAAAGAATTGCAGAAAAAACGCAAATTCTGTTGAAAAATTGCGAATTTTGACAAAAGACGTGAATTTCGTCAAACAATAGTGAAGAAAAAGAAAATTTTGTCAAAGAATCGTAGGGAAAAACGCGAATTTCGGTAAAAGATTGAGATGGAAAATGCAAATTTTAACAAGAGATTGCGAAAAAAATGCAAATTCCGTCAAAAAATCACGGGAAAAATGCGAAATTCGGCAAAAAAAATCTTAAAAAATCGTGAATTTTGTCAAAAAATTGCAGGCAAAACGCAAAGAATAGCGGAAAAATTCGAATTTTATTCAAAAACAGCAGAGAAAAAGCAATTTTTCTGTCAAAGAATCCTGGACAAAATCGGAATTTTGCTAAAAAACTGGCGGAAAATACAAATTTCTGGAAAATATCGCGAAAAAAGCAAATTGCAGCAAAAGATCGTGGAAAAATTCGAATTTTGGCAAAAGATCATGGACAAAGACTCGAATTTCATCAAAAATAGGAGGAAAACGCAAAGAATCGCGTTAAAAACTCAAATTTCGTTCAAAGATAGCAGGGAAAAAACAAAATCATACCTGCCAACATGTCAATTAAGTCTGTCTTTAAAATTTTCACGGTGTATTCTTACATGCTTAAAAATGCATAACATATGCAATGCAAAAAGTAATATTTTTTTAACAATATTTTCTATGCTACTTTTATATTTATTTTTCTACTTAACATTT
Source organism: Maratus speculifer (assembly GCA_964019185.1). Classification (NCBI taxonomy): domain Eukaryota; kingdom Metazoa; phylum Arthropoda; class Arachnida; order Araneae; family Salticidae; genus Maratus; species Maratus speculifer. The sequence continues at coordinate 235,096,262 of OZ025301.1, read as the reverse complement.
TGAAAAATAAAAACATGTGGTTACACAAGAAAATGTTTTTCCAATTACATACTTTGGGAACGTGTTTCCAAAAAACTGTCCTGCATGATGATCTGTGATAGATAATGGCAGATTAAATTCACAGCAAATTTCCTGAAAGGTTACAGCAGTTGAGGGAGTGGGAGGAGAGTATATCTATACCAGCATTAATTATGCTTTATTACTGGTTATCTTTGATGAAATGCACATTTTTCAGAGATCTTTTGACAAAATGTGTATTTTTCCCGTACTTCTTTGACAAAATTCACTGTTTTCCGTGACCCTTTCACGAAATTTGCGCAATCTTTTCATGAAATCGGCGTTTTATCCGAGATCTTCAGACGAAATCGGCGGTTTTTCTGCGATTTTTTTCGCGAAATCGGCGTTTTCCCGTGATTTTTTGATGAAGTCGGCGTTTTGTTCCACGACCTTTTGACAAAAGTTGCATTTTTACGCGACATTTTCTTGAAAACAGCGTTTTATCTCCGCGATCTTTTGACGAAATCTGCGTTTTTTCCATGATCTTTTAATGAAATCGGCCTTTTTTCAATTATCTTTTGACAAAATATTTTAAAGCGATCTTTTAACGAAAACTGCGTTTTTTCCCTCGATCTATTGACGAAATCGGTGTTATATCCGGAATCGTTAGACGAAATCGATATTTTTCTGCGGTCTTCAGATGAAATTAGCGTTTTATCTGCGATATTTTGATGAAATCGCCGTTTTTTTCCGTGATCCGCGCAGTAAATTAGTGTTTTTCAGCGATCTTTTGAAAAAGTACGTTGATAAAAACATTGACGAAATCGTCGTTTTTCCACGCAATATTGGCGAAATGTGCGCTTTTTCGGCGATCTTTTTGCAAAATTTGCATTTCTCTGCGATCGTTTTTTCCGCGCGCAAAACCGTACAATCCATACAACCGTACACTTAGAAAAAAATCCGTACATTTTACGGCGAAATCGTTCAAGTTGGCAACTATGCAAATTCAATTAAAGAATCGTGGGAAAAACGCTAATTTCAGGTAAACACCGCGGGGAAAACGTTAATTTCGGCAAAAGATCGCGGGAAAAATGCTAATTGCAGCAAAAGATCGCAGGAAAATGTTAATTTTGGCGGGAGATCGCGAAAAAAAATTTATTTCGGCGAAAAATCGTGAGAAAAATGCAAATTTCGGCAAAAAAAAAAAAAAAAAAAAAAAAAAAAAAAAAAAAACCCCTCAAGAAAAATACGTGATTATCTTGCCATATTTATTAACTGATGTTTTGAGTAAAGTATATGAACATGTGATTGGACAACTAGAAAAGATTGATGTGTAAAAAACATTCAATCAGAATTATGGACTTAATATAAAAACTTTTAGTTTAAAATTACTTATAGTATTTGCATAAATTATTGATTTCCTCCCCTCCCCCTTGAAATAAAGCAGCATTTGAAAAGTATAACTTCTTTTTTTTCTTTCTTTATATTTTTAATTAAATAATCTTATTGCAAATGGGTAAAATTGTAATGTTGTTTTCTCTGCATTTTGTTTTAAATGCTAATAAAATATGATTCTTTCGATATTACATAAAAAATCTCATTTAGGAATATAAATGTAACCCTTGAGAGTCTTAATAATTCTTCAATGCTTTGAAAATTCTTTAAATTTATTAGAGTTATATTATTTTAAATATTGCTTACAATGGCAGTGAAACAGGAGCTTAGTGTACGGAATATTACGGGCCAAACGCTTAGAGGGTTAATATAGCACATGTTTTTAAACACAAGCTATTTTAAGTAATTTCTCATTTTCCCAATTCATGCGCTTTTCCTGTTTTATCTTTTTGCAATCACATGCCAAAAAATCTGTTTAAAATATCAATTAAAACCCTGGCCACCGTGCTTTTTAGCTCACAGGCTATCATAGCCTGAGAGCTTATGTGCCCGTCCGTTCTGTATGTATGTGCGTATGTGCGTAACGCGATAACTCATGATAAAAATATCGGATCCACTTGAAATTTTGTATGTAGGTATATCCTGACAAGGCGCTTCCCTGATTAGTTTTTGGAGTTCATTCGATATGTATAAGAGGGGGAACGGAGGGCTCATGCCCCCCGTTAGTTGATATAGATGGGATTTTCATGCAGAATTAAGTTTTCAAAATTTAGATTAGGATCATTCTGATGAAGCGATTCCGTGACTGTTATTAGGTGTTCATTGATTAAGTATAAATAGGGGGAACAGGGGTTCTAATGCCCCCTCCCGTTAGTTGATATAAATGGAATTTTCATGCAGAATTAAGTTTTCAAAATTTAGATTAGGATCATTCTGATGAGGCGATTCCGTGACTGTTATTAGGTGTTCATTGAATAAGTATAAATAAGGGGAACAGGGGTTCTAATGCCCCCCCCCCCCGTTAGTTGATATAAATGGGATTTTCATGCAGAATTAAGTTTTCGTTCAAAATTTAGATTAGGATCATTCTGATGAGGCGATTCAGTGACTGTTATTAGTTGTTCATTGAATAAGTATAAATAGGGGGAACAGGGGTTCTAATGCCCCCCCCCCCCCCGTTAGTTGATATAAATGGGATTTTCATGCAGAATTAAGTTTTCGTTCAAAATTTAGATTAGGATCATTCTGATGAGGCGATTCCGTGACTGTTATTAGGTGTTCATTGAATAAGTATAAATAGGGGGAACAGGGGTTCTAATGCCCCCCCCCCCCCCCCCCCGTTAGTTGATATAAATGGGATTTTCATGCAGAATTAAGTTTTCGTTCAAAATTTAGATTAGGATCATTCTGATGAGGCGATTCCGTGACTGTTATTAGGTGTTCATTGAATAAGTATAAATAGGGGGAACAGGGGTTCTAATGGCCCCCCCCCCCCCCCGCTAGTTGATATAAATGGGATTTTCATTCAGAATTAAGTTTTCGTTCAAAATTTAGATTAGGATCATTCTGATGAGGCGATTCCGTGACTGTTATTAGGTGTTCATTGAATAAGTATAAATAGGGGGAACAGGGGCTCTAATGCCCCCCCCCCCCCGTTAGTTGATATAAATGGGATTTTCATGCAGAATTAATTTTCGTTCAAAATTTAGATTAGGATCATTCTGATGAGGCGATTCCGTGACTGTTATTAGGTGTTCATTGAATAAGTATAAATAAGGGGAACAGGGGTTCTAATGTCTCCCCCCCCTTAATTTATATAAATGGGTTTTTCAAGCAGAATTTTCAGATTTCGTTCATATCTCTGAATAGTTTTGGAAGTTTAATGGTTAAGTATAAAAGAGGGGGATAACTCTTTTTAAATTATATAAATGCTAAATGGGTTTTTATTAAGAATTATCTAATTTGCTCTGAATTTTGGATATATATTTTTTATATGATAAAGCATGTCTTTGATAGTATAGGAGGTTCAATGATTAAGTATAAAAAAAGAGAAAAGGGGAGAGCTGTTTCCCCTTCTTAATTTTTTTTTTCGAACGGAATTAACCCTTGAAAATATAAAGCTTTAATGTGCAATTAGTATTTGTAGCCTGTGAGCTCAATGCCTTCAGTTTAACTGGCCACCGTGCTTTTTTATTATTATTATTCACAAGAATCAAATCAGTTGACCGTCACATATATATATGTATTGTGATCATGGCCACAGGACGGAATTCTGACTTTTGAAAATTGAATTGTTAAATTTTTTAACAATATTTTCTACGCTACTTTTATATTTATTTTTCTATTTATGTTTTGAAAAATAAAAACATGAGGTTGCACAAGTTTTTTCAATTTCATACTTTGGGAATGTGCTTCCAAAAAACTGACCTGCATGATGATCTGTAATAGATAAGGGCAGATAAAATTCACAGCAAATTTCCTGAAAGGTTACAGCAGTTGAGGGGATGGGAGGGAGAGTATATCTACCGGCATTAATTATGTCTTTTTACTGGCTATCTTTGATGAAATGCACATTTTTTCAGCGATCCTTTCACAAAATTCACTTTTTATATGCGATCTTTTGTTGAAATCAACGTTTTTTTTTCAATGATCTTTTGATAAAATCTGCATTTTCTCTGCAATTTTTTTGACAAAATTCACTGTTTTCTGCAAGCCTTTCATGAAACTTAAGCGATCTATACACAAAACCGTCGTTTTATCAGAGATCTTCAGATGAAATTGGTGATTTATCTGTGATATTTTAGCAAAATCAGTGATTTATTGCAATCTTTTGTCGAAATTGGCATTTTCCCATGATTTTGTCTATGAAAGCAGAATTTTTTTGTTAATCTTTAGACAAAATTTGCAACGTGATCTTTTCTCGAAATCGGCGTTTTATATCCGCGATTTTTTGACGAAATCGGCGTTTTTTTTCGACGATCTTTACATAAAACTAGATAATGCCCGTCAAGATTTGACGGTAAATAACTTTAATGTTTCATCAGAAAAATTCTTGAATTTTTAATTAGTTACTCTTAAATTTGTCTATTCAAATTGTGATGAGATTACATAAGAGATTTCTATTTTTTTAAGACTATAGATGGTCTGATCTATTCGATGAAGTAAAATACTTTTAAGTTTATAATTTACAACTAATTATGTTTGTATTTTATCAGAAATTTAACTAAAAATACTGTGTAAGGTATTTATTTTTTCTTACTACGACCTATTTTCTTTCTGCCCCCACCCCCCTCTCAAATAACAATAGTTACGCGATCATTCAAAGCTGCCATGACTTATTTTTATCTGTCTCATTTTCTAAAATCCTAAATTTGAAATTTGATGCAGCTAACTATTTATAATATATAATTTTTTATTACTTGAATTTTCTTACTTTTTTTATACAGCTTTTCAAATATTAAATCATGAGTATCAATGCAATTTATTTTATAGTTGTTATACTAATATTTTTATTTCTTTCCTTTTTTTTAATGAATGACAAACTTTTCTTTCTTATAGACATTTATATTCTTGATAATGGTAGAAAAAATGAAATGAAAATTGTAGATAAGTTCAATTTACGTAATTGATAATTGCATGTAAAATATTTTAGGTTAAATATTTTAAATATAAAATAAATATTTTTTCAAGATATTGTTCAGTGTTAAATTTTGTTCAATTATAAAGCATTCAAATAATAAAAATCCTAAAACTTTTCTAATAAAATAAGTTATTTACTAATAAAATTTGTTATTATTGAAATGAATTATCAACAAAAATTCTACACAAGTCATTTTGCCGGGTTTGGATTCGAATCTGCATCTCTAGAAAAACTTGAAGCTTAAAACAGCTGCGTTATCCTACTAAGCTACCAGGAACACGCTGAATAATCTTCTATAATGGAAACTTTCTAGAATCAGTTGTCGCATACGCAATTTGGATTTTGATTTTACCAGAAACTTTTTTGTGTTTTAATGTTTATGATAACTTATTTTTTTTGGATATATTGATATCAGCTACAATTTAAAATGCTAACATTTCCAATCTTCGTGCGTAACAACAATTTATAAGAAGGATTACCAGTCGTAACTTTAGCCTCAGATCATTGAGTTTATCTTCTATGTGTAATACGACACCTTCCAAAATAAATCATACTTTTGAATTGTTAATAACACTGAAAGAGACAAATAATAACATAGTGATAAAAAGAAGAGCTTGTTTACAATAAGATCGAATAAATTATATTTGAGATGCAAACGCATTTAAAACTAAACTTCTAGCTGTGAAGTGATAGTTCAACAGAGCGAGGATTTCTAGGCATGTGCAGCGCGTCACTCTAAAGGCAGACTTGTACTTATGCAGTACGCATGCACATACGTGAAGTTTTAATTGAAAATTGTGGCTAATTAATAAAATATTTGAACAAACAAATGTACGATAATAAATCTGTGGCCAAATACCTTTCATTTAAAAAAAGAATGGTGCGATTTGATGCAGTAGTTTGCTCTCACGGACTGTCGAAAGGAAATGCTTAGCATTTTAAATATATAGATTTGCATTTTTACGCAATCTTTTGATGAGATCGACGTTTTTTCTGTGATCTTTCGATGAAATCGGCATTTTTTTTCAATGATCTTTTGACAAAATATTTTAAAGTCATCTTTTATTGAAAACTGTATTTTTTTTCTGCGATCTTTTAACAAAATCGGCATTATATCAGCAATTGTTAGACGAAATCGACATTTTCCCTTGGTCTTCATATGAAATCAGCATTTTATCTGCGACATTTTGATGAAATCTCTGTTTTTTCTGTAACCGCACAAGAAATTCGTATTTTTAGCGATTTTTTGATGAAGTTCCTTGACAAAAACATTGACAAAATCATCATTTTTACACGAATATTGACAAAATGCGTGCTTTTTCGGCGATCTTTTCACAAAATTTGCATTTCTTTGAGATTGTTTTTTTCAGTCACAAAACCATACAATAGTTTTGTTCATTCGTACAACCGTACAAATTGGCAACTATGAAAAAATGCAAAATACGTGAATTACAGGCGAAAAAAATGCAAATTTTGTCGATCAGACACCAAAAAACATGAGTTTTATTAATCTGATTCTGAAAAATCAAAATTTCGTAGGTCGGACGCATGAATATCACGAGTTTTGTCGATCTCCCAGGGGAAAATTGCAAATTTCGTCAATCAGGTTCTAACGAAGTCGCAAATTTTGTAGATCATACAAAGAAAAATAGCAAATTTTGTAGACCATACAAAGAAAAATGAATAATTTTGTCGATTAATTTGCAATGATGAATTTCGTTGATCAGGTTCATAAAAATTGCAAATTTCATCAACCGTTTTCATAAAAATCATGAATTTCGTTGATAAGGTTCATAAAAATCTGAATTTCAGCAGTTAGCTTTGTAAAATTCGGGAATTTCATCGATTGGCATCATAAAATTTGCAAATTAGGCGATCGGCTTCATAAAATTTGCAAATTTAGCTGTTGGCTTCATAAAATTCACAAATTTTGCTGATCGGCTTCATAAAATTCACAAATTTAGCTGATCAGAAGCATAATGGTCGTGAATTTTCGAGATTGGCTTTATAAAAATGACGAATTTTTTTGTCAGCCATGGAAAAATCATGAATTTTCAAAATGAATTCATGATTTTTCCGTGCATGAATTTTCATGAATATAAAAAATCGAGAATTTTGTGGATTGGCATTGTAATTATCACGAATTATATTTATCTGGTATGAAAGAAATTGATAATTTTGTCAATCAGACGGAGAAAAATCACAAATTTTGTCAATCATCTCTGTAAAAATTACGAGTTTTGTCTATTGATATTGTAAAAATTGTGAATTTTCTAGATCGGTTTCATAAGAATTGGAAATCCTGTTGATTAGGTGCAGAAAGATCATGAGTTTTCTCGGTAAGTTTCATAAAAATTGTCTATTTTGTCAATCAGTTTCTGAAAAAGCATAAATTTGGTAGATCAGGCATTGAAAAATTTCAAATTTCGCTTATCAAGTGCAGCAAAATTATGAACCTCATTAATCAGGCATGGAAAAATCCAATTGATTGGCTCCTTCTCTCTCTCCTTCGTTCATAAAATTCGCATTTTTTTGGTACTAGTCACTTTTATTTTTTAGCACTTTTAATAAAACAAAATTTACTCTCCTGATTAAAATCAAGGAATATTATTACATAATGAAAATAATCTTGCTATATGTTATATACAAACTGCTGATATATTCTTACCAACTGAATTGGATATTTTGACTGAGTAATCACACTTAAAAGGGTAACTCCCACTCCTCTCTGAAACCATATTTGTTTATCTGATTATAGGCAATAGATCACCATCTCGAAATCGAATTATCTCCATGTTATTTATGTGGCCCTTGACCACCCAGATATATTTCTAAGTGGCCCTTCTCTTGAAAAGGTTGTGCAGCCCTAATTTAAGAGATCTATATATAAATATATAGGTATATCTAAATATATAGGTAATAAATTGCAATGTACAAAACAAGAGCATCAACCAGCAAAATATTAGTAACATGATTAACCAATATATAAAAAAAAGCATACATCATTTCTATCTTGATCTACATTTCTTGGAGGTACTCGAGAAGGTCCCCTATAGTATTGTCTAAAGAAAGGTCGACGCATTTGTCTTCGCATAGGTCTCTGTGGTTGAGATCTATCATGCTGATCTTCTACATTATCTTGACTATCTTCCCCACCATCAGTATGCTGTTGCTAAAAGAGAAAGGCAAAGATTAATCAGGTAAAAATTCACTATCATGTAAATAGACTTTTTTGTACTCATTTTTCAAAATTCTTTCACTTTTTTTTTTAAATATAAGAACAAACATAAATTATTAGGATGAGCGAAGCGAATCCTCTACTAGGCCACTCAAATTACAATTTGTTGTACACTTTACAAAAAAACTACAATATTTTAACTTGAAATTAAACACAAAAATAAATTATGATCTGTAGATTTGCACAATATAATTTTTTTACGGAATAACCTTTAAAAAATTATTATTTTAATTAATTTATTTTACATGTTTTTCCATTACGGATGCATTTTAAAATAAGAAATGAAACATGCATATTTTCAGAAGAACAAATAAATCATGGAGTTAAGAATTATAGATAGAATCATGATTAATTGAATAAATAAAATGTATTTCTTTTATTCCGACAAAATCATTTACACTGATAACACTTACGCATATTAAAAGAATTATATTGTGTTTTATTTTATTTTATTTTCCGTAAAGTGGCAACAAAAAATTGTAAACAAATAAAATTAATTGTTAAATTCATTACATAAAGCGTTATTTGAATTCGAAGGTTGAAAATTAAGCCAAATGAAACATATATATTACTATTTTGGTATATGTAATATTTTTAAATAGTTTGCTATTTAAAAACAATTTATAGAATGAATTAATTCTATTATAAAAAATGTCCAGAAAACATGTTCTTACTGATTGAAAAGAACGCGAATATGATATAGCTTTAAGGCAAGAAGCTAACTATCAGCGTAAAATACGTCGACATATATGTCATATACACACCACATTGGCGTGATTTTTTCGGACGTCAATTTGCAAAAACCTCGTTTTTGAATACCAGTTACCATATATATTTTTAAAAAGGGAATAACAATAAATTTAAAAAAAGTTTGAAACAGATGTTATATACGCACCACATTGGCCCGATTGAAAAAAAGGTTCAATTTATACCTCACAATTTATACCCAGTTATTAGAATAAACTGTTTATTTAGTTTTAATACCTTTTTTAAAATGATATAAATTGTTTTGCTCTATAATTACTAGCTAAACTTTTTTTATTTATTATTATTTCTCAAAATAATAGAAAATAATTAAAAAATATGTAACCGGTATTTGAAAACTAAAGTTTTTGCCAAATTAGCATTAGGAAAAAAAAATCTCACCAATGTGGTGCGTATATGACTGAGATCTGTGCCAAAAGTTTAGTTAATATCTAGAGAATAAAACAATTTATATAATTTTAAAAAAGAAAAAAGTAAATATACAACATCAGGATTACCATGTTAAGCAAAATAACGAACTTTGTCGCCCGTTAAGTAACCCGGTGCGTATGACATTGGCACCTGAAACAAAATAGCATCAATGTGGTGCGTATATGACATCTGTGCCAAAACGACGACATGGCGAATCTCTTCTGACAGAAAATGCATGTGCTCGGAAAAATGTTTTAAATTTCGAAGATGCACAAAAAATTTAAAATTATATTTTTGTAAAATTTGTCATCGTCATATTGAAGAGCTTAACTTGAGAAATTAACTGCTTAAATTCATCCAGTAATTACTGTTTATCACATTAAAGGTGGTAAGCTTGAATACAGTGGGCAAATTATTAATTTTCATCAATAAATTACAAAATTTTGTACTTTATTACCTCATTCCATAGATACTATATCAAAGTACATTATTATCCGGTCGACCAAAAATCTAACACCAAATTTCAGGATTAAATGCCAATAATGGATTATTGTAAATGTCATATTACTTGACATTAAACACAAAATATGTGTTGTTATGTCATCAAGTGATTTTTAATTTGACTTTTTAATTTGTATTTTTATTAATGTTTCACTAATTTGTTTTTTCGTTATTTAAAAAATCGCTTCAATTTGTACAATTTGGCTAATAGTTTGGAGATTTGTATTATCTGACGAAATCGGTCGATGGGATAACCAAGTAGTACCCATTTTTGTTAGAAAACAAGATGGAAAATGTAAAATTTTTTTAAAAAAGAGCTTTTAGCTGAAAAAAAATGTCAAATTTTGCTTTGAAAATATATTTATTTATATCAGTCTAATGTCTAAATAAAAAAATTCCAAGGAAATTTTTAGTTATTTGGCTAAATTTACATTTCTAAAATTAAAATTTTCCAATACATAAAATAGCATTTTTAGTTAAATAAAATGCAAAAATAATAGGTACTACTTGATTATCTCGTCAACCAATTTCACCAAATTACATAAATTGCCAAACTGTTGGCCTAAATAAACAAATTGACGTATTTTTTTTAGGTACTACTAGGTTATCCCGTCGACCAAAAAATTAGATTAAATGCCAATAATGGATGATCGTGAATGTCACATTCGATGACATTAAATGTGATTCACGTGTTTAAACATGCAGTGTTCTCGCTGACATTTGACCAACATTAGTAATTTGGCGAATTAAAAATAAAATACATTCGCCAAATGAAAAAAGTATTAGCAAAATAGATTCGCCGTGTAGCACAAAAAAATTATCTTTAATCCTTTAATGTACCCCCTTTTTTTCAATATGTTCTAAAATAATCTAAGTTTTAATAACTGTGACAGCGATTGTTATTAATCTAATTTCAACTATGCGCTACAAATATAAAAAAAAATATATATGCATGAAAAACAAAAAAGAAAAAACTGATCACTAGCAATTTGGCGAATCTAATCGCTTGTTTACTCGCCAAATGAAGAATTTAGTCGCAATTTGGCGCATTGGCGAGCGACAGCGAGAACACTGTTAACATGTCATTAAGTGATTTTTATTTCGATTTTTTATTAATATTCTACTAATTATTTGTGTTTTTTTTTTTCCGTTATTTAAAATAAAAATTATGTCAATATGTATAATTTGGCGATTTGTATAATTTGGCGAAATTGGTTGACAAGATAACAACGTAGTACCTTTTTTTTAATATAATAACAAAATAACAAATAAATTAATAAAAATTTAATAAGATTACAGATTAAACTTCATATTAAAAATTACTTGATGGCGTAAAGAGCACATGTTATGATATTATGTGAATGTGACATTTTTTATCATCATCATTGGCATTCAATCTTTTAGTTTGGCGGTACCTTTTTAATCGACGGGATAATCAAGTAATACCACATAATATAAGAAAAATATTGTTACTTTCAAATAATTATCAAATGAAATAATGCTTCACGAATCCAAACAAAGCATGGCTTTTGCTAGTTATAATTAATAAGTATGTAAGAACAACATTTTTCCCAAAATATTCAAATCTAGATTTTGTAAACATATTTGAGCCATTTAAAAAAGATGTAAATTGTGCACAGTATCACATGACTTCCCTTTAAAGGTTTTCTTGACACTTCTATGAATGCTTCCCTGTTATGAGAGAGGGGAAAGGGGAAAACCTTCCTTTAAAGATACTTTGCTTTAATTTTTTTATTAGTATAAATTTCTAAAAATTCAGGGATGCCGCGGACACGCTATAGCGCGTAAAATACGCAAAAAATCGGCGACGGGACGCAAAAAAAAATGGAGCTTACGCGTCCCGCGTAATTTTTGTCAACAGTTCGCAAAAAAGGCAAATTTCATTAAAAAATTGCGAAAAAACGAATAATTCCCGGCAAATTCCGTCAAAAAATTTGCGAAAAAAATGACTAATTTTGTTACAAAATCCCGAAAAAAGGCAGATTTTCTCAAAAAATCGTGATAAAACGGCAAATTTTGTCTAAAGATTCGCGAAAAACGGCAATTTTCATGAAAAAATCGTGATAAAATGGCACATTTCGTCTAAAGATCGCAAAAAATCGGCACAATTCGTCAAAAGATCGCGAAAAAACGGAACATTTCATCAAAAAATCACAAAAAAGACAAATTTCGTTAAAAAATCGCGAAATAACGAATAATTTTCGACGAATTTCGTCAAAAGATTCGCAAAAATGACTAATTTTATTACAAAATCTCTAACAAAAAACAGATTTCCTCAAAAAAAAAAAAAAAAAAAAAAAAATCGCGAAAAAACGGCAAATTTTATCCAAAAATCGTGATAAAACGACAAATTTTGTCAAAATTCGGGAAAACAGCAATTTACATCAAAAAATCGTGATAAAATAGCACATTTCGTCAAAAGATCGTGAAAAACCGGCTCATTTCGTTAAAAGATCACGAAAAAACGGCTCATTTCGTCAAAATATCGCGAAAAAAAAAAAAAAAAAAAAAAACGGCAATTTTCGTCAAAAGATCGCGAAAAAACGGCAAATTTCGTGAAAAAAAAAATTAGCTTTAAAATACAATTTTCGTCAAAGGGGGTACGAAAAAAAGTTAATGACAGAATAGAATTTTTCTTTTCCAAAAACTTCCCTGCTTCCAAAGTTTTTTTTTGCTGCTCCAAAAGCAGATTTTCCTGCTTCACAATCTGTTTTTGATTGTTCTGATTATTATTTTGAAAAGTATTCTTTTTTTAGAAAAAATGTCTTTTTCAATAAATCAGTTTTACCCCTTTTTATAAGAAATGTGAAAAGGTGATACTTGTTATCTTCTAAACTCAAATAAGCATTATTTTATAATTTGTATCTTGCACATTTATTTAAAAAAAAAAGTAAAGTAAATATCTCTTAATAGTTTAAAAAAAATAATATTGGCTTTAATTATTTATACATTAATTAAAACGATAATTATTGCATTTAACTTTTCTTTTGCAAATGAAAAAGTTCAATTTTTGCAATATGACTTAGTGGGGACCAGCTTTTTTGAAAAAGGGACCCAGAATTTTAGAAGTCCTGGGTCCCCAGGACCCAGGATTTTTCAAGTCCAGTGGCATCACTGAAATTATTATTGTAACTTAGTGTTTCCCCCAGAATAAAATAAAGACAGGGTGCTCCTGTAAAAAAAGGCACTTTAGTTAAACTTTTTTTTGTAATTAAAAACTTGTTACTTAACTTTCGTTGTAAAATCAAAATTTTAATAAAATATTCTTGGTGTCCTTTTTAAGTTTGGAATTTAAAATAGGTAGTGCATCACAAACAATTTAAAAAAGGATTTCTGAAAATTTTGTTTAGATTTCTGTATAACCAAAGAGCAAATGAGTGCTGTGAGTGACTTTGTACTGTGTGATGATGTGCTGTGATTGGTCAAAACTGTATCAAAATATGTCATATTATATAAATTTGATTGTATAAAATTTGTTATATTTTCGTTTCATATTATTCTAAAACAGTTTAATGAAAAATAATGTTATTTTAAAATCAATTTGGAGTCCATCAAATGCAATTTTTAGAGATAAAGACTGCTCAAAGATTAATCTACTCCTAATTTTTATAATATACTGAGTTTTATTAAGATATATATAAAATATGCTCAAAACCAAGAGTTATCAATCACCACATAACTCTGGCATTCAACATTAATATAATGCTGCAATGAACACAGACATTTAAGGGAAAAAAAGGGGCTTTTCTTTTTAAATTAAATTGTACATATTTTGTAAAGTAAATTTAAAAATTTAAGATGTATGAGAAAATTAAAAATTTGTCACACAAACTAGTACTTCATTGTAGTTTACACTTTATGCATGGAATTCTTTGTAACTGATTTGTTACACACTCAATATGTTAAAATTATAAAAATTAGCATTAACAACATGAATTGCAGTTATGAAAGTACAAAGATAATTAATTTTGCTGCTTAATTTATAAAAATACTGAATTGGAACACTCAAGAATAGTAAGAAGATAACTCTTGGATTTTGTCATCCGCCCTCCCCCTGCAGAATATTTATTATACGAGGGGAAGATCCAAAAAAAAGTTTACAAGGCAAAAGAACAATTTATTAACAATAGAAACAAGATACAAATGGCAATCAAGAGACATCTGGACTTTACTTTTCCACATAGTTGCCAAACCTGTTTAGGCATTTGTCAGAACGTTCGACCAACTTATTTATCCCGTCTTGGTTGTAATCAGGACCCTGCTCATTGAGCCATTTCTCGGAAGCTGTTTTCACTGCATTGTCTGAGATGAATCATGTTCCGGATAAGTTTTACTTCAACGCCAGAAAAAGGATATAGTCACTTGTATAGGGCAAAATTGGGAAATTTCTTTAGCGGCCACTGGCCAGTAAGACTAATTTTTCAAGTGGCCACTATGTTTAAACTAGTGGCCACTTTTTTATTTAAAAATATTAAACAGTTAAAATTTCTATAAGTATTAATGTAAGACTGAGTAACACAAATAAATATGTTAATATAAATATATTGGAACCTAAAAAAGTAGAATCATTGATGAAATATAAGTAAATTGTATTCTCTCCTTGTAAAAAAGTGGCCACAAGGTGGCCGCTGATAGACAATTTTTCACTGGCCACTTTTTCTCATTTACTGGCCCTGTGGCCGGTGGCTAGTGCTAATTTTGCCCTTTAGTCACTTGGAGCCAAATCTGGGCTTCATGGGAGGTGATTCCAGACCTCCCACTTGAACCTTTGCAGCAATTCCTGAGTCTGGCGAGCTGTATGGTGCCTGGCATTGCCATGCAAAAGAAAGGCTGTGAATTTCGTATGCGGCCACATTCTTGGCCCATAAGCATCGAATTACGGCTTGCACCTCTATGCAAGACCACTTTTCTAGACGTCGTGCCATTACTGTTGCTCTTAAGTGTCTGCGTACTGACGCTACTTACTCGTAGAACCGCTGTAGGACAACTAGCGCCATCTGTCAACCGCCCTGGATGGAAGTATTCGCTCCATAATTATTACGTTTCAAATGCTTCTGCTTGTAAACTTTTTTTTTTGGATCAACCTACGTATATTGCAGCAGATAATGCACAGTTTCGATCCCAGAAAAATTATCAAAATTTACTTATAGCATGCACTGATATGCATGAGAACCGAGATTTTTATGTTAAAGAGCACACTATTTATAAGAAATTATAAACAGTATAAACTTAATAATAATGTTGACTATAAGATTACAAGAAAGTACCAATCATGTTTTTCAGTTTTTTTGCTAGATGTTGCCACATATCTCATGAAAATATCTTTACAAAGAATAAGGTATGTGTAATACAGAGTATATACATATCCAAAAAGAGAGGATTGTAAATTGAAATTTAAAACATGCATTATATGCTGAAATAGAAGGCATATAAATTTATTTTTTAATGGTAAAATATTTTGAAGCAAAGGGGAAAAATCCCCAAAGACATAAAAGTTTAAAAAAGAAACAACATAAAACATATTGAATGTTTTTTTTTTTTTTTGGCTTAAACTAGTTGGATGTGCCCATCCTAAAACTTTCTTCTATCTCATACGTACATTTTAATACTAAAAAAAAAAAAATAGTTACTCATTTTAATGCTTTAATAATTTTAATGCAATACCATATCAACTTTGATTTTCATCTTAAATTTCTGCTTCAGTCAATTAATCGGAGTAAAACCGAATTTCCATCTCTGCACGAGCCGATGGACAATAGAATGATAGGCAGATTTTTTTTTTCTAATTTAGGGAGGACATACTTGCCTTACCAAAAAATAATCATATACAAAAAATTTAGTTCAGTTTTAGAACTAACTTCATACACTTTTAGGTGGTGCAATATTGAAAACGGCGTAAAATTTGCTATTGCAGCACCCCCTTCCAGAAGATTTTTTTCAAATTCAGGGAGGACCAACTAGCCATAGTCATACATTTATACAAAAAATTTAGTTAAATTTGATGCATAATTTCATAAACTTTTGGTCTGTACAATACTGAAAATGGCAGAAAAATCGTGATTGCAGTGCCCGCTTCTGGTAGATTTTTTTCAAATTCAGGGAGGACCAACTAGGCATAGTCATACACTTACACAAAAAATTTGGTTCAATTCGATGCCTAACTTCATATACTTTTGGTCGGTACAATATTGTAAATGGCACAAACATCCCGATTGCAGCACCCCTTCAGGCGGAATATTTCAAAGCTGAAGGAGGACTTGCTTGAAACAGCCATAAATTTGGTTCAATTCTATGCATAACTTCATACACCTTTTGATGGTAGAATGGAGACATACGGACACACATACACACAGACATTTTGTAAAAACATGTTTTTTGGAATCTCTGACCCCTAAAAAGGGGAAATCTGATGAAAACCGGAAGTCGAAAAAAATTTGGATTACAAAACTTTCTTCTATTGAAGATAGAAGAAAGTAAAAAAGTGTTTATAATGATGCTTTGAACTTCACAAAATTTCAGAGTTATCTAGTTTTAGAAAATCATCTATTTTTAGTATTAGAAAGCTCCGAAATTCCAGAAAATCTAATACATCACAACTCTATGAATTTCAATCATAAAAGAACGAATATTTTTTGTTGTATGTCAAAGCATGGAAAAACTTTTTCTAAACAAAATTTATAAAATCAAAAGCTGTATATATATATATATATATATATATATATATATATATATTAATTAATGACACAACTATTCTACCAAGATAATCTTAACTCTTGCTTTACTTTGAACACTTTTCAATTTACATTGTCTAAATATCTTCAATAAATAAAAGCAAACTGTGTTTCAATCTTTTTGTGACACCCACTCCAACAAGAAACAGTGATATCACTAAGCTTTTCTTATTCATCCCTTCTTCTATTTTACATTCTTTTATTTAATTTTAACTGGTTTTTGTAAGTACAAAAGATGAAAGTTTGCAATGGAATTTTAACTCTTCCTTAATAATGCTAGAATTATAAAAATTATGTACAAAGGTGTGTTTCTGTTTACAATACAGCTTTTTAATATTTTTACAATTTAATTATAAATTAATATGTTAATTTTAAGGCATTTTACAGCTATTCCGCCTGAGGTGATAAGTATAGCTATGAAATTCGAACAATGAAACATTATAAAGACTAAAAATTAGAAAATTAAAAATAATACTTTTTAATTAGGCATAATTTTCTAGATTGAACATTGAATGTTTATAAAAGAGTGTTAAAAACTATTTTTACTTATTTTTAATTACAAATGTGGATCTTTTTAACAGTGTTGAATTCAGGCACGTTTTTCCAGAAGGGATTATGGCTCGGGAAGATTGCATTTTTTGACCATTGAAAAGAGTTCTAACACTGCTTTTTAATTAAAAGAGAATTTTATGAACATCACTGTTAACCATTTTCAGAATAATGCTGGATGCACCTCCATTATTAACACAACCTATTCTTTCTGATGATTAGTTACCAAAAATTCAATTTCTCCCAAGAAGAAAAATTTGCATCAGAAAGGACTCATTTACAATTATTTTTATAATTTTTCCCCCCCCAATGCTTTGCACAAAATTATGCCCTATAGCATATATACAGCTTCATTGATGAATAACCTTTGAGGCTATACATTACATAACACTAACCTTTTGCAATTTTAGAAACTCTCGCCCCTTTCCCCTACACTTACAATATTATAATGTTATTCCCCAAACCCGCTCAAATGATATTGTTATTAATATCTAAAAATTCTTTTGATTATTGCATTTTTTTTCTTTTGTTTGTAGTGATACAGATATCTTTATACATTTATTATTTTCATACTTTATTGATTCAAATGAAAAGAAGTCAATAAAATACCATTATTATACATGAAATAATTTTATATCAAAGAAATTTTAAATATATTTTAAAGTATTTAATATATTTTAAGTATTTAAATCAGATTTGACATGATTTAAATCAGCTGATCTAAAAAAAAAATCATTTAAATCAATTTTTTTTAAATGTTGGAAATTAGTCAGCAGAGAAATAAGTAGGTATTAATTAGTATCAGGTTTTTTTTTTTCTGGTATTTTCAGGATTGCTATCAGAAAGAATGTAACAGGTGCAGGTTAAGTTCAGGTGTCTCCCTCCTAATCCTTTAATTCTTTGTTCTTTTGTAATAAACTTTAGACAATGACGCGAAACACAGAAACACTTTATAAATCATATTTCGCTTGCCTATCTTGGAAACTAAATTATTTTCATCTTTTTGGTTTCACAAGTTGATAATTAAACAGATTCATTAATGTTCACCAAAAAATTAGATACTATGTGCAAGGAATAAATTTTAAAACTTGCAATATTACATTGTCAAATTTCAATCAAAGCTTATGCATTTTTAAAAAGCATTCTGAAACCAAAATAACTAGTTTGTTTAATGTAGACACAGATCACAGACTATTAATTATGTATGAGTGTTCTGCTCATGTTCTAAACTTGTTGACAAAAGATCTAAGTAAAATGATCAGTGATAAAAATAGTGAAATATTTCAGAAATACTCATCTCCCTAAAGCTTGATACAATAGTGAAGGTGTCACTGCATAACTTATTCCAGTAAATGTAAGATGGAATTCTTAAGTTGACTGCTTTCATTTATACATAAAAAAAATTGGTCAAAAATAGTAAAAGTATGTAAAGAGCAACAAGAAAATATAAGTTCTCATATCAAGAAAACAGTAATGGACTTGTCTTGCCAAATGCACAAATCAATGGAAAATTTTGGGTAAAAAATTAGAAAATGTATTAGATAAAGATAGAATTAACATAATTTAAAGCAAGATATGAACAAGCTATTGATGACTGTCATTTTGCTGGAGTTTTATTAAGTCCCTCTTTTTTAAATCGAAAATGAAATTTCACTTAGGAAAATAATGAAGGTTTGACATTCATTAAAGAAAATTGTCCAAATCTTCTCACCACTGTAGCACATTTTCAAGCAAAAAATGGTCCATTCCAAAAATTACCATTACTTCAGAAAAAAGTTTCAGATGTTATGACAGATTATGATTGGTGAAAATCCTTTTATGTAATGGGAAATTGAAACTGAATTTATTTACCAAATAACAGCCGTGACTTCATCTGCTGGAATAGAAAGACAATTTTCTTCCTTTGAACTAGTTCATTCAAGCTTTTGTAGTAAATTAGGAGTGGACAAAGCTTCTAAATTAGTATTTTTGTTCAAACAATCAAATCCCTGATTTATTTCTATTTGCTTAAAAAATATTGAATTAATTGTGATTTTTATCTCTTAATAAATAGCTTGCATTAAATGAATAATTTGTTTTTAAATTTTACCATTTTCTATTCATTCACAACATATTTAAGTTTATTTCTTATTTAGCGTGCACAATTCAATTACAAAATAATAGAATGGCCCTAGATTAAAGTCTAGATGTTTAATTTTTAGTACCAATCAGTAACTTGAATACAGTATTTTCTTAACTACATAATTTTTTCTAAATTATAAATATTATTTAGTCTTTTTTAGTTATTTATTATAAAAAACTGCTCTATGTATTGTAAAAACATAAAAACAAAATAATTAAAAATAGAATTCTAAAAAAAAAAAAATAAAAATAAAAAAAAAAAATAAAAAAAAAAAATAAATCAGATTAAAAAAAAAAAATCTGATTTAAATTTAATAAATCTGATTTTTGATAAAAAAAAAAAAAAAAAAAAAAAAAATCATGATTTTTCCCCAACTCTGATTTAAATATATTTTAAAGCATTTAATAATGTCTTCTTGCACTTGCTACCGCAAGGGGAGGGAGGCAGAAATTTTTATCAACAAAACAGGTACACAACATTCTATCTATTCTTTACTGGTAAAAAACTAGTATCCTTTCAAATATACTTTGTACCTGGTTTCTCAAAAAACGGATTATGTATGCATGCACATATGACAAAACAGATATGTCAAAAGTTGAAATATTCCATATTTTTGAATTGAATAATTTTATAATCATTTAATGAATAATATACAACCATGAAAGTGGAAAATTCTTTCCATCTAAACAATGGCGACAAACTCATATAATCAAAGTGTGATTTTAACAGATACCTTTACAACAAAATTAAATCTAAATCTGCATGTATAATAGCTGCTTTTTTTTTTAAAACTTTGGCTGCATTAACAATGTAATTCCAAATATAACTAATCAACTTATGAAGTACAGTCATCAATTTTCCAAAACAAATATTATCCTGAATGGTTTAGCTGTTAAATTTCATCCCTTTTTTCTTTTTCAATAAAAACATTCTCCTTGCTAAATTGATCTTTGCATCAGAAATACATCTTGAAAAAGGTATCACAGAAATTATACAAAAGTGTAGTATAAATAGCACAAAATATTCTATTCCAAAAAGAAACTTTCTACAAAATATTCTATTCCAAAAAAAAACTTTCTATCACTTTGAATTTTTAAAGTCTAAAAAAAATTCATTCTTGAAAGACACTTTGAATAACATTTACACAACTTTCTGGTGTTTATAATATTATACGAGCTCATCTTTCATTTTATGTCTCTTTTTCACATCAATTTAAGAACAAACTCCAAGGGTTTGAACAGACAAAATGTCAAATCTAAATTTTCCAGCCCCCCCCCCCCCCAATTATCTTTCCAAAATTTCCTTTGCATTTTTGCATCAATCCAGAGAATGACCAAAACTGCTTTAAAAAAGGTAGAATTCCTCTTTTAGGAGGAACTCTTTCATGCCTGAATACAATAACTTTGTATTTTCATATATCAAAACACAAACACTCTCTCACTATAGTGATAACATTATATATACACACCCATTGACTACAGTGTTATATAGCAATAAAAATAAACTAGAAACACAAAATTATTACAATAAAATTAAATATGATACTAACACGTGGTTGTCTTGGAACATATCTATGTCGAGGAAACCATCGTCCTCTAAATTTACTTCTATCAGCAGCATATGGACTACCTTTGACTGATGTACCATTCGGCCCAGTAACATTTGCTGCTTCATTCCCTTTTTCTCCAACAACAACATCAAATTCTACAACTTCTCCATCACCAACACTCCGAACAATTTTCTTTGGATTATTTTTCTTAATAGCAGTCTATATTGAAAAGTAGAAAATCAATTATATAATAATAATTCACTGCAATAATAAAACAAACTATTTTATAAAATACTTTATAAATGAAAACTAGTTTTATTTTTGGATATTTTTCTGTAATAAAATAAAGTGGCATTCATAGCAATCCAATACATTTCATAACAATTGAAACAAAGATAGATGGCATTGTGCTGAAACTTTTAATGTGCCCTAGTAACATCCCTTCCCCCCATGTCACCATCATCATTAACAACATTATTTATTACTTTTAATATGTATAAAACAGTAGATAAAGGATTGCTATTGCTGCCCTTTAAATAATTTCAGGTGTATTGATGACATAAAATAGAATAGTACAGATCTAAGTTGAAATTTCAAGACATATACTTATCTGACATACTAATCTAAATACAAGATCTTTAACAAATTTAAATTTATTTAAACTCAGGCAAGTGAAACAGCAATAAAATTGTATGCATGTAAATTCAAAATAAACTATTTGGAGAAATTTCATCGATTCAGTATTTACTGAATAAACCTAAATTACTGCAAATCTATATTATAGCCATACGCAAAGCCACACATGCATCTATAACTAAGAAGGTTCCTTTCTGGGCATACTCTGAACCTGTTGAAAAAAATTCTAGTGAAAATACTCATGTATGTAATAAAGGATTGGTTAAATTTAATGACAGAATTCTATTAGAAAGTCTGAAAAAAAAAAAAAAAATACTTTGGAATATTTGAGGTGAAAATATGAAAGCAATATGCGATTTGGTTGTAGATTTTTCCTCACCAGCGATTTAAATGCTCCTGAAAATTGCTTGTTATTTTATTTATCTTTTTGAATGTGCAATATTGAATGAATTTAAACTAATTCAGTGAAAAAGCTTATTATACATGTTTTTTAAATTTCACATACATGCTGATTTGTTGCTTTAGTTATTTAATTTTATAACCGGAAGAATATTTTCCATGTTTTGCAAGAGGCAAATATCTATTTTAAGTCATAGCCAGCTTTTATGTTTGATTTTTAATTATTTCTTTTATATTCACTTATGAGTATTACTATTTTTGCAGCAATATTAATTTAAAATGTTCAATAAAGTAATAAACAACCCCCCCCCCTTTTTTTCTTTTAATACCAATTTGAGTGAAATTTTGTCATTGTTTATTCTCCAATACACAATCTGGTTGTAGATTTTTCATCACCAACGATTTAAATGTGCCTGAAAATCGCTTGTTATTTTATTTACTTAGCTTTATGAATGTGCAATATTAAATGAATTTAAACTAATTCAGTGAAAAAGCTTATTATACATGTTTTTTAAATTGCACATACATGCTGATTTGTTGCTTTAGTTATTTAAGTCTGGAAGAATATTTTCCATGTTTTGTAAGATGCAAATATCTGTTTTAAGTTTTAGCCAGCTTTTATGTTTGATTTTTAATTATTTTTTTTATATTTTTAATGTTAAAAACACCATTCACTTATGAGTATTATTTTTGCAGCAATATTAATTTAAAATGTTCAATAAATAACAAATACTCTTTTTTTTTTTTTTTTAAATACCAATTTGAATGAAATTTTGTCACTGTTTATTCTCCAATGCAATATATATTTTTTTTAATTTTAAACGGCAGTTCAAAAATAAAGTATACTTGAAATTATAGATTTCCATATCTAAAAACTTGTTTCCATTACAATAAAATCACATCGACAGTGCTCAATCTGACTTACTTTTGAGATTGAAGCAATTTAAATTTTGTTTTAAAATCTTAAGTTGGTTGGTTGGTTGTATAGGTTTTAATGGCACAAAATCCCTTGAGGGACATGCTGTGCCAAACCAAAGACAAAATTGTAAAAATGAAAAAAAAAAAGACAATGTCAAAATATCCAGATGGGGGCTTCCCATCCGGATATGGTCAGGTATATATAAGAAGGTTAATGTTAAATCATGTAAAATGTTAAATCATTAGATTATGGTAGGAATAAGATAAGGTTAAATTTTAAAATAAAATGTAAAAAGTGAAAGTTGCATTAAAAATCCTTTGTAGATATGAGTTAAGTTGATAAAGGCAATGCGGTGATACATGAAATTAAAAACCAATTAAAACCAGACAAACATATTTAAAATTGTAAAAAGTTAAAATTCTAAAACTAGTTAAAATTCTAAAACAGTAAGATAATGACATGATAACCTAATTGGAAAAGTACTACAGAAAACACAAAATACAACTAAAACAAAGACCAATAAAAAAATTAATTTAACCAGGCACATACTCTTCAAACATAGTATTTTCCTCGGAATCCGAGATACTGCCGTAAGACTCGGATTCCATAGCTTCTTGGACATAGTGCTGCAGTTGCCTGGGATCTTTAAAATTTCTTTTGCATGGACTGAGCGATGAATTTTGCAATCTTTTAACGACAGTCTTCCGCCGTGGGGTTGCTGGAGTTGGGGTTTTTATGGTTTCTGTTTGTTTTTTAAGCATATGTGATTTCTGTAATGTTTTTGATTTTGTAGCAGTTTGGATCCCAGCCTTGGTCCCTTCTTTCTGAACACCAGTTTTCACTATTTGATTAGAGTTGGGTTTTTTAGAGTTTAATGCAGATGAGTTTGGGTCATTTTTTTGTGAGGTAATGGCCTTAGTTTCATTTAGAGGTTTGGATAATCCCTTAGATTGAGCTTGAGATTTCTGACTTTTAAGTTGAGCAGAAGATTTTTGTGTCTGAGTAGGTGTGTGTAACATAGTAACAGGTTCTGACGAAGGTAAACAGATATCACGAGATTCTTTGATTGGGGTGTTTATTGATTGTGTTTTGGCTGACTTTATGATGACATAGACATGTCAGTCTGGGTGCTAATATGTCTTACAGATTTAGACTGCTGTTTCAATAGGCTTGAATAAGATATGCCGACAGACGGGATTCTGGCTTCTACAATTTTACGAGCTTCTGGGTAGGAAAGATTTTGCATTATTTTTACAGTTAGAATTTCTTTTTCACGGATCCAGTTTGCGCAAGAGCGAGAGAAAGCTGTATGATTATCCTTGCAATTTATGCAGCCTTCTGATTTTTCACATGAATTGCTGTCATGGTCAATTTCTGCACAGCGTGCACAGGTAAGGGAATTGCGACAGTTAGTTTTAGTGTGGCCGTATCGCTGACATTTAAAACAACGGAGAGGGTTAGGAATGTACGGTCTGACAGGACAATTCAGGTAAGCAGCTTTAATTCTTGTTGGTAAAGTAGGGCTATTGAAAGTGAGAATGACATGCTTTGTAGGAAGGACTTGGCCAATCCGACGGATCGTGATACGACGTGCATCTATAATATTTTGGTCTTTTAGGTTTTCTAAGAGTTCATCTTTCGTAGAGAATAAAAGATCTGGTTCAGAAATAACGCCTCGGCTTGTATTTAGAGTTTTATGCACCTGAACAGAAACAGAAAAAGGGCCTATTGTGGAGCTATTTGAAAGAATCTGTGATTGTTTAGTTGTAGAAACCACCACTAGTAAATCCCCAGATTTTAATTTTTTGAGAGTATGAGAGTAGTTTGCCCTAAGGCAGACTGGAAAGTTTTTGCTATGAGAAATGGTGACGTTTTGCCAAAGGAACTATCAGAGTGGCTATCAGTGCGTTTAACAATAAAAAAGCGTGTGAAGGAAGAAGTCGGAACAGTTTGGTGCTCTCCACTGGGAAGAGACATAGAAGGAAATGAAGTTTTCCCATCCATGTTAAAAATAATAAAATTCAGACCCCGGCCGCACCACGCACTACCGAGCCCAACAAGGGGATGCACATTCGTGCACCAGTTCTAATCAGGGCTCATACGGTCACAAGACAAACCTATGTCAGTCTCCACCCTTAACGAGATGACTAGTATTTGCTCGCTCACTTGATCCCTAAAGCCAGTGACAAAAGTCAGCTGACCAGCCGATTGGTACATACGGGACCAATATGCACTGCCCGTCTACCTGAAGCAGAGGCCAAAGCAGTGTGTTGGTTTCCCTCAACTGCCAGGATCCCCTTTCCAGGGACACGGGTCGCCACGCACGGCCAACACGTGGGTGGTTTACAATTCTCCATGAGTCGATATACAGGATGACATTGGCCCATACCAGGGCTTGAAATTCAATTTTTCAAAGGAGGGGAGTCTCCCTACCAACATTTATAAATGGAGGGGAGTTTGGCTGTTTGGGAGGGAGAAAAAATGTTTAAAACTCGCCATTATTTTATGTGCTATTTAAAGAATTACCAGAATACAGACATAAAAAATATCACAAGCAATTTTTATCAACAATTCAGAATAATTATGCGAAATGTGTAAAAAAAATTATATTATCTAGTTTTTACTGGCGGTAAATTCCCTCCCGGTGCTAATTATTTTTGTCACAGGTCTAATTATTGTTTTAATAATGATTAGTAAAACTTCTAATTAATTTAATGAATTTATATTTATAATTTATAATTGTTATAACCAATATTATTTTTCTGTATATGAAATGTGCAAGATACAAATTTATTCATAAAATAATACTTATTTGAGTGTAGAAAATAAGAAGTATCACTATTGTTTGCATTTCTTTAAAAAAGGGAGTTACTGCAAATTCATATCGAAAGAGACTTTCTTAAAAAATGAGTACTTTGTTGAGTAAAGGGATACTTTTTGTTTAATGAATGGCTGCTTTCAGGAATTGCACTCACTCAAGATTTGGAGCTGTCAGAAACTGATTTTAGAGCAGCAAAGAAAAAAATATATATTGAAGCAGGAAAATTAGTTTGTTGAACAGAAAAATGAACTCCCCAAAATATTTTTGGGGGGAGGAAGGGAAGATAGAATCCCTTTGTCGAAAGCTGCATTTTTTCGCTATCTTTTGATGAAATCTGTCGTTTTTTACGATCTCTTCACGAAATCTGCCTTTTTTCGGGATTTTTTTACGAAGATATCAGTTTTTCGCGATATTTTCGGGAAATTTGTTGTTTATAGTGAATCTTTTGTCGAAATTTGTCGTTTTCGCGATATTTTGACGAAATTTGTTGTTTATAGTGAATCTTTTGTCGTTTTTCGCAATTTTTTGACGAAATTTGTCTTTTTTTCGTGAATTTTATAAGGCAATTTGCCGTTTTTTCGCGATCTTTTGATGAAATCTGATGTTTTATCGCGATTTTTTTTTACGAAAATTGCCGTTTTTCGCGATATTTTCGAGAAATTTGTTTTTTATAGTGAATCTTTTGTCGAAATTAGTCGTTTTTCGCGATTTTTGGATGAAATTTGACGGGTTTTTTCCCGTGAATTTTCTGAGGAAATTAGCCGTTTTTTCGCGATCAGGGATGCCACTTTTCCGCCAAGTGGTGGATTTCCGCTTTTTTCATTTTTAAGAATCCGCGAATTTCGCTGAGCGATCGCGAAATAATGATGATTTTAACAGAATGATTCCGAAATATAACAATGATTTCCTTCAAATGATTGTGAAATAAGACAGCGATTTTCATCAAACAATTACAAAATAAAACTCCGATTTTCGCCAAACGATCGTGAAAAAAATAGCGATTTTTGTCAAACGATCGCAAATTAAAACCGCGATTTTCGTCAAACAATCGCGAAATAAAGCGGCGATTTTCGTTAAATGATCGCGAAAAAAAGGCTATTTTCATCAAACAATTGCGAAATACAACAGCGACGTTTGTTAAACGATCGCTAAATAAAACGGCGATTTTTGTCAAACGATCGCAGAATAAAACAGCGATTTTCGTCAAAAGATCGCGAAATATGGCGGGGATTTTCGACAAACGGTCGCGAATATAGCGGTGATTTTCGTTAAACGATCGTGACATATTACAGCAATTTTTGTCAAACAATTGCGAAATATAACGGTGTTTTTCGACAGACGATCGCGAAGTAAAACAGCAGTTTTCGTCGAACGATCGCCAAATAAAACAGCAATTTTCTTCAAACGATCGCGAAATAAAATAGCGATTTTCGTCAAGCAATCGCAAAATATATCGGCGATTTTCGTCAAATGATCCCGAAATAAAACAGCAGTTTTCGTTAAACGATCGCGAAATAAAACGGCGATTTTCGTCAATTGATCGCGAAATAAAACGGCGCTTTTCGTCAAATGATCACGAAATAAAACAGTGATTTTCGTTAAACGATAGCGAAATGAAGCGACAATTTTCGCCAAGCGATCGCGAAATAAGACCTGCAAATTTACGCTATTCACTCGCGTAGAATAATCATTGAATCTGATATAGATTCAATCTAAATTACGCAGTGGAATCTGAATGTAGTGGAAATGTAAACGTGGAAGACTTATTGAAAAGGCGTAAATTTCAACAACAACAAACTTTAATGAAGAAACATAATTATACAGCAAAAACTTCAGCAAACTATGCCGAAAAATAAAAAGTTAAAAACATAAATAATTAAAGGTCTTAAAACTGAAGCAGCATCATATTTCAACTAACTACATGCCGTCATGACAAGGCATAGACAGACCAGCTGTTATCAAAAAGACAAAACGTGCTTCATACAATCATAACGAAAAACATGGGCGAAGAACAAAACTGCATCTCTTCGTTTTATACAAATCTGTTCTTGAATATTTACATATTTTCCACAAAGTCCATGTTGCCACTATCTGAGGAGAAAAACCTCTGAAAATATCAAAAGAAAAACTACGTACGCCAAGCGCCATTGGCTCATTAACTATGACGTCAAACATCGACCGCGGCAAGGCCGTGAACGGCGATTCACAGTGATCCAAAATCACAGTAGAACTAACTTTACAGGATCACTCTATTTACTTCAGAACGACGATTGAATCAATGGCGCCGTGCGTACTTTTCAAAACATTGTTTTGACTTGGGGATGATAAAAACACAGGTATGTCATGTTGAACAAAATTTAATAAACTAACAAGTTAAACATAACATGACATAACAGAATCTATTGCTGGGATACCTAAATTTATTTAAAATTCTGCGATATGTAAAATTCCTCATTAAGCTCACTATACCTGCTGCTGGGTTACATTAATTGATGTAAAATACTGTGAACTAAAGAAAAATCATTTTAATTTCCTCTAAGTTTTTATCCACAGTGTAAGCACTTAGCAGCATATTTCAAACTTTTTTGACTAATGCACATTTAGAAAGAATAGTGTTGAAGGTATGAAAAAGAAAAAAGAAAGAAAGAAAATAACTGAAAAAAATATATTGTTATAAATTAAATTCTTATTTTTTACTTTGTTATAAGCAATAGTTTACGAAATTCACACATAAATGTTGTGAAAAATGTCGTTAAATTTACTTTACGTGTAATTTCCTCTTTTTTTATATTTTCCGAGTGGCATACCTGTTTAATGAAATTTGATGTTTTATCGGGATTTTTTTAATGAAAATTGCCGTTTTTCGTGATATTTTGGGGAAATTTGTCGTTTATAGTGAATCTTTTGTCGAAATTTATCATTTTTCGTGATTTTTGGACGAAATTTGACGTTTTTTCGTGAATTTTCTGAGGAAATTTGCCGTTTTTTTCGCGATCTTTTTTATGAAATCTGATGTTTTATCGCGATTTTTTTTTTACGAAAACTGCTGTTTGTCGCGATTTTTTGGACGAAATTTCACGTTTTCTCGCGACCTTTTTGACAAAAACTAAAGTTTTACAGAATTCTGTCACGAAATTAGGCATTCTTTCGAGAATCTTTTGACGAAATTTGCCGGAAATTAGTCGTCTTTTCGTGATCTTTTAACAATATTTGCCGTTTTTTAGCAAACTTTTACGAAATCATGCGTCTTGTGAAACGTGTAATAGCTGTTTCTTTTGTGTGTCATCTCCGATCTTTTGCGTAATTTAAGCGCAATAGAGCGTCCGCGGCATCACTGTTTCATAATTTTTGGAATTGAATGCGTTATTTTTTTGTGTGTGTGTGTGTGTGTGTGTGTGTGTGTGGGGGGGGGGGGAATACGAACAGAATCACCTCTATTTCGCCGCGGAAAATAGAACGAAACTCGTCAATCGATTGCAGGAAAAAAATTGCGAAATTTGTCAATCAGTCGTGGAAAAAATCGTGATTTTCAAGGATTTTTCGCTGTAAAAAAATTCGCAAAATGTGTCGATTACTCGCACGAAAATATCATAAACTTCGCAAAACGGTCGTGGGAGTTGATCATAGTTTCAAAATGCAAAATTGTTTCGGCGGGAGCCTCCCGTCCACGTTATTCTTTTGGGCGGGATTTCAAAATTTTGGGCGCGAATCCCGCCATCCCGCCCTGAAATTCAAGCCCTGCATACAGAATTGCCCTCGCCTCCGGAGAGGAAACTACAGTGAGAGTGAAACAAAGATGAAAGGAAGACAAGAGGAGTAAGAGGAAAAGGAAAAGAGAAAGATCACTCAGGTGCCCCGAGGTTGTGAAGCCTGTGAATACCTAAAGAAGGTATCTCCCTGGGGGGGGGATGGGGGGGGGGTTTAAAATCTTAAAATATGAAAGTTAAATTTCATTATAAATGTATCACAATATGGCCAAAGATGACTGTCCACTTGCGATTTGACATTTTGTTAAATATCTACAAAAAATACTTGAGGAATTATTCTGAAACCTTAAGTATGTAAACATAATAATACAGGTCATATATTTCTGTAGAGACTTTCTCCCGAAACTCCACAGGGGATCGTCAACAAATTGAAAAAGAATTAAAATCTTTTGGATAACCCTGTCAAAACTAATGTAGCAAAAGCATTCAAACTGCAGATTATGATTAAGTAACTTATTGTAATTAATTATTTTCATTTTTATGTGGATAGCATGGATATTCATAGAGATATAGGTTTTTATAAAAACAGTCCCAAAATTTTCAAGTTTTTTTCTTATAATTTGCAGAGTTCTTAATATAAAATATTTTTCTCTGAAAATATCACAAAAAATATTGTACACTAATCAGAATTACAAAATAATTGTATGAAAAATGAGCAGTTTTACTAAATATTTTTTCATTGTGCATGCATTAACAATATCAAAATTTCATTTGCATATTGTGTTAGCTAAATGTATAGAGCAACTTTTGTGAAAGTCTCATGTTGTGTATTACATATTGGCACTAATCAATGGAGAAATGAATACAACCCCTCATCTTTTTGCTTCATTTTTGGAATAACAGATTTTGAGCTTATTGAATCGACGAACACTTTCAGAATTTTTAAGCTATGCTTTTGAGATTTTTACAAAAGTTGCTCTAAACATTTAGCTAACACAATATGCAAATGAAGTTTTGATAACATTGACACATGCACAATGAAAAACTATTTAGTTAAACTACTAATAATTATTCATACAATTTTTATTTTGTAATTTTGATTAGAGGGTATTGGGTACAATATTTTTTGTGATATTTTCGGGGAAAAAACATTTCATATTAAGAACTCTGCAATTATAAGCAAAAAACTTGAAAAGATTTGGGACGGGTTTTATGAAAACCTTAATATCTCTACGAGTATCCATGCTATCTGCATAAAAATGAAAACAGTTATCATAATATAGAGTTTGAATGCTTTTGCTATACTAGTTTTGACAGAATTATCCAAAAGATTTTCGTTGTTTCTCAATTTGTTGATGGTCCCCTATGGCGATTCGGAAGAAAGTCTTCACAGCTATATATGACCTGTACTATTATGTTTACACACTTAAGGTTTCAGGACAATTAGTCAAGTATTTTTCTAGATATTTAACAAAATGTCAAAAATCGCAAGTGGACGGTCATCTTTGGCCATATAGTGTATAAGTATACAAAAAAAGTAAGGTGAAAAAAAATTTAACATAAAAAGTTTTTTTTTTTTTTTTTTTTCAACAAAAATGCATATTTGTAGCTTTATTTCATTGCCAAATAAACAAAATTTTCATAATTTTTTTTTTTTTTTATAAATGCTCTAACAAATCTCTGTTTTTTTTTTTTTAATTTTTTTTAACCATTTGAAAAATGGTTGTTGTTTTCGGGAGAATGGACCCGATGATGTTACCACTTTTGAATGATGTTACCACTTTTGAATGATGTGGTCACTTTTGAATTTAAATTAATTTCTTTACTTTTAGAAGAGTTTTTTTTGAATTTAAATTAAATTCTTTACTTTTAGAAGAATTTTTATTTGAATAGTAAATTAAAATGGTTAAAATCATTGTAATAAAGGAGAAAACTAACAAATTTAAAAATGGGTAGACGGAAATTAACAGATACGGAAAAAGCCGAAGCCAAAGAAATGAATGAACGTGAATATCGCATTCAATGATATTAAACACAGTCAACATGTATAAGTCGCTTATTAGTTTGGCGATTCGTATCATTTGGCGAAATTGGTCGACGGGATAACTGAGTAATACTGTATTTGGTTTGGCGCAAAAACGTCTTTCAATGCAGAAAATGATAAAATCAAAAGATTATTGAGCCGCTGAAAACCAATTACGTGTTGAAAGGCGATCACGAAAAAGGAAGCAATTTAATGCCGAACCGATTAATTGTAAAACATCATGTCGCCAGGGCGACCAATCCACTAGCCATGGCGTTTTACTATCGGTCGGTTCTAACCAGGAAAATTTGAGTGCCAATAGTGATTCTAACAAGCCGGAAAATGTTATAGCTATTACTCTTGATTTTCCACCACCTAAAAAGAAAACTAAAAAGCAATCGGCTTGGGAAAAACTGGGAAAAAACTTTTTTGATTCGATGTCTGATGGACCCATTCACAGATGCATGTGCTGCGATCGATTTTGGTTTAAAACCTCCATCACCAAAATTCTGCTCTGTAAAATCAAACAATATATGCCAAAGTCTTACAAGTATAACAGTATATGCCAAAGCTGTATTTTAATAATGATTACTTTTGCACCAACAATGTTAAATAGTTTGAAATGTTTCTTTCGTCGCCAACTTTTATGCTTGGCGACAATAGAGTGATATAACTTAAACGAACCGTACCTTCAAATTGCAGCATGTATAAAGTCATTTATAGCAGTGGCACGGATAATACACAATAAAACAACTGGTATTTAGCTTAAAATGATAGATGAATGTATCGAGTGAAACATTTTTCAAATGGTTGGGGTAATTTCTTAAATTACAATTTTTTTTTTTTTTCATTTTTTTTTTTTTTTTTTTTTTTTTTTTTTTTTTTTACATATATATCCATATAAGAACATTCTGTAATTTCAGATTTTTCTAAGTGTGCCCATATGGAGACTTCCCTTGTAAGATTCAGAATGCAGTCCAATATGTTTAATATGAACATGATTAAAAACAAGCAATGTGCATGTTAAGAGTAGTTCATCATTTAAACAATATTAAAATTTTCATGCTGTTATGCGTTACAAAAGCAGGACATAAGCAAAATAACATATCTCTAAGGAAAAGAAGAGAACAGTAAAATACATATATATATAGGGTCTTATATATAAAAAAATTTAGCCCCATTTACCTATAGAACAAAAATTTCAAGGAATGGAATTTAGATGACTTAATTACAAAATAAGAGAATTTTTTCTCTTTAAATGAAATGTTTTCAGAATTTTTAACTTAGTATGCCAAATTTTGTTTAGGACACCCAAAAAACATTAAACTAAAACTTCATTTACAACTAAAGTCTACGATTTTCACAATTAGATCTTATGCATATATATTAGTAAACATGGAAAGATGAGAAGAAAAGAAGTAACTTAGATGACTGATTTATTGCTATAACAGAATACAGTTTGGGGAGGGGAGGAAGAAAGTTTTCATATCTATTAAAATAAAGAAAATTGTCAAGCATTTTTAACTTAATCTTTAATCAAGTTATACCGGATGTTCAAAATTTAAGTTTTATGGACAAAGTTGTAATAACTTTGTCGATAAAACTTAAATAAGTTAGAAGTTCACTTTGGGTGCATGTAGCCATGAGTTTTATTTGGCTACGGTAAGTCTGCACAAAAAAAATTTCTGAACAAAACCTGGAAATGATCCATAATTCAGAGCCTCAATATGTGAGTGAAGAAACTGAAGGCTGTTGTCTGCAAGATCTCAAATTTCCCTTGCTAATGTTAAACATATGGGTGTGGAACACATTTGTTTAAAAATATATCAGGAAATTAATACCTTATTTTTTTTTTTTTTTCTTGTGTTTTCTTAAAGATCTTTTTTTTTAAGCTGTCAAATTATTTCTAAAATACATGCTTAATTTAATATTTTATTTGTTAAAAGCTGGTGAGCTGAGAGTAAGATTTCAACACTTCAAATAAAATTACATACTTGTGAAATATTTTAAAAATAAGAATTGATTCCAATTTCCAGAAGCGTTGCCATGGGGTGGAGTCCTCCCCAAATATATGTGAACCTGAGAAATTAAAGTTTTGAGTTGGAAAATTCTCGATTTTAGAAACTTTTCTTTTTAAGGGTGTATTTCAATTCAAACTGCTTATTTTCCGATTTATTTTTGAATTAATTTTTGCTCTCAAATACACCAAACTTTCAAAATATCTTATTTGGAAAGTACACAAGGTGCCGGGATTGTCTATTCTTTGATAAATGTAGAAAATATTGCAAAAAAGCAATCAAAAACGGCATTATGAACCGATTTTTCCAAATTGGGAGCTAAGGGAACAAAAAAGAGGATCATACTGATAAGGTAATTGTTTATAAATGAAATTCTAATGAATTGAGCGTAAAATGACATCACACGGCACCTCATATGTCCCTTCAAGAATCCCCTCAGCAAGTTTCATTTTATCTTTTAAAAATGTGTCTGAAATTGTATCGGAACATTTTAAGCTGTTGCAGGTTGAAAAGCGTTTTTTCAAATACACCCTTAAGAGATAACATTAAAATAGAGAAATTTTTATTGTTTTGGCCTATACGTTTTTTGGTATAATATGAACTTGGGAAATTCTAGATTTTTGAAACATTTTCTTTTTACAACATAACAGTAAAAAAATATCAAAATTTTATAGTTTTGGTGATTCCATTGCTGAATATGATGCATGTGGGCTAGGAAAATTTGAGCTTAGAGTTGGGAAATTCTATTTTTGAGGCATTCTTTTTACAAAATAACATAAAAGGAAAATTTTTATTGTTTTGGCAATTGATTATGCTGCTGAGTATGATAGATGGGAACTTGGGAAATTTGAACTTAGTGTGGGGAAATTCTATTTTTGAGGCATTCTTTTTACAAAATAACATAAAAGGAAAATTTTTATTGTTTTGGCAATTGATTATGCTGCTGAGTATGATAGATGGGAACTTGGGAAATTTGAGCTTAGTGTTGGGAAATAGACATCTTTTATAAAAGAATAGTAAAAAATAACAAAATTTTCATTGTTTTGGTAACAACATTTCTGAGTGCTTAGCAGTAAACATGTTAAATTATCGAAAGAAATACAAAAAGAAATCAATTCTATTATTGACCTGAATTTCTGTACTCCTGTCCATTAACAGCTGATTTTAATCCACCTTCTTAATTTCCCCCAAAAACTTTGTACTTTTCTCAAAAATTTCATCCTACTTCCCCTCTCCCGAAAGAAAATACAGCTATTTTAATCGAAAGGAATTTCAACTTCTTCTGAAAATTGGAGATCATTTGCAGCACAGCAAAAAATAATATA
Source organism: Maratus speculifer (assembly GCA_964019185.1). NCBI lineage: Eukaryota > Metazoa > Arthropoda > Arachnida > Araneae > Salticidae > Maratus > Maratus speculifer. The sequence goes on along the minus strand of OZ025301.1, from coordinate 235,061,495 downwards.
GTTCAGGTCACTTGTTTTGAAACACAGTTGGCTCTGGCCGAAAAAGATTTGATGAGTTTTCATGAATTTCATTAACTTGTGAACTAATTTTGTGACTTCCAGATAATCTTTCACTCATTCTCAGGATTTTTATTAGAAAAAAATGGTTAACCCTTTGCTGTTAAGAAAAAGCATTATGTAAACAAATGTGAATAAAAGAAGGGGTTGATTTTGATTGATTTGTCATACTTTATCTTTGTGTGCAGAAATATATAACCATCCTGTTTGTTTATATTTGTAGGTGTTTATGAAATATGAAATCAAAAGTGTTGTGCTTTTACCCCTTAAAAATCACTTAATATTTGTAAAAATTATAAAAAAAAAAAAAAAAAAAAAATACCTATTTTTTATTAACAAAATCACATTTGCCCAAAAGCCATCATGTGACAATTTTATGCCTTGTTTGTTCTACACCACAGAAACATATATGAATAAGACCTTTATTTTTATTATATTGCAGACATATTTAGTATATGGTTGAATCGCATATTCTTAAGATTTTGGGTTTACATGGAGCTTTCATCTTCTACTTATCAAAAACCCATCGAAAGAAATTTTGAACACATTATGATTATATAGTGCAGTAGAAATAAGGCAAAAAACACCTTCAGGTGGAACTAATTGGAACACAAATGATTCTTGTTGTAAATGGCAGGTAACATGCTCCTAATCAACATACTAAAAATATACAGTCGTACTGTTGCGCAAAATGCGTTTTTTGGCGGCCATCTTGAAAAAAATGCGAAAATTTTTTAAAAATCGAAAAAGGCCATGTGGGGTATCATATTAAAGGAAATTTTGAGCTGATAAAGAATATAATATTTGTTTTTAAAAGTATAAATATATAAAAAAGTTGTGGCAAAAAAATGAAGGATTTCGGTTTTTTGAAAAACATTGTTTTATTTAAAAAATTCAAAATAAGTACACAAGAAAAGGGATTTTGTCTATAAAATCATATTTATCTAACCAAATTTAAATAATCTCTCCATCTTCATCTGAATCTAAACTGTCTCCTGTGTTTGCACAGTCCTTTCTACAACAGTTTTTACAAACTACTGAACATGCAAGTCCATATCGGCGACATGTACTTTGCAGTGTTACATGGATCTTCAATTGTAATTAGACAAGCACATTTAATCATTTTTAACAGTTTGTCTGGTGCTGGGTTTAAGTCTGTTAATATCGGTTGGAAATATCCATCAACTAACTGCCAACCCCACAGTGTAGGATCAGGAGTTGGTATATTTAGATTTCGCCATATAAAACACTGCAAATGTACTCGAAGTAGGTGATATTTAGCTGCATTTTGCGTAGGAGGCAAACGAGCTATGTCGAATTCTTTTTTAGCTGAAGCTATTTTTCTCATGTACTGCTCATAACGAAGGAGTTTAGGTCACTTTTTTCGATGTTGCCGCCATAAAGAAACATGATAACTTTACAGCCATTTTCAATCAATTCTTCCATAGTAATATATTTGGTTGATCCATAATATGAAGCCCATTCGCATAAAATTTTCGATTGAATGATTTTTTTGAAAGCAGAAGATTTACTTTTTCCAAATAATGCACTCGTGGTGTCACATCCCGTTAATGCGTGAATAAAAGGTAAAGTTTTGCAAGCTTTCTCTCCAATAGATCCTTGCATGGCTTGAATGTCACGAACGTTTTCAGATTGTGTCGCAGACTGCATGAAAATATTCTTCGAAGAATGATATAGTAGTAGGATTAAAATGTCAGTGTCATCAGCTACTACAGTGACATGCTTTTCCTGGGCTAACTTTAGAGCTTCTCTGACGATTACCACGTCTGCATCTCTTTTTGCATGAATGACGGAATGACCCCTTTCTTGAAAATAATTCCCCAGCATATTGATAAAGCGTTGTTTGTTTGCAGGGTTAGAAACAAACTGGCTTTTCTTTACGATGACGGGTGAATTTTCATCAAAGAATACTACAACGGACGAGTGCTTCCAGCGCAATCTATGCTCCATATCTTTTATATTAGGTTCTTCATACCCATAAAAAACGATTGTTACTTTTCCATACTTTCTGTTTACAAATGATTCGTATTGCCTTACGTCATCGCCAAATACTGCAGAAGCGGACCATGGTATCTGGTGAATTAATGCCCCACCATCAAGAAGGTAGTAAGTAGTTGAATGAGACCGTTGTATTTCATTGACATTCATACTATATAATGAGTGTGCTAATGATGATTTATCTGTTTTTCTCATTAGTTGCGTACTATGGTCAAACAATGAAGGTGGTAGAATAGATAATTCGTAATTAAAAAATTCTCTTGTATCTTTATCTCTTGTCTTTTTGCTTCATTGTTGATGAACATAAGTGTAGTGTATACACAGCTGTAAGAATTGGGATTTAGATCAATCATTGGCAGAAACTTAGTTACTGTTGTAACACTGTTTTCACCTTCTGAAGCAGTTTGCATATATCCTAACCATCCTGGTTGAGGCGTTTTAAATAACTTACTGGTACTCCAAAGAACATCAAAATGATTAATTTGCATTGGTGCATAAGATAATTTTTCCAACTTCAATTTATTCATCGCTATTGAGCTAGGAGATTGAATGTAGTAAAGAGGAATTTTTGCTTTTTTAATAATGTCATGTGCTAGAGGGCGAGACTTGAGTCGTTTTATTGCATCTGTAAGCAATAAAGAGTTGTTAAAAGATTCTCCTGATGAACACATTATAACTCCCATCCCGTGAAAGGTATTATGGCGATCTATTGTTGCTATATTATGATCAACATTGTCAGCAACCCATTGAGAAAAGTGACCTGAATGTACAATGCTTTGGTTACTTTCATCCATTACAGAAGAGTGTATGTATTTCTGTATTTCATCATAAGACACACTGGATCCTAGACTATAAAGTTCATCAATCAGAAAACGAGATCCAAAATCTCTATGAATCTGAATGCCTACACCAAGAGGAATCGGACATATCAGAGAACGAGGTCTGCATGCTTGCATTACAGCTTGACCTATTGAAATCTGCTTCAGATCGTTCCGTTTGCCACCAATTAGGATATCTAAAAAAGTTAATAAAACAGGGGGTAAATATGTCTTGTTTTCTTCAATGGATGCAATATCTGATGAACTAGGATAAAAGTCCTTATTTTTTGTACAGCAAATTTATTTCTGTTCTAATCAATTTTGCTGCAGATTCTATTAATCTAAATTTTTCTTCATCAGGATCATCAAGTCATTTTTGCTTATGATAGTCCAGTATTATGTTTGATACAGTTTTTCCAAACGTTATCATGTCACTTTTCCCATCTCTACTTGATATTATAATGTTGTCTCCAAACCTGTCTAGCAATTTCTTCTTTAAATGTCTAGAAGTGTAAGGCTCGCTTTCCTCTGATGAAAAACTACGCATTTTTTCGACTAAGTCATTGACAGATATTGGCTCTTTACAATTTTCTTGAAACCATTCACATGTCCTTTCAAAAGCATCAGAGTTCTCAGTGTTAGTTGGACGTCCTACTGCTGCGGACAATTCTCCACTGCTACCTTCAGATGTGTATTTCACAGGAATGGGTTTTCCGTTCCTAAAATTGATACTACACACTTGGTGATATTGAGCTTCTGCAGCAGGTAAATCTATGACTGAAAGCAACCTCGTATGTACATTTGCTGCCCATAAATCATTTCTAGCACTACATACTTTCAAAACTGTATGACGAAACTGGAAAGTACGTACAGGAAAGACTGCTCTTTTTTTACAGTTCTGATGATCCGTAATAATCTGACCATAGAATAAACAATTCTCTTTGAAATTGAAGGATCCAACACTTCCTCGTAGTGTTCTTGAGCTGGTTGAACTAGCATCATCTTGCGACATTTTCAATTTTCTGTCACTTTTAATTTTGATAGGGTTGACATATACACGTCGACATTCTGTATGTACTTTAAAAGTACCTGTAGAGTAGGATTTAAAAATTCATGAATTTTATCAATTCTTTGCTTGCTTGCATTAATAATTCCTTTCAGGCTTTTTGCTGTTAATGTGACATAGGGAGTATCGTCACAAAGTTCATTAGAACACAAAATGCAAGATTTTTTTTCCATATTCCTTATACTGATTTTAAAAACTCAGAACAAAGATTGCATATTTGAAAAGAATAAGTAAGCAATTAAAAATAAGTCTCACAGTGTAGTAACTCGTAATAATATTTCATCATCTCACCACCTGCATTTTATTATTGCAACACAGAAAACTATTTATGCGTCAGATTTTTTCCCCATGCAATGTAAAGAGAATATTACATAATCTTTTAAGCGTACTTTTTTATCCTGCGCCTAAAAGAATGGCGCATGCGCTCTTGTAGGAGGGTTGAACATTTGCTCAGGTTAAGAACAAAATTTTCAGTATTAGTTTTTTTTGTTGTTGTTGTTGTTTTTGGACAAATAGAAACAGAAAATTTTAGAGCAGTTTGCTGTTCTAAAAATTTATTTGCACATGAGCCTTTTTACTTTTTGTAAAATTAACATTTAGTGTAAAGATTAAAGTGTATCGTCTAACTTATGATTCTTATTTTAATAGAGACAATTTTATAGTATGACATTAGAATTATAAATTTTAAATTAATATGGTATAAACGATCCCGATCCTTTGGAAATTTGGAGATAAGAAAATTTTATATCTTATATTTCATATTGTATAAATTATTTAGTAAAAATAAAAGCGGATCAATATTTATATTTTAATTTTGTAATAACACTTAGTGTTGCAGTGGGAGTTGTCATATGACAGTATCAGGTGTTTTCTGTAATGCAATGCAACAAAGTTACATTTAAGGTACATTTAACTATGGAGTCATGTAGGTATCATTTTTCTAAAATTTCTCGCTAGTTAATCCTTACAAACTTTTTTTTTTTTCAGAAACCATTATCAATCTTTTTTAAGCATTAAATTTCCTGTAATTTGATACCCCACATGATTATTTAACACTTCAAATCATGATTTTCAAAAATCCGAAACCCTTCATTTTTTTGCCATATTTTTTTTTATTTACTTCTGCTTTTAAAAACAAATATCATATTCTTTATCAGCTCAAAATTTCCTTTAATATGATAACCCACATGGCTGTTTTCGATTTTTAAAAATTTTGTGCATTTTTTTCAAGATGGCCGCCAAAAAACGCATTTTGCGCAACAGTACGAATGTATATTTTTAGTATGTTCATTAGGAGCAAGTTACCTGCCACTTGCAACAGGAATTATTTGTGTTCCAATTAGTTCCACCTCTAACGCTATTTCTACTGCACTAATACTGAATGGACCATTTAGGTTTTCGTTCTTTATTACATCAGCCTGCAACTTACAGTTATGAACCCAAATTTTTAAACTGATTATGGATTATTGGGATATGGAGTGTTAAAAATGTCTCTTTTTCTATGACAGTTTAAAGAACCAGTAAAGCTCAGCCCACATTTTCAGCTAACAAAAATTTGGATTATTTCATGATCTTTACAGATAATCTGATTCCATTTCTTTTCTATGCACTTTTTCATATTGAAAATATTTGCCAATTTGTTAAGGTGTCGTTTTTTAGATTGAGATCTACTTTCCACCAGTTTTTAATAGATAATAAGAGAACAGAACTATTAGTTTACTACATTTAAACAATTTATACAAAAGGAGATGTGAATACAGCAATTTAAGGATTTTTTTCAGCTGTTTTCTTATACAGTTACAAATAACATTTTAAAAAAAAAGTGATAATCATTATTTTAGTTAAAACAGAAATACTAACAAAAATGTTTAACATTTAAAAAGTCGATTTTACATACCTGATGAACAAAAATATCTTCTTTTGTGTCACTCCTGGAATAAGAAATATATTTTTTTACAAGTTTATAAAAAGAAATGAGTTAAAGTTTTAAGCAATGTATTAATGTGCCCCATGTGATATACCTTCCTCCATTTACACTCATTTATAATTAATTTAAAGAAATATTAGCTTTATATACACCAACATTTAATTCAGAATTAACACATTTATTGTAATTTCAGGTAATTACTTATCTAATCTACATATTTCCATGTATACAATAATACAGCTTCAATACATTAAAAATCAAATACAACATTTTTTTTTTTTTTTCCTTAAACACCACTAGCAGATTTTTCCCTCTGTCGGCTATACTTGCTAAACCTCATCTGGAATACATAAACTTTAAAAACAGGTTAATTTGCTTGATTTAAAATACCTTATTATAGAAGAAAACATTTTATCGACCAGTGGACTTTTCTTAGTAACAAATCAGCTTATACATTGTAAAACCCTCCACAATGGACAACTTTAATCTAGATTAATGCTAAAAAAAATACATGCTGTATGAATATCAGATTTAATTATTTTTCACATTATACGATTTTTGTGTAGTTTGTTTTACATAAACTTTAAATAAAATTTTGTTTATTTTAAAATTTTTAGATTAGATGAATAATTAATTCAAAATTTCTTCATTTATATACAACGATGAGAGATTTTGATGGAAAAGAGTACATCAAAAGTCCTGAACATTTCCCTGATCACTTCAAAATTTAAAATGTTCTCTGACTTTGTGCCTAAATTTTTGAAATCCCTCACTTTTCTCTGAGCTGTAGCATAGTAACCCTCAAATGAATTTGCCATAAGCCCGAGAAGTGTTTATGACATTAAAAAAAAGTACTTCTAGGTTATCCCGTCGACCAAAAAATTATCGCCAAATTTTAAGATAAATGCCAATAAATGATGATCGTGAATGTCACATTCAATGACATTAAATACGATTCATGTGTTTAAAATGTCATTAAGCGATTTTTATTTCGACTTTTTGTTTGTATTTTTATTAATATTCTACTAATTATTTGATTTTTCGTTATTTAAAATAAAAATTATGTCAATATGTATAATTTGGCTGTTAGTTTGACGATTTGTATAATTTGGCGAAATTGGTCAACTGGATAACAGTAGTACAAAAAAAAAAAAAAAAAAAAATCAATATGCTGAAAGAGATTTAAATGCAGGGATAAATACAGTCAAATAAATGAGATTTAAATTATCTTGAGCAACAAAATTTTATCTTAGAGCAAGAAGTAATGGGTGTTTACAGAGTACAGAAAATTATAAAAAGCCAAGGAAATGTAACAAAAAAAAAAAAAAGATATTGAATGGCAAAAATTTAATATTCATAATGTAACGCCAATTAATTCTGAGCAATGTTTTTTCAAAATCATCTAAACAAATCAAGTTTTATATTTGATATATCATTACACTTATATAAAAGTAATCTATTCTTTAATATTTTATATTTAACAATGAATTGGAATATTAAAGGAGTTTAAACGCATAAATATATTTTACCAAACTAAAAAATTAATTTGAATTTTAAAACAAACCTTTAAAAGCTAGATAAAGGTGTCAATTTTATATCTTTTAAAACTCATATTTTAAATTTATGCGAGGTGTGTGAAAAAGCTTCAAGGAATAAAATTTTATACATCTTTTCATGTTGATTATAACTTATGCACAAACTATTGTAAACACAATAAAAAATAAAATGATGAAATAGATTTATAGATTTAATTAGTAGATTTATAGATTAATAGATTTATGATAGAATTTTTTTTGAAGTAATAAAAAATGCCCCACAGGACCAGCCTTCCTTTCTTCTTGATTATCTACAAGGCTCTGTCCAGATTTTTCTCAGAGGGTTCTGCTTTTGTAAAATTGCAAAAAGTTTATTTTATACATTTTTTTATTTGTTAAAAACCTAAGTCATTTTGTGAATTTGAAATTATCCTAATATGCAGTTTGTCTACTTTAAAAAAAAAGATCCTGTATTTGTATAAAAAACCCCCCTCTAAATAATAGGTTAACTTCAGTTGTTTTGTGAAAGTCAGATTTAATTTATAAAAAAAAAGATCCTGTACGTTGTATGAAAACCTTCTAAATAATAGGTTAAAACTTTAGTTGTTTTGCGAAGGTCAGATTTAATTTAAAAATGGTTAAATTTGCGATAAGTTATAAAACTTAAGAGTTTTGTGAAAGATCATGTTTCACGACAAAAACTTTTGCGAAGAGTCTCGTTTTAAGGCAAAGTGTTTCGTGAAAGGTCCTGTTTCATGATAAAATTTTTTATGAAGTGTTCTGTTTTAAGGCATAATATTTTGTGAAGGGTCCTGTTTTAAAATGAAAAGATTTATGAAAGGGTCTTTTAAAGACCAATTTTTTTTCTAAAACAGATCTCTGATCTACCAGCCAAATTTTAAATAATTCGCAATACAATTTCTGTAACTACAAAAATATTGTCTTTATCATATATATCATTTAGCCAATTCAAAGCAATGTTTCATGTTAAAAAAAAAAAAAAAATCTTAATAGGTACATAAAGTTCTTATCAGGTGATTTCAAATACTAATAACCTCTGTGTAAGCTTTTAAAAACTACAATTTCTTTATATACGTGAAAATAAAAAAAACAAAAAGGTATCATTAATTTCTAAAGATAATTGGATCATTCCAAAAATAAAAGTCCTTTTGAGAAAAAAAATTTCCATTTAAAATGAAGTAAAAATATCTTTGAGAGGGTTGTATACATATTCAAGAATAGAAATTGAATATCAGTAACACACTTTTTAAAAATATTTATCACTTCACTTAGAAACAGACACATTGGCTGAAAGATGTCCCCTGTGTTACCATATTTTAAATAATCTTAATTTTTTCTTATTAAAGTAAAGAATTACCTTTACAACATAAACTCTTTGATATAATTGTTCTTTTTTAGTGCCACAGTTTTTTGTTTATGTATATATTTTTTCATGGTATAGGCATATTATGTATCCTGTGTTACCCTTTTTTGTATTTTCCCTGTATAAAACTATATAACGTGGTAAAAACTATTCTAAAATAAAATTATAATAAAGTTATAGTAAAACTAATTTATACATATAAGCCAGTGCATGTTATAAAACTGATTCATAAAAGAGTTTTTTCTCTTTTGTTTTGATAAAAAAAAATGTCAGTAACATAGGGGACAATGAAGTAACAAAGGTAACATTCTAATTTAACAATCTTAAAAGTGTACTTATGTATTAATTAAAAATATATTTGTGATATAAAACAACAAATGCATAAAAAACAGGATATTCTGTTGCATTTCATTTTTAAACTTTGGTTTTTTGTCCCTTAACAACATGATTACCAACATCATGGTAACACAGGGGACAAAATGGAATAAATTATCACCCATGTGTTACTATTTTCATAGAAACAATGCAAAATTAGATGGAATATTTTCTTTTAACTAAGACTTACAATTTAAATGCCAACAAATTAAATAATTAATCGAAATAAATCAATAGTAACACAGGGGACACGTGAAAAACACACCTACCTTCAAAAATCACCTTTACTTAAATAATATTCTTCAAAATTTAACAAATGAAGAAAATGACTACCTAGGATGAATGCTAATTTTAAAAGTACAAGAATAACTACTGCTAACAACATTTAAGTTTCATAATCTTGTTTTAATATTAAGAAAAAGGTGGCAGTAACACAGAGGACAAAAATTAGGGGACAAGTTAATTTTTCTTATAAAATGAAAAAAAAAAAAAAAAAAAAAAAAAAAATTAAAATATGTAGGGATAATATTAAGACTAAAAGACATAAAAAATGTCTTGAAAGATACCTTAATACATATAGTAAAAAAAAAAAAAAAAAAAAAAAAAAAAAAAAAAAGGTTTAAAAATAAAAAATTGTTGCTTGGACATGGCTTTTAACAGAACACAATTATCAAGAAAGTTATTTGAATAATAATAAATGGCGTCTCAAATTTAAAAATTGCATTAATGAAAAATATCTTTAAAATACATTTCTGATATTTAAATTTGATTTAGAAACAAAATTTTAGAAAATATAACAATACAAAGTATCGGACACCAAAAGAGTGTTTAATTTTTGGAATGACCCAATTACATTACAAAAGCACACACTCACAAAAAATAAAGAAAATAAATACCTGTTAATAAATCCATATCCATTCTTAACATTAAACCATTTCACAGTCCCTTGGACTTTAGTAGCTGAAATTATATATATAGTTATACTCGGATAAAACAAAAACTAAAATATACAACACAAAAAGTAATTTATCATAATACAGTAGACTCCCTCAAATCCACACAGCTTGGGACCAAAGGTTGTGTGGATTTTAGAATTTTGTGGATTTCTGGTCATTGCTTCGTTTAAATTTTTTAAACAGTAATTTGAATTAGGGCTGCACCGAGTAGCACTTTGGCCGAGTACTCTGCCATTTACTACTCGGCCGAGTAGTTGTGTATAAGAAAGAACTATCAATGCACATGAAGTGAGCTTTAAGAGTACCATGTCTGTGTAAATATAATAAACATACTTCTTTAACATATAATCATATATTTTTTAATTAACTTTTAAATAATTTCTAATTAACTAATTTGAAATTTAATTATACATTCTTTAAAGATAATTTTTAAAATTTCAAACAGTTTAAAACAGTAGCATTATTTAAAAAAAATGGAAAATAAAAGTGATACATAAAAATTAAATTCAACCAATGCAAATTAACCGATTCTTCAATTTACAAATTCATTTTGATACTTGAAATCTGTATCAAGAATGATTATATTGGTTGCTGCAATTTTGAATAATTCAAAGAACTGATGTTAAAAGTAATGATGTAAGCTTGCATTATTCACAATATGCAACTTACAATAAAATCAGGCTTATTGCCTAACAGGCTATTTTAGACATGTTAGCTATAGCTAGAAACATTGTAGGAGGATTTTGACATTCCATATAGTTGCATGCTCAAATTTGAAAAGGTTCAGTTTCCTTGCCTGGATCCAAAAAGATTATTTATTAGAGTAATTAACTGTAATAAACCATAAGATAGAGCTCAAAATATAATATATTGAAAATGTTGTATGAAATAAAACAGCTTTTTTGCCTTTATACTGCTGAAAGTAAGATAAATTTAATCACAGTTGAGTAGCAATTACTGTGAAGTGTAATGAAATTGTTATTTTTATTCAGAGTAATCATAACATTGATGAGCTGAAATGAATAGATTCCCATATTAAGAGTTAAACTATCAATTAAAACATTTCTACATTATTTAGAAAAAGAAAGTTTCAGTCATTTTAAATGTGGTACAATGAAAGGTGGATTAAAAGTGAACTGGCGGGAAGAATTTGCATTTGTGTCTTTTTTTAACTTTTCTTTATTTTATAGACATTTCTATGTATTATATAAAATACTTTTTGAATAATTACAAATATTATACATTTATATTCAAATAATTTTACAGATCAGTTATAAATTCTTTTGTCTTCAATAATATTATAAATAAATCAAAAAAATTTAATTTAAAGCACCAAAATATTTTATTTCTTCTTGCAAATTAGTTCAGGGTTCATACAGAGTTTGCTAAATGAAAATTAAGGACTATGTAAGGGCTTTGTTAAAAGAAAAATAAGGACTTTCTAAAGTTAAAAAAGAACAGTACATATAACTACTTACATTAAATTTTAAAGTAATAGATTGAAATTTTACATAAAACATAATTATGTAATTATATAACAAAATGTTTTTTAGCATCTATTTCTTTGGTCAGGAAGGAAATTTCTTCCTTTTTTCTTTTGCAGATTTTCTACAATTTTTCGATTTTATTAATAATTGAATATTTTTAGTTGATTCAGCTTTATCAGCTAATTCATTGGCCTTATTTTCTAACTCCGATACTTCTTTTTCAATAAGCCATATTTTTTTCTTTACAAAACCTAAGTCATCTTCAATTAATATCCTTTTATTTCTTGCAGAGAAAGACTGTTGCTGTTAACCATGCTACACATATCCAGTGAAATAATAAGACCACGATCAAACACAGATCAGTGGATTATAGAACAGATTGGGACAATTATTTGGCGAAATATCTTTTCTTTGTTATTCATTTCTCTATTTCAAAGAAAAGGAAATTTTAGATGGTGAATACTGATTACGATTGGTGTTTGTGGATACAATGTTTCTACGTCACAATCGGGAAACGAAAGAGGCAGCTTTAATGTCCAATCAGAAATAAGAGAATTATAACAAAGAAACTTGATTTTTTTTTTTTTTTTTTTTTCAGCTGCCATATTTGGCAGATTATGAATGTTTCAGGGATGATTCTGTCTGATTTTTTTTTTTTTTTTTTCGGAAATTCACATCGCATTTTTGGAAATCGGTGGAAAGGGGGGAGGGGATCCGCGAGTTACCCCCTCGCCTGGAAGGGGGGTTTATCCGCGATCTTCAGACGAAATCGGCGATTTATCTACGATATTTAGCAAAATCGGTGATTCATTGCAATCTTTTGTCGAAATCGGCTGTTTTTCCGTGATTTTTTGTCGAAATCGGCGTTCTCCCGTGTTTTTTTTTTATGAAATCGGCGTTTTCTTAGACGATCTTTACGAAAATTTGCATTTTTACGCGATCTTTTCTCAAAAACGGCATTTAATCCCCGCGATCTTTGGACGAAATCGGCATTTTTTCCATGATCTTTTGATAAAAACAGCGTTTTTTTTTTTTTTTTTCAATGATCTTTTAATGAAATCAGCATTATCCCCGCAATCTATAGACGAAATCGACGTTTTTGGCGGTCTTTAGACGAAATCAGCGTTTTATCTGTGTTATGTGGTGATTGCCGTTTTTTCCGAGATCCGCACAGGAAATTTGCATTTTTCAGCGATCTTTTGACAAAGTTCGTTGATAAAAACATCGACGAAATCGTCGTTTTCCCATGAAATATTGACGAAACGTGTGCTTTTTTCGGTGATTCTTTCATGAAATTTGCATTTTTCCGTGCGCTAAACCGTACAAGTTGGCAACTCTATGCGGAATTGATAACCCAATTTCAAATTTTCAGTAGAAGATGCCTTAAATTTTCGGAAATTTCGGATGAGAATCATCCCTGGAATGTTTGGAGATTTTTTTAAACCATTTTACGGATCGCGATAATATTAAGCTCACGTTAAAAAATAAGGACTTTCAATAAAAAATAAGGACTTTAAGGATCCTTATTAAGGACTATCAAAATATAAGGAGTTTATAAGGACTTTTAAGGTCCGTGCGAACCCTGTAGTTTCAGTAGCCATAGCATACCATCATCAGTGCAAAATATGATGATGATGGTATGCTATGGCGACCAAAACTAGCTTGCAAGAAGAAATTAACTATTTTAGTGCTTTAAACTTTAATTTATTCATTTGTAATGTATTGTGCCAAATAATTTTTCATTGTAATAAATGCTTAGAAATTAAATCCGTACAACTACTCGGTAATGTACTCGGTACAAATTTTGGTCGAGTATGCCGAATACCGAGTACTCGGTACGACCCTAATTTGAATGTAATTAATAATACAATCCAAATTATAATGAATGCTTACAATATATTGAAACATTAAAATAAGTAATAAACTAAAATAATAAAAATTTAGATAATTTTTAAAATGATTAAAATATTAAAAACAAAGGTCTAATTAATAATGTATGATTAAATGTTCATTATATAGATAAAATGTATTTTTCCTAAATTATTCAATGAAATTTGCCTCATAAATAATGAACAATACTATTTCACATCAAAATAATAAAATAAGGAAGTTTTATTCTAGGTTTAGCCAGATTTTTAACCAAAAAAGCTTGATTAATACAGATATTTGGTAGGAAGATTAATATTATCATTGTAATCAGCAATATCTTGAATTTTTTCAGAAATAAATGTATTCTTCCTTTAAGAAAAAACATGAATTAGGTAATAATAACAAAAATTACAAATTAAAATATGTTTGGAATTGATATAAGACTATAAAAGTCAAATTTTGTCCCTATATCTGAACTGAATGTTTCATTGTTTACATCTGTAAATTATGTGTGGATTTTTGGTTTGCAGATTTAAGGGAGTCTACTGTATTTACATTTAATATATAAACACAAAACTGTCGATTCTACATAGTTTCGTTTTATAGTAATAGCCATTGCTTCCATAAATTAGCAACATCGCAAAAACTTTGATTTGAAATTTATAATAAATACACAATTTTTAAATTGGTTTTGATTTAAAAAAAAAATTTGCAGTGAGAAGGTTAAATGCAAATATGTACTATGTTAATCCTCTAATCTAAATAACTATAATGTCTGCTTAGATTAGCATTATATTGAGTACTCAGTATTTACTAGGTACTCAGCATATTTGGCCAAATTTTGCGCCAAGTACCAAATACAATACTGAGTAGTTGTAAGAATTTCATTTTTTAAGCATTATTATCATTACAATAAGAAATTAATTGGCACAGTACATTATAAATAAATAAAATCAAAGTTTAAAGTACCAAAATACTTCATTTCTTCTTGTAAACTAGTTTTGGTAGCCATACAATACCTTCATCATCATATTTTGCACCGATGATATGCTATGGCTATTGAAACTAGGTTGCAAGAAGAAATATTTTGGTGGTTTAAATATTTGATTTATTTTTGTAACATTATTGAAGACAACTGGATTTATAACCGATTTGTAAAAGTTATTTGAATATAAATGCATAATATTTGCAATTATTCATAAAAATCATTTACTTAGTATATAAAAACATGCCTATAAAATATAGAATAGTTAAAAAAAGAAAAAGAAATAAAATGCTACCACCCTCCCCCTTCCAGTTATATATTATTATCCCCCTTTCATTGTACTACCAATTAAAATGACAAACTTTCTTTTTTGAAATAATGTAGAATTGTTTCAATTGGTGGTATTATTTCTAATATGATCTATTCATTTGAACTCATCAATATTATCAGTGGTGATTGTGGGTCCATGCAATAATACTTGAAATTTTAGCAAGAGAATGTTTCTATAAGGTAACAAGGGGGAAGACAACATAATTTATTACAGGGAGGTCAAATTATATAATATATAAATTTTAATTATATTTACAATCATATGAAACTGATATTTTAATCTTATTTTATGAATTGAACTTTCAGAAAAACTGGAATTTTGGCACTGAAAATTAAAAAAATATTTGAATTTCAGGTACATAAGCTGAACACAATCACCCCTGTGTTATGTTTACTTAGAAATGAAATAACTTCCTTACACTGAACTGTGGTTAAACTTATCTTACTTTCACTTTAATCAAACCTAAATAAAGTCTAAATCTAAATAAAGTACAGTCAAAGATCGATAATCTGCACACCCATAGTCCACAATTTTCTATAATTTGCATTACTTTACAAGTGTAAATGAAATAAACAGTTAAGAAAATGTAAAAATTTGTGATCCAAAAATGTTTTTTAAAACAAATAATAAAATAATTGAAAAAATCATAAAACATCTACTTTTTTAATATAACTTTTTTTTTATATTATCAGTAAAAAACAAACTGTATTATGGATTATGTATGTGATTATTTTATTTAAATGCAATCAATTTTTATAATAAAATAACTTTTAAAAGGCATTTTTTGAGATAGCATATTAAATTAATCATTAGATTTCTTATTTATATTTTCATATTATGCTAATTATAGAATATAGAATTAAAATGCTCTCTAGGAATAATAAATGATGCATAATCCATAGTACTCTATAATCCACAATATTGCATAATCTGCACATCCTTTGGCCTCAGCTCATGCAGATTATAGAACTTTGACTGTATAACCTAAATAAAGTCACAAAGTTCCACTTTTTTTCAGTGAAAATCTTAATGAAAATGCTACGAGCCGATTTCATTTAATAAATTTATTCTTTATTTTCTTTCTAAATTTGAATGTTTTTGTTTGAGTAGCAATAGAAAATTTTGAATTTCACATATAAATGACCATTTATAAATTTTCATTTAAGATTTTAAGAGAAAGTGTCCATTACTAGGATGGTTAATTGATCATTTTCAGTAATGGACACCTTAAGCAGACACTGCTAAAAACGAAATTTCAGTAAATGTTAATTGTGCATAAAATAATATAAAAACCTAGATAATAAAGTTTAATTTTTAAATTATGCATACAAAAATGTAACATCATCAAAACTTTTATAGTAAATAGCTGCTTTTAAGTTATTTTATGTGGTTAATAAAATTTCAATATTTTATTATTATTTTTAATGTATGCAACTCTGCCTTGGATATTTTAAAATATGCCAATCAAATCAGCCAGGAAGCAGAAAATATTGTTTAAGGACACAGTCAAAGAGGGGCTCATATGGCTTAATCCCTCCCCATTTAAATAAAAAGAATTAAGTTGCAGAAGCTTTTAAAAATTCATTTTCTGTCTTAAATGTTTCCTTAATTATTTATGACTCCCCCCCTCCTTATATATATATATACATAATACCATTAAAAGTAGACAAGATTCACCAATGGATTTTATCAATAAAACAATAAACCAAAACGAAGAATTAGAAATGAATTGAATAATAATAATAAAAATAGTGAAACGAGGAAATCTGAATAAATAAATAAAATGAATGCAAATGTAACTTGTAGTACCAAAGCAGAATCGTCAGGCCCCAAATGCTCTGGAACTACAAATGAAGTGTGCGGTTTCATCCACGTATTAGCCATGAAATAGCAAAATAATACGTATTTGGATATATATACACACACACATAATTGTAACACAGTAGATTTTCTCAAATCCATACAATTTACAGATGTATACAATGAAACATTCAGTTCAGATACAAGGACAAAATTTTGACTTTAGTTTTATATCAGTTCCACATATATTTTAATTTGTAATTTTTGTTAAAATTATTGAATTCATGTTTTTTTTTTATAAGGAAGAATAAATTTATTTCTGAAAAAATTTCTAGATACGGTTGCTATCACTGGTAATGGTAATCATATCATCTTACATAATATATTATGTATTAACCTAGTTTTTTGGATTATTAAATCTGGCTAAACCTGAAATAAAACTTCCTTATTTTATGATTTTGATGTGAATTAGTAATTTACCTTTATGAGGCAAGTTTCATTGAATAATTTAGGAAAAATATATTTCATCTTTATAATAAATATTTAATAACACATTATTAATTATTAATGACCTTTGCTTTTAATATTTTAAAAATTATCTATTTTTTTATTTTAGTTTATTACTTATTTTGATATTTTATTATATTGTAAGCATTCATTATAGTATTCATTGCATTTTAATTACATTCCAATTAGTGTTTAAAATATGTAAAAAGAGGTATGACCAGAAATCTGCACAATCTTTAGTCCCAAGCTGTGAGGATTGGACCTTATGCACAAAACATGAGGTTGAGATTAAAATTCGGCTGCTGGCAGTATGTACAGGCAGTGTTTAGCATAGCAGTCGATGGAGTGCAAATTATTAATGTTTGTTTGTTAAAAATACCGGAAAATAATTCTTTGTTGTAGCAGCATATACTTAATATATTGTAATAAAAATTCAAAATTTTTGTTCTGCTTGCGAGAAAATTCTCTAAATTTGTAAATTTTCCATGAAAATGTATCCATTTAACATGCTTCAAGGCTGAGGTTGTCTGCTAGTGATGTTTGTGCCAGCACGTACTAGCATTCTGGCAGTGCAGTCGCTAGAATAACAGATTAGATAGATACTGCCAGCTGCGTCTGACGTCATGTGCATAAGGTCCTTTGTGGGAGTCTGTTGCATTAATGAAAGTTATAATAATCATGAAATGGTACTTACATATTAACGCAACCACAGCAAAAGTTGTGCTAATGCTCCAATAAAGAGCAATCTTGTTCACACACGTACAAAAAAAAGGCGTCAAAAATCAGCAAACAACAAAACAAGTAAGAATCCAAAAGATAACTGTGTGCACGTGCATACAATAAGATTGCTCTTTACTGGTGCATTAGCACAACTTCTGCTGTGGTGGCGTTAATACTTAAGTACCTATGAAATTAGTAAATCTGTAGATCAGCGGCCTCAAATATCAGTTATACAGTTTTGTTTTGAAATTATTTTATTTAGTATTTAAAATATTCAACTGACAATTCTTTCATATTTGTAATTTTAATTATCGATATATTTAAAAGGCTGTATTTTTATTCATCTGGCCTAAGCTTTCTACTGAACCAACTTTGATATGTTTTTTTTAAATGAAAGCATTTTATTTGTAGATGTGCCAGCACTCGTCATTTTTAAAAATAATCCAATTTTTATAATTTAATTTTAAATGTTACTTTATGAAATTTCTTTACATTGGTGGCAACCAGGTTATTTTTATTGTTGAAGAGATGAGAAAATAATAAAAATCATTAAATCATTATGGATGCCATTATCATATTACAATTAAAAATAACCATTTTCTTTATTAAAATACCAATTTTAGGAATTAGTTTTAGATCTTTAAAAAATAAAAAGATAATTTTACTTATTACAAAATAAAAATATATTGTCATTATCATAGTAAAAGATGCAGCAATAAAAAAATGTATACACTATAAATGACATTTAAAAATTAAATCTAAAAACGTTTTTTTTTCACTCTTGATCAACATCAGTTAGTACAATTGAAAGATATTCCATCTCGAGTTTCTATTTCATTTGACAATTCAGCAAATCTCTCACCTTTTCCCTCTTTTCTCATATTTTTGCCCTTCTTTCTTCAAGCATTTTCAATCATTTGGGGTCAAGTCATTACATGATTTTTCTTTCGAAGTATCGATTTCAAGAGTTTCACGGACTAGTGTGTCGTGTAGGTTATCATAGTTAGCTATTTTTTGTATTTGTAGAGATTCTATTTTTAAAGGTATTTTATGTTTATTTCGCAACAAAGATACCTTTAAAAATAGAATATAAAAACTATCAAAGTTTTTAATCTCAAAGATAATTAAAGCAACTTTAGAACTGATGTAAGGAATTTTTAATTATTGCTATATTTAGAAATTAATAGAAAAATGTAATTATGTAAAAAAATTTTATCCAATGTTGATAATTATCATTGAATTTAGTTAAAAAAAAAATCAATGCATCTACATTTGAATCTTAGCATGAAATGAAAAGGTGTACAAGTGAATGCATTAACTTATGTTAATAAATAATTTTGCAGTCATAAAATGCAATAATTTAGTTACATTTGACGACTACCGAGCAATAATTTTGAACACTGATGTAATAAACAGCTTTTTTCACTCATTTTGGGTTTTGACAACAGCTTATGGCTGTTAGTTCAAAGAAATAGAAACAGTACATTTATATGAATTATATATATAAAAAAAACAATGGAATCAAATTTTAATACACAATCAAAAACATAGTTAAATCAAAATTTTATATGTTTTAAATATAGCACAATTGTAATACAGTAGACTCCTTCGAATCCACAAAGCTTGGGACCAGAGGTTGTATGGATTTTAGAATTTTGTGGATTTCTGGTCATTGCTTTGTTTACATTTTTAAATTAGTAATTTGGAATGTAATTAATAATGTAATCAACTACAATGAATGCTTACAATATAATAAAATATTAAAATATGTAATACACTAAAATAAGAAAAATGTAGGTAATTTTTTAAATGATTGAAAGTAAAGGTCAAATTAATAATCAATAATGTATGATAAAATATTCATTATAAAAAATGAAATGTATGTTTCTTAAATTATTAAATGAATTTTGTCTCATAAAGGTACATTAATAATTCACATGAAAATCATAAAATGGTGAAGTTTTATTTCAGGTTTAGCCAAACTTAATAATAATAAAAAAAGCTTAATAGGTACATAAATATATTTTGTAGGAAGATCGTGATTACCTGTATATCAGCAATATCTTTGATTTTTTTCAGAAAAAAATTTATTCTTCCTTCATGAATAAACATGAATTCAGTAATATTAACAAAAATTACAAATTAAAAATATATATATGGAATTGATCAAAAAAAAAAACAAAAAAAACTCATATCTGAACTGAATGTTTCATTGTTTACATACATAAATTATGTGCGGTTTTGAAGGGGGTCTACCTTAAATATAGCTTTTTATCATAGCACAATTCTTATAAATCTTAAATACAGTAGACTCCCCCAAATCCGCACAGCTTGGGACCAGAGGTTGTGCGGATTTTAGAATTTTACAGATTTCTGGTCATTGCTTTGTTTACATTTTTTAAAAGTAATTTGAATGCAATTAATAATGAAATCAAAACTATATTGGATGTTTACAATATACTAAAATATGTAATAAACTAAAATAATAAAAATTTAGATAATTTCTAAAATAATTAAAATACTAAAAGCAAAGGTCAAGTTAATAATCAATAATATACAATTAAATATATTCATTATAAAGATTAAATGTATTTTTCCTAAATTATTCAATGAAGCTAGTCTCATAAAGGTATATTATTAATTCACATCAAGATCATAAAATAACGAAGCTTTATTTCAGGTTTAGCCAGACTTAATAACTAAAAAAGCTTGATTAATACATAAATATATTTGGTAAGATTGTGATTACCAATGATATCACCAATATCTTGATTTTTTTTCAGAAATAAATTATTCTTTCTTCATGAAAAAACATGAATTCAATAACATTGACAAAAGTTACAAATTAAAAAATGTATGGAATTGATATAAAACTAAAAAATGTCAAATTTTACAGTTACATCTGAACTGAATGTTTCAATGTTTACATCCGTAAATTATGTGTGGATTTTAGAGAGTTGCGGATTTTAGGAGTGCGGATTTGAGGGAGTTTACTGTATATCTTTAATATTTTGCAACAGGTCAAAAGAATTACGTACAATTTGGTTAGCTGGGCACCAGTGTTATACATATATCTATATGTATACATATGTGTGTATATATAAACATATATGTATGTATATAAGATATATATGTATATATAACACTGGCAATTCAGCTAACCAAATGTACTAAGAATTATTTCTGAATTAGTTTATAAAAACAAGAATTTACATCCATTGAAGAAAAAATATATACAAATGTATAATTTTGTACAATTAATCTTATTTTCATATTAGGGCTACTACAAGCAAAAATGGTAATTTTTAAAATTCTATTATTTTTATTTATTTATTTATTTTTTTTTTTATTCAAGCACAATTTATATAGTCGAACCTCAAGGGGAATTAAAATTTTGTTAATGTTATCCGCATCAAATCTTTGTATTCGTCTTTATAGGGGACTGAAAATAGTTCATGTTAATGAGGTTTGACTGTATATACACTCAAAAACACGCACAAGAAACATATTACAAAATTTAATTCCTTAAAATAGTGGTGAGGACAGACTATAAAAATAGTCATCTATAACAGCACTGCATATCAACAATCAAGGATGAAGCATGGCAAACAGTAGCAATTGATGATAACATGAACTTTAAATATTAAGATTTACAATGAACTTTCCCTGACCCCTGTTTTTTTTTTCTTTTTTAATCCTGCATCATACATACAAATTTTTACTTTGAATTATTTTTATATTTCAAATTAGATAATCATGAACAACAAATGTAAGTATTATACACATGTTTCTGTAAAGAATGCAGCAGTGTATTAACATTTCTGAAACAATGATGAAAGGTATAGAAAAAAAACCATCAGATAATCAATGTAGATAATAAGGATGTGTACATATTTTTCAAAAATATAGGGCATAAATTAATTTATTAATTAATTTGAAATAAACTTAAATAAATGTCGAAAGTTATTTTTCACAAGGAAGTGTCTTTTAGATTTTAAATGACTTATATTAGTTTGCAATAAAAAAAACTGAAAATGATTAATATTTTATTTGCATATTATAGATGTTTCGCTCCCCCTACCCCTTTTTTTGAGCTGTAAATGAATATTGACCAATAATCTGCATAATAACTGTAAGGAAAATTCATGTGAAACGCATAAAGATCACATCAGGTTCAATTACACCTGACAATATAGAAATCTACAAGAGAAAGGATTTCGTGTCTGACCTTCATTAAAACATTTTATTAGTAATTTAAATGATGCAATATTTTAAAACTTTCCACGTTCTTGTTAATCGGTAACACAAGATATCTGGCCATTTTAAATAACATGCACAAATACACGAGAGAATTAGACAATTAAAAGCATTTCTTTGCCAACTGCCTTACGATGAAATTTAAAATTCAACTTCGATGACAAAAAATTATTGCAAGATATTACAATCAGACTTATTTAATAGACCAAAATAATGGGATAAATCTGTCTGAAAATGGTAATTACTCAATAGTTAGTAAAATTAATTTCACTATGATATAATAGTATCACTTTATATGCATTATTAGTCATAATATGAATCTCCAATAATAAAAAATATTGGGTATACATGAAACTGTGGTAATTTAGTATGGCATAATAACTTTATTAAACAGGTGTTACAATATATTGATATAAACAAGTATAAACAAATATTTTAATCAACAATCGCAATGTGACTCTTTAATGCTTAAGCCTAAGGGTGTTCTACCATTACTCGTAGGATAGTTGATTAGCAATTACCAAGTATTTTTTTAGGAGCATTGGCGGGTAAGGACGATGTGGAAAGTTCTTCTTTAGTCTCCGACATCATCCACGATTTTATTATATTTCGAATACTATAATCCCGTCCACCCACAAACAATTATCTTATTTTATTTGGGATCTCCGCTCACGTTTTACTAACAACGATGGTCATGAACACGAACTACACAACACCGGCGCGGTTTACTAATGGAAAAAAAAAAAAAAAAAAAAAAAAATCCTGAACAGTAGGAGGGGGTTTGTTATTGGTTGTTATCTAGATGCATAAAAATATATAATTTCAGTAAAATAAATATTTTAGAGGACTAATTAAAAATTATTGGAATTTTATAGCATTAAAAATTTGCCTTAAATTTTTTTTTTATTGAAAAATAATATAATAAAAAACCACATACATTTTAACTGTATTGAAAAGTTGCCTGTGTCTGCAGGTCTAGTACTGTAACCTCTCACCAGGTGGGCACATGTACTGAATGATTGTATCCCGTTAGAAGTAGGTGCTTTCAGTATTAAAATAGAAAAAATTAACTGTTTAAGTAAGTATTTTATGTTATTATGAGCCTTTTTTCTTTCTTTTCTTATTTAATACTAAAATATCTTAATACTTACTGTCCGGATTCAATACCGTTCCTCCCGGCGTATTACAACTTTATGTTGTGTCGTTGAACGTAACTTGCGGTTAAGCCTTGTTCGAACCACGAGTTCATTTTATTGGGGTTATCCGCTTCTTAAACTGTCAGAATTATGTACGTACGTTTCATTTTTATTTTATAAAGACGTGTAAATTCTTATTTCATCAAATTAATTAAAATATTTATTTAAAAGACTTAAAAGTAAACGTGGTGCCGCGTTGCTTGCTGAATTCTTTCATTTTAGGCTTAATCTGAAAAAAAGAAACTACGTTTATTCACATTGTGTTAATACTTTTATTTTATTAAGTAAGTGGAGAGTTGTTCAATATTAAGTTTTTTTAATACTATGTATGCATATTTATTTTAATTTCTGTTTATTTTTTACGCACGCAAAATAACTTTATTTACATTTGGGTTGCGATTGCTTTTAGAACGAATGTGCATTTTTTCTTATCGATATCCGTAATAAAATTGCTTATAAATCATTCATGTTGCTCAATACAATTGAGTCGTATTTTGAATAGTGAAAAAATTTAAGAAACTTTTATATATTCTTTTTATTTTTCTTAGGTAAACATGGAAGGTGAAGAAGACTATACTGCAGCTAATGCTGGAGCATCTGCAACATATCCTGTACAGTGCTCATCTCTTCGCAAAAATGGTTTTGTAATGCTGAAGGCTCGTCCCTGTAAAATCATGGAAATGAGCACTTCAAAGACAGGAAAACATGGACATGCTAAAGTAAGATTTTTTTAATAACTCAGTTTTACTGTTAATTGTTTAGGCTAAACTTCTTATTAAAAGTGTGAACATGTTTTGAAGCTTTTCTAAATTAAAGTGTTGATTTTAAGCAGTTTTAGCAGGGCGTAGCTCCCACCGGCCTTTGTTTCTTTTATTTGCTTGGTGGCTTTTAAAAATCCATCTGTTGTGCACATTGTCCCATCTTAAGACTTTCCTGTGCATCACTTGGCAATTAAATTGATCCCGAGAAAATACTGCAATTTTTTTTGGGAGGGGGAAGTAAATCAAAGGTGATTCTCGTCAGAAAATTTAAGGCATCCTCTTTTGAAATTGGGTTATCAGTTCAGCATAGTTGCCAACTTGTACTGTTTTGCGTGCAGGAAAAAACAATTGCGGAGAAATGCTAATTTTGCGAAAGGATCGCCAAAAAGCACACATTTCGTCAATATTTCATGGAAAAATTAAGATTTTGTCAATGAACTTTGTCGAAAGATCGCTGAAAAACACTAATTTCCTGTGCGGATTGCGAATAAAAGGCAATTTCACCAAATGTGGCAGATAAAACATAATTTTGTCTAAAGATTGCAGATATAATGCCAATTTCATCTAAAGATTGCAGATATAATGCAGTTTTCGTCAAAAGATCGCGTAAAAATGCAAATTTTGTCTAAAGATAGTCACGGAAGCGATATCAAAAGGGAAAAATATGACCATATTAATTTAAAAAAAAAAAAAAAAAACTGGAAAACGCAGATTTGTCAAAAGATTGCAGAAACTGCTGATTTCGGCAAAATATTGTAATAAATTGCTGATTTAGTCAGGAGATCGCAGATAAACCCCATTCGTGGGGGGTAACTCGTGGAATCCCTTTCCCCACCCCTACTCTACAGAAATACTGTAAAAGTTGTCAATGAGTCTAATAAAGTGCGATTGTAAAACTAACTATAGAATTAAATTTATAGACCTACTGGTGTTGAAATGATGAAAAAAATAAAACAATACGATAATTTAAGCACTGAGACCCCTTTCCCCCTATGCTCGATGTAAGTGCAATAAGACTTACTGTTGAACTATGGAAGAAAAAAGCTAATAATAAAATACTTTTAACAAATAACTTTATTTTTTTAAGTGTTATTTGATATAAAGCTATATTTGACATAACTTCATTTGAATCAGGAAAGTATGCCAAAAATAAATGTAACCAGTTTTGTATATCACTTAAAACAAGATATAATTCTAAAATCAAAAAAAAATTTAATTTGATCCCAGAATTATTAATTTTTGGAGATAAGCTGGTTCGTGGAATGATAGATAACATATGATATCAAAAAGGGGAGGGGGTGTCCAAAATTACTAAAGTTGATAATGTTATATTTACATAGCCCCTTACTGTCTTAAAAGGCTACTTCAGTAACTTTATAAAACCATTCTCTAATGCGTGCTAATCTTATAGAAATTTTTAGAAATATTGTTTGCATTTCAGTATATTTAACATGTTTGCTGCCGCTTACGTAAAGATATGATGCTAGATAATGTCTTACTGTAAAAGTGGGTTTTTCCCAGAAGCCGATTTAATTTTTATATCAAAGAATCTGTGAAAGGTTCTCCCGTGCCAGCGCATGAGTGGCTATTGGTAAATATATCTCAAATTCCTTCCATTAGATTATCATTAGCAAGATTGTCTTTCGGTTTAATTTCATCAAAAGTTCTCAAAAAATGGCAAATTTCATCAGAAAGGCCCTAAAAGTTATTGTTGGGAACAGATTTTGCTGTTATTTTTTTTATTATTATTAAACTAAAACGGATTTTCCTGCTAAAAAACTGTTTCACTGTCCCAAATCTTTGAGTGAATGTGATCGTTGTATGGATCTTTATTAATATCTTAATATTTTTATGAAAATGTCAATTAGTATTTAAGTTTTAATGTAGCTTTTTTTTAATATAGGTTCATCTTGTAGGACTTGATATTTTTACAAATAAGAAATATGAAGATTTATGTCCATCTACACATAATATAGATGTTCCAAATGTTAATCGTTGTGATTTTCAAGTAAGAAATTTTCATTGTCTTCATATTTGATGTTAGTGTTGATTTTGTTTATAATATACTCAATGTTGAAATATAGGTTTTCCTTTTTAGTTTAATGTTCAATGCAATTTTGTGCCAGATGTTATAAATTGTAAAAGTGAAACAGTGAACAATGAAAATCTTCTACATTTTCATGTCTTATTTGTGTCATTCTATAAAAAAAAATTCTTTTCATGTACAGTAAAACCTCTAAATAACGGACACCTCGGGATCACAGAAATGTCTGCTATTCGGAGGTGTCCGCTATTGGGAAAAACCTCAAAAATTCAAAAACCGCTTAGAAATGCTTAATGTTTAATTTATTTTTGTGTCCTAAAACCTCTATTATATTATAAATCAGAAATTAAAATTATTTTTAAGCAAAAGAATTGAAATAAAATTGTGCACACTTTTATCCACTGTTTATTATATTGTTAGAAAAATCTGTTACAAAAGTTTATTTTTGCTTGCGATTATATGTACTAATTTGTTTTTCTGTGTAATGTTATTAGAAATTGTAGAGTTCCGGGGGGGGGGGGGATTGCACTTTTTGATCTTTAAAAGCATAAAATCTCAATGTTCTTGAATGACATTTCAATAGTCTGGGAGATTATTTCTACCTGGCAACCCCTGACTTTAGCACTGAACTTGAGGGGGGGGGGGGGGGGGTTCCCCAGATCTTTATTTACAATTAACTGTGATCACAAAATTTGACACATTGTCCTCCTTTTTTCTGTTTAGAAAATATGAAAATACTTTTTCATCCTTTATTGCCGAATAAAGTGTCTATTCGGAATGTCCGTTATTTAGAGGTTAAACATTGCTATAAAAATTAAGTTTTGGGAGTGGGGATTGGAAAACTGTCCATTAAATAGAGGTGTCTGCTATTCAGGAGTGTCCGTTATGGAGGTTTTACTGTATTATTTTAATAAAAATGAAATAAAAATCAGAACTGTATACACATTGAAAAATAGAAATTAATTACATTAAAAAATATATTAATCTGATCTCATCCAAACTTAGAGTAGAAGCGTGTTCTGAATCTTCTGATATATAAAACAGGATTGGCATGGTTTTGACACATGACAGTTAATGCCAGGAGTGAATTTTCCTGTTTCATTTATATATATATATATATAAATATAATATATTCCAAATACGAACATTTCTATTCCAAAATCAGTTTTTCACAGCTCAAACGTTCTGAGTGAATGCAACTCCTGAAAGCACTCAAACATTAAACAAGTAACCCTTTATTCTATATATATATATATATATGTTTTATCCTTTTTTAAAAGAAATGTGAACAAGTGACACTTGTTATTTTAGACATTCAAATAAGCTTTATTTTATAATTAAATTTGCATCTTGCATATCGGACACTCATCAATATCTCGTAACGGCCGTGTGAATTATGATCAGATAATTAAAAGGAAGTAAAACTAAATTACGAAAGACTTGTAAACAGAGTAGCGTGGATGAAATACGGCAACTGAAAGATAATGTATTCTGGATAACTGTTTAGGAGATTTAGAAAAATAAAAGTTAAAGGTATAATTTATTTTTAAGAAAAACTATTTTTAATAAAAACTATATTCTAATTTATTTACAGAAAAAAAAAACTTTATTTATATTCAATAAACTTTAGGGAACTTTAGGAATAAGATTTAAAAAGAAATTATGGAAATGTTGACAATTGCATTTGCACAGTGACAAGAACGAAAACGGAGGAAATAGACAACATTTTCAGCATTTCTGATTTTTATATCAAGGATCGCTGAAAAAAGCTATTTTCGTAAAAATACTGCTTAATAAAAATGTAATTTCCGTCTGAAGGTCGCAAAAAAATCACTATTGTCACTGATAATACTGCGAAAAAATGCTTTTTTCATCAGAATTTCGGGAGACAAATGCGGTTTTCGTTAAGGCATCGCAAGAAAAACGCGGCATTCGTCAAAATATCACCAGAAAATGCGATTCTATTAAAAGTTCGCAAAAAAAAAAAACTTGATTTTGTCAAAATATTGCAGAATAAAGAAGTGAGAAAAAAGGCCATTTTTGTCAAAAGATCGCTGGAATTTGCTATTTTAATCAAAAAAATCCCTGAAAAAACGTTATTTTCGTCGAAAAATCACGAATTTTTTAATATCATGAGAAAACAGCAGATTCCAAAACACGCAAACTATGTGAACGGATTGCAGAAAAAATACGAATTTTGTTATAGAAATGCAGAAAATTTGCTGCAATATTGTTTTCAACAACTATTTTGCAATTTAGTGGAAAATTAAGCATTAGCTTGCCATGTTTGTTATTTGATGTTCGAAGTGAAAACATGTTAAAATTTAAATTGCATAACTAGCTAAGATTGCTGTGTAAAACATTGCTTCAGAAGTATGAACTTAAAATAAAGTTTAATTTCAGAACTACTTATAATATTTGCATAAATGAATTCACTCTGACCCTCTCCCCACCCTACCTCCTCAAAAAAATAAATAAAATAAAACAGGATTTAAACAGAAGTATTGATATAACTTTTGTGAATTAAATAAGCTTCTTAATTGTCTTATATGCACACTGTTTAATATAATTTCTCATTTTCTGGTTCACACGCTTTTCTTTTTTCAACTTTTTGCAATCTCATGCCTGTCATTAGTGGGGACCTGCTTTTGTAAAAAACAGGGATGGGAATTTTCCGCTTTTTGGCGGATTTCCGCTTTTTTGTTATTTTGATAAGTTTCAGATTTTTCACCCAATAAATTCCGCTTTTTCTGTGGATTTCAGAAATATGTAACAGGGATGCCGCGGACGCGCTATAGTGTGTAAAGTACACAAATCGGCGACGGGACGCTAAAAAATAGGGCTTACGCGGGACGCGTAATTTCCGTCTAAAGAATTGAAGAAAAGACAAATTTTGTTAAATAATCGCGAAATAACGAATAATTTCGTCAAAACGTTCGTGAAAAAAATGGCTAATTTTTTTTACAAAATCCCGAAAAAAAAGTCAGGGTTTTTTTAAAGAAAAAATGACAAGTTTTGTCCAAAAATTGTGATAAAACAGAAAATTTTATCAAAAGATCGCGAAAAACAGTGCATTTCGTCAGTGTTGCAAAAAAGGAAATTTCACTAAAAAAATAATGAAATAACGAATAGTTTCCTGCAAATTTTGTCAAAAGATTTGCGAAAAGATGCCTAATTTTGTTACAAAATCCAGAAAAAAAGGCAGATTTCCTCAAAAAATCATGAAAAACGACAAATTTCGTCCAAAAATCACGATAAAATGTCAAATTTTGTCAAAATTCGCGAAAAACTACAATTTTCATCAAAAAATCGTTATAAAACGGTAACTTTCATCAAAATGTCACGAAAAACGACAAATTTTGCCAAAAGATCGCGAAAAAATGGCAAATTTTGTCGAAAAATCGCTTTAAAACGCTATTTTCGCCAAAGGGGCGAGAAAAGAAAGTTAATGCCTGGTGGATAGAATTTTTCTGTTCCAAAAACTAACTTTCCTGCTTCCAAATTATTCTTTTTGCTGCTCCAAAAACAATTTTCCTGCTTCACAATCTTTTTGATTGTTTCAAATCTTTCAAAGTGAATGTAACTTCTGATAACACCTATTCATTAATCAAAAAGTCCCCCCTTACTTGTGGTGCAATTTTTCATTTGCACATGTGAATACAATATGGTGCAATTTTTCGTTCACGCGTATTTTCAGTCTTTTTGCTTTTTTGCAGTTCCCATCCCTGAAAAAAAGGAACTCGGAATTTTAGAAGTCCAGGAACCCAGGATTCAAGTCCAGTGGTGTCGCTGTATGTAAACAAAGTTTTAGACTGAAATCGGGCATTAAATTATTTAATTTTTTAAAAAAGAAATTGTAAATCATATCTTCAAAGGCAGAGTAAAAACATTTTGGTTCTTATTTCTGTCAAAAGAGGGCTGCACTATTTTTCCAAAACTTGGAATAATATTGTTGGAAGCTACACAATATTTCTGTGCTCAGTGATTTAAAATCACTTTTCAAATTAAATTTATTTTTAAACATAATTGCATAGTTTCTATTTTTATAAATATATTTCTTTTATTCATTTTTTTTTTTTTTTTTTAACTAACAAAATAAATTATTTCTGAAACATTATAAATTCTCAATAATTTTTAAAACATTAAAATAATGCTTTTTTTTTTTTTTTTTTTTTTTGCCGTACTTTTTAGAAAAAAATTAAATGAACATCCAAAAGGAAACTTAAATCAATTGCAAGTTTTCAAATGCTTGGAATCGAACAAACGATCTACAGTATGCGAGACAAACGATGTACCACAGCACCACAAGCAATTAATATTATTGCCCTTCAAGTAGAATTTAAAGCAAATCTCAATTGTCCACTACATTGCTGTCTATCGCCCCCACTTAAAACTTGGAATAATCCTATTTTCGTTCTTCCATAGGGAACTATCTAGAAATAACACTAGTATATAAATTAAACGCTTCACTGAAAATACAAACAAATGTATAAGTTAAATATTAAGAGCAAAGCAAGTACCCAAAACCAAAAGAAATTTTATGCTCCAGCTCAGATTCAGATTTTAATTTGAAGATTTTACGTAAAAAGGAACATAAAAAAATAGTCATTTCTTCACATTAAAAATACAAATTTAATTATTTGTTTCATTCTTGAGAAAAGAATTGAAACTAGTTAATCCTCTTTCGTATTTGAATTTAAATAAATATAAATGTATTTTAAGCTGAGAATAGTCTTCCTACAGCGACTTGGCTAAAGTGCAATGTTGTTACAATAGCCTCTTAAATATCTGGGGGTCGGGGAGGGAAAGGGAACTTTAAAAAATGATATAAGTAAAATACTGAATAATGTAATTAAAACAGGATTCCACGCAACCTGGAAAACACAGGGAATTTTAAATCTCTTCCCAAAACAGGGAAATTCCAGGGAATTTTTTTTTAAATCTGGAAAACACGGGGAATTTGATAATAGCAAGTTGTATCATTTCTAATTAGCCTTCATACACGCATATATTTTTTTGCACTCGACATGGAATAAACGCATTGCAGTACAGGGAATTTTTTTTCAAGTTTAGAGTGGCAACCCTGAAAATATTTTGGGTTAAAAATTTAACTAAAAGAATATTTTAAAACTCAAACTATAGAGTGCAAAAAAAAAAAAAAAAAATTGTAAAGCTCTAGGAAAAACAAAATTCCTGAATGTTCTGATTCACTGAAACAAATTATTAAAAATATTCTTTATTGTATGAGGGCATGGCATACATGAAGTACAATAACTCTGTATTTCTTACAAATCTTCTAGATTCTTTGAATATTCTTCTCAAGTCTGAATCTTAATTGATTTATTTTATTTCTCAGCTCATTGACATTAGTGATGATGGTTTTGTGACTTTAATGAATGACAAAGGAGAAACACGTGATGATCTCAGAATCCCAGAAGGTGAATTGGGTCAAAAAATTAGAGATGAATTTGGCAAAGAAGATATTACAGTGATAGTAAGTTTCCTTGTTTATTATACTTTTATTAAACTTTTGTTCTTATGCGTAAAGATGCAATTTTGTAATCCTTTTTAAACCACTTCATACGTTAAAGCAAATTTTGTTCAGTCGTGCTTCAAATGACCATGGGTGGAGAAATACATGACTTTGCTCGTCAGCGGCAAGTGGATTTTCTGGCAATGTGAATTTTTAGTTTTTAAAAAAATAGCCAATAGAGACATTATCAAACTTTTTTTAACTAGATATTTTAACTTCCTAAATTATTGCAGTGTAAATATGATAATAAGTTCTATCTTATGTTAAGGTTACCTCTGTTTATATATTTTTTAGTTTTATAGAGAAAAAGAATCTGAAAAATGCATTGTAGTAGTAATTTCTTCTGTAATTGTGTGTGATTTTGTAACTATTTTCAACTGTGTGTGTATTGTATCTTGCAGGCTGGTGTAATAAATATTTGGTAAGATTTTCAAAAAATTCCACACCCCTGCTAATATTTTCAGAATTATTTTGAACTAAGACTGGCTTTGAAACTTCTGGACTGTTGAGATGCTTTTCAAAGATTATGTTGAAATATTTAAGTTTATATACTTTAAAAATTATCCTATCCATGGTTCTCAGAGTGACCTCTTTTTGCCAATTTATTTGATAGGATTAAAATCAATGTTTTAATCCTTTCAACGATTTTAAACTTTTGACTTAAAAATATGTTGATTTTAATTAATATTAAAGTTAGGGAGCACAACTTTTTGAAGAAAATGGCCATTTACAAATGTCTGGGTGGTCGAGGGCCACATTAATAACATGGAGAGAATTAGATTTCAAGAAGGTGATCTGTGGCCTATAATCGCAGGGATGACGCAGACGCGCTATAGCCATAGATGCCAACTTCTTCAGAAATTCCAGAGTTTCTCCGGAAAAGTAGGTTAAAATACATTAGTGCGGTAATAAGGTAGAAAATACAGAAGTTTGTGGCAAAAAATCACAATTTTTTATCATTCGTGACGAAAAATAGCCGTTTTTTTTTTCGATCACTCGTTCTAAAAAATCACTAAATTCTTAAAAAGTCATTGAAATACGTCGCAAAAATTGTCCATTAGTCGATAAAACTGCAATTTTCGACAATTCTTGCGACAGAAAATTGCAAATTTCGGTAACTAGTCATAAAAAAAACTTGTAAATTTTTGTCATTAGTCGCTGCAAATAATTGAAATTAATCAACCGATCGTAAATAAAATTTCACTCTCTTCAAAAACGTGAATTTCGGCTGTCTGTCATGGCAAAAGATCATGAATTTCATTAATCAGTTGAGAAAAAATATCCCGGACTTTGGCAATCAGCTGTTGATAAAATTGCTATATTCGTAAATCATCGACTTTGCAAAAAACGCAAAATCATCTGTCACGGCAAAACGATTTTCATCAGTGATTCTTGGCAAAAGATTGCTTTTTTTGTCAGTCAGTTTTCTCAGTCTTTCGCGGCAAAATACCGCGAATCTCGCTGGTCATTTGCGATAAGACTGCGGTTTCCGTCATTCACTCGCGGCAAGAAACCACGATTGTTGTTAGTCATTCACAGAAAAATTACCTAATTTTCTGACAGGAAATTTGTCACACCCTGTTCTTGCCACTTTCCGGCCATATCTCCATTTCTATAGTCAATCTATCTTTATTTACATTAACAAAGTTACATCTATCCTATTTTAAATAGTTTATTTATTTATTATAACTTTTACAGACTATTATTTACCTTTTATTAAAATACCATTTTTAACCTTTCCATTCAACAAGTTTCTTTTTATTAAATCTGGTTAACTTTATTAATATCTCTTTATTAAAGTTCTCATTCATATAAACAATAGTTACTTAACTTACCTTACATTTATTTCCAATGATTTACCTTTAAAACTCCCGGGTTATTTTCATTGTTTTTCCCGTCGTACTCGTATGCAATCGGAAGCTGTAATGACGTGTTTCTTGACTGTCACAAGGTGACGTCATTTGTCTACCGCTCGCTTCCGGTATGACGTTTCTTCACGATGGTCTCCCATTTGACCATCACTTCACCTGTCCTTTTGCATGCGTAATGAATTTCTTTTAGTTTCCCTTCTGGTATAAATACTTTGACAATAGCTTAAATCCTTGTCTTAATGTTTCTCTATGAAATGATTACGTTCGTTGCTTTTATGTTTAACAGTTATGTTTAGGTTTCTAGTTCTGTTTTATTTACGTGCTTGTCAGTGTGCCGTTCTTCAGTTTTGTTAATTTTTTTATTAACCCATCTTATTCAAGAGACCGCCTTGCAGTATTTCGTTACATTCTTCTTCCGATGTTCAAGATAGCTGTTAGGAAGTGTTTTAAAGCTGGACTTAAGTCAGCCATCTGCTTCGTCTGTTTGTTTTGAGACCGGCTATTGTTTTTGAGGAAAGGATAGTAACGAAAGTGATGATAACATTTGTTTAGTCAGTAGTGTTTACTCAGGTGTACTACTGCTCTTTTTGAATCGATGTTATGGCTACAGATCATCAAGCTTTCAGATGTAATATTCCTTGTTTACCGAAGTATAATTTTTGCCTGCCATGAAGTCGGTTTATTTGCTTCGTTGCTTTTATGTTTAACAGTTATGTTTAGGTTTCTAGTTCTGTTTTATTTACGTGCTTGTCAGTGTGCCGTTCTTCAGTTTTGTTAATTGTTTTATTAACCCATCTTATTCAAGAGACCGCCTTGCAGTATTTCGTTACATTCTTCTTCCGATGTTCAAGATAGCTGTTAGGAAGTGTTTTAAAGCTGGACTTAAGTCAGCCATCTGCTTCGTCTGTTTGTTTTGAGACCGGCTATTGTTTTTGAGGAAAGGATAGTAACGAAAGTGATGATAACATTTGTTTAGTCAGTAGTGTTTACTCAGGTGTACTACTGCTCTTTTTGAATCGATGTTATGGCTACAGATCATCAAGCTTTCAGATGTAATATTCCTTGTTTACCGAAGTATAATTTTTGCCTGCCATGAAGTCGGTTTATTTGCTTCGTTGCTTTTATGTTTAACAGTTATGTTTAGGTTTCTAGTTCTGTTTTATTTACGTGCTTGTCAGTGTGCCGTTCTTCAGTTTTGTTAATTGTTTTATTAACCCATCTTATTCAAGAGACCGCCTTGCAGTATTTCGTTACATTCTTCTTCCGATGTTCAAGATAGCTGTTAGGAAGTGTTTTAAAGCTGGACTTAAGTCAGCCATCTGCTTCGTCTGTTTGTTTTGAGACCGGCTATTGTTTTTGAGGAAAGGATAGTAACGAAAGTGATGATAACATTTGTTTAGTCAGTAGTGTTTACTCAGGTGTACTACTGCTCTTTTTGAATCGATGTTATGGCTACAGATCATCAAGCTTTCAGATGTAATATTCCTTGTTTACCGAAGTATAATTTTTGCCTGCCATGAAGTCAGTTTATTTTGTTTCTTGTTTCAATTGTTTAATAGATTTATAAATACCTTTGTTAATTATATTGCTTTTATCTTTATTTCTTTTTAAATAAACGTTAGTTTTGTTTTTAACCTATTTGTATTTATTTCATCAACATACAGTATTTTAGTAATTTAATTTTCTAACTAAGGGACTAAGAGCAAAGCTTTCACTGTGCTAATTAATTTTAATCTCTGCTAATCTTTAATATTCAAAATTTAAATCTGTCATTTTCGCCAGTCATACGAAACAAGACTGCGATTTTCAGTCTGTTAAAGATCATGATTTTCGCTAGTCACTTTTGGGGAAGAATCGCGATTTTGTTCAGTCTCGGGGTAGGATTGCGATTTTCGTCAATCGTTCGCAACAGAAGATAATGATTTTCTTCAGTCAGTCTAGGGAAAAGATCGCGATTTTCGTCAGTCAGTCTAGGGAAAAGATCGCGATTTTCGTCAGTCAGTCTAGGGAAAAGATCGCGATTTTCGTCAGTCAGTCTAGGGAAAAGATCGCGATTTTCGTCAGTCAGTCTAGGGAAAAGATCGCGATTTTCGTCAGTCAGTCTAGGAAAAAGATCGCGATTTTCGTCAGTCAGTCTAGGAAAAGATCGTGGTTTTCTTCAGTCAGTCTCGGGAGAAATTGAGATTTTCGTCAGTCAATCTTGGGAAAAGATTGCGGGTTTCGTCATTGAGTTTTGAGGGAAAAAATCATGATTTTTGTCAGTCAGTCTATGGCAATGATCGCGATTTTCATCAGTCAGTCTCTGGAGATGATTGTAATTTTCATCTGACAGTTGCAGAAAGAAATCATTTTTATTAGCATGTCTGTTGTGAGGAGAAAAATTGTCATGTTATTTCTCAACTGTATATAGAAATCATGGATTTTTTACCTGTCAGTAATTACTTACCTTATCAGTCTGTTTATTAAGTAATGTACTTTATTTTAATTATGTTTGTATGGATGAATACAAAAGCTGTTAGGGATGAAGATTAAGAAAGTATTTGTAAAAATTGTATAAAAAAAAGCTCAAAAAATTGTGGAACTCCTGAAATATCTCCTGAAACATCACTATTTTACTCCTGAAGAGTGTCCAAAACTCCTAAAATGGAACTAGTTTACTCCTGATACAGTAGCGCGTACAATATTCAAAAAAGTAGTTTATGCAGGGTGCGTCATTTTCGTCAGATCTCAAAAAAAGCAAATTCAGTCAGAAAAATCTCAAAATAACAAATTTCGTCCAAAAATAGTGATAAAACGGCACATCATTGCAAAATTTGCAGTTTTTCTGTCTCGTTATAAATAAAATTTGATTTTTTTTTTTTTTTTTTTCCTTTATTGGCAAAATTTGAGATTTTTCAGAGCCACGTCGACAAAATTTGCTATTTCTATCATCATATCATTAAAGAAGTGCTAAAAAGACTTTATTTCCGGTAAAACAAATACTAAATAGATGCAATTTTTGTCAAAGGATCGGAAAAAAGACGTGAATTTAATCAAAGTATCGTGAAAAAGATGTGAATTTTGTCAAAGGATCGTGGAAAAGTTGCAAATTTTGCCAAAGGATCGAGAAAAGATGCGATTTCCGTCAAATGATCGCAAAAAATTCCAAAATTTTTATCAAATGATTGCAGGAAAAATGCAATTTTTGTCAAAAGATCATGGAAAAATATGCGAATTTCGCCAAAGGATTGCGAAAAGACCATTTCCGTTGAATAAATGCAAAAAAGACGCTATTTCCGGTCAAAGAATACAAAATAGGTACAATTTTGTCAAAGGATCTCAATAAATATGTGAATTTAATCGGAGGATCATTGAAAAGACGCAAACTTTGCCAAAAGATAGAGAAAAAACGCAATTTCTGTGAAATGATTGTTGAAAAAGGCAAGATTTTCATCAAATGATAGCAGGAAAAACGAGATTTCTGTCCAATGATTGCAAAAAAGATGCAATTTCTGTCAAAGAATCAGAAAGAAGGCGAATTTCATCAAAAGATTGTATAAAATTCTTGGATTTCATCAAAAAGTCGCAGATTTCGGCTGAAACCATAGAAAAATCAGAAATTTCGGCAAAATATCATAGAAAAATCGCAAATTTTGTCGAAAGATCAGGGGAAAAAACTAATTTTGTCATATGGTTGTGGAAAGAACACGAGTTACGTGCTTATGTGCTTACTCAGTGGGGGGGGGGGGGGGGTGTCAAAATATTTTCTGTCTTGGCAAAATTTCAAACTTGCACCCATGTCCTGGTTACAAAAAGAACTGGATGGTGTTTTGATTGGTAAGTGGCTAGAAGCTGTACCTAAAGATATAGTCTGCAAAATGCATTTTATGTTCTGGAACGTTTGAAATATCTGGCAGTGGAATTTGTCAAGTGCGATCTCATCATAATGATAAAAAACACCTGGGGAAATTTAATTCTAGATTAAAAAATAAATCAATTATTAAAACTGTATATCAAAGTGATGCAATTCTGGTTCCCTTAGTCACCAAAATCGGATTTTAAAATCTGAAACTCTTTGGGCCTTGTATGTTACAGATGAAAACTTTTCATTAAATTGTGCACTGACACACTTGAATTGCTGAAAGAAATGTTTCCCGATCCTACTATTGCATCTTCAATGATGCTTAAAGAAAAGGAAGTTGCCTATATGTTAAAATATGGAATTTCAAAACATTTTTTGAAAATCTTTTAACTAAAGATATCGCTCACAGCTCACCTGGTGTAACATTAGCGTTTGACAAAAGTACTAATGTTCAGATAAAACGGCAATTGGATATATATGCAGGATATTGGTTGAAAGATTTTAATTTAGCGACTTGGAGATACTTGAGTGTTTTTCTTGGACATGCTACAGCTGAAATAATTTCAAAAGAACTTTTAGATCCTGTCTGTTTTTGGCATTCCATTAAATAAAATTATATGCCTATCTATGGCTAATCCTAATGTAAACTAGGGATGGGACAACTACTCAGCACTTTTGCCAAATATTCGGTTGGCCGAACTGTTGGCCGAATACCTATAGCCGAATATTTAGAGATATCTCACCGAATATTGCTG
Organism: Maratus speculifer; assembly: GCA_964019185.1. Lineage (NCBI taxonomy): Eukaryota > Metazoa > Arthropoda > Arachnida > Araneae > Salticidae > Maratus > Maratus speculifer. The sequence goes on along the minus strand of OZ025301.1, from coordinate 235,023,401 downwards.
AAATCTCGCTGAATAAATGAAAGATATCTTGCCAAATAAATTTAGGATTTGAAGAATTTCATTTCTTGCAATTTTTTTTTCTCTAATCCAAATTAGTTACTTCACTTATGAAGTCATTCTCATTCTTACTTGCAAAACATAATTATTCAGATACTAAAAAATATAGAGATTTAATTGTACAGGAAATGTCTTCATTAGAGAATATGTTAAAATTCAAGATATAAAATCACTTATCGAAAAAAAAAAAAAAAACACTACCTTATTTTAAAACACTCGAATATTTATTGTCTGCAAATTCCATGCACATGTAAAAAAGGCTCTTATGAAATTCATAACTTATTTTCTATGAAGTGAGAAATGAAAAAATTCATTCACTAGGTGTATTAGCGAAGATTCATTTTCAAAATTAAATATCAAATATTACTATTCCAAATACAATGATACATCTGAAAACAGAACTAGTGTCAAACTAGATACACATTAGATGACACAACTTGTCTTATGAAGATGGTTTTATAAATATTTAAACATAAATTCTAAATGCTTAACAAAATAATTTTTTTATTCTATAGTTTTCACTCTTAAATAATTATTTGCATAATTACTGACTTAAATATGTAACATTATTATGTATGTATTTTTAATTTACATCTTCCTTCATTCATGTTATCAAATTCTGTTTGTCCTTTTAATGCTTGTTGAATAAGTGGAATATTGTATGTGCTGATTCAAATGTCAAATATTTTGTTTACATATGCATTCTACTTTAAGCATAACCTTTTGCTTTAACGTAATTTGTAATTTAAAGATTGACAACTGATTTCCAAACAGTCTCATTCTTACGAATTTGCTTCGTAAGTACCTAATCTTGGTCGAAGAATGTGAAATAAATGTGGTCTCTGTCGAAGGATCGCAAAAAAGATGAGTTTTCTGTCAAAAGGTTGCAGAAAAAACAATTTCTGAAGAATCGCGAAAAAGACTCCATTTCAGGGCTGCCAGTTGGTCCCTATTTCCCTAAAAGGTCCCTTTTTTTTAACCTGGTCCCTAAAAGTCTCTTTTTTTCACTAAAAGTCCCTTTTTTAAATCTATTTTATGTCTAAATTTTTTTCTGATATTTTTACAAAATTTATCATGAAAATTTAATGCCCTAGACGGCAGCACATAACTGGTCATAGAAGAAAGGATCAATAATAGCATATTTTGAAGATGAATTAACCCTTTAATTCCCATGCTAGAACACGTTCTAGAAATTATGTAGTTCATTTCTCACCAGAAAAATTCAATGGCTAATTTCGTTTTATTTAAATACAGAATGTTCTGCTATTGATTAAAGTAAATATTGTTCTTTTAATTTTCTGGTGGGAACTGAAATATACGCATTAAAATATCTCGGGTGGTTTTGGGTTAAGAGCCAATAATATTCTTAGGTTACAATATCCTGTGGCCTGTAGGAACTTTTCTTATTTTAACAATCTGATCTGTTCCATTCTATATGTTTTGTAGTTATAATTTTAAAAGGTTAGATGAACAGATTTCTGAGAAGAGAATGTATCTATCACTTTTTTTTCCTTTAACTTCTGCAAAGGATTGTCAATAGCCTGAAGAAGAGTTTAGCTTTATACAAGGAAAACTAAGTGTCCCTGCACATAGGTTTATGAAATGTGTCAAGCAGATGCTCTGGAACCTGCGGCAAATTGGTTGTTAAAATAATAGAACTGTCTCCATGAGTATTTCTTGAAATATATTCTATCTAGAAAAGAACAAAGGACACTAAATACAGTCAGCTACAAAAGAATTGTTGAATATTTGAAGAAGAAAACGATGAAATGTCAGTTACTGTTTATTGTATCTAGTGCCAAACTATTTACAGTTTACTGTATTTTTCCAAAGGAAAGATCCTCTGATCCACTCAGCATATGATGAAATAAAATGCCTTATCATTAAAGTTGTAGGACATATTTGCAAACAGTCACCATTAAAGCTTTCAAGATTGATGTCAGTCAATATCCCTTTGAGAGTAAAAATTTAATCTCTCCAAAGGATGTTATTTTCAATGAAGATTTGCTAAAAGAGTTATTGTAACTATTTGAAAAAGATAGATTATTTTTTAAGTGATGTGCAACGTCATTCTGTAGCTTCTGGTAAGTATTTTTACAATAAGGATCTATTGCAAAATAAAAACTTGAAATATTTCAGTTGTTTAAGCTCAAAATTCAAAAATACTCCAAAAAATTTAAAAAATGGACAAAAATTGTCACTTTTCCATAAAAACGTAGATTTCCATTTTTTTGGCACCAAATTTTATTATTCTTTGAATAAATGCAAATATGCATTCAAATATGATGAAATTTTTTAAAGGGGGAGGGAAGATAGGTAGCAGTAGCATTGAAATACAACAAAAGTGAGAGTATGAACTGCATCATATTTGGAAAAATTATTCAAAGGATCACAGAAAAAACAAAAGAATAGTAAAAAAATCATGAAAATCGTGAAAAAAAATTAGATATTTATCACAAAGATTACAAAATAAAAATTATCAGTTTTCGTCAAAGGATCACTCGGAGAAAATGCAATTTTTGTTAAAGAATCGTGGCAAAAAGGACATTTCCGTCAAATGATCGCAGAAATAGATGCAATTTTCAAGAAGGATCATAAGGGAAAAAAGCCCATGATTTTTGAAAAATTGCGGGAGAATCATGATTTTTGTCAAAGGATTGTAGGAGAAATAAGATTTTCATCATCAAAGGATTGTCGGAGAAATGTGATTTTCATCAAAGGATTGCAGGAAAAAAAACACTTTTATTAAAAGATAGTATAACATATACAACTATCACCGGAAGATCTTGTAAAATGCACGAATTTTGTCAGTCGCGAAAAAATGAGATTTTTGTCAAATGATCTGGAAAATTACTCTAATTTCATGAAAAAATAGAGCAGGGATGTAAGACCTGCGCCAAACTGCTACAAAACAGCTATTTTTTTTTTTTTTTTTTTTTTTTTTTTTTTTTCCAATTTTGCGCCAAAAGGCCCTTAGTGCCAAAATGAAATTTAGCGCAATTTCATCGATCCAGGAAGCAACAACAAATAACTTTTTTGGGCTTTTAATTTCGTCAAAAAACAAAAAAACATTGCAAAAAATCTCAAAAAACGCGCAGATTTCGCCGAAAAATTGCGAAAAACATGCGCATTCGGTCATGAAAAGCACGCTATGTTTTGTGGAGTTTTATCGTGGCTCTGCAAACAACCGGAAGTTGTTTTTCCCTCGAGTCATTGTACGTTCATTTTCATTGCAGCCGATCGCAGAGTTCGGAGTGGGACGTCATGTGACTTTTAGCATGCGCGTTGGGGAGACGAATGAGAGCTGCTTCAATATGTTTATTCCCAATTAATGAGAGTTCGCTTCTTATGTCAAGGGTAATTCTCGCCCAAAATTTCCGAAAATTTAAAATTGGGCTATCAGTTCCACATAGCTGCCAACTTGTACGGTTTTGCGCGTGGAAAAAATCGCGGAGACATGCGAATTTCATGAAAGGATCGCCGAAAAAACACACATTTCGTCAATATTTTGTGGAAAAACAAAGATTTCGTCAACGGACTTTGTCAAAAGATTGCTGAAAAACGCGAATTTCCTATGCGGATAGCAAAAAAAAAGGAAATTTCACCAAATATCGCAGAAAAAACGCTGATTTCGTCTGAAGACTGCGGAAAAACGTCGATTTCTTCTAAAGATTGCAGATATAATGCTGATTTCTTTAAAATGTCGCTGAAAAAACGCCGTTTTCGATAAAAGATCGCCTTAAAATATTTTGCCAAAAGATTATTGAAAAAAAAAACCCGCAGATTTCATCAAAAGATCACGGGGAAAAACGCTGATTTTGTCAAAAGATCTTGGGAATAAAACGCCGTTTTCGAGAAAAAAATCACATAAAAATACAAATTTTGTCAAAAAACGCAGATTTTATTTAAAAAAAAAAAAAAAAAAAAACTGGAGAACGTCGATTTCGTTAAAAGGTTACGGGGAAAACTGCTGATTTCGACAAAAAATCGAAATAAATCGCCGATTTTGCTAAAATATCACTGATTTCGTCTGAAGATCGCGGATACCCCCCTTCCCCCGCCGCTGATTTCTGAAAATGCAATATGAATTTCCAAAAAAAAAAAAAAAATATTGCCCAGAATCGCCCTTGTCTTGTGTATTGTACATATTTTCTGTAAATTATCTTCCTGTTCTTTCTCGTGCAGTGTTAGAAATTAGCAGTCATTAGTCGTCAAATGCAACTAAAAAATTGAATTTGACTAGAAAATTATTCTTGGTCGTCAAATTTGACGCCTAGCTTTTTAAAAAAATTTTAGACATTCAGCTCCGGGGGGGGGGGGGGGGGGGAGGTCTAGCATAGATGCCAACTTCTCCGGAAATTCTGGAGTTTCTCCGGAAAAGTACGTTAAAATACGGTAGTACGGTAATAAGGTAGAAAATACGGAAATTTGCGGCAAAAAAATCGCGATATTTTCGATCATTCGGGACAAAAAATAACGATCTTTTTCGATGAATCATTGCAAAAAATCGCGAAATTCTACAATAGGTCATTGAAATACATCGTAAATACATTTCCGTCAGTTGTTCGCCACAGAAGATCACGATTTTCTTCAGTTACTCTCAGGAAAAGATCGCGATTTTCGTCAGTAATTCGCGGTAAAAAAATCACAATTTTCGTCAGTAAGTCATGGCAAAACACCGTAATTTTCCTCAGTCGCGGTGTAAGATCGCGATTTTGTCTATTAGTCTCTGGAAAAGATCGCGATTTTCGTCACTCAATCTCGGAAAAAGATCGCCATTTTCGTGAGTCATTCGCGACAAAGGTTCGTGGGTTTCGTCTGTCATTTTCGGAAAAAAATCACGATTTTTGTCTGTCATTTCTGAAAAAAGATTGCAATGTTCGTAAATCACTCTCTGGAAATGATTGCGATTTTCGTCAGTCATTCGCGATTTTCGTCTGTCATTCGCGATAAAAGACCGCGATTTTCGTTAGTCATTCGCGATAAATGACCGCGATTTTCATCAATCATTAGCTTAAAAAGATCACGATTTTTGCCAATTATTCGCGTCGAAAGATCGCGATTTTCGTTAATTACTCTCGGGAAAAGATCGCGATTTTCGTCAGTCAGTCTGTGGAAATTATCGCGATTTTCGTCAGTCAAATCTATGAAAATGATCGCGATTTTCGTCAGTCAGTCTCTGGAAATGATCGCGATTTTCGTCACCTCTGCAAAAGATCCTATTTACGTCTGTCAGTTGTGGGAGGAAATCACTTTGTTAGAAAACCAGTTGCAAAGAAAAAAATATTTCATGAATTTCACATCTAGTATAGAAATCATGGATTTTTTGCTCTGTAAATATAAAAAATATTCCATTTGTATAAATTTATTAGATTTTTTTTTAATTACATAAAAAAAGTAACATTTATTTTAATTTTGTTTGTATGAATAAATACAAAAGCTGTCAGGGTTGAGGATTGAGAAAGTATGTGTAAAAAATATTTTAAAAATACCTCAAAAAAAATTATGTGCAACTCCTGAAACGACTCCTGAAAAGTGACTATTTTACTCCTGAAGAGTGTCCAAAACTCCTGAAATTTACCTAGTTCACTCCTGATATGGTATTTACAATGTTGGCATCTATGGGTCTAGTCTGAAAAATCAGAAATAAAAAAACATCGCAAATTTCGAGAAATAGTCGCAAAAAAAAAAAAAAAAAATTTCATCAATTGCTCGTATAAGAAATCGCCACTTTCGGCAAAAGATGGGAGGAAAAAAAGATTTTTTTTTCAAAAAATAACAAAGCAAGTTTTTTATACGATAACATAAAAAGAGGCAAATTTCTACAAAGTATTGCGAATAGATATGCAAATTTCATCAAAGAATCGCAAGAAAAATGCGAATTCCATAAAATAATCGCCAAAAAAAAGTTAATTTCGTCAAAAAAATCTTGGGAAAAAGACTAACTTTGTTATAGAATCGCAAAAAAATGCAATTTTCTATGAAGGATCGTGAAAACAAATCTTAATTTCGTCACAGAATCTTTAGAAAAAAGCTAATTTTGTCAAAGAATTACAGAAAAAATAAGAATCTTGTCATAGGATCGCAATAAAATCTGTTAATTCCATCAAAGGCTCGCAAAAAAAAGCAAATTTCTTCAAGGAATCCCAAATAATCAGTAATTTTTGCCAAAGGGTTGCGAAAAAAAAACATAATTAACGGGGGGATCCCAGCCCTGCAGAAAACGACAAATTTTGTCAAAAGATTGCGAAAAAATACTGCCAATTTCGTCAACAAATCGCAAAAAAAAAAAATGGCAAAACTTGTCAAAAGATCGAAAAAACGGCAAGTTTCGCCAAATGATTGCGAAAAACACGACAAAGTTTGGCAAAAGATCACGAAAAAGGCAAAATATTTAAAAAAATCATGAAAAAACCAGCAAGTTTCATCAAGATTGCGAAAGAACCGGCAAGTTCCATCAAAAGATCACAAAAAAAATGGCCAGTTGCGTCGAAAGATTGCGAGAAAACGGCAAATTTTGCTGAAAGATAGCAGAAAAAAAAACCACAAAATTCGTAAAAGTGGTGCGACTCCCCCCCCCCCCCCCCAAAAAAATAAATAAATAAATAAATAAATAAATAAATTTAAAAAAAAATATTGGGAGTGGATTTTTTTTTCTTGCCTCTGTAGTAACCTTAAAGAAAATTTGATGCGAATTTCAAAATTATTCTTTTACTCCAAATCACTCCAAAATTATGTGCAGTATTACAGTAATATTAATATGAATTTTAGAAACTGCAACTAAAAATCTTAGTTCGACGCCTAAGGTTTTTACAGTAGTCGTCATTTGACGCCTGCCTTTTACCTCCCAATTTCTATCACTGTTCCTGTGTCGGTGGTGAATTATTTCGCTCCTCGGCGAATCCTGCAAATAGACAGCAAAACTGAAAGCAGAATGAAAGTGCTTATGAAAATCCACTACATATGTGTCAAACATTTACAAAAAAAAAAAAAAAAAAAAAAAAAAAAAAACTCTCAAAAAAATTGCTATTTTGTCTAAAAATGAACAAAACGCAGTCAAAGGAAAAGTGTTGAATTCAGACACTTTTCTCCGGGGGGGGGGGGGGGGACTTCTGTAGCTCCGCAGGGACATGATATAGTTATGGGCAGGGGGAATTGCACTTTTTTATCATTGAAAACCCAAAATCTCAAATTCGGGGGGAGAGGGGTGGTCTCCCCGGGCCAAATGCTCGAATTTCGTCAAAAAATCACAGAAAACTCAGGAATTTTGTCAAAGGATTGCTAATTTCGTCACTCGAATTTCACCAATAGGTCGTGAATAACACTCTAATTTCATTAATAGATCATGAAAAATTTGTCTATAGATCGCGAAAAGCATGCACATTTTATCGAAAAACACTCAAATTTCAAAAGGATTGCAAGATAAATATGAGCTTTGCTAAAGGATCGTTATTATAAAAAAAAGAATGAACCAAACACAGCGAAAAGATCGCAAAAAGAGCAGTTTCTTTAAAGTATCCCGAAAAACAAGCATATTTTGTCAAAAAATGCACGAATTTTGTCAAATAATTGCGATAAACACGCAAATTTTTATCGAAAGATCACGAATAGTACTTGAATTTCGTCAATATATCGTATAAAACACTCGAATTTAAACAAGAAATCGCAAAAAAGACGCAAATTTTGACAATAGATAATGCAAATTTCGACTGTAGATCACGAAGAACATGTAAATTTTATCGAAAAATCACGAAAAACACTCTAATTTCATGAAAGGATCTCAAGAAAAACATGAGTTTTGCCAAAGAATCGTTAATATCATAAAAAAGAGAATAAAACAAAGTCAAAAGATCATAAAAAAAACCGTTCATTTTTGTAAAAGAAGGCGAAAAAAACGCAAATTTATCTAAAAGATTCCGAAAAACAAGCGTATTTCGTCAAAAAATCACCAAAAAAATGAAATTTTGTCAAAGGATATCTAACTTCGTCATAAAAAGAACAAAATACTGTCAAAAGATCATCAGGGTTCGTACGCATCAGGGGAATATGGGAAACCTGGGAAAATCAGGGGATGAGATTTGGGCCTTAAAAATCAGGGGAATCTCAGGGGATATTGCAAAAAAACCCCAAAACAGGGGAAAACTTGGCAAAACACTCGCTTACTCTGGGAAATAAGGGTATTCTCTTCTACTCACATGCTTTGTGATGTCATAACGAAATCGAACTAAGACACACCTTCCAAACTTCGTGAGATATCGAATCAGAAACTAGCCTTCTATCGTCCAACGACGTCCACGGGCACGCCTTTAACATCGGCAGGCACTCCTTCCTTTAAAAGATTTTCTCGTTGGGAATTTTTTTTCTCCCGTGATTTTTCATTCATGAATTTGGCAACGGCTACAGCTTTAACTTTGTTTTGTAAACGATGATCGTGTAGCGTGCTTACGGAAGCAAATGTGCAGTGCCGATCGTAGATGTAATTAGTGAAGAATTTGTGTATGATCTCTTATTTTTTTTTCGAACTATAGTTTAAAACAGATGTAATAGATCTTGAAATAGTGAGAAAGTAAAGTATTATTAGATTCAAACGTGATGTTTAATGGATGTAAAAAGATTAGTGGAATTTTTTAAACGTAGTCTTCGATATCTGACTGCTGCTAGTTTGGATTTTTGTTGGTCAGACTTTCAAATTTGCAGAATATTTTTTTGTGGAAACTATATTTTTTGTATCAAAATGGCCTTATCAAAAACTGTTTTCAATTTAGACTGGACAGATAAAGATATCAATCCAGAATTCGCGTTGTGGGTTGAAAGTGTTAAAGACGATCCGTACGGGTTTCGTTGCCGTTTTTGCCGAAAATCATATTTACTCAGTAATATGGGACGTCAAGCTCTCACCAGCCATGCTAAGTACTATAAACATAAAAAATTAGTAGCCAATTTCCAAAAAACCCAGAAATTTTTTAGCTGCACCACTAAAGCAAAGGACGATATGGCTGAACCAAAAATATTGAAAGGAAAGGATATTGAAAAAAATGAAGTGGATGAGACAAAACGTGATGGAACAAAACATGATGCTGGAATTTTGAAGTTTGTTTCAAAAGATGATGTAATAAAGGCTGAAGTAATATGGGCGATGAAACTAATTATGTCACATTCGTCATATAACAGCTTCAAAGATGCGGCAGAAGTTCTGAGACTTATGTTCCCCGATAGTGACATATGCAAAAAGGTTACTCTAAGCAGCTCAAAAATGGCTTACCTGATAACATTTGGATTATCTCCTTTTTTCTACAAAGAATTATTGAATAGTATTAACAAGGATATAAAGTTTGTGATATGCATAGACGAAGCATTGAATAAAATATCTCAAAAAAACCAAATGGATTTGGTGATAAGATATTGGCCAGAGAATTCCAGCGAAGTGCAGGTGAGATATTTAAATTCTCTTTTTCTTGGACATTCTACTGCTGTAGACTTGTATGATAATTTTATTCAAGGGTCAGCTGATTTGAATTTATCCAACCTTTTGCAAATTAGTCTTGATGGACCTAATGTGAATCTGAAATTTTTGCGTACTATGCAAGAACAGCTTAAAGAACAAAAGGGCCATTTTTTAATTGATATTGGCACCTGTGGCCTTCATATAATACATAATGCATTTCAGAGAGGCAACAAAATTACCAAATGGAAATTAAATGAAATTCTAGCAGCTATCTATAGAATTTTTAAAGATAGCCCTGCAAGGCGTGCAGACTTTATTTCTATTACAGAAAGTAACGTGTTCCCATTAAAATTTTGTCAAGTAAGATGGGTTGAAAATGTTAAAGTTGCCGAAAGAGCCCTCGAAGTGTTTCCTCATGTAATGAAATATTATAATGAATGTAAAACAAATTTGCCTCCCACCATAACCAATTCAAATATTGACTATGCATGCAATGACAAACTGGTACTGGCAAAAATTTCCTTTTTTAGTTCCATTGCATCTATGTTGGAACCATTTCTAAGAAACTTTCAAACATCGAAACCTATGGTTCCCTTTTTATATGACTCTATTTCTGATTTGTTGCGCAGAATAATGTTGCGCTTCATCAAAAGAGATTTGTTAACAGATGCCAAAACACTGAGCAAACTATTTGAGATTGAAATTACTTCAAGAACAAACCAATTACGAGCACAAGAAATTGACATCGGAATAGGTGCAAAAAGTTACATGACCCGAAGCAAGGCTAGTGAAGCAGAAAAAAATCAGTTTCTCAATGAATGCAGAGATTTCTTTGTAGAAATGACAAACAAAATTATCACTAAATTTAATGTAAATTTTGTAATCCTCAGATCACTGTCATGCTTAAATCCTATACTAATAAGAAACAATTCTGTATTGAGTGAGAAAAGAATGGGTACCTTATTACAAATTTTACATGACACTTACAATTTATCTGCATTATCTGCTGACTCTGCAAAACAGCAGTTTATTTCTTTTATTGCCAAAGTTGAAAGTGACTTTAAACATGAATTTTCTACCTTTTCGGAAAGTGAAGTCCGATTAGATAGTTTTTATCATTCTTTGCTGTCTAATAAAGGTGAATTTAAAGATTTGTGGTCTGTTATAAAACTTATACTGACTTTATCGCATGGAAATGCATCTGTTGAATCGGGTTTCTCTGTTAACAAAGACATTGTGGTTGAAAATCTTGGAGAAAATTCATTAATTGCACTGCGTTGCACCTATGCCATCAAATCAAAAGGGGGACTTTCATCAGTAACTGTGACGTCAGAAATGTTACAGTATGCAAAATTGTCACGGCAACGATATCATCAAGCACTGGAGGAGAATAAAAAAAGACAACAAAATGAAATGAAGAATATCAATGAAAAGCGAAAAATTAAAGATCAAGTAAAGATCTTGAAAAATAAAAAAGCAAAGTTGTCAAAAGAAGCTACAATTCAGGCAGAAAAAATTGATCAAGAGATCTGGGAACTTGAAAAAAAATTTAAATTAAAACATTTCTTTCATCTTGGGGAGGGGTGGGGGGCTTTGGTAATCTTTTTTTTTTTTTTTTTTGTTTTTTTTGTTTTTTTTTTGTTTTTTTTTCTCCTATAAAGATTAATTTTTAAAAAGGTTTTAAAAGCTGAAATTTTAAAATAATACATTAAGCTTATTTACTTTTTTAATAGTAAAAACTCAAATGCTTGCATGAGTTACTTTTTTACTATTGTATGTACAAAATTTTTTAAAGGTCAATCAAAAAGGTTTTAAACTGAAATTTTAAAATAATACATTAAACTTGTTTACTTTTTTACTAATTGTGTGCAGAAAACGTTTTAAAGGTCAATCAAAAAGGTTCTAAAAATGGAAATTTTAAAATGCATTAAACTTATTTACTTTTTTAATATTAAAAACTCAAACGCTTGCATGAGTTACTTTTTTACTGTTGTGTGCAGAAAAGGTTTCTTGTTAATTTGATGCTTTTACAAAAATTGTTACAAATTAAAAGTATTAAAAAAAAAAGATTTTTAATGGAATAAGCATAAATTTTGTTATAGGCTAGGAAAGTCAATTAATAAAACACAAAAATCATTGTGTAATTCTTAATGTAACCATCAGGAATATGCAGTTTATTTGATGTAGCATCTTATTAAGAGAAAAAATCATTGTAAAAATTTGTACTCTCAGACCCTCTTAATCATTATTACAAACATTCAACTTGATGAAAATCAACTGTCTCATTGTTCTAAAGGATTTTTATTTTTAATGATAATTTCTTGTTAAATTTAAGCATTTGTTTGATTTTGAATTTTTTGTGTACATAATGCAAGAAGGAAATAAAATTTTCAATTTTGAGAAATGTTAGTGCTCTTATAATTCAGCAGATTTCTTGGCCAATTATTACAGTTTACACATAATACAACTTAGTACTTGGGTAAGTAGAAAATAAATATATATAGATTTTTTTTTTATATATATCTGATGATTTTTTATATCTTTACTTTTACTGACTGCCTCTTAATTTATTGTTTACTTAAACTGATTACCTTTTTATTGTTTTATGGATGATATTAGAGGACATAAATACAATTATATATATGATGTATAATCTTTACTTTTACTGATTAACTCTTATTAATTATTTTATGGGTGGGTGTGGGCATGATACTGATTTTTTAATGTCGTTAAATGCTCATGTGAAAAAAATAATTTATTGCGAAAATTATCAGGGGATTCTCAGGGGATTTTTTTTTGCAAAATGAGTATGAACCCTGATCATGAAAATAAACCGTTAATATCTTAAAAGATCGTGTGAAAAAAAAAAACGAAAATTGCATCAAAAAGATCGTAAAAACCGTAGTTTTCATCAAAAGATCTCGGAAAACGTACAAATTTCATCAAAAGATCGTAAAAAACCCCGCAAATCTAGTTAAAAAACAAAAAAACAGGGTCAAAAGATTGTGAAAAAGCATGAATTATGTTAAAAGATTGCGAAAAACTGCAAATTTCATCGAAAGTTCTAAAACGTGTGGAGAAATTTAATCTGAGTATTTATTCTTTCAAATGTAAAAATATTTCTCAAGGTAGCAATTATTGTAATTGTTAACAGTTTATCTGCATTAGAATATTTCAATCTGCTCCTAAAACGGTTTTTATTGCTACAAAATTACATTTTTGCTGCTACAAAATCTGATATTTACGGCTACAAAATCTGATTTTTGCTGCTACAAAAATAGGTTTTAATGCTCCGAAATTCGTTTTTTGCTGCTACAAAATGGCTTTAGCGCACTTTCATCCCTGATAGAGTAAAATATGTGAATTTTTTAAAGGATTTTTTGTAAAAAAAAAAAAAAAGATAAAGCTGATAGCTTGTCTAGTGTTATAAAGAAAAGAAAAAATAATTACAAATTTTATGAGTAAGAAACATAAAAAAGGTTAATTTTAGAAATCTGTAAATATTATATTTGGTTAAAAAGGTTAAAAAAAAACTTTTTGTTAAAAATTGTTTTTATTTTGTATAAATATTATGTTTATTTGTCAGGTCCCTATTTAAGACTTTCTGTCCCTAAAAAGTCCCTAATTTTTAATCATTAGGTCCCTAAGTCCCTACTATTTTCTACCAAAATTGCTGGCAGCCCTGCATTTCTAAGAATTGCAAAAAAGATACTATTTCCGGTCAAAGAATACTAAATAGATGTAATTTTTTGTCAAAGAATTGCAAAAAAGACGTGAATTTAATCAAAGGATCTAAGAAAAAAACATGAATTTAGTCAAAGGATAGTGGAAAAGACGCGAATTTTGCCAAAGGATCGCAAAAAAGTTCCATGATTTTCATCAAATTATTGCTTGGAAAAAGCGAATTTTGCCAAAGGATCGCAAAAAAGATGCAAATTTTGCCAAAGGATCGCAAAAAGACAAGATTTCTGTTCAAGGATTGCGAAAAAGACGCGATTCCTGTCAAAGAATCGCAAAAAAACACGCTATTTCTGTCGAATAATCGCGAAAAAGATGTTATTTCCTATCAAAGAATACAGAATATGTACAGTTTTTGTCAAAGGATCGCAATAAATATGTGAATTTAATCGAAGGATCGTGGAAAAGACGTGAATTTTGCCAAAAGATCGCAAAACAAAACAAAAAAAAAAGCAATTTCCGTGAAATGGTCGAAAAAACCCACGATTTTCATCAAATGATAGATGGGAAAATGCGATTTTTGTTATTGGATCGCCAAAAGGATGAGATTTCTGTCAAACGGCCACGAAAAAGACTAATTTTGCCAAAAGGTCGTATTAAAAGTTTGGATATCATCGAGAAAATAGCAGATTTCGGCTAAAAACGGTAGAAAAATCGCAAGTTTCAGTTTAAAATCGTAGAAAAGTCGCAAATTTTGTCAAAAGATCAGGAAAAAACACGAGTTATGTGTGTGTGCTCACTCAGTGGTGATGGTGGTGGTGGGGGGGGGGGGGCAAAATATTTTCAGTCTTGGCAAAATTTCAAACTTGCACCCATGTGATAGCCATCGTGCACTTACACACACACACAGAGAGAGAGAAAGAGTGGTTTGTTCTGTTATTATATAGATTTTTCAAAATTCGTGATTCTCTGTTCAAATTTTCGAACTGATTAAATTCCTTGAATGGAATGCCTAATTTTCTTTTAAAGCAGGGTTGCCACGCCACCTGGAAAACCGAGAAAACACAGGGAATTTTAAATCTCCCAAAACAGGGAATTTCTTCAAAAGATCTGGAAAACACAAGGAATTTGGTAATGGCAAATTATAACATTTCTAATTAACCTTCATACACACGCATATATTTTTTCGCACTCAACATGGAATAAATGCATTGCAGTACAGGGAAATTTTTTTTTTCAGGATTAGAGTGGCAACCCTGTAAAGCTAGGCATAAATTTGAAGACCAAGAATAATTTGTAGTTGTCAAATTCATTTATTTGGTTGAATTTGACTGCTAATGGCCCTAATTTTGAACACTAGAATTAAAGCAAAACAGTCACTGAAAGAAATTTTGCACATTTGTGCAAAGTAAGGGGGGGGGGTAATAAAAATAAATTATTGGAAACATCAAAAATGAAAAACAATGGGTTTTGTCAATGTGATATGAAAAAAAATAATAGGAATTGCAGATTTTGTCTGGTAGCTGAAAAAGGTGCTTATTTTGTCAATGTTGTGGGAGAAAATCTGTCAATCTATTATTGAATTTTTTTTTTTTTTTAACTATAGATTTATTTTGTTCTGGGTTTTAGCACATACTCTTTAAAACAACTTGTTTCTTAAATTGATAGCATAAGTAAAGTAATCTAACAGTAAAGGAGTTGTTTGTAAAATATATATATATATATACTTTCATTACATTGCATCTGACAAAAGACACAGAATTGTAAGCATTAAAGATAAATATAACCTTGATATGTTCTATATTTGTATCCACAATATTAACAGTAGATTATTGATGTTTATGTATATTTATCCATGTTTTTGTGGTTTTGGAAGTTTGTTTTATTTCAAGTGCCTTCATTCTCTTTTCTCGTCTTGCATGCTTTAAATTTTGTTTCTACCAGCATAGCTAACTTTTATGTTTTGAATTTTTTTATTTTTATTTTATTGTTACTGTAACAATAGTATGACAAACAAAAACAATTTTTTTAGCTAAAAAATAGTGTAATATAAGACTTACTGTATTAATTTTTTTTGTCTATTATCAGTTTGTATTTAAGTGAAATCAATCTTTTAATTTTGGGTATATATCTATCACAGTTTTTTTTTTTTTTTAATTTTAATTTTCAGGTTACAGTACTTTCAGCTGTTGGTGAAGAAGCAATAGTTGCCTGCAAGAATGCCAGCTAAATGGAAGAAACTGAATATTGTTACTGGGGAGCATTTTTTTTTCCTACATTGCTTCTGCGTTTAAAACAAAGCATTCCCTTAAATTCTGAAGAGGCTTTGGTTCAGAAAACTGAATTATCATAAATTATGACTAAAATAGTAATTTAGGAAAAGCTGAAAACATTAATCAAAATAGAAACCTTACAATTCAATTAAAAAATTTCTTTGTGTAAATTATTTTCTAGCATCATGCCATTTCATTATATAAATGCTGATTATATATAACTGCTGAATGTGGATGCAAAAATTAAAGATTAAGAGTTATTGAAATTCCACTTCAGGTGCTAAATTTTGTTAATATTTTTGAAAACTGTTTGTTATAGAATTGAAGTTTCCACTTTCAGAATGTTCTTCAGTAATAAAATTGAATTGTGTTTTTTGTACTTTTGTTATCTTTAATTTTATTGTGCAATTGCCTATTTTTATTACTCACTGTGTATGAGCCAAGTTTTTATTAAATTGGAGATTCTTGCATGTGTATAAACCTGGTTGTAATTGCCATTCTGTCAGTTGTTTCTCTAGGTATGCCTCAAAATGGAGACAAATATTTTTTCGTGTGACATTACGATGTTAGTCTTCTTACATGTTAACTTGCAAAAAGTATCAGTGAGTACAAATGTCTTTATGAAGAATTTTAATGTATTTAAATTTTGGGAAGTGAATTTAGTTTTTTAAGTATTTGACAAATATAGAAAATAACATTTTTCTGCTTTGCTTTTTCTGGCATTTTTTATATTGTACGGGTTTTTAAGTTTAAAAAAATGAAATATACTATTAAAATTAGCTACAATGTATTTTCTTATCTGTCGCATGACTCCTGTGTTTTTTGAAAAGTTGAGGTTTAAATGTTTTGAATGCAATCATTGTATTAGTGGAGTCTGCATTTGATTAATAAAGTGTCCTTTTTTAAAAATTTCTTTTTGATGTTAATTTTCAAGAAAATCTAGATGCTTGTCATAACTGTCAAGAGACTTTAAATGATGCTTCGTTTCACAAAAAGAAAAACAAAAATTAAAAAGCATAAATATTTTATTTAAAAGCATTAACTTTCATAATGCCTAGAGTTGTTTTTCAGTGATATTATTAGTCTTTCCAAAAA
The DNA here is from genome assembly GCA_964019185.1 of Maratus speculifer. Taxonomy (NCBI): domain Eukaryota; kingdom Metazoa; phylum Arthropoda; class Arachnida; order Araneae; family Salticidae; genus Maratus; species Maratus speculifer. The sequence continues at coordinate 235,006,853 of OZ025301.1, read as the reverse complement.
TAAATAAATAAATAAAAAAAATAAAATAAACGTAAAATGAACCTATTGGGTGCTGAAGAGGAAATAAAATATTCAGGGATGCCACTTTTCTGCCTTTTGGCGGATTTCCGCTTTTTTTAATTTTTAAGAATTCGCGATTTTCGTTAAGCGATCATGAGATAAAATAGCTATTTTCGTCGAACGATCGCGAAATAGAACAGCCTTTTCCATCAAACGATCGTGAAATACAACAGCCTTTTTCATCAAGCGATTGCGAAATATAACATAGATTTTCGTTAAAAGATCGAAAAAACGGCTATTTTCATCACAGTCGCAATATAAAGCAGCAATTTTCATCAAACGATCGCGATATAAAGCAGCAATTTTCATCATACGATCGCGAAATGGTGATTTTCTTGAAATGATTGCAATGTGAAACGGCGAATTTTGTCAAACGATCGCTAAATAAAACAACGATTTTCGTCAAACGATCGCGAAATGAAACGGTGATTTTTGTCAAAAGATCGCGATGTGAAACGATGATTTTTTTCAAACGATCATGATGTGAAACGGCGATTTTCGTCAAACGATCGCGATATGGAACGATTATTTTTGTCAAGCGATCATGATTTGAAATGTCTATTTTCGTCAAACGATTACTAAATAAAATGGCGATTTTCGTCAAACAATCACAATGTAAAACGACTATTTTTGTCAAACGAAACGGCGATTTTCGTCAAACGATCGCAAAACGAAGCGGTGATTTTTCTGAAACGATCGCAATATGAAACGACGATTTTTGTCAAAAGATCACGATGTGGAACGATGATTTTCATCAAATGATCATGATGTGAAACGGCGATTTTCGTCAAACGATCGCTAAATAAAATGGCGATTTTCGCCAAACGATCATGAAATATGTTATTTTTGTCAAATAAAAAAAAAAAAACTGCAAAATTTTGCTATTCACTTGTGGAATAATCATTGAATCTATTGCTGGGTTACTTGAATTTGTTTAAAATGATGTGATACATAAAATTTTTCACTGAACCCGTTGCTGGGTTACCTTAATTGATGTAAAATACTGTGAAATAAAGAAAAATCATTTTAACTTACTCTTATAAATTAAAAGTTTACAACAAAAGAAAAGCTATAATTTTTTATTTAGTTTATTATAAACAATATAATTTTCAAAATTCGCACAAAGTTGTGAAGAATGTCATAAATTTTACTTTACGCATAATTTCCTCTTTTTTGTTATTTTCTGAGTGGCATCCCTGAATATTGCTTTGAATACGGGAGGGAAAAAATTAACTTACATTGAGCATAAATGCAGGTATTTTACAAGCAGTTATAGATTATCACTTGTCAGTAAATCTCATTTCAACCCCTGACCGCAGTTGAAAATTGTAGTTTTATTTCTTTGCTAGGTTGAAAGACTGGCGTTTCCTTTTTTAATCTGGGGATTTTAAATTTGGGAAATGTTTATGTGGTGATGTTTCTAAAATCCTAGGTCCTTGGACCCTTTACAAATGTGACTTTTCATAGACATAAGTAAATGGCATTTCTTGAGGAATCCATTTCACTTTTTGCTTAAGGGGGGGGGGGGGGGGACTCAGCTTCAGAATTTCTCTCACTAATGGGTGCTTGATGCATGTATGTAATTAAAATATCTACTTTATATGTATTAAATAAATGTTTTTAACTTCTGTTTTTTGTACACATCTTAAGATGTCTGTTTTTCTTAGTTTTCAAAAAAGTTTTAGAGTATATATTTAAAATATTGTAAAATTTTATTCATTTTGCCAGCTTTTAACACACAAAATATTAAGCATACATTTAAAAAATATTTTGAGAACTAAAGAATAAAGACATTTTAAAAGTACACTAAAAAAAAAAAAAAAAAAAAAAAAAATTTCTTGGGCAGATATTTTAAATATACAGATTAGTGATGGGCGATTTCGATTTTTTAAATCGATTTAATCGATACTACGGCCAACTCGATTTAATCGATGCTTTAAAATTTTTAATCGATTTCTCTGAAGGTAATATAATTTTCATTTTCCTTCAAAAGTCGAAGATAAAATAGACGGATGTGCCAGTTCCAAAATTTCAGTGTATTAATTCCTAAGATAGAAGAATTAAAGAAACCTCGAACCCCCCCCCCCCTCCCCCCTCCCCTGCAAAATAGCGTTTTTTTTTTAGTGTTGTACACCAAAAATTGATCCGGATCAATTTTTATTAAGTACCAGCTGAATCTGAATTTTGATGAAAATCCATGAAAGCGCGAGATACAGCTATTGCGAAATCATAAAAAATGCAACATATCAGCGCCACCTGTAGGGCAATTTACACCAAGAACTAAACAACACTAATCTATGTCAGGGATTTACTGAATCTGAATTTTGATGAAAATTCGTTCTTGAGATAGAGCTATTGCGTTAATCATGAATAATGCAGTATAGCAGCGCCATCTCTTAAGCAATTTCCACCAAAATGTAATTAGCATCAAATAATATCTAGGACTAATTGAATCTAAATTTTTATGAAAGTCCGTGCATTAGTTCTTGAGATAAAGCTAAAATGGAAACAGGGGCGTTCGAAAAAAGAACTGCGCCCGGTTCAAAGTTCCAATTTAGCCCCCCCCCCCCCCCTATTAACTTTTTCTTGTGATAGGCTAGAAGTGATGTTAGTAGTAAAAATTTGGCGCCTCCTAAATTTCCGTACTCGGAACGACCGCTTCCTTCCTCCCCCCCCATTTCACATGGCGCTGAGTGGAAATTGTGAAAAATTCAGTATAGCAGCGCCATCTGAGAAGCTATATACATCAAAATGCAAAAAAACATCAATTCATGTCAAGGACTAACTGGATATAAAATGTGATGAAAATCCGTTCATTCGTTATTCAGATATAGCTGTTGCGCAAATCGCAAAAAATGCAGCATAGCAGCGCCACCTGTTAGGCTATATGCACCAAAAATTAATTAGATTCAGTTTATATCAAGGTCAAACTAAATCTAAAGTTTTGTGGAATTCCATGAATTTGTTCTTCAGATAGAAAGGTCAGAAATTTTTGTCGTATACAGACTCACATAGTGACACACACACACACAGACAGATATTTCTTAAAAAAGCATGAAATCGTGTTAAAGACCTTCAAAAATATATAAATCCAACAAAAACGGGAAGTCAAAATTTTTCACGAATCTAATACTCTCTTCTTGTAAAGTTACAAAAGAAAGTAAAAATGTAAAATCGATTCTGCCCGTAAGATCGGTCTTTAGATTCGATGTCGATCTTTAGATTCGATGTCGATCTTTAGATTCGATGTCGATCTTTAGATTCGATGTCGATCTTAGATTCAATGTCGATCTTTAGATTCGATTTCGATCTTTAGATTCGATTTCGATTTTTTTCTTTTTTCTAGGCTAAATCAGTGTTGAATGCAGGTATTTTTCCGCGACTCCAGAGGAAGGCATCATGTTTTACAGCTCTGTAAGAGAGGGGTAATCGCAATTTGTGCATTAAAAAGCATAACATTTCATAACTTCTGGGGGGGGGGGTAATCCCCTGCGGGCCACCCCATTAATTCGACACTAGGTTAAATCGTTATATTTTTGTTTAGAAGTCCAGTTATTTGAAGTATTAGTTTATTATGTTTTATTTTTCACGCTCGTCTCTTCTAATCCCCTCTTCCACGTCAGTTTTCAGTTACAGGGTCGTTCGAAATATGCATACAGTTTTAAAAATGTCCAATTCTCGGTCTATTTTATTTTAGATCCACATATTTAAATCCTTGACAAAAGATAAATAAAGGGTCTCCCTTTCCGCCCGTTTGGGGTTTATCTGCGCCCCGCCGGGTGGCATATTTTTTTGTTTCTTCAAAAGAAACAAAAATTTTTTGAGGGGGAGTGGCTTGCACCCTCCCCAAATATATACCTTTAAAATTTCGCTCATTTAATTTTCTACCATTCTTAACTTAAAAGTTTAAGCTACATGGCACCTCCAGAGCTGCGGATTCTACCTGCCCCCCTGTCGATCACTCACCTAATTTTGCTTATTTCTTCACTTCATTTCAATCTTTAAAAGGCTATAACTTTGCTTCTATAGGAGTTACAGTGATGAGAAAAATTCTAGTATAGCTAACCATTTCTCGCCGTTCTTTTTGCTTTTCCAGTTTCCCGGTTTTCCCTATAGGACCTTTTTTGGGGAGGGGGGGGGGGCAGAGAGGGTTTTTCTTGATACAATATGTCTATTGAAAGCTTATGCTTCTTACATTACAAATCTAGCAAAAGAAATTTTCTCCCATCATTTCAGGTCACATTACGGACCCATAATGTGTTAAAATTTTAATTTTTCAAACTTCTTCAAAAACAAAAAACAAAACATTGATACATATCAGCGAAACTGGGGTTCGAACCCGCAATCGTTTGATTGCACACGTAATTCCTAAACTTATTGGCAACCGAGTACTCAGCAGCGCTATTATTTCCTTAGATTGTCATCTTTAAATTCGTAATATCTTTTGAATGGAATGTCCGATTTGAATAATTCAAAAAGTAATCTACAGATATTGTAACAGGCATTAATACAAAATGATTTATTTGGATAAGGATTAAGGTATCGATAGTATGGTCTAATTTTGGTTGGTGTATTTATCGTGATTTAAAATGTAAGAAAGTAGTTATAGTGAATTAACTACAATAGCTGGACTTATCGTATCGCGCGGTTTTTTTATAGACATTAATATGTTCTTAAATATTATAGAACCTTTTTTTATTCATTTAAAAGTATTTCCTGGCGATTCAAAATTATATATCCTAACGATTCAAAAATACACACGTAATTGTTAAAGGTTTCACTTCTATCGGCACTCTCAGAGTGGCACAATTTTTTTTTTTTTCATGTTCGCCCGTCCTACCGCCCTCCCCTTCCTCACCAATCTTAACTTACAGGTTCGTTCAAATTATGACTGCGATTTAAAAAAAGTCTAATCCTCGTTCCATTTTGTTATAAATCGATATTTTGAAACCTCAACAAAAGATACATTTGGGCCTTGGTCGCCCTTCTGTCCGTTTGAGATTCACCTTGCCCCCCTGGGTGGGGGCCATATTTTTTGTGACTTCCACACCATATCATGTAACATATCATTATAAAGCTTTTATCTCCTCGTTTTTTTCTGTTACTACCCCTCTCTCCACCTAGTTACATGCTCTTGGCACTTTTTATAGTTTCAAAGAGTGCATGTTCCCCGCGGGCCACCCCATGAATTCAACACTAAGTTAAACAATATATTTTTGTTTAGAAGCTCAGTTATTTGGGTTTTTAGTTAATAAGGTTTTTTTTCAAGTTCGTCCGTTCTAATCCCTCCCCCCCCCTCCCTTCCTCGCCAATCTTTACTAAATGGGCCGTTCATAGTATGCATGCAATTTTTAAAATGTCCAATTCTCGTTCTATTTTATTGTAAATCCTCATTTTGAAACTTCGACAAAAGATACATTTGTGCTATGGTCGCCTTTCCGCCAAGAGTGGGGGTTACCTGCCCCCTTGGGAATGGGGCATATTTTATGTTCTTCCAAACTATCTCGTGTAACATTTGGTCGGCATTAGGACAAAAAAGTTTTTTTTGTCTAAACTCCTTGTTCCTCATCCTAGTTACACGCTCTTGGCACTCTTTATACTCGGTTTAATGCCAAATTACTCAGTGTTGTTATTAGTTGAGTTAGGTCTCTCAAATTTGTCAAAGTTTTTGTGTTAGTGAAAACCATAAGTGACAATTATTTTAAAATTTAAAATTCTTATTATCCGACTCTAAAATCCGCAATAGCTTAATTCTATGCCTCCCTACATGGGGAGGGGGGGGGTGGGAGGCGGTAATCACGGTCCTGCTGATTGTCTAAGTTTTGGAATTAGTAATTTGGATCTTCTCTGTGTGAACCTAAATATCGAAATATCGATTCTAGTATCGATTCTAGAACTGAGAAATCGATTCTTATTATGATCGATGTTGTTTTATACGATATCGATTTTAATCGATTCTCAAAATTTCCAGAATCGCCCATCACTAATACAGATGCATCTAATGTTCATACACTTAACATACAGAGAATTCATATGTGACACTCCTATGTTACAGCTGCCAGTTTGTGCACTGTTTGGCAGCAAAATGTATATTTTTCATTATTAAATGTATGGGTAAACAATAAGATTGTTTAGTTTTCATAAAAGGATTAAGTATCAATATTTTATCTGCCATGTAACTTTTTTCTCCTGTTTGATGGGTTTTTAAATATGTAATTTCAAAATTATTTGTGGGTATGCTTATTCGAGTAAACTTTAAATTTCATCTTTTGGTATGTGGTCATATCTTACTAAATAAATTAGAATTCAGTCTCAACAAATATCTATTAAGAGGAGGTCTAAGAAGGCGTCTATTTGAACCCTAATCAAGGAAAGCACTTGTAGTTACCCATTAAATCTTCCTGATTATATTTTCTCTTTCCATATCAAAACTTTTTCTCACTGAAATATCACATAATTTTTCATGACTTCACTTGCTTTCGTGCATGTTATTTATAGAAATATATATAAAGAAAAATGCTGAACATGACTTAAGCAGGCACCTGTGAAGACTTTTCCCAATGTGGAATTGTGAAGCTTTTCATATGTGTGACAAATCTACTCGCAATATTGTTAATCTGATATAATCTATACACATATGTTCTTGTCCATACATTTTAAGAGAAGATATACACGTGTAATATATATATATATTTTTTTCTTTACATAGTTAAGTGTCGGGTCAGATTTTACTTTTTAAATGACTAAATATGTTCAAAAAAAGCAGCTGCAAGATTGAAAACTGTTATGAAGACTCATTTAGAGGACTGTTTTTTTTTTCTCCCCTGTAATCGGATCTTATTTTGTGTAAAGAGCCTTAACATTAAAAAGTGGCAAAAGCACTTGCATTAAATGTACATTTTTGTGCATATTCAATTTTCTTATATTTGATTTTAGGCTTCTGGCTCTGCAGGTGAAGACACTTGTGAACAAATGCTATACATATAGGAAGGATATTTTTCAATAGCTCACTTTGCATTTTTTAATTGGACGGCACAGATTAATCTATCCGTCACTCCTTTTTTGTTGCCATTAAAAAAAAAAAATCTACAAAATCACCTTCCATAGGGTTTAGCATTAGCTTACAATTCTCAACTTACCTTTGGTGCTTCTCTAAAGGGGAAGTTCATAGATTGACATGCAATACAGGGTTTTCAGCATCATGGAAAGTTCAAGGAATTTAGAAATGTTTCGTTAGAAGTCTTTTTTTGGGGGGGGGGGGGGAGAATGGCATGAAATTCATCATAGCCGATGGGAGAAATCTCAATTTATCAAACAATTGCGTGATTGGGGAGGGGAATATATATACTAAGTTTTTGAAGTGTAAATGAGGAAAAAAATTGATTTTGACACTATTTTCACTATATGCTTGTTTCGTCGGGAAATTTGCCAACCATGTTTTGCTGTTAACCCCAGGGTTTGAAAAAACCCGGGTTTTTTTGAAAAAGCCCAACCCACTGGGCCCAGTAGTCTAAAACCCGGGTTTTTTCGGGCTTTTTCGAAAAAACCCGGGTTTTTTCGGGTTTTATCAAAATGTTTTAGAGACCTCTTCAACATTTCTAATTTTCACATGCATAGTACCTAAATTTTTCATTTATCAGTGGAACAAAGGTATAATTTTGCATTAAGTATAGATTAACAATAAAAATAAATATATAAAAAGAAAATATAAATATATTTAAAAAGATTATTTTGTATCTCATAGAACTAGATTACTGGAAGAATGATATATTAAATCAAGTGCAACTGAATTTCTTTATATAAATCTTAAGTTAAACAGACTAATTTATACAATTTCTTTAATTTACTTCAATAGAAATCAGTTTAAAGCAGCAACATTTATGTAAATATTTTTATTTTTGTGAAGAAAAAAATAGAATTCACACATATGTATGCATATATATATATATTTACTACAATTTAAACAACATTTATATTGCAATAGTATTAAATTGGATTAGCTAAAAGTCAATGTCAGTCATATCTATAAAGTTAGATCGTAAATGGCAATACACTTTTACTAGTTTAGTTTTGCTTTTGTATGCCATCTGTAAGCAATCTTTTAAAGTATCTGGATACATTTTAGATTAGATTTTATTAGGGTTTTTGGATATTATCAAGGTTATTTATGTTAAAGAAATATGGTTCAGAATGTTTGAAAACAAGGTACTTATACTACTAAATACAATTTAAAATAACTAATTGATTACAAAAAGTTTATGAGGTTAAAGGTTAAGACAATAATAAACATTATAATTTGCTTTTACAAAAATTAATAATTAGTAATAATTTTAACAATGAAATTATTAAAGTACTATACTAAAACTTTTTCACTCTTTTTGTTACAACAAGATTCCCAGCAAAACATGGCTGGCAAATTTCTTGACTTTCTATGACCAAATCTCAAAAAATTCCCTGACTTTCCCAAACCAAATCTAGAAAAATTCTCTGACCAAACGAGCATACAGCAAAATTTTATACTTATTTTCACAATCTTTTGCCAAAATTAGCAATGTTTTTCTGCAATCATACTTCAATCTTTTTTTTTTTTTTTTTTCCCAAATGTGATGAATTTTGTGTCATTTTTCATTTTTTCACTCAAATGTTTTCCATGACTTTTTTAGAAATTATTTGTAAATTCCCTGACTTTTCCTGTGTATTTTGAGATTTTCCTGACTTTCCATGATGCTGGGAACCATTATAATCTGTCACCATTTTTGTGTTGAAAATTACTGTATAAACTTTCATTGAATTTCAAGAATAAGGAACTGATAAAGAGTAGCTTTACTTGCCAGGGAGGGTATTCTTTTCGGTTGAAAATACTGGAACAGTTGTATAATACCATTTCAATTGTACAACTCAAATTTACTTTTGACTTACAAAAACAATCACCCATCCCATTTCATCAAACTATTGAATCATTCCAGAACTTTCTGTAGGTAGTTAATTTCACTAGTACCACCTTTTGGAGCTATTGTGAAAATTCCTGTAATGACCCTGTGTGCTGTACACGGGTTGTATCAATGTGCCCCAGTTCCCCCTACATTAAGATTTAAAGCCCTTGGGTGCATTTTAAAATATATAGCCATGAAAATCTTCCTTATTTACAAACTAATTTATTTTATGGTCATTTTATCAATACTTAGAAATTCTTTTAAATATGGTTAGTTTGAAATATATTTAAATTGGCATTTATCTTTCCATTCTCATATCTTAGATTAAATAATGATACAGTTGTAAAAACATGAGAAAATTTGAAAAAACCCACAAATGGGTTTTTGATGGGTTTTTTCAAGTGGGCCCACCCGAAAAAACCCGGGCGGGTTTTTTCGGGCTGGGCCCACTTTGGCGAACCCTGGTTAACCCTGATTATGTATTGTACAGCACGATAGTGCTGTATAGTAGAGCTCAGCTGCATCTCTAATGTTAAAATCCAAAGTTTGCCTCTTAATAACTTTAGACCCAATCATTGGATCACAACAAAATTGAAAAGGTCAAGTGTCCTACTGTAGACCTCAAAATTTACAAAAAATCATCCAGATCCATTGATTAGTTATGGAGTATTTTTTTTTTTTTCTCATGAAACAAGAAAAAAAAACCTGAATTATAAATCGAACCAGGAGACATTCAGCAACATGTAATAATTTGTTCGAAAGATAGTATGTGCCTTTTGAAAGTCCTGTCAAAAAATATCCAATATAAAGCAAATAACACCCATTTAAAATTTATATAGCAATATTCCTTCCATAATTTAACATTTTATATAAATCTCTCCTTTGCTAATTCAATTATTTCTTTCGAGTTGCCACCAACTGCAAAATAGTTCAGTAATTTAAAAAAAGAAATAACACGTTTTTATAGATTTAAAAAAAAAAAAAATCAGATTCTCCCGATAGATATTTGAATTTCTGAAATTGCCGTCATTCGAAATAGAAAATACATATTTTTCATAAACATATATATAAACTGGAACTAAATATGTGTTAAAACAACATTGCACCTTTGAGTGTTTTGGTGTCAAAACAGTTACTACAATACAGGTATTTCAGTTAAAGAGGATAATTATGGTCACAAGAAAATCTTCATCGATACAGAGAAACTGCAGTGGGACTACCATCTGGGAGGGGATGGTTCTGTCGCCAAATGTCAAGTTTTTCACCAACTTGGCGATATATTGCCTAATCTGGCACTTAAAAGTTACTCTCCAAGCCAACTGCCGTTATTTCCGGTAGTTTGGTATTTTGCCAAACTAATAACTTTAAACCAATACTAATTATAGTTTTGATTTGTTAGTTGAAGGTGATTGATCAAGTTCCTGAAAGGATCTGAAAAAGCTATGAAATAGGGATGCACTTAATAGTGATTTTGGCCGAATGCCGAATATTCAGCTAGCCGAATAGTAATTGTTGGGCCGAATACTGAATATTCAGCCAACGGAATGGTAACTATTCGGCCGAATACCGAATATTCTGCTTTCCAAATATTTTTTTAAAGTTTAAAGGTATTAAAATGGTACTTTTTAAAACAATTTTACATAATATTTAATAAAAGAAACCTACATATTGTTAAACAAGAGTTTATAAGAACAATTAGTATTGAAAAATATCTGCCTTTAGTTATTTAAGAACCACAATTATGAGACCTTTTTTAATTAATAAAATTTTAAATTTCATGGTTTCTTCTACGAATTAAAACACTTTTTAAAATCAAAGAGAAATAATGAAAAAACGGTTGAAGAAATTGTCTCTTAATTGTCCTTTTTAAATAACTCAAGGCAGATTTTTTTAATATCCTTCTACAGCATAGGTTCCCAACGGGGACTGTACCACCCCCCAGTGGGCGCTGGAATCTTCTAGGGGGGCGGTGGCGGCTCCAGAGACAAATGGGGGGCATTGAGACAGTCAAGGGGGGCGTTGCTGTGGTGTACCTACCAATTTAAGATGTGTGCATTTTAAAACTAGCTTACATTCACGGTGTTGTTTGGGACTTTGATAAAAAGTTAAAATATCTCTTTAAATGGAAATCTACTCAATCAATCCTAAAGCAGGATCCCCAAAACATAATTTCTTTTACGATTGTCAAGAAATTTGCTCCCTAATGCTGATGGTTTTCCAGCAATTATGGTGTGTCATAAGGGGGGTGCATTTGAAACAAGTATCATTTGTACTCGATGTACATCATTCATAGTCAGCCATTGATTACAAAATAATTCAATAAATGACTGCATACGTCACTTTATTACATTAAGGTAGTCGATAAAATTAAAAGCATTTCATTGCATAACTGATTATTTCTTTAGCTTTCTAGTGAAAATGATGACGATTTCAATCGATTGCTGGTGCACACAGAACTTCACAGTAGATATTTGATTGAACCGTGTTTAAATCCATTTGCACTCAATACTTGAGTTCTTTGAAAATGTAGAAAAAATAGAGAGAAAACCTGATTTCATTTTAAAAAAAAAAATGACAGATTTTTTAATAGACTTAGATGAGGTTGGGAATGAAAGGACAAGGGATGAAAGGGATACTCAGAATTTCAGAAAGAAAGAAAAAAGTACAAAAATTCAACTTTGGTTCAATTGATGGAGATACTTGATTTGTCTTAATAATCCTCTGAATTAACGCTCGGAATTAATGTGTTATAGGTGCTGAAAGCAAAATTAAATTTTTATCTTACTTTTTTTTTCTCTAAAAAATTAAGATTGAGTTTAACATTACAATATTTATATTATTTAGCACTGCATAGCATAAAGTGTGCATTTTATGTGAATATCAGTACATCTTGTTAGCTAAAATACTGTCATGCCTGAATACATTTTCAGTGGCACCAACGTTTGAAAAATATTCGGTGGGCTCAAAAATACCTTGGTACAATAGTACGATCAGTTTGTTTTCCTTTGAAGGGAGGACAGGTGGTTAAGGATGAGACTTTTAAGTCAAGTTATAATGCTTTAATAAAGTTGCAACTTTATTAAATATCATTCTTATGCGTTTTTCCTTATAAAGACACTGTTTATTGCAATATCATCATCATATGAACATGATTACAAATTGAAATAGCAAAAAGTTAAGCATGGAGCAAAACATTTCAGTCATTTGAGATTTATGAGTGCCAATCAGAAAAGTAAAGCAGATGAACTTTCGCAAAATAAATTTTGTTCTAGGAAGAAAAATTAATAATAAAATTATAATGAAATAGATAACGAAATAGAACAAAACAAAATTGGCTCACTACAATTCAAAATTATTGGGTGGGCTCAGGCCCCACTGGCCCATATAAGTTGGCGCAACTGTACATTTTTAATTTCGTCAGGTGGAGATGGGGCTGAAGGGACATGGAAAAATACAATCAAAAATTGTATGAAATACTATTATTTTGTTAAAGAGAAATTCACCTTTTATAATCCCTTTGTATTATAGGAAGATTTTTTATAAGAAAATTCTGTTAGCTTCCTTTTTTTTTTTTTTTTTTTTTTTTTTTTTTGACTGTTTTTTTTTTGGCCACTCCCCACCGTATTAATATATTTTGTTGAACTTACCTAAATCCGTAACTGGTGGTGAGATTCTTATTTTTGTTTTATCATATGTTGCAATATATTTTATTTTTATTTGTGTGTTTATTATCTTTTATTTTTGAATAATGTAATCGCAAATAGAAAGACAAAATGTTCATAAAAGTGTTTTATTTGTGTGTCCCTTTCAACCCAACAAGGTGGTCATTTCATTCCTTTCAATGGGGTTAAAAGGGTTATTTCTCCCAATTTTTATAAATACGTACAGATTTGTATTTGCTGCACTTGGGGATAAGATATTTCACTAGTATCAAAGCCAAAGTTTTAGACGAGAACTAGGCACAAATGTGAAAATGATACCTTTTAGTTTCATTATTTTATAAGCTTATTAATGCAAAATGTTCCTTGCACCCCCAGTCTCCCTCTATTAAAAATTTCTAATGAAATCCATTTAATTAAAACAAAAAACTTCATAACTGCTTTTCTGGGAATACTTCAGTTCAAACGAAATGCAAGTAGAGGTAAATACACTTTCCTACATTTTTAGCAGTTTCTCCAAAACAGGAATATCTATCATGCTGCCAACATTTAGATGTCTTCATGCTGAATTTTCGGAACGATTCCATAATATTTCGAACATGAATATTCCAAGTTGGCTTTTAGATCCTTCCCAAATGCAGATACGTTAAAATCATTAAATTTTGTGAAGAAACCCGCAGAACTCACAACTAACGAAATAGTTATCAAGAGTTCTGATTACAAATTACAAATATCAGTTCTTTCAAGCTCTCTATTCTGAATTGTGTGAAAGAGTGAAAACATTTTTAATTGCCAGAAAGTTTTCCTTCATCATATTTGGCTGAACATTGGTTCTGTGAGTAGCTAATTCGCTGTCTAAGAAAAGGCACAGATTGGACATGACTGAACATGGCAATTATATGGCAAACATTACATGGCAATAATATTTATAATTTATAAAAATAATATAAGAAATAATTATATAGTTCAGTAAATACTATATTCTAGTTACTGATTGGTACTAAAAATTAAACATCTAGGCTTTAATCTAAAGCCATTCTATTATTTTGCAATTTAATTGTGCAACTGATTTTTACAAAATCGGAACTCAATATTAACAAATTGTTAAAAGTGTACGAGTCTCCTCCATGTCATTTTATTTGTTACCAACTTTGTGTTTATTTGTAGATATTCAAGAAAAAAAATACTGCATTTGATTGTCGATTTCATTAATTTCTACGTTGCGATTCTTAATATAAAAATATAAAATTCGATATAGATAATTACAATAATTTCATATTTGTATAATTAATTATTACGGAAGAGGGGGGGCATTGGAATATTTTTTCTTGTGAAGGGGGGCGATGGTCCAGAAAAGGTTGGGAACCTATGTTCTACAGTAAAAAAAAAAAAAAAAAAAAAAACCTAACCTTAAAAGGAATGACTCCTAGAATGATAATGTGTAAGATTTCCGGAAATAACGATTCCGGACAGACCATTCCTTCCATGAGTTGAATAGACCAATCAGGAAAGGGCTCCGTCTATGCATCGCCAACTTGGCGATATATCACAAAATTTGTCGTCAAAAGTGACGCCAACTTGGCGATAACTGTAATATTTCAGCAAATTTTTAATTTCTTTACAACACCAGTCGTGTGACACATCATTTGAGAGGTCTGCAACTGCTTATTCATATTATGGGTGTCTTTTGTGTGTCAACCCCCCAGGGGGAGGCACACAGGGTTGGAAAAAAATCGGATTTTTTTTATTTAAATCGGATTTTGATTTTTTTAGAATTCTAATTTTAATTATTGTGTTTTTATGTTTTTACAATACATGGAGCAGTTTTTTATAAAAAATAACTAGAAAAAATATAAATAATATTTATAATTTATAAAAATAATATAAGAAATAATTATATAGTTCAGTAAATACTATATTCTAGTTACTGATTGGTACTAAAAATTAAACATCTAGGCTTTAATCTAAAGCCATTCTATTATTTTGCAATTTAATTGTGCACACTAAATAAGCAATAAACTTAAATAGGTTGTAAATAAATAGAAAATGATAAAAGTTAAAAAAACAAATTAAATATTCATTTAATGCAAGCTATTTATTAGGGATAAAAATCACAATTAATTCATTAGTTTTAATCAAATAGAAATAAATCAGGGATTTAATTGTTTGAACAAAAACACTAATTTAGAAGCTTTGTCCATTCCTAATTCATTATGAAGGCTTGAATGAACTAGTCCAAAAGAAGAAAATTGTCTTTCTACACCAGCAGAGGAAGCCACGGCTGTTGTTATTTGGTAAATAAATTCAATTTCAATTTTGCTGATTATCTCTTTACCTCCCATTATATAAAAGGACTTCCACCAATTATAATCTGTCATAATATCTGAAACTTTTTTCTCAAGCAATGGTAATTTTTGGAATGGGCCATTTTTAGCTTGAAAATATGCTACAGTATTGAGAAGATTTGGGCAATTTTCTTTAATGAAAGCCAATTTTTATTATTTTCCTCTACACTAAATGAAATTTCATTTCAATTTAAAACAGAGACTTAAAACTTCAGCAAAATGACAGCCATTAATAGCTTGTTCATGAATATGATGTTTAGGATGTTTTAACATATTTTTAATTAGACTAAATATTATAAAAAGAGGGATGATTTGTTACTCATGAGCTTATATAAAACTATAGTAAAGATCATAAATAAGTCTTAATAGAGACAAATTATTATTAATTCAACACATGGCCATAGTAACAATAAAAAACCTTTCATAATTTATAATGAATCTGGGTGTAATTCATCTCATAAAACTGCTGGTCAAACATACTACAGAACAATTAAACGTAAACTAGAGCTTTTCTCACTGAATTGCAGCACATTCGATTGTTAAATAACAGGATTTTTAAAAAGTGTGAAAAATTAGGAGAAATATCTGAAAATCAGGAGACTTGGCAACTCTGCTATCTTTATGTAATACATTTTCTAACTTTTTACCCAGAATTTTAAAAATTTGTAAGCTTTGATTGAAATTTGATAGCATAATATGGCAAGTTTTAAAACTTATTCCTTGCACATAGTATCCTATTTTTTGGTGAACATTAATGAATTTGTTTAATTATTAATTTGTGAAACAAAAAAAAATTCAAATAATTTAGTTGCCAAGATTGGCAAACGAAATATGATTTATAAAGTGTTTCTCCACATCGTCTAAAGTTTATTACAAAAGAACAAACAATTAAAGGATTAGGAGGGGGCCACCTGGACTTAACCTGTACCTGCCACATTCTTTCTGATAGCAATCCTGAAAATACCAGAAAAACACCTGTTACTTATTTACACCTACTTCTTATTTCTCTGCTGACTAATTTCAAAAATGAAAAAAAAATTGATTTAAATCAAGTGATTTTTTTTTTAAAAATCAGTTGATTTAAATCTAGTTTTAAATCGGTTGATTTAAATCATGCCAACCCTGGAGGCACATTTTTAATTTCTTTACAACACCAGTTGTGTGACACATCATTTGACAGGTCTGCAGCTGTTTATTCATATTATGGGTCTTGTGTGTCACCCTGCCCCCCAGGGGGAACACATTTTTAATTTTTTTACAAAACCAGTCGTGTGACACATCATTTGAAAGGTCTGTAACTGCTTATTCATATCATGGGGTATTGGCGAGCCATAGATGTAGGAATAACTAGATTACACACACGGGGAGAAAAGTTGATTCTGCGCACGCGAACGGTTCTTCTCCACTAGAGTGGCAAATGGCCGGCGATCCAGTGGTCAATGTATGAAAATGTGCATTTTTAAAATGCACTTATGTCTATATACGTATACATATTTTAAGCCTTCGTGAATATTTCAAAGTTTATATCTGATTTTTAACCACCAATTGGAATTTTTTTTTTATCGCAAAGTTAATTTTTATAAATGAAATAAATAAGAATAATGGAATTTTTTTAACAACTACCTTTAAATACTTTTTAACCTGGAAATTAAAGAAAACAGTATGCGCATCAAAATCAGTAATTGACATCTTTTTTAAGTGCGTTCGTAATTATGCAAATACGTATCACCTATAGCACCTGTCGTTCAGTCTGTCCGTCCGTCCGCATATAACAACGCAAAAACTACCCAACCGAATCGTTTAAAATTTAAAATATTTAATTATTATTTGATTTTGTTGAGTCATTTCAAATTTTATGAAAATCGGATGAATATATCCATTACAGGATCAATCAAAAGTATTCCGTTACATTACGGAAAATGGAGGGGAAAGTTACAAATGCATTTTAATCGTTTGAATTTAAAATACATAATTATTACATAATTATTGTCGTATCACTTCAAATTTTATGAAAATCGGATGTATAGTTTAATTAGAGGGATAATCAAAAGTATTCCATTACATTACGATCAATAGGAAAAGATATTAAGTACATTTTAATGATGTTAAACTCTTTCGAATATAATAGAATCGACATGAACCTATGAAGTATATATATTAAAATACACAATCTGTGATGCAAAGAATATTTATTATTAAATTACAAGGTTACACAAAAGTATTCCACAACATAATGCTATACGAGGAAACATTGTTTGGAGCATGTTTTAATTATATTAAACTGTTTCACATTTTATGAATATGATATACGTTGCTGAGGTGTAATAAAAGTTATTATTCCTGTATATTTACAGGAACACAAAAAAGATTTCGACCACTATACTGTATCAAAAGTACTGTTTACTATAATAGCAAAATCTGATTATTTTAAAAACTTCGTTATCTTACGAACGAACCTCATTTGCTTTTAGAACAATTTCCAACTTTTTTTTTCTCTCTAAGCAAAATAGAATTTTTAAAAATGGATGTACAATTTTAAATGATTTTTTATTTGTCCAGGAAGTTTATAATAGCGTTTAAAGTAAAATTCTTCCTCAGTTTGCGACTTTTAACCACCCCCTTTACATTCAATGAATTCTGTTTCGTTGTTCACACAGTTTTTCAAAATTTCCAGATGTTTAAAATATTTTATCTCCTTCCTTTCTGGCGTAACATGGTTGCAATATCTGGCTTTATAGCACTCATTTTGGCGACATATTAATTTTGAATTGTGTTTGCAAAAATCTTTCAAAAGTTTTTTCCCGTCATTTCTTTGAAAGATTAAATATAATTAGTTATTGACAATTTATTATCAAAGCACATTATTTAAATTAGATTAACATACATATTTTTCAAGAAGTTTTCATCTTAGAATTAAAATATTTTGAAAGTTAAAAATAAACATATTGTTACAATTTAACATCACTTATAATTTTTTATTATTATTTTGTAAAGGAATTTTAATTTTTTTTTTTTCTTTTGATAAATGAGTTTTTAATAATCAGGTTTAAAGTGATATGTATGTAATGTGTACCTAACATGTGTATCTAACATTGCTCAATGTGCAATTTTGAAGAACCATACGAATTCCCGAAAAGCAACTTCAAAATTTAACGTACAAAAATAAATAAATAAAAATAAAATAAATAAGATAAAATAAATATGCAAACGTGAATTTCTACTGGCATTAAAATGATACAAAAAATAAATAAAATAAAATAAAAAGAAAGAAAGAAAAGACAAATGAACAGTAATTTCATTTTCGTTAGGGAAAGCTACCCTCCTAAAATCCCGTTTAAGATACATTTAAAAATATTGAATGTAAAAAAGAAAACAAATTATAGAATGTACACATTATAAAAATACTGTATACTATAAAACAAAACTTTTCAGATTATTTATTAATTAATATTTTTCTTTATTTGTTATTGAACCCCATATCCACGTTAAAACTTCTGTACTATATTAGCATAATGTTTGTTTTTTGTTCCCCCCCCCCCCCCCCGATAACCATAAATAGCAATTCGTTGAATGGATTATGGATTCCGGCAGCACGAAATCCAGGTTAAAGTAAAGAACTGATAAGCCTGTGTTCCGCAGCCTTCACAACATATTTTAGAATGGAGACTATAAAGATGACATATGCTAAACAAATAATTTTACTTAATCAAAATATCTGCGCAAGACTTTTTTCAAAACATACCAATGTAAAAAACAATAAAAAAGTAACTTAAAAATTAAATATTATTTAATATTCAGAAATAAATTTCTTTCAGTAAATCAACAAATAGTATTAAACAGTAATCTTTTTAACAAGTTTCTTTTTTCAATTATTTAGACATTATATTAATAGACATACAATTATTAAACATTCAATTTTTCATTTTTTTTTTTTTTTTTTTTTTTAAATTTTAATAGTAATTGACCGATAATTCGGTTTCGTTTCGTTTTCGCCCGAAAATCTCAGTTTCGCTGAAAATGCTGCTGACATTTCGGCCTGATCGAAAATATTTTTTTTTTTTTTCAAAAATCTTGTTTTTTCAGAAATTTTCACAACATTACTCATCGATTTGAGCAGTATCGGCTCAAATGAGATTATTAATTGTTATGAACTTTGCAATTTATTATTCACAATTGACTCAAGACGTGAGTGGGATTTATACATTTAATGAAATTCCTATAATAGAAAATATTTCTGTGTTATGGTTGAATTAATTACGTATTATATTATGAAAATAAAATGTGTTGGGTTTAAGTCATAGCGAGTCAACTTGAGTCACACACATAATTAATTAATAATTGTGTATATTTAATAAATATATGTATAATTAATAATTGTGTATATTTAATAAATATGTATAATTAATTAATAATTATGTATATTTAATAAATATGTATAGTTAATTAATAATTATACTAACTTAATAAATGCGTTTAATCAATAGTAATTATATATATTTAAATACGTATATATAATTAATAACTATGCATATTTAATAAATACATATAATTAACTAATAATTATGCATATTTATGTATGTCTTACTTTATGAATTTTTTACATTAGTTTTTGTTTTCGGCCGAAAACAGAAAGATTACCGAAATTCTGATTCAGTTTCAGCCTTAAAAACCTGTTTCACTCGATCCTTAAACTCAGCACTTAAATAGAAACTTTGTTTATTTTATTTTGCTTTAATATTTTACTGTCATATTTAGTATGCATTTAAGTTAAATTTTTCCGAAAAGTTCAAATCTACAAATATTGTTTCCGTGTTTTAGAAAGTTTCAAAAATAAAAACAATATATTGCAGATTAAAAACTCCATTCTTCAAGTAATTATCTCTTAACTGACCGGAAATTCGGGGAGTCGTAAAATATTGCAAACCTTTTTCAGATAACAACACATGTTTATTAGCGCCAAAATTTCGCCAAAGCGAATAAATACATTTTTATATAAATTTTACTTGTACATGTCGTAATAGTGACAAATTTTAATTTAAATCAGTTGCATTTAGTCAATAAATCGTTTTCGCATTAAAATTTTTTAGAAAAAACAGATACCGAGGGAGATTTTATTGAAATAGTCAACGCACTTTTTCTTGTCGCGGAAGCATAACATTCACAGTATAAACTGTACTCTCAATGTCTTCGTTCCCCAAGTATAGTAAGGTACAAAAAACTTTCAACTTAATTCTGAATAAAGGAATATCTTGCTCGTAGTTCTTATCTTATGAATGATGGCATTTTCAACCCTTTCCATCATATCATATTTTACAGAAATCAAAGCACATGAGTTGAAAATATAGTTATGGTATCTTATTTGCTGTTAATGCAACAAATGAAAATACAAGTTTGATGTAGAGTGAGATGAAACACAATGCATTTATGACTCTATGAGTTACTTATGATTATGGTTTCATGAACAAAAATTGCCTTGATATAGCTATTACTATTCTCAAAAGTTTTTCTTTCTTGTTTAAGGACTTTTATCTGGGAAAAGCAAAGGAGAATCCTAATAAATCACCATTTTAATCCTTCTCAGATTTGCGAATTTTCTTAAGTTATACTCAGGGGCGGATTTAAGGGGTCGCAATCGCGAGGGGCCCCGCATCCCAAGGGCCCCCAAATTTTCTGTTAAGTTCCAAAAAAAAAATTAACCTTTTTTTTTTATATATATTAAGACATATTTTTCGGTAATAAATAGGAAATTTTTTTTATTATATGTTATTTCCAGGAATATTTGAATTTCTTTACACATTTTCTGTTATCAGTCATCAGAACTATGAACATCTGTGTAGAGATGGAGTAGGTTTTAAGGGATACAAACGTACTTTGTCCCGAATTAAAAAAAAAAAAAAACCTTGTTAGAGAGTGAATTTAACATATATTCAGGGCATAATACGTTTTGGGGCCCCGAAATCAGTACAATATGTATGTTATCAAACTCATAAATTTATTATACTGATTATAATCAACCAGGGCATACTACGTTTAGGGGCCCCACAATTGGAACAACATACGTTATCAAACTGATTGGCCAAGTGGATTGTGATCTACTGATTTCGGGGGCCGAACCTCCAAATTTTGTATGCATTTTCATAAAGCTGACACTTGAAATCTATTGCGAATTTATTACTGATTATAATCAACTAGAGAATACTACGTTTCGGGGCCCCAAAATCACGACAACATATGTTATCAAACTCATGGGCTAAAAGGGTGGTGATTTATTGATTTCGGGGGCCTGGCCTCCACACTTGCTATGCAATTTCATAAAGCTGATACTTGAAATATATTGCGAATTCGTTACTGGTCATAATCAAGCACGGCATACTAGAGGTCTGCACGGGCCCGGGCCTAGCCCGTGGCCCGTACCCGGCCCGGCCCGCGGGCCGGGCCGGGCCGGGCTGGCAGAATCGTTTCGAATTTTCTAACGGGCCGGGCCGGGCCGGCAGATTTAGAATAGTTTTTTCAACGGGCCGGGCCGGGCCGACAAACAATATAAACGGGCCGGGCCGGGCCGATAAAAAAAATTTTCGGGCCTGCCGGCCCGTTCTGAAGATTTCAGCAGAAACGATAAAATATGAGCTATTTTCAACAAAAATGGTTTTAACGAGAACAAGTATAAATGTGGCCATGCTAGTTTGACAGCGTCAATATAAAATGCACGTTTATAAAAATGCACAGTGTATCGGCATCGGAGAATTACATTATGTGTAACCCGTTTTAATATGCCGGTCCGAGATCACGCTTGCATTACTTTTCTACATATAGACTGGCCGGACCGGTACTAGACTTAATTATTGGCAGAAAACATGATTTGTAAAATTATTAACAGCGATAAAGATCTTATGTTAGCTTAGTCTTCGGATATACAGGGTTGTTATAATTAAAGTTCGCCTATTCAGAAGGCTCTAGAGCCGGTTCTATGGTTCCAAACGAATCAGAATTTCACTAGTACGTTGTTGAAGACATGCGCTCTTCGAAAATCGAAAAAAAAAAATAGTTAATATTTTTGTCAGTAGGTGGCGCTGCGCCAATATTTAAGTCAGTATTTTCAGATTTCTTTATTTTTGGGGGATTTTTGAAAGATTCTGTATTTAAAAACAGATGTCAGACAATCTCTGATCTGAAACACAGCATTAGACTTCACGTTCGCTCAATCTTACAGGACAGTTTACGCAATGCTGTAGAAAGCACAATTCTCAGAATGGAAAGCATTATTAAAAATGGCGGAGGATTCATTGAGCATGCGTCATGTTATTCTTCGTTATTTGCTTACTGTCGAGCGACATGTTTTATTTTTGTTGATGCAGATTACATCACATGAAATGATATTCAATTTTCTGTATTGTTTGGAGTCATAGATCAGGCTCTAGAGCTGTCGTGATTAGGTGAACTTAATTATAACAATTCGCAGCTAGTTGAAGTTTGTTTAAACTTTTAAATTTGTGTGTTTAGTCTGGAATGACTGATATTGATATAATGAATCTGCAAACATCGCCTTAAATATTGGCGCAGCGCCACCTAGTGATAAAAAATTGAGTAATTTTTTTTCGATTTTCGCAGAGCGCATCTCTTTAACTATGTACTAGTGAAATTCTGTTTCGTTTGGAGCAATAGAACCGGCTCCAGAGCCTTCTGAATAGGCGAACTTTAATTATAACAACCCTGTATACTTCTTAATGATTTTTAAATTAATTTCTCAATAATGCGAAAGTTTGACACATTTTCTGATTAATTTTAAATTGTAAAAGTATAAAAGTGATAAGCCTAACTATTGAAGGGATTTGGAATCGAATAGCGTTTTTCATTTTTGGTAAATAAAATACTTGTATAACCTTGTTGAGATATAATAGTTTCTCAAATGATTGCAGGTTTTTCTCCCTTCCCTTGCTATTGCTTCCGGAAATTCTATTCAAAACGCTAATTATGACAGTATTTTATTTGTTTGCAGTATTCTTAAATTGCTTGTATCAAAAAATGGATAACGCCATTCGATTATATAGTTTCTGAATAAAGATATCTGCTAATCTTATGCGTTTCTGAGGGAAAAAAAATGAATTTAGTAATGTATCAGAAAGGAGCTTCTTTGAATTTAAGAATGAATTTGGATTTGAAATCTATAATAAAATGATATAGAAATATATTTATAAATCTTCTTTTATTAAACAGCTTCAAAATTAACGATGTTTTTAGCTTTCTTTCTTTTTTCTTTTATTCTAAGCCATATTAATTTTTTAATGAATCTTTATTCGAATGTTGAAAGCCTAAGAATCTATGTAAACATTAATGTTGTTAATGTCTATTTGCTGTAAAATGTACTATAAAATCATTCCATAGATATGTATGCAGTATTCTTTAAAGGAATCTTAGTTATATGATAAAAATCTGAATTTTTTAGAAATCGTAGAAATTGTAACGGGCCAAAACGGGCCGGGCCGGGCCTGTTTTCGCTGATTTTTGTACGGGCCGGGCCGGGCCTAAAATATAAAAAATTAAACGGGCCGGGCCGGGCCCGGGCCGAACTTTTGAGTTTTACAACGGGCCGGGCCGGGCCGAAATAACTTTCCTACGGGCCGGGCCGGGCCGGGCCTGGAAATTCCGGCCCGTGCAGACCTCTACGGCATACTACGTTTGGGGGCCCCGAAATCAGAATAACATTTGTTATCAAACTTATGGGGCGATAGGGTTGTGGTCCCCTGATTTCGAGGTCCTCCAAACTTGATATGTATTTTCATAAATTTATTATACTGATTATAATCAACCAGGGTATACTACGTTTAGGGGCCCCACAATTAGAACAACATACGTTGTCAAACTGATTGACCAAGTGGATTGTGATCTACTGATTTCGGGGGCCGGGCCTCCAAATTTTGTATGCAGTTTCATAAAGCTGATACTTGAAATCTATTGCGAATTTATTACTGATTATAATCAACCAGAGAATACTACGTTTCGGGGCCCCAAAATCACGACAACATACGTTATCAAACTTATGGGCCAAGGGGGTGGTGATTTGCTGATTTCGGGGGCTGGCCTCCAAACTTGGTATGCAGTTTCATAAAGCTGTTACTTGAAATCTATTACGAATTCGTTACTGGTTATAATCAGCACGGCATACTACGTTTCGGGGCCCCGAAATCAGAACAACATTTGTTATCAAACTTATAGGACAATTGGATTGTGGTCTCCTGATTTCGGGCATACTACGTTTGGGGGCCCCGAAATCAGAATAACATTTGTTATCAAACTTATGGGGCGATAGGGTTGTGGTCTCCTGATTTCGAGGTCCTCCAAACTTGATATGTATTTTCATAAATTTATTATACTGATTATAATCAACCAGGGCATACTACGTTTAGGGGCCCCACAATTAGAACGACATATGTTATCAAACTGATTGGCCAAGTGGGTTGTGATCTACTGATTTCGGGATCCGGGCCACCAAATTTTGTATGCAGTTTCATAAAGCTGATACTTGAAATGTATTGCGAATTCGTTACTGGTTATAACCAAGCAGGGCACACTACGTTTGGGGACCCGAAATCAGAACAACATTTGTTGTCAAACTTAAGGGCCGACTGAGTTATGATCTCCCAATTTCAAGGTCCTCCAAAATTGATATGTATTTTTATAAAGCTGATACATGAAATCTAATGCGAATTTCTTAATGATTATAATTAATATTCTGTATTTCGGGAGTAATAAAATTCCTTTTTAATTCTTTTTTTTAATTTATTGTTAATGTTTATCTAAATATTTATTTATGGTTTCATATATGTATTTTAAAACACAGTTTTTTTTTCTCTTTAATCTTTTAAGATACTCTCAAATGAACATCAAGTATTAGGGCCTGGGCCTGTCTTTGGTTTTCTCAGATCCTGTATAATATATAAGGATGTAGGGGAGCGGTCGCAAACAGAGAGACGAAACCAGTACAAATAACCGAAAGGCGACTATTTTTAAACGGTTCGTATATGGCCCTGGTTTTAGATGAAATAATGAAAAAACATAGATTGAAATACTCATTTCAAGTGCGTTCGTAATTTTTTAAATACGGAGCACCCAAGCCACCGTTCAGTTCGTCTGTCTGCATATAACAGCGCAAAATCTACCCAACCGAATGGTTTGAAATTTCATGCATATAATTGTTGCAACTCCATTTACAGAGAAACTCAAGAGATTTTTGTTACATTGTGGTCTATTGGGAAATGTCCTTTGCAGTGCATTTTTATGATAGCATTTTTAACGTACTTAGAGCTATGTACATCACTCAGGTAGACTTCAAATTGCTTATTGTAGAATCTGGTGAGCTTAAAACTCATCGTTCATTTACAGGGGCACACAAAAATATGTGGCTACGATACTACCAATGAAGAATAATGGGTGGTTTTCAGTTGTGGGAAGCGTTTTAAAATGTAATTATTATTTTTTTGCATGTTACGTGATGTGCATAAATTATATGTATCCTGTACAAGAGTATATAAAAGATCTCAAGATCAAAATTTTAGTACGAACGCACCTCATTTTTCTCGTTTGATGTACAATTTCCGACTTGTTTTGGAAAAATTCTGCAAGTTAAAATAAATTAGAAGTAAGGCAAATAAAAAGTGCAACCTTGAGTTACATAATCTGTGAATTAAAAATTTTTCACAACTCTAAGAAAAGACACTTTCTTTTTCATTTAAATTTTCACTAACTAATAAATTATTAGCAGTGGGTAATGCTATTATAGAGTATCTAAGATGACGGAAATATAGCCCCCCCCCCCCCAGTCTAGTGACAGCTAAAAAAATTTTATCTGACGGGTGCAATTTTTGTTCTTCTACTTTATTAATATACATTTAAATTTTAAATTATTTTTAATACTCTAAGAAAATAATTATTTAGCAAGTTTATTTATTAATACAATTCTGTAAGACCCGTATTCGAATCACTACGGAGATCTTCAAACTTTTTGCGACCCTAAGATTTCCCAACATAATCTATACCGAATCTCAGAATTCTTGTCAACATTGCTGTGAATAATTTTTGACTCTTATTAAGATATTTCCTTTTAAAATCAACAAGTTGCTTGGTTATTTATTCTGGAAATACTTGAAAACTAGTTAACAACCTGATTTTTCTCAAGTAACTTGTCTTAGCATTTATTCGCTAATATTTTCCCAACATATCTGCTTATAACGATTATTTCGTTATATATTGGTTATTTTCTTAAATTATTCCTTCCCCCCGTCTCTTTTCAATTCAAAATCAGTTTTAAGTGTCCTTCATTCACTTTCCATTTTTTTTCCCTCGCATAGTTTTTCTCTAACCGAAAAATCGGCAGCTGCTTAACTTTGTCTGTGAGAAATACACTTACATATCATTCAACCGTTTAAAACATTTCCAGATGTCTGCTATTTCCGATCGAAGCAATTCTGCATTACCTTATATGGACATCATCTCTGTTTCGCAGTTAAAATTTATGCTTACGCTTCTTTTCCTTTCTCGACAAAACCCTATAAAGAATTTAACATCTGCGCAGTAAAATCTCATGTCCCTTCGGTGTGCTTCTTTATTAGACAAAATAACACGTGTAACATTTTATTGTTTGGCAACCTTTTCCTTTCCCATCCCAGCTGGGAAACTAAATTGAATTCTTATCTTGCCGGCTGCATTTTAACTGTATTTGGCGTATACTATCCATTGTGCATGGGCGAACTTTTGCATGTTGGCGATTTTCTATCATGCCAAAAGTGGCAATTTGTTGCTATGTACGAGGCACTTGACTCTCTGCGCTCGTCTTGTTAACCTGCTATTCTTCGTTCGGAGATTTTCTCCGAGAGCTATAAGTGTGCCCCCCCTTCGTAATAGATGTTAAAATAAAGTGTAACTTTGCAATCATCGTGGGGTTTTTTTTGTACATCTGAACCTGGATACATGATCATTTCGTTCTTCTAAATGCCTTAACTAATATCTGCAACCACCAATCTCCCTTACAAATCTCTGGTGCCGTTTGACTCTCGTTTTTTCCCCACATAAAAAAAAAAAAAAAATATATATGGAGGGGGTACAATCAACTGCGACTTTACGGCGGATGTGATGATTTTGGTTCTTCTTTCTTCTCTGCATCCCCGGTAAAAAAAAAAAAAAGCAACGGCTTGGAGTCTTGACTGGTATGTCTCAACAGAGGTGGAATTCCCCAGCTTCACCGGCGGTCGACGTCGAAATGTGATTCCTTGCCTGGACACCCCCTTTTCTCTCCCCTGTGATCTCCATCCCAAGTGCTGTGGAGCGTCTCCCCTTGAAATTACATCTTCAAAACGAAACCTGCGCCCGATTGTCACCTCAGCGTTGGGCGCCCCCCGTTTTCATCTCCGTGCATTCTCTGTGTGATTGACGTGTTCATCGCCGCCAGATATCGAGGGCTGCATGTGCGCATTGTGTGCTTCTATACCAGTGGTGTTTTGTGGTGTGCTTCTATACCAGTGGTGTTTTGTGGTGTGCTTCTATACCAGTGGTATTTTGTGCCTTTAGTGAACGTAATCTAAAGAAAGTTCATTGTGTTATTATGCATCGTAAAGTCATACATCGTACAAAATAGTGATTCATTAATTGTGGTCGGCAAAAGAAAGTAAAAAAAAAAAAATCCACATATAATACATATGTCTTCAATTATGTGAAAATACATCAGAAATAATTCATCGTATGTATCAGTTAACAGTGCACAAAAAAAGTATTAAATAAATAACAGAATTCCAACTAAAGCTAAAAAAAAGATGTGTCACCACCTGTGATAAGTGATTACTAAAGTACCTGTTTACAATATAAAATTTCTGCTAGCCTTCAGTGATAAAAAAAAGAGAAAAAAGTGCACTACAACAAAAATTAACTTAAAAAAAATCTACATTTTGAATGTGGGAGCAGATCGAGCCCCATTTCCCTAAGTTTTTGTCTTATTAATTTAGTAATCATTTAATTAGATATTTTTTTTAAACTAAATCTGTAAGTTACCCCAAGTATTTTCTTTACTTTATGTTCTGCTTCCACAGTCAGTTCATCATAATCAATATTGCAGTTTGGTGTTTTTAAATCATATTTTTTTCAACATAACTATTATAATCCTGTTATTGTGTTTTTGCAAAGATTTTTTTAACTTGCGAAAGCACGGTAACTGTTGTCATTTCTAGTTATTATTTTTATGACATTTTATGCAGTTTTTATCAGTTATTTGCATTTATGTGCTATTGTTTCATATTTTACGTCCCACCCCTTTTTTTGTTTTTTTAATTTGTATTTAGATTCTCTAATATGCTTAAATGTGTTTAACCAGTTTTGAACTTTAATTACAAGGTTAAAATAAGAACATTCTTTTTCATCCAAAACATATAAATAAATCAGAAGGTTTTAAGTTACAAAAAAAGGAATTTTTTTTTCCTTGAGTAAAGAAGTTAAAGGATTTTTTTTTCTTGCTTGCTAACAGTTTTTGCGGTTTTCTATAGAGTTTTCTTTACTTTATTATCTAAAGTAAGTACTTTGTTAAAGTGAAGGAATATATAGATATATGTTTCAAAGTGTAATTATTTTGCCATTTTATTTAATTTATTTTCTAAATGTGTTACTTTTGTATGTCTCCCTTTGCTTTACTGTTATAAAAGGTTCAAATAAGTTATCTTTAAAGTGAGGTATATTTTAAGGTCTATTTATTTTGCTAGTTTACATATTTTTACTAGCTAGGAAATTTTCTTGTTTTCAATGTGCTTTAGGGTATAAGTTCGGTCTGTGTAACAATTTCGCTAAAACTTGTGAGCTTAAACAAAACAAAAAAAAAAAACAAAAAAAACTAATCATGGCGGCAAAACAAATTCCGATAAATATCATTCAATTTGATGGAGATCCAGATTTACTTAAATTTTTCTTTGATCAAATTCGCGTCTGTACAGAAATTAATAAATACAACCCACAAACAACAATTGCAATCTTAAAGGGAAAGTTAGTTGGGCCTGCACAAAAATTTCTAGCCCAAAATCCCGACCTGCAAAAGATAACAGACCTTGATTTGTTGGAAAAGGAATTTGCGTCATTTTTCGCCCCCCCCTAGTAAATGTGTTGCTTCTGTTGAATTGTCCAGTTTAGCACTTATGCCTTCTGAGACGATAAAAAACTTAGCTCATAGACTAAATGTTCTTGCGGCGACTGTTTATGCAGATATCAACGACGAAAGTGCACGCAACACTATTAAACTTATGAAATTTCTAGAAGCCCTTCCTTCAAATATTAGAATAAAATTACAGGAAGAAGGCATTAATGATTATAAAACAGCAGTCGAAAGAGCACAAACCCTTCATGAAATTTTAAGGAATGAGAAAATCTTACATTCCTTACCTTCGGTACACAGACCAGAAAATCTCATCGAATCGCAACTGAAAGAAATTTCCGAGAAAATAAATGCATTATCCTTTGCCCCTTCTGATACTAAAACCGAAACTGAGCAAAAAAATCTCCAGACTAGACCAAAACATTTCGCAGGTGTTTCACGCTTCAAAAAAAATTACAAAAATCGAAACTACACTAGGCGTTATTCCCCACACAAGTTTTCACAAAAAAAACCAGTTGTTTGTCAGTTATGTGGACGAAACAATCATGATGCTCTCTCTTGTTTTAAATGGAAAAGAGCAAACACTCAAAGAAAAAATAATTACACGAATTCCACTCCACAATTTCAGGAAAACTGAAACAGAGATACAATTTTTATGCTGATGGTGTTGTGTCTCAATCTAATACTTCTACATCAGCAACTTTTGTTTTTGACCCTGTATTACCTAAAATTTCAAGTTCGAGACTAGTTAATTCAGTAGCTTCCCAAACTTTTGACTCTATTAAGATAGCAAATAACATCAGTACACAAACAGAAAGTGATAATGTTCAGATAATTTGTAGTGTAAACACTATCTCACCATCCCTCCCTCTTGTTAAAGCCACTATAGCAAACCATGATATTACTTTATTGGCTGATTCTGGTAGTAGTATATCTTTACTTTCACAAAAATTATTCAATCAACTTAAACCTGTCTTAAAATATAAAAGACTGTCCACTGACGTCAATATTAAAACTGTCAATTCTGATGTTTCATTTTCCGCCTGCATCAGAACATCCATTAAGCTAAAACAAAAAGCGTTTTCACATCACTTTTATATTG
This sequence comes from Maratus speculifer, assembly GCA_964019185.1. Taxonomy (NCBI): domain Eukaryota; kingdom Metazoa; phylum Arthropoda; class Arachnida; order Araneae; family Salticidae; genus Maratus; species Maratus speculifer. Next base: position 234,976,632 of record OZ025301.1, on the reverse strand, counting down.
TTGACATACCCGAGTCTTCCAGTTTTGAAGGCATTTTAGGTTTCGATTTCATAACTAGATACAATGTTGTCATCGATACTTTTAACAAGTGTCTCCACGTCAACAATAATTTCTCTGTTCCTTTAAAAACCAGTAAAGAATCTTCTGGAGAGAAACAATCAAAATCATGCAATTCTTTGAGTGATGTTGTAATGAATCAAGCGGTGTTTTTAACTCGTAAAATTATATTAGAACCCCAACAACAAATATGGTGCTCTGTTTACACTTCCAATAACATCAACAATAACAGAAATTATCTATTTGAATATTTGGCACAAACGAAAGAATTAATAGGAAATGATGCCATTATTCAAATGAACAAATTATCCAATAAAAGAAAGAAAACTTCACAAATACATCAGTTCTTCTCAATAACACTTAAAAACACTTCTGAAAAGACCATTCATCTCCCTAAACACACAAAAATAGGTCAATTATCTGAGATTGAGGAAATTCGCGACTATACTTCTGAAATGTCTGACAAGCAAAATAACTCAGAACAGCACTTTGTAAATTTTATTCAGGCGTCTAATGAAATCTTACAAAAAAGAAAGCAGGAGTTATCGGATAATGATTTTAAACTTTCTCACTTAAAATCTGACGAAGCAAAGAACCTAACTAAATTGCTACTTAGTTATTATCCTGCCTTTTCCAAATCATTAGACACACTTGGTCATACTGATAAAATTGTACCTGATTTGAAATTCATTAATGATTACCCCATAAAGACTCTCCCTTTCCCTCTTCCCCAAGCTGTGCAGAAGGATGTTTTAAATCAAATCAAACAGTTACTTGATGCCAAAATCATTGAACGTCATTGTTCCGAATGGGCCTGCCCCATGCTTCTTGTTAAAAAGAAACCAGACGGTACAGGTATACAGAAATATAGACTCGCATTAGATCTCAGAATGGTTAATACTATAATTCAAGGTTCGTCCTATCCACTTCCAAAAATTCAAACTATTATTTCAAATCTTTCACAATATCGTTTTTTCTCTTCTCTCGACTTTCATCAGGCATATCATCAGATTGATTTGCCTGCAAAATTTCAAAATCAGCTCACATTTACTACAATGTTTGGTTCTTTTCGGTATAAGAGATTAGTATTCGGCTTAAAAACGAGCGCCTCAGTGTTCCAAGCTTTAATGGACTCGTTACTTGATGAATTACAGTTAGAAGGTGTCTATACCTACCAAGATGATCTTATTGTTGGTGCCAATTCATATCAAGAAATGTGTGAGAAGTTGGATAAAATTCTTGCAATATTAGTAAAATATAATTTAACGCTGTCCCCTAACAAATGCACTTTTCACAAAACCAGTTTAGATTATCTTGGATTTCACATAGAAAATCAAACTATTTCTCCTGTTCAGTCGAACATTGTAAAAATAACATCTTTTCCAACACCTACAACAAAACGTCAATTAAAAGCACTCATAGGCGTCATTACATTTTACAAATCTCTGGTTCCATCCTTTTCTGAACTTGTGCAACCTCTCATAAACTTAACTACTCCAAAAGCTAAATTTAAGTGGACAAGTAAACATCAAAAAATTATGGACACCATACAGAAGATATTCTTTAATCCGCCCATGGTTAGATTACCTGATTGGAACAAAAAGTTCTATTTAAATACTGATGCGTCAAATATTGCCATTTCTGGCGTCTTACTACAAGAACATGATAAACAACTATTACCTGTTGCATACTTTTCAAAATCTTTAAAAGCATCCGAAAAAAAATATCCTGCACTTAAATTAGAACTCATGGCATTTCATAAATCAGTCACTGCTTTCAAATATTATTTATACAACAGAGAATTTGTAATCCTTTCAGATAGTAAACCATTAGAAAAGTACAACAAAACTACAAATCCGGCTGATATTATCTCTCGCTGGCTCATGGATCTCTCAGAATACACATACAAATTTCAACATATTCCAGGTAAAAAGAATGTACTCGCTGACTATTTATCTCGCTGTAACTTTGAAAATAATCAACAGACTTTAGCTACAAACCCTGAACTTATTCATGACACTCAACCCTTACCTATTGTAGAATGTGATACTCCACACTCCAGCTCGAGTGATTCTAATATGCATGTTAACTGCCTTATTTCTGGTACACAAACAAATCCTGACCCTTTATTAGAAATTTCGAATGAAACATTTGCTACTGAACAACAAAATGACCCTACTTTGTCTGTTGTTTATAAAGAAATCTTAAAGAAAGGATCTTCTCAAAAATTTCCTAACTACTTCATTCATCCTGATTCGAAAGTATTAATGTTAAAGAAGGAAAATATTTTTAATAACACTTTTTCGTATCACATTATTGTTCCAAATTCACTTAAAACCAAAGTCTTAACAATTTCACATTTATCCCATTTTGGCTTTAATAAAACTTATGAATTCTTGTCAGGTAGATATTTTTGGAAGGGTATGTATGTAGACACTTTAAACTTTGTTGCATCCTGTATCAAATGTCTTCAAACTAAACATCACCAAACTCCACCTGCACCCTTACAGCCCACATACACTCCCAGGTACCCTGGTCACACTATCAGTACAGATCTCCTTGGACCGTTTGCTAATGGAAAATATGTTTTAACTATCACTAATCATTTTTCAAGACATATTGAACTCTTTCCACTTAATGACATATCTGCGAGTAAGGTTGTTAAATGCTTATTCTCTTACATAACCACCTTTGGGAGACCTTCGGTTGTCTTATCAGACTTAGGACCCCAGTACACTTCTCAGGTATATAACATCTTTAATGATACAATGGGCATTAAGGTATTACACAGTTCTGCCTCGAGACCACAATCAAATGCGATTGCAGAGCGAATCAATAAGTCAATCAAATATTCAGTTAATATTCTTTTACAAGAAGGTCATTCATTCGAAAATGCAGTATTTATACACAAATCACTTTATAATGGTTCGAAACATGCAACTACATTATATTCTCCTAATTTTCTTCATTTTGGACGTGAACTTTCTCTAATTTTTGACACTTTTGATCAGTCGTGCAACCAACCCTTTCTTGATAAACATATTGAAGTACACAAATTGCTTGATGATTTGAGTAAGATATATCACAAAGCTTATAACAACATTAAATCTGCTCAAGATAAAAGATATAAATATTACGGTCAGAAAGCTAAATTAAGATCCATTTTCTTAAAAGATATTGTATATCTAAAATCAAATGACAAGTTTAAAACAAAGTATACTGGTCCATATATTGTCACTTGTAAACATTCCCCTGTGTCATTCTCAATTAAAAGGTTGTATACTCCTGATAACACAGCATTTCGGGTACATATTGATAGACTTTTATTAGCACCTCCTCGGTATGGACATTTATTTGATGCATCAAGTCATATAAACAACACTAACTTTAATACGTTTTATCAACCTCACACATACAATCTAAGAAACAGAAGCTAATGTAAAATCACTATTTATTATTTTTTTATGTCTTGTTTTATGATACCACATATCCAACCAAAGAGCTCATGGTTGTGTGTATGTTGTTTTTGACTGATCTTTAACAATATCATGGCTGGTCCATCAATATTGCTCTGAAGATCTCTTAAGAACAATATTAGGTATCACTGTTATCCTTTAACACTTAGATAGCCCTTCATACTCACTTAAATTTTATTTACTTTTATTTTGTTTTCTTTTTGCAGTACACTTAAAATTTCTTTGACAATACTCATTAATTCAGTATTTTTCCACTAACCTCCCACTTAACATTTCTAGTACTATAAGTCAAACATATTATAGTTAGATAAACAGGTACTGTAGTCTAGAAAAGTAAACAAATGATTCATGTAGTTAAATAAAACACAGTTTTTATATATGACTTGTTCATCACCCCACTCGATTGTGACATATTTTTCGTCTCTCTTCACTCTAGGATTGTCTGCCCATATTAGTTATTATATGATATACATTTTTTTTGTTTTTTTTTTCTTTTTGAATTCTTCCCTTTGAAGTCTTGTTCCCGTTCAAAATTAAGGCCCTAAGGGTTCAAGCTTCATTGTGTTAAGAGACAAAGTTTTGGAATTGGAGTTTCGATTCAAATTTTTGAATTGTGATTCCAATTCACAACAATTCAAGTTTTTTTCATGTAATGCGACGTGGGCTCCTTCAGAAGACCGCTAGTGTCTTCGGGGGAGCATCACAATTCCCTCCTCATCTAAGGCTAGGCCCTAAGCCGATGCCATAATACTTGTGTTGTACACAAGATTCAGGGTGACGCATATTTTTATGGGCGTGCTTGGAGCACCTCTTTTTTTTGTCATCCTATGCTTCGGCATGAAACAATTTTTACAAAAACATTTTTATTTTTTAATATACATCATATTACTCTTTTTTAATTTTTTTGAAAAATATAGTACTATTATGTTATTTTTGTGTATTGCCATTTTATATTCATTTAGTATTAGTTTCATGTTTTGTGTATATGTTTCAAAATTTTATTTATGTCATGATAACAATCAAAGCTGCAGTAAGATTTTTGTACTGTCTGAGTCGACTCAACCTATGCATATAAATACAGTACTACCTTGGATCCATGAAATACAAATATAAAAAAATATAGAGACTTTAGAACTGCTGACTGTTTTTGAATACAAAAGTCTCCATTATCATGACGTTAAATTTCTACATATATATATTAAAAAAAAAAACTTTTGCATTTATGTATGTTTTTATGTTATAATATTTTATGCTAGCCTATGCACATTGGACAGCAAAAGTTTTTTTTGTGGTGCACCGGGTGATATATATAACGATTATTTCGTTATATATTGGTTATTTTCTTAAATTATTCCTTCCCCCCGTCTCTTTTCAATTCAAAATCAGTTTTAAGTGTCCTTCATTCACTTTCCATTTTTTTTCCCTCGCATAGTTTTTCTCTAACCGAAAAATCGGCAGCTGCTTAACTTTGTCTGTGAGAAATACACTTACATATCATTCAACCGTTTAAAACATTTCCAGATGTCTGCTATTTCCGATCGAAGCAATTCTGCATTACCTTATATGGACATCATCTCTGTTTCGCAGTTAAAATTTATGCTTACGCTTCTTTTCCTTTCTCGACAAAACCCTATAAAGAATTTAACATCTGCGCAGTAAAATCTCATGTCCCTTCGGTGTGCTTCTTTATTAGACAAAACAACACGTGTAACATTTTATTGTTTGGCAACCTTTTCCTTTCCCATCCCAGCTGGGAAACTAAATTGAATTCTTATCTTGCCGGCTGCATTTTAACTGTATTTGGCGTATACTATCCATTGTGCATGGGCGAACTTTTGCATGTTGGCGATTTTCTATCATGCCAAAAGTGGCAATTTGTTGCTATGTACGAGGCACTTGACTCTCTGCGCTCGTCTTGTTAACCTGCTATTCTTCGTTCGGAGATTTTCTCCGAGAGCTATAAGTGTGCGCCCCCTTCGTAATAGATGTTAAAATAAAGTGTAACTTTGCAATCATCGTGGGGTTTTTTTTGTACATCTGAACCTGGATACATGATCATTTCGTTCTTCTAAATGCCTTAACTAATATCTGCAACCACCAACACCCTTACACTGCTCGTCTATTAGTAAATTCATAAACGACTAAACTCTGTGAGCACACTCCTTCCTGCTATTTTAGAATTTTCATATAAATAGAAGTTTGAAAATCAGAAGTTGAAATAAGATTTTACTTTTGTTTAGAATGGTTATACTTAATCAAAACATTAATACATAATTTCCATTTATACTTATGAATTTTTGTTATAGAAAATATAATAATGTCTTATATCAGGAAATGTTGCATATGATATCTAACTTTTTAGGTGCGTTCGTAATTATGTAAATACGTAGCACCTATTGTTGTCGCTCAGTCCGTCTGTCTGTCTGTCCGCATATAACAACGCAAAAACTACCCAATCGAATCGTTTGAAATTTAAAATACATAATTATTACATAATTTTGTCGAGTCATTTCAAATGTTATGAAAATCGGATGCATAGATCAATTACAGGGACAATCAAAAGTATTCTGTTACATTACGGTCAATGAAAAAAAAAAAAAAAATCAAATGCATTTTAATCATTTGAAATTTAAAACATATATTTATTGCATAATTTTGTCGAGTCATTTCAAATGTTATGAAAATCGGATGCATAGATCAATTACAGGGACAATCAAAATATTTCGTTACATTACGATCAATGGGAAAAAAGTTTCAAATGCATTTTAATGGTGTTACACTCATTTGAACATAATAACATGAATCTATGAAATATGTACTAAAAATACATTCGGTACAATCTGTGTTGCAAAGAATATTTATTATTAAATTACAGGGCCACACAAATGTATTCCACTAAATAATGTTATACAGGGAAACATTGTTTGGGGCGTGTTTTAATTATATTAAACTACTTCACATTTTATGAATAAGATATACGTTAATCGTTAATGAAGTATTATAAAATTTACTCCCTGCATATTTACAGGAACACAAAGATTTCGACCACTATACTGTATCCAAAGTACGCTCTACAATATCAGCAAGATCTGAATATTTTAAAACTTCGTTATCGTACGAACGCACCTCATTTGCTAAGCTTCACGTGCAATTTCCAAGTTGTTTATAGGAGGCAATGAAAAGAAAATCGGATAAATTATTATTTGTGAGCGATAATTTCTTAAAATTTATTCATGTTATATTTTCTAAGCCCAGCTAAATTTAAACATAATATGTGGTGTATAAAATATAAATAAAATTAAAACCAAATATAAATAAATAAGTATGAATAAAGAATTCAACCTTTCCATCAATTTTCAAACAATCATTTCTTTTTATTTATTATTATTTTTAATAATTAATAATTTCTAATTTTTTTGAATAAATTTTGTTTGCATGTTTATAAGATAATACCAAATTCCCCCAATAATATAATCTTTCTTCTCAATTTAATGCCAGATTTTCCTTATTTTTCATTTTATTTATTTATTTATTTTTATTAATTGAAATCGCATTTATGAAAATTCATGAAAGATTCAACAGTCTTCAGCGATTATTTAAGATAACTTTTCTTGTGGAATTTCCATAAAAAAATAAAGGAAAAGCTTTTGCACAAGATAATGCTCAAAATCGTATGCACTTTTTTTTCTTTCAATTCCTGTCCCAGCAAGAAACTGTAGTAGCATCAGTACAGTATTCGAAAACTCAAGTCAATATAACCTTACTGTCTAAAAATCGTGGGGAGCATTTGGTCAGTTCTAGGAACAAAGATAACATATTACCTCAAGGTTACACAGTGTTGTAGGACTACGAATGACCTTTGAAAAAAAAAAAAACTTCGCCTACCGAGGTCAAGTAAAATGTAACGGAAATGACCACATCCCCACCCCCACGGTTCCAGAATTCTGGATAGATAGGCGAGGGCGAGTAAACAAGGACTTACTTTTTTGTGTAAAACTTGATGAGAGTGGAGATTTTTTTCGTGTATTCTTCGATATTTATTCTATATATGGAGTTCTGATGTTTAAAATCGAAAGGTCATAAATATTACACAATCGGTAAGCATAATTTTTATTGTTAATAATTTTATATTTATCATGTATTTAATTTGTAAGCTTGCTTCGTGCATTTTAAAATTTATTTATTAACTCGAGAAAACCTTTGAAAATTTCTGCTGTATGTTTCTTCTTGTAATTTTCTGTGAATTTTTTGTTTGTGCATACTTGAGCTTCAAATTTGCAATTGGAGAATTTTATGAATTAAAAGTTTTTATTTCAAATATTATATATTATAGAAATGTATACATTATATATTTTTTCATACATATTTCATACATTATGGGAATCAGTGGCGCAGCCAGAATTCGGCTCTGGGGGGGGATAGAGTTGCTTCAGGGATGATTCTGGTTGAAATTTTTTTCGGAAATCGGCGGGGGGGGGGCAGCGAGTTACCCCCCCCCGCGAGGGGGTTTATCCGCGTATTTCAGAGGAAATGGGCGTTTTCCTGCGAATTTCAGACGAAATCAGCGATTTATTTGCGATATGTTAGCAAAATCGGCGTTTTTCCGCGATCCTTTGACGAAATCGGCGTTTTTCCGCGATCTTTTGACGAAATCGGCATTTTTCCGCAACCTCTAAACGAAATCAGCAATTTATCTGCGATATTTTAGCAAAATCGGTGATTTATTGCGATCTTTTGCCGAAATCGGCGGTTTTTCCGCGATCTTTTGACGAAATCGGTGTTTTTTTTATGAAATCGGCGTTTTTTCGACGATCTTTAGACAAATTTTGCAATTTTACGCAATCTTTTCTTAAAAACGGCACTTTATCCTCGCGGTTTTTCGACGAAATCGGCGTTTTTTCCGTGATCTTTTGATGAAAGCGACCTTTTCTTTCAATGATCTTTTGACAAAGTATTTTTAAGCAATCTTTTATTGAAAACGGCGTTTTTTCCCGATTTTTTAACGAAATCATCATTATATCAGAAATTTTTAGACGAAATCGACGTTTTCCCCGCGGTCTTCAGACGACATCAGCGTTTTATCTGCGATATTTGGTGAAATTGCCGTTTTCTCCGCGATCCGCACAGGAAATTCGCGTTTTTCGGCGATCTTTTGACAAAGTTCGTTGACAAAAACATTGACGAAACAAATACGCCATTTTTTTTCTTTTTTATAATAAGTATATTAGATAACGAGTTATAAGCGATTTTGATCGCATGGCAACCATTTTTTCTCCTTTTTGTTGCTACTACGTCGTAAATTCGTTTCAAATCATCCACTGTGAGAATCGTCTTCTGAAAGATCTTATCAAAGAATGAAGAACATTTCTGAGTTACATAGCTTTTTAATCATGATATCTTACTTGCCTGAATCTAGGAAAAAGTGTTATAGGAAAAAGGTGACAAACTACAAAAGCGGAAAAAAATGACATGGAAAAAAGTTACCGGAAAAAAGGGACAATATACACATGTTACTGGGGAAAAAGTGACAAGGAATTGATTTTCGGGATTTATTTTTGATTTTGGAGATTTATTGGCAAAGCATGAAATGGGGGGGAGGTCGGGGATCTGCTCTTAATTTAAGTGAATGATTTTTTCATGCTGAATTAACTGTTTTGGTTCAATTTTTGGATATACGTTCATACTGAAAAGACGCTTGCCTGATTAGTTTTGGGAACGGACGATTACCTCCCCCCCCTCCTCCACCCTAAATAAGATAAATGGCTTTTTAAGCAGAATTATCCAACGTGTGTCAAATTTTGGATATAGGTTCTTTCTGATAAGGCTTATATATAGTATTGTGGTGTTGCGCCCTGAGTTTCTCTCTACTAAGTTGGTTTATTTGTTAAGTTAATCAATAACACATTTTTAATTCCTCAAGTTCTTTATTAGAACCACAGATCAATTATTAAAAAAATAAATAAAACGACATTACAACTACATAGGAGACACACTCAAATATTACATTTCGCTTAGCACGTCTAAGCCATCTTACATCAATGTATTTTCTTGTACATTACCAGCACATGTCTCTCTTCCAACTACCTTCCTTCCCTCTCGGTGCTCAATAATCCCAGTGTCCCCCTCAGCTCATTGCCACTAGACCAGTGCAATTATTTTCTAGGTATGTCCCTTGAGGTTAATAGCACCTATTCTTCTCAGCTTTTGAATGAAGATATTTTCACGCCTGCATCCCTTTTCACAATAAGACTTCGCTATCTATCTTCTGCCACGATTAATGTTGTCAGTTAGTCGTCAGAGTATATATTGCCTGAAGAATTTTGGGAGTTTAATGATTAAGTATAGAGGGTGCATGGGGGGATAACCTCTCTTAAATTAAATAAATGGATTTTTAGGCAGAATTATCCGATTTGCTTCAAATTTTGAATGTAGGCTCATTAAGATAAGGGATATCCCTGATTAGTTATGGGGTTCTTTTGCTAATAAAAAGGGGGCCGCGATTATTCCCCCCTTAAATTAGATAAATTGTTTTTTATGCACAATTATCTGATGTATTTCAAATTTTGGCTATAGTTTCTTTCTCATAAAGTGAATCTCTGAATAGTTTTAAGGATTTGTTTATATATCCTCAATAGCTGTTTGAATTGAAAACTGTGAGTTATGTTTCTGCGTAGTATTTTTCAGTATTCTATAAACATCGTAACAAAGAAAAAAATATCCTGTTTTTCTTAAAATCGTTTTTTTTTTATTTAAATCCGTTTATTTTTTTAAGCGTTCAAACCTGAAGATCTATCAAGAACTACAGGTTTTTAAACAATTAACTTTCTAATTACTAACATAAGCTAGTAATAAAAAACTATTTTTATTACTGCAAATTAATGAATTCACTAGTTCATTCGTTCGTGACATACAACATAGTTTGTACATTAAAATTTTCTAACATATATTTTTAAAATGTTTTATATTATATTTTGTGATGTGTAATATGGGACATTAATTAGTAAAAATCCAGTAAATGATAAATATTTGGCGCAAATTAAAATGACAATTACAAAAAATAATTTAGTATATTACTTTTTTCACAAATAAAAAAAAATTAAATAAACCAGTTTTAAGTGCAAAATGAATGGAAATTAATCATTATCAGAAAAAAGGTAAAATGTGTTATGTTTTCTGACATAATAGTTTTCAATCATTAAATTAAAAAATAAAGAAAAATTGTTTTTATTTGTTATTTGCGTTCAGTTGCATTCAACTCTTTTTTTTATGTTACTTCAGTATTTTTGCGGCAAACCTTTACCGGGAAATCCCCTGATCTACAAATTTCCTAAGAAACTAGCCGTCCGCGATATCTACCGGACATCCCTCTCCGTCGAATGGGGAAAGCAAGCTTCTTTCCCCGAAAAGGTTTCCTGAAGGGACTGCTGCATCCCTCCCTATTTTAACTATATTCATTAGCTTATACGCCTTACCATAATGAAACTACATCTAAAATTTGAAGCAAATCGGATAATTCTGCGTAAAAAGCCATTTATGTAATTTAAGTAGGGTTATCTCCAGCTTCCCCCTCTATACTTAGCAATTAAGCCCTTAAAATTATTTAGAGATCCACTTTATGAGAAAAAACCTATATCAAAAATTTGAAATACATCGGATAATTATGCATAAACAATTTATCTAATTTAAGGGGGGGATAATCGTCCGTTTCCCTATTTATACTTAGCAAAAGAACCTCATAACTAATCCGGGATACACCTTATCATAAAGAACCTACATCCAAAATTTGAATAGTAATTCTTTAAATCGGATAATTCTGCATAAAAAGCTATTTATTTAATTTAAAGTGGCGGGGGGAGGGTTATCCGCTGTTTTTGCCTTTATACTTAGCCATTAAACCCTTAAAACTATTCAGGGATTCACCTTTTCAGATAGAACCTACATTTAAAATTTGAAATACATCAGATAATTCTGCATAAAAACCGATTTATCTAATTTGAGGGGGACATAATTGCTTGTCCCCCCCCTTTATAATAAGGAAAAGAAACCCGTAACCAATCAGAGATATGTTTTATCATAATGAACCTATGTCCTAAATTCGAAGCAAATCGGATAATTCTGCGTAAAAAGCCATTTTATTTAATTTAAGAGGGATTATCCCCCATCCCCCTCCCCTTTATACTTAGTCATTAAACTCTTAAAACTATTCAGGGATTCACCTTATCAGAAAGAATCTATATCTTAAATTTGAAATACATCGGATAATTTTGATCCGATCTTAAAAACCGATCTACCTAATTAGTGTGTGTGTGTGGGGAGGGGAGTATTTGACCACCCTCCCTTTATAATAAGCAAAAGAATTCTATAACTAATCAGAGATACGTCTTATCATAATGATCTTATGTCCGAAATTCCAACCGAATCGAATAAATCTGCGTAAAAAAACTATTAATTTAATTTGAGAAGTTACGGATGGGGGGGGGGGGTATCATATGTCCAAAAACTGAACCAAAACAGTTAATTCAGCACGCAAAAACCCATTTACTTAAATTAAGAACCTCCCCCTGATACCCCCTAAATACTTAACCAATGAATCCTCAAAATCAATAATGAATTCCCAAAATCAATTCCTTGTCCCTTTTTTTTTTCGGTAACTTCTTTTCCGCTTTTGTAGTTTATGTCACTTTTTTCCCGATAACTGTTTTTCCGTTTACCTACTTGCCTATTTCGGGCGTTTTTTAAATATGAATTAATATTAATTAAAAGAATTGTCTGAAAGTAGTCCCTTTAAAATAGTAGTAAGTAGAAAGTAGTTAGAAATTTGGCACCCCCTAAATCCCTGCGACCGCCCTCTACCCCCCCCCCCCCTCTCCTTTCGCACGGCGCTGTTAATATCTTTCCAGAGACATAAATATAAACGAAATATATACTTTCCAAACATACCTGGATTTTAAGAAAGCTTAAAGGAATTCGAAAGATTTTAAAAAATGATCTCTTATATCCATCTTTTTCATATTTTTTTCTCTGAATAGGATTTAATATCCATAGCGAAATGCACAATAAAGGAAACCTTAGCATTACAGCAACTAACAATAGAATGTTTGTGAAATTAAGCCTATCCTTCAAAGCATGCGTTTTTGTGTTTTTCCTGGAATTGGAGTGTCCAGTCCCGTTTCCAAAAAAAGAGCAAGAAACAGATGTAACTAATTAAGACCCCCCGATGGTGCAGTATTGAAAAACCCGAGACGGCATTGGCAGTGACTGGAAATGACCATTCCTTTTAGCCTTCGGCTGATTTCCAATAGTATAAATGAATGCCGGCCTTTTCCGAAATGAATGACCAGTTTTCGATACTGATACCGTTACCATGTACTTTCCCCATTTGTAAAAGAAAATACATTACTGCCGCTTAAACGAGTCAAATTTTTAAATAAAATTTGATTCAATAAAGCGGCAGATTTCGAGAACAAAACAAATAAAATTCTAACTTTAGTTTTGTTTTTTATGATTCAGTTCATAAAAATGGAAATTTCTGTATTTTTGTCATGGTTCTGGGGGGGTTTTAACCCCCAAAACCCCCCTCTCGCTGCGCCACTGATGAATTCCTACACTTGGAAAACGTCTCTTTCAAATACATGACAATATGAAATAATTTTCATCTGCAGAGGTACATTAATTACAAATTGTAAATAATAATTAAAAAAAATGACGTTGCTTAAAAAAGGGGTGATTAAATGACACAACTTTATTTTGTTGAATAGAATGGTCTTTATTTTTGCAGTTTTAGAATTTACTGTTTTTATCTTAGAAATTCATACCGTTACATCTAAAAAGTAATAATTCTTGTAAAATTAAATCACTAACAAATAGTATTTACTGGTATGTCAAAAAAGCATGTGTATACTTGTTGATAATGTCTCTCTCTCTCTTTTTTTTTTTTTTTTTTTTTTTTTTTTTTAACCCGACGTACCTGAAAAACGGTGTAGTTGGACAATTTAACTTTATTTGATTGAATATTTTATTTGGAATAATAAAATATGATTTTCTAATTACCTTTTCCAGAAATTAGTTTACTTCAATATGCCAAAGAAATTTTGAATTACAAAATAACTATTTTATTTTCTTTTTTATCTTTAATTTTTTTTTCTACTAAGAAACAGGTTGTTTGAATCGATGAAATCCAGCAATATTAAGCAATGTTATTAATGAAAGACGAAAAAAAAAAAAAAAAAAAAGTGAATTTATTTTCGTATTTCAAATTTTCTAAAAAATTCATAGATGTAGGGACTAATTTTTTTTCATGTTATAATGACGTAATTTTTCCAAAAATATTTTCAAATGAAAAAAATATAAATAGAAAATTTTTGTATAAACAGTTTTCAAATCATTCAAAAGTTTAGTTTTTAAGAAGCTACTTCAGTCAGGCGAAAACACCCGTTCGCTAATGTTAATTCAATGAGAGATCGATGAAATCCAGCAATATTAAGCAATGTTATTAATAAAAGACTAAAAAAAAAAAAAAAAAAAAAAAAAAAAGTGAATTTATTTTCGTATTTCAAATTTTCTAAAAAATTCATAGATGTAGGGACTAATTTTAATTTTTTTTCATGTTATAATGACGTTATTTTTCCAAAAATATTTTCAAATGACAAAAATATAAATAGAAAATTTTTGTATAAACAGTTTTCAAATCATTCAAAAGTTTAGTTTTTAAGAAGCTACTTCAGCCAGGCGAAAACACCCGTTCGCTAATGTTAATTCAATGAGAGGAATTGTTTAAGATATCTCGTTTGTATTTTAATATTTTTAAATGATATTTTTTTTCATTAGTTAGCTGAAGTTGATCTATACGAAATCGTTTTTCACTTTTTCGATTTCGTTTTCAGATATTTTTTATGAGAATGCTCTCACTTTCGAAACCGGTTCTGAAAGTGAAAGTATCCTAGTTAAAAATACCTGAAAGCCAAATCTAAAAACTAAAAAAGGTACGGTGTGGAGATTTATCTCAGCAATCTAATGGGGAAAAACATTTATTTATGAAAATTAAAATTATTTTATGAGAATGCTCTCACTTTTGAAACCGGTTCTGAGATTGAAAGCACCCTAATTAAAATTACGTGAAAGGCAAATCGAAAAACTAAAAAAGGGCCGATGTGGAGATTAATCTCAGCTATCCAATGAAAAAAAAAAAAAAAAAAAAACATATATACTTGTAATTAGCTGAATAAAATACTAAAATAATATATTGTTAAAAGAATTTAAAATATTTAAAATAGGAGGATCTAAATTTTCTTTATTGTTGTCATTAAAAAATAATTTCATCCAATTTATTGTAAATGGTTGGAAATTTTATATGAAACATAGAAGAATACAGTTATTTTGATCATACGAAAATCGTATTCCCAACATCCAATTATTACTTATCCATTATAAGAGAATCCATAGAAATCCTACGCAAAAGCAATAAAGTGTGCAATGATGCCCTGTCTTATAATATACAAAGTTTATGGTTTAACATCCTAGAAATAAAATCCTGACAATTTGAGAAAATGACATATTAAAATTTCATGGTACAACAATCAAATACTTCTCTTTATCGCGTTCACCTAAAATATTACTAACTCAATTTTCAAGCCACGAGTCTCGTTCATTTTTCAAAACAAAATCTTAAATTTGTATTTATAACAGAAAATATTCTCTGAGGAAGAACCTGTTTGGAAAAGGTTTGAAAGTACTACGATTCTTAAATAAAATTAACTTTTTAACATCTATAGTTGATTATTTAATCGCCTTTTAAGTAAGCATGAACATTTTAAAGTTCATATTATTCATTTTATTTTTTTAAATTTTATACTACCGCCAACCAGTGGTAAATCGCCAAATAAGCGACATTTTCATTATTTTTTGAAGAAAATTCTACCGGGGTTCCGCAAAAAATTTTCATAAACGTATACAGTCACATGAGATAAACATTCTGTAATTTTGTTCATATATTTCTGAGTATGACCGTGTGGAGGCTTTCCTTGTTAGTATGTAATAATCGGAAGAAGCCTATTAAATTTCAGTAACCTCGGTTATCCGGAACTATTTTATTTCGGACTCTCGAAGTTTCCGTTTTGATAGAAGAGATATAAAATTTTTCGAAATTATTTATTATAAGAAGTGAATATATGACAATAAAAAAACATAAATTTTGCACAAAGAATGTCAATCTGTTAATTAGTTACCGAGATATTTGTAATCCTGTTTTCTACTCTTCGATTTTTCATGACCCGGTATTTCATACAAATTTCAATTCAAAGATGCATTTTGATTGGAAATAAGACTCTTAATCCGACCCAGTAAACTATTAGTTAATACGATTATTATCTTTAGAGTTATAAAGATGTTTCTTTTATGCAGTCAGTAATACAACATTTAAAGTTTTTGACATCATCAAGCAACGATTTTGAACGCTTTATCTTACAGACTATTTGAATTCGATTATATAATCAAATTATTTTTTAAATATCGTCTGCTGCTATTTTTTAAATACACTGCGTATTTTTAAATAATATTGAAATATGACAAAACCATAGCTTTTGAGACGATCGTTTCTAGAAACGAAAGCACATGTTTTTATTTGAATAGTGAAAGAATGGTCTCCATGCAATAATTAGAAATCACGATATCAATAAATAAAAATGCATATGCATGATGGGTTATGGTTGCCCAGAACGACTAGTTTATTGTGATGCAATTCAGATATTCTTTTTCAATCTAAAGATATTTATATACTATAAAAGAATTTAAACGTGTTAGGAGAATCAATTAACATTGCGGCGATTCTCAAAAAAATCTCCGTTTAATATGAATTTCTAACATATTTTTTTACTCAGTTTTAAACGCAATTGTATGACACTTACAAGCATGATTAATAGAAGTTTAAAGTGATTTGTAAGTGATGAGTCTCTCATTTTTCACGAAATAAATAACATCTTCAGTTAAAAGTTATTATTGTTTCACAACGACAACATCAATTTATTTTTTTCTCCTGCATTCCCACTTCTAGAAAAAAAGAAAAAAAAAATGTTCAAACGTCAATTTTAACAGTATTTTCTGAAAAGATTTTTAGTTATCTTTCCCAAAAATAGAAAACACTTTTTGCAAACTTTCTGGATAAGTACAACTTCAAATTTCGCAGGTTTACAAACAAAAATGAATTAGAAGATGTGTCACAGAAAGTTGCCATTTTTGGATTTAAGAATAGCATTAACAAATCGTAACTGCCTGCGCTATCGCTATAATAGCATCAATTTGCTATGTATGTGAATTTAAGCTTTATGCAGAATGCTGAAATTGTTTTTTACTAAAAATTGCTTCTTAATTTTATAAAATTTTCGCATTCGGTTGCATAATATATCGCATATCATTTTTTAAGTTCTGGAGAATAGAAAACCTTTTTTGCTACATAGTAAAAGTTTAATTACTTTTTAAAACTGTTAAAAAAACTATTAAAAGGAATCAATAATCAAGAAAAGGAAATCGTGAAAAAACGATTATGCAACTATAGAATTTAATTCAAGCCTAATTTAATCACCTTTATAAAGAAATAGCGAAATATATGTCACTATTTGGCACCTGAAAATTTGAAAATTATTGTTACATAAGAATGGGAAAAAAAACTGTATCTTTTATCGAAAACTTTCGCCTAAGCAAAAGGGAGAAATTTAAGATTTATAAAAGCTTTTTCAAGAAAAATTACAAGAAACAAGAAAACAATTTTTGCCCTTCTTTCTTTTCTTTTCTTTCTTTATACTTTCTTTTTTTAAGTACCTTCTCATCCACTTAAAATTACAAAATTAAATTTCTACATGATTTAAAATAAGATATGAAAAATTATCTGAATTAAGAATAAGGAGAAGATGATGCAAATATTAATCACATGAAATTGTATTAAGCTTGCCTATGCATATAAATTGTCCCATATTTGTTTAAGATACGTTTACGCTAATACTAATACTAATAATAAATTTTTGAATCTAGTATTGAACAATGATGAAAGTTGGGTGGTTAAAACTCATTTGAAACTTAGATTTATTTTGCAAAAAATTCTAAGCAGCTTCAGTTAGTTTGGTTTTTAATTTTTAACAACAACAACAACAATAAAAATTCGCTTTTGTCTTTCAATGAACTTTAATTTTATACAATGAAGTAATTAATTCTCATTAAAATCGATTTCTTAAAAATTTATCGATTTAATATTTAGTACGAATTTAATATTCCTATTCTTTAAAGCTTTTAAATGATACAAAAGCCATGTTTCGGCTTAATATATATATAATTTCTAATTAAATTCATGACTGTAACATGCATAGATCTCAACAGAATGAAAAAAACATAAAAAATAAAATATTTTCAAACAAATGTCGCGATATTTCAAAGATAACTCATGTACAGATGGTGTTCACATATTTTTGTAACGATTTTGAAGGGCTATTCGTATATGATGTTATAAAATTTTTGGTAATTTTAGACCCCCCCCCCCCCTTTTAACATCATACGTTATTATTCCTTACCCTACCCCCGCCCCGCTTATAATATAGATATCTATGTCCAATTTTATTTTTTTATTTTTTTATAAGTTTTAGCATGAAGCGATATTATTATGTATTTATATTATTAATATGTACTTCATCTGTTACAAAGGAACAGAAGAAGTTAAAAATTACCAATATGCGATTAAACGTGCATTATGAGAGAACAAAGGAAATGCCTAATGCAATCATATTTTGCAATGCAATATTTTTAAATAATTTAATGGATTTATTAATACTGAGTTTGCCTTTTCATAAAAGTCGAAAAGAAAAAACGTAAATAATAGATTGTTTTAACGCAAGGGGGGAAAAAAAGTTTGTTCAAAAGTGATAATGATGTCGATATCACGATAATTTTTTTTTCTCTTATTTTAATAAGTTGTAGCTATGATTACTTTACATTTATTATTATCATATATTTCATCTGTTACAAAGAAAGAGAAGTTAAAAAATACCAATATACGATTATACGTGCATTGTGAGAGATCAAGCGAAATGCCAAATGAATTCCATATTTTGCAATGCAATAATTTGATAAGCATTTAATGGATTTAATAATATTGAGTTTGCATTTTCATAAAAGTTGAATAAATAAAAGATTGTTTTGAAAAGGAAAGGAAAGGTTTAATCAAAAATGATAATGATATCAGTATCAATGTCCACTTTTAATTACCCAATCATACGTAGTATAGGGTAAGTATTGCAATCGTTTTGAAATTCGAAAAAAAATTTTATGATGGATTTCCACGTTTCCGATACTAAGGATTCCGAAAAAAATATTTTTAGGAAAAAAAAAAATGCCGTCCATCTGTCTGTGTGTTTGTCAGTAACCGCTCTATCTCCCGAACAAATTGAGATAGAACTTGAAACTTTGTATGTGCTTAGTATATAAGGATGGGACGAAGTCTATTTAATATCAATAACCTCGATTATCCAGAACTATTTTTTTCGGACTCTCGAAAAACTCGTTTTGATGAAAGGTATACAAAAAATTTCGAAATGTTTTATTCTAAGGAGTGGACGTAAAAGGCAATAAAATAACACAAATTTTGCATAAAGAACGAAGTCAATAGGACTTTTATTTGCCGAGATATGTGCAACCCTGTTTTCCACATTCTTCGATTTTTCAGGACCCTGTATTTCATTCAAATTTCAATTCAAAGACATATTTTAATTGGAAATGAGACGCTTAATCCGACGCCGTAAATTGTTAGTTGATATGATTATTATTTTTGGAGTTATAAGGATGTTTCTTTTACGCAATCCGGTACTGCTTGAGTATTTTGGCGTTTTATATAATTTGTCGAAATCGGCTCATCAGCAATTCATTGATAGAGCATTGCTATTGAAACTATTTAAATATGCGCTTCAATTTTATTTTCAAATTGCGATGCATTATATAAATAGTTTACATGCGTTTTATTTTCATATTTTATATTATCCATATCCATGATGGGTAAGTATTACGGTGGTCCCCCAACGACTAGTTTTTAAAACTTTTTTCTTTTATTTTTATAAGTTTTAGCTTTGAACAGATATTATGAATTTATTATTAGCATATACTTTACCAGTTTCAAAGAAAGAGAAGTTGAAAAATACCAATGTGCGATTATACGTGCTTAGCGACAAGTTTGTGCTTATAGTTGCAAACGAAATGTCTAATGAATTCCACATTTTGCAATGCAATAATTTTATAGCCATTTAATAGGTTTAACAATGTTGAGTTTGCATTTTTATAAGAATAGATAAGAAAAAAGAAAATAACAGACTGTTTTGACGTAAAAAGAAAGTTTTGATCAAAAACGATAACGATATCAAAAGACACCCTCCCCCCCCCCCTCCTCTCGCCCAGAGATATTTAATGGTATCAAGTGCTAGACACCATCCCCTCTCTAAATGATAACTTTATGTATGCAGAGTCCCTGATAAGAATTTTATTTTCTAATTTTCCAGTCTGATGGGCCTTTAGTTGAGTTATTATATTACATCTTCATTTCTAAGATAAAAGAGAATATAATAATAATTAAAAAAACTTTAGCAAAATTTGCTTTCTCTGAACCGACAATTTAGATTTTTTTCTCCTTTTTTTTCGATAGTAGTTCGATATTTTTCAAATTCAATCAGATAAATGTACCAAAGCTTCATCAATTGTAACTACATGTTTCTATTTTTCACACGTCAAATAATTTTCACACAAAAATCTGCAAACTCTCTGAAGCTGAGAAACATGCTTTTGTATAAGGCAGTAAATATTCTTTAGCTTTAAATCAAATTTTAAAATTTTGTTTACAGTTCCTATGGACATGTTTAAAGATTTTGTGGCGGTTTGGAATTAGATGCTAATCCGACTATGAAGAAATTTTTTAAGGTATCTCGTTTTCATTTGAATGTTTGAATGTTTCTATTTTATGTTTTTTTTTTAATTGGATAGTTGAGGTCGATCTGTATAAAAGCTTTGTTTAACATTTTCGAATTTGCTTGTCGTCGCCTCCGTTATTGGTTTTACTTTCAAAACCGGTTCCGAAAATAAAAATGTCCTAATTAAAAAATACCTGAAAACATAATCTGAAAAATAAAAAACGGCCGATCTCAGCTATCCAGTGCAAAAAAATCTAGAAATACTGAAATGCAAACGCGATATCTTAAAGAAATTTTTTCTCATTGGATTAATATCAGCGAACGGGCGTTTTCGCCTGATTGATCTAGTCTTTTAAGAAAGGGCGTTATTCTCTCGAGAATTAGTTTTTTCACACATCACTATGTAAAAAGCTTGTATCTCTTTAGCGGATCGTTTTTTTAGTATCCATACGAGTAGCGACTACTGTTGCATTCATAAATGTTTGAAAAATGAAAACATTCATAAAACTGGAAATATTCTAAATATGTTTAAAAAATGTTTCTCTATTATTTGAATCTTTAGACTCTTGTTTTCCTTACATAGGTTCTGGTAGCTTTATTTAAAGCGTGAAGACCATGAAACGAATTTATAAATCTGGTAGTCAGAAGCGAAAGGAGCAACAGAAAAAAATTAAATGTCAAAAAAGTCAAGCAAACAGATTAAAAGCCTTTCTAGAGAAACCTGATTTTAGCGATGCATCAAAAGGACAAAAAAGGCAAAAATTGTCTGTTACAGAAGACTCCTGTGATTCTCAATCCCATTTCTCAATCAGTGTATCACCACCAAAAGAAAAAGCGGATGATAATACATTTCACTCCCATGTCTCAACTTTCGAATCTCTGTCAGAGAAAAAACTGAATGATAACACATCTATACTTGAAGTCTCATCCTGCGAATCAATATCAGAACAAAAACAACATGATGATATATTTCAGCTTCAGACCTTAAACTGGGAATCATTGACAAAAGAAAAAATAGATGATAATATAACTGAGCCTCAAGTCTCATCCTGTGAATCATTATCAGAAAAACAGCATGATGATATATTTGAATCTAAAGTATTAACATGGGATTCAGATGGAATACTAAACCCAAATTCTAAACCCTCAAATGAAGTTTCTAAATGCCTTTCAAATGAAGATTTTCCAACAGATATAGCTCTATGGCCTGCAAATCCATCTTCAGCTATGATAGAATTCTTTATTAGAAATAAGCCACAGAATACAGGAGAGCTAAGAAATATGAAGAAATTCTTTTGTGAATCTAAAAAAAATACTTTAGAAATTTACAGGAGAAGCATTTTTATAGAATAAAGGCAAACGGCACTAAGGAAAAGAGAAATTGGATGATTTTCTCTGAAACATCCAAATCTGTATATTGTTATATATGTAAACTTTTCCCTAATCATAACCAGCCTCAGCAAAATCTTGTTCAAGGATTTTCTGACTGGTCACGTTCTGAAAGAGTTTTAAGTAGTCATGAGATTTCGAAGTCGCATTTGTCAGCTGTTGTAAAATTCCAGACGAGAATTCAGTTATCTAAAAGAGTTGATTATCAGATATCAACACAAATTGAAAATGAAAGAGATTATTGGAGAAAAGTGCATCGTCGAGTAGTTGCTACTGTTAAATTGCTTTCAGGACTGGGCAAAGCATTCAGAGGTCATAGGGATGGAGAATCAGGAGAACATACAAGAAGGGGTAACTTTTTGACTTGTATGGAGTTCCTCGCCGAATTTGATGATTTTCTTAAAAGTCACTTAGAAAAATATGAACATTGCGGTTCAGGGAATACGAATTATTTATCGCACCAAACTTATGATGAAATTTTGAATATAATGGCAGATAAAGTTGAAAAGACTTTTTGTGAAGAAGTTAAAAGCTCCAAGTACTTTTCAATAATTGCTGATTCAACTCCAGATATAAGTCATATAGATCAACTAACTTTTATATTGCGATACGTCAAAGCCGATGGAGAAATAGTTGAGAGATTTTTTGGTTTTATCCCAATTAAATCTCATAAAGCAGAACATATTAAAGACGTAATTTTGAAAAAGATTTTCGATCTTGGATTAGACGTAAAAAACTGTAGGGGCCAATGCTATGACAATGCTACGAACATGTCAGGCATTTATGGTGGCCTTCAGGCAAAAATACTAGAAGAAAGTCCGACAGCATTTTATGTGCCTTGCGCAAATCATTCGTTAAACTTAGTTGGGAATAATGCTGCTGAATGCTGCAGATACGCTGTAAGTTATTTTGACTTTGTGCAAAACATATATACATTTTTTTTCAGCATCAACTTATAGATGGGAGTTGCTTAAATCTCATATTTTATCAAACCATACAGTGAAACGATTGAGTGACACTCGATGGTCTGCAAGAGTCGAAGCTGTATCGGCATTACGTGAAAGTTACAGTGAAATTAAAAAAGCGCTGATCAAAGTTTCTAACTCTGAAATTGAAAGGCCATCAACCAAATTAGAGGCCAACTCATTAGCAAAAAAATTCGACAAGCATGAAATTGCTTTTATGACAATTTTGTGGGACAGAATATTAAGAAGAATGGACAAGGTTAGCAAATTTTTGCAGAAGAAGAATATAAACTTAAAGATGGCCATAAACCAAATTGATTCCTTAAGATTATTCTTTGAGGAAGTGCGCAATGATTACTCTGCAATAGAAACAGAAGTTTCAGCTTTATCATCATCTGTTCTGCGGTCAGATGATGAAAAGATTAAGAGAAAAAGGAAAAGAAAAAGATTTCCAGATGAAAATATCGATGGGGAAATACAATTAGAAGGGGCAGAAAGAGTACGCATTGAGATTTTGAATGTCATTTGCGACAGCCTAGTAGTTGAACTTGAGAAAAGAAAAGAAAAATTAGAATATGTTTCTGATGTGTTCAAAGAAATTTTTGTTGCAGGACAATCTAATTCACCTAAAACTAATACCAGTTCTATTTCAAAAGTATATATGAAAGACATTCATGGAAAACAGTTCAATGACGAACTGAAACATTTTCGTCATTTTCTCAGTGTAATGGAACAAGATCAGCACTCGGCACAGCCAGAAAAATGGTATAAATTGTTGGTAAATAGTGACGGGTTGAAAGAAACATTTCCAAATGTGGAAACCATTTTGAAAATTTTTCTCACATTACCCGTATCAAATGCAAGTGGAGAAAGATCATTTAGTGCTCTTAAAAGAGTGAAAGATTATCTGCGTTCAACTCTTTCTCAAGTGCGATTGAATAATCTCGCAATATTATACATTGAATGTGACTCTCTACACTCTATAAATTATGATGAAGTCATAGACAATTTTGCTGCAGTTAAAGCTAGGCGAAAATTTTTGTAACACTTCAAAATATTCATTTAGATCTGATGTAATTTAAATATAGGATATCCCATCCATACCGTCCAAACTCTGTAGAACGAGATTTCTCGCTTGGAGAACATAAAAAATGCTCAAAAATCATTATGACCCATAGTGTTTGAGAAAAATGCGAAGGAAAAGTATGACTTCATATTGGGTGCAAGATAAAAACTTTATTGGAAACATGAACATGAGTATTTGAGTAAGTTTGCATACAAAGATGCGTGAAATATCCACTGCGAATATCCAGGCATGGACATTTTGCGTATCTTGCTCTACAAACATATGCAAATACCGATGTTCATGCTTCCAAGAAAGATTTTTTCTTTGGTTTTTGTTTTCATCGGAAAAGGCATCACACTTTTGTTTCACAATTTTCTCAAAATTGTAGGTCATAAAGATTTTTGAGCATTTTTTATGTTCTCCAAGCGAGGAATCCCGTTGTGCAGAATTTGGATGGTCTTGATAAGGTACCCTGTATAAAGTGAATTTTGTGTAATTAACAATTAGCACTTTTAATAAATTTTAATTCATTTGTAATCATTGTAATTAATTAATGACTATTTATTATTTTAAAGTTATAAATATATCCTTTTTTTTTTCAAAATGGAAGAGGGGCCCCAAAAAATTTCGGTGAGAGGGGCCCCTCACTTCATAAATTCGCCCCTGGTTATACTTTACAAAAAATAAATAAATAATGTAAAAACATACTATTTTATTTAAATATGATTTTCTTTCTAATTTTTTTAAATATTTATAAATTGGCAGTTAAAGGTAGAAATTGCGAAAAGATTTAAGTATTGGACTTGGCTGAATACTTTGATATTCGGCCAAACCGAATATTCGGCAGGCCAAATAGTTTCATATTCGGCTTAACCGAATAGTTTGATATTCATCCTAACCAAATATTCGATAACATGGCCAAATAGGTACCGAATATTCGGTGCACCCCTACTATGAAATCGCATAAAAAAAAAACTGGTGGAACCAGTAAAGAAAGTAGAGCTCAATCTAAAAAAAAATTTTTTTAGTAAAAATTGGAAAATATTTTCAATTTAAAAATATGCGTAGAAAATAAATTGAATTGGATGATCTGTAAAGCACATGAAATGACCCTAATTTTTGTCAGCTGAAAATGTGGACTGAGCTTTACTGGTGCCTTATTCAGAATTATACTATTATCCATTCAAAATGATTAGTGAGGAAAGTAGTCAACAGAACATTATGTTGTCTTTAGAACGTCATGTTGTCTTCACTGTCGTTTTTCACTCTTGAGAGAAGAGTTCGGGTTGACCCAGTTTTGATCGGGTTAAGGACTTTGATATAATTTGCATTCTTTTTCGCGATCCATTGACACAATTTGGGTTCTTTCCGCAATCTTTTAACGAAATAAGCTTTTCTTCGAGATCCTTTCAAAAACTTTGAGGCTGTCTGGGACTGTTTGACAAAATTAGTTTTTTTTTCGTAACCCTCTTATGAAATTCATGTTTCTATCGCGATTCTTTTATGAAGTTCGTATATTCTTCACAATTCTTTGACGAAATTCGTGTTTTTTTTAATTTGTGATTTTTATGTCAGACTTTTAAATTTTTGGAAAATTCGGAACAGAATCGCAACGGCTCCTAGTCTTTCAGTGCATGAAAACATAACGATAAACTTACTAGTCAATCACTAAAATCCGGTTTTTCACGTGTTTTCCACGAATATATCTGGTGAACCAGCTGTAATTTAATATGCGAATCAAATTTTAACTAATTTTAGAATTTCGTACCTGGTACCAATGAGCTTTGATAGTTTGTGAAGCTGTTTCCCGGTCTGTATCTGTAACCTTCCTGCTTGTGTTTTAATATGCATCATTATTTGTAAATTACTGAATTTCAAAATCATTCAGTTTTTAGAACAGCCGATATATTCAGTAGCTATTCTATGATGGTTGAAAGCAACATAAAAAAAAAAAAAAAAAAAAAATGAAAGCTTGGTTTCATATGCCAGTTAGATTTGCACGGGCTGAATTTTTCTGGTCCAACCCGCACAATCAAATTATTGGCCCGGCCCAGTAGTACTAAAGTCAAACCCGGCTTGCATTTTGCAATTAAAATTATTCATAAAACACTCTTGTTATTGCATATACTAATTTATTTTCAGATTATAGTCGAAATTTGTGATAACAGAAAAATAGTAATGACTATTTAAGCAATTATGTACATAAGCACTATGTAAAAAATAGAACTTACAAGGAAGGTCTCCATACGGGCATACTCGAAAAAATCTGAAAAAGATACAGAATGTTCTTCTCATTGGTATAAATGGTTATAAAAAAATTTCGGGGGAACCTCCATACAACGTCCATAAAAATATAATGAAAATTTCGTTTATTTGGCAATTTATCTCAGGTTGGCAAAAAATCGAAATTTTGAAAAATATGCTTTTACGCTTTGAGTACTTTTTAAAGAAAAAAAAAATTATGCTCAATTTGTTTAAATTAGTTTAGTTTAAATAATTTTTAATATTGCATTTTTAGTTTTTTTTACGCATAGTTTTGCCAGATACATTTATGTGTACTTATAATAAAATTTATCCAAACTGAAAAGTATGACACAGACAATTAGACATTGTTGCTATGGCAGGGTTGCCACGCCACCTGAAGATCTGGGAAAACAGAATTTTAAATCTCCTCCCAAAACAGGAAAAATCCAGGGAATTAAAAAAAAAAAAAAAATCTGGAAAACACAGGGAATTTGGTAATGGCAAATTATAACATTTCTAATTAGCCTTCATACACGCATTATTTTTTTCTCATTCAACATGGAATAAATGCGTTGCAGTACAGGGAAAATACAGTTAATTTTTTTTCAAGATTAGAGTGGCAATCCTGTATGGAAACCTCTTTTCCGGATTGGAAATGTTTTGAAATAAATATATTTTTTTTTATTTCTTTCCCATCTTTTTTACAAGCAGTTACATTTTTAATTTGCTTTTCCCATTAGTATAATTCACGTAAGCTTTTTACATATTTAAACGTCATTTGTATACTTTTGAAACTGCGATTTGATTTTCCCGAATACTCATTACATCATAAATATATGGCCTCACTTTTAAAATCCAGTGATACAGGTTTTATATTTTATGTTTTGGTACAGAAGATAATACGCCAGAGAATTCACTTTCATCGGAATTTTGCAATACTTCGTTCGATGAGAAATATGCCTTAACAATATCTATATTAATGTCTTTCACATTCATATTCTTTTAAAATTTCGACTATGTAATATTTTAATTGAATTTTCTCTTTTGTAAAATTTGTTAGCCTTATATTCCTTTCCATATATTCTTTAAATAGCATCAAAACAACATTATATGTGTTCATTCTCAAAACCGTTATTTTAAACAAAAACAGAAATTGATTTAATATTCCCGATACTAAAACAAAATTCTTAAAAGTTAACTGGAAGGGAAAGTAAACTTTTGTAACTTTCAAAATATAAAAGAAATTTCAGGTTGCCTGTAACTTAAAATAGATATTTGTAAATCATAATACACACAAATTTTTTAATAATAAAATTAAATAGCAATAGCAACATGTATAATATAAAATAATAGCAAAAATAATAATAAATTCTTCTATGGTTTAATTTAAATTCATTAAATATTGCACATTCTACAAGTCAATTAAAATCAATTTTCAGATTCGATAAAATCGTCTGCTTTTTGCGAGGAAATTCGCTGCTCGCCAAATCGCGCGTCGCTTTCAGCTTTTCACGCCAATTATTCCAAAGTATTTTTTTTATACATCTCCTATTGTAATTCTGCCGCTAAATTTGACTGATCCATTATTACCTACACAAGTAGTTTAATTTGAACATTTTTCAAAAAATTCTGAGTATGCCCAGTATGGAGACCTTCCTTGTTAGACTGTTTTATTCAAATGAAAATCTAGTAAGAAAATCAGTCCCATTAAAAAAAAAAAAAAAAAAAAAAAAAATGATAAAAAATATTATTGTTCTACAAAGAAAAAAAATTTTTTTTAAATGCATCTCTGTAACTAATTAAATCAAATTTTATAAATATTTCTGTAAGCAAATGTACAACATACTTATAACTTTTACGAATATCAAATAAATAAGAAGCTAGCCGAATTTGGGGTCATGGCAGAAGTGTGTAGGGGCCCGGGCCTGTCCGGAGGTCCCTACCAGGCCTGGCAGAATTAGAATAATTTTTTCAACGGGCCGTGCCGACAAACAAAATAAACGGCTCTTGTCCGCTTATTTTGGCAAAAAAAAAAACTGAATTGGCCATTCGGGCCGGGCCGATAAAAACTTCAGCAGTCCACCGGCCCGTTATAAATATAGGAGTTGCTTTTTGTCCCCAATCTTTTTAACATAAAATAAAAAAAAATTCTTTTTATCAACAACTATTTAATATATTTAACAAAAGTTTTTACAATAGGAGTTATTTATACCATGAATATTTCCAGAAACATTATAAAAAGAATTTATCAGAAAAGAAAAAGTTAGGTTTGAGAAGATATTTTAAAATTCAGATACTTTACGTCTTTTGCATGAATTACTGTTGAAGCCACACATCTTATGTGAATTTACCATAAAAACATAAAACACTTACATATAAGCTAGAAATGATATTATATTCCATGTATATAACTGAAACTGTGTCAGTAGGAAAATATTAAGCAATTACAGTCGAACCTCTATATAACGAAACTCCATACATCGAATTTCTCCATATAACGAATTTTTAGTAAGAACGGTCCCCTTTTCGCATGATTACATTAAAAACAGACTCTATATAGCGAAATATCTATCTCCATATA
Organism: Maratus speculifer; assembly: GCA_964019185.1. NCBI lineage: Eukaryota > Metazoa > Arthropoda > Arachnida > Araneae > Salticidae > Maratus > Maratus speculifer. The sequence goes on along the minus strand of OZ025301.1, from coordinate 234,947,923 downwards.
ACGAATTTTTTCATAAATTGATCTTAATTTATTCAGTTTTAAAAAAGCTTCGAAATCATATGGAATCAATTTTCCATCACTTATTTTTCATTTATCGTTTAGTGGAGAGTTTTTTTTTTTTTTTTTTTTTTTTTTTTTTTTATAAATATTACTTCTCTCCTTATTCTTTAAATCTAACAAGTTCATTCCACCTCCCACACACCTTTCAACATCCTTCTCAAAACACAGTCAATTGAATTGTTACACATATAAGAGAGGAATCAATGAGAGCACATAAGAGAGACCTTCAAATGGAGGAAAATATCAACTACAATTTTTCATTCCTTGCTAAAATTTGAGAATTTTTTTTGAGAGCGTAACAATTGTAATTTTAAAATCAAAACAACAAAAAATTACAGATTTCTTCCTCTGAAATTTATGTAAGTCTTCCTTATTTGATTTTCATTAAGCTTTCAAATAAATGTCTTTTTTCTTTTTTGAAACTGCTTAAATAGGTAAGAAATAAAATGTTAGATTAATATATACTTTTAAACATTTCAAATTCTTAATTAAAAAGATCAAAAATAATATTTGTTCAAAATTTACACATTAAATACTATTTTTAACATCATACTCTATACATCGAATTTCTCTATATAACGAATTTTTTACTGGAACGATAGATTTCGTTATATAGAGGCTCGACTGTATTACCATTGTACTTATTAAAACCTGTTTTTCTCAGAATGAATATTTTCGTCGTTTTCATGATTTCAAAATGCTCCACGCGCAATAATTTAAGCCCAGTTTTTCTGATTAAAAAAAAAAAAAAAAAAAAAAAAAAGCTTTTTATGTATGTGTTAACAAATGTTACTAAAAATAAACTTGTTTAGACGCATTTAAATTCTTAAAATTTCAGTTACATGACATTTTTAATGATTTTTTTAACGAAAAATACAAAAAAATTAATTTAAAATCATTTTTTAAATGTTTTTCAAGTAATATGCTAAAAATGCTTAGTAACATTTATTTGTATGTATGAAAGGATTATTATGAAGAAATTTTGAACAAATACGTGAAAACTGGTTTCGCATGGAGCATTTTGAAATAGTCCTCCCCTCTTAATCAGGTAACGGATAATCGAATACCCCGCTTATTGGAATAGAACTCTCCAGAACCGAATTTATTGCCATTGGATCTATGTTATTTTTCCCCGCTTAAACCGAATAAATTTCACTTTTCATCTTGAATTTTTCTTAATCTTTTGTCATTTTCGTCTCCTGTACACTGAAGACAAATTTTCAGTTCTTCCTGCAATGATTTCGGCCAGCATGTGTGTAATGGACAGATCAAATGATCCCCCCTCCTTTTTCTGCGAATGGGTGAAATAAGTCGGCCAATATCGATTATTTTTGCGTTTTGTAATTTTAGTCGCTTTTTTGTTAGGAAAAAGGCTTTGCTATGAATTTCAAATGGAAAGCTTTAAACCTTTTTGATAAACGACAGTTCAGGGCTTGAATTTGAGGGCGGGATTCACGCCCAAAGTTTTGAATTCCCGCCCAAAAGAATAACGTGGACGGGAGGCTCCCGCCCAAAAAAATTTGCATTATGAACCTAATCAATTCCCACGACCGTTTTGCAAATTTTGCGATATTTTCGTGCGACTGATCGACGCATTTTGCGAGTTTTTTTACCGTGAAAGATTATTGAAAATCGCAATTTTTTTCCGCGACCGATTGACAAATTTCGCAATTTTTTTCCTGCAATCGACGTGTTTCGTTCTATTTTCCGCGGCGAAAAAAAGGTGATTCTGTTCCAAATTTTCAAAATAAATAAAATAAAATAATTAACGCATTCAATTTCAAAAATTATGAAAAAGTGATGCCAGGGACGCGCCACAGCGCGTAAATTACACAAAAAATCGGAGATGGCACACAAAAAAAGCTGCGTCCTACAGGACGCGTGATTTTGTAAAGGTTTGCGAAAAAACGGCAAATATTGTTAAAAAATCGCGAAAAAACGACTAATTTCCCGCAAATTTCGTCAAGAGATTCGCCAAAGAATGGCTAATTTCGTCACAGAATCCTGTAAAACGGCAGTTTTCAAAAAAAAAAAAAAGTCGTGAAAAACATCAAACTTCGTCCAAAAATCGCGAAAAACGATAAATTTTGACAAAAGTTTCACTATAAAAAACAGATTTCCCTAAAAAATCGCGAAAAATGGCAATTTTCGTCAAAAAAAAAATCATGATAAAACAGCAGATTTTATCAAAAGATCGCAAAAAAACGGCGAGAAGTTTATAACATTAAAGGATTTATAATGTAAAGACAAAAAATAAAATATTTAAAATTAAAGGATTTATAAGGTAAAGAAAATGTTTTTCAGAAATCAAGTTAATATAAAATAAGACAATAAAAAAAGTCACCAATCTTCTTCATTATCCAAATGATGTGTAGTACAAATATGACATATGAATGCCAAATCTTGAATTTCTTCATAACTTTCTGATAATCCAAATGATTCAGTATGGGATTTTGGAATGCACTTAAAATGGTAAGTGTTTTTGCACATATCATATTCTATCCATTTCTTCGATATTTTTCTTCTTTTTTCAAAACTATGCTTTCATTTCTGGCAAGTCCAACCTTCATCTTTATTAATAATGACCTGTTTTTGTTTAACAAATCCTTTTCTGTTCTTTTTTTCATTTTCTTTTGCTTTGAAAAATTCTTTCCATTTTGCTGACGAAACGACAGCTGGATAAATAACTTTATTTCGGCCTACTTTTTTTTTCCGGTGATTTGGGCAAGAATAAACATTTTTTAAAGGGGCTTAATAATTTGCCATGCTTTTAAGGGCCATATTTTCTTGAAATCTTTGATAAAGGTATTTTGACGTTTATAATACTTGATGTTAAATTTAGATTCAGATCGATGGTTTTAGAAGTTGATGGTTCTTCCTCCTGAGATGTTTCATTTGCAGCAGTGACTGTTTCATTTTTAGAAGGGCTTGTTAAACTAAGAGATGGGAGAAGTAAGCTTTCTTCCATTTTATTTTCCCTCCAAAGATCAAACAGACTTTTTGCTTCATCTTTTCCAGTCCATTCTTCATTGTTAGATATGCTCTTAAATTGTTCTAAGAGGAATTGATCAATCTTGGCCTCAAGGATCTTGAGAAAATTGTGTTGAGAAATTTGTTCAGTTGTGTTTCTTGCATCACTGACATTTTTTATTTGAAAAGGATTTTCAGTTTCTCTATCATTTATGAATTTACTAAAATTAATGTTTTGAGGATTAAATGGGAAAAGTCCACAGGCCTTGAATCCATTTCTTATGACATCTTTTGTTGCACTTTTATCAAACACTTCTTTCAAAAATGGGGCAAATGTTTTTCTTGTAATATCATTGGGGTAATGATCAAATAGCCATTTCCTGCTTATCTCTTTCCAGCTTGATTTTAAGGGCTTAAAAACACTGACGTCTGCTGGTTGGAGAATATGGGTGCTATTAGGACATAATGAAATTAAAATTATCTGTTGTTCTGTACGAAAATTGCTTATTTCAAGAGTAAGATGGGAACGATGACTATCCACATACATAATAACAGGTCTTTCAATGTTGTTATCTGATAGGTAATTATTGAAATGATTAGAGATGTATTCAAAAAATACTTCACTATTTATCCAGCCACTTTGAGACAATCCTATAGCCCATCGATTTGGCACAGATTCCACAACTTCCTTTGGGAGTCGCTTATATGGATATATTATCATCGGTGGAACTGTTTCATTATTTGCTGAAAAACATCCATGACAGTAATTTGTTCCTTTTCGTTATTCGGTACTATACAGTACACATCTTTAACAGATTTTGGTCCCAAAATTTTCCGTGTTTTAGGACACAAAAGAAAACCAGTTTCATCTGCACCGAAAATTCTTTCGGGATGCTTTAGAATGTCATTAATACCTTCTTCTTCTAAATATGATTCTACATCTTTGAACCAATTTAAAACAACTTCTTTTGTAACGGCAGATCTGGGTTTTGTCAAACGTTCTGCTTGCTTTTGTACCAACTTTGGATGTCTTCTTAGAAATGATCTGAGCCATTTTTCTCCAGGCATGTTATCTTTAAATGGAGTTTGTCTTGAAGACATATCAAGAGTTTTCATTACAGAATTCAACAACATTTGTTTTCCTATAGGGAAATCAATTCCGACTCAATCCAGTTATCCATTTCTCCAAAATATTTTCTTCATCAGCACTAAGAATAGAAGAAGGGCCCTTTTTTTTTTTTTTTTTTTTTTTTTTTGAAGCTTTTTCGTGAATTTTCCTTCTTAATGTAGAACGTGGAACATTAAAATTATAAGCTGCCTTTCTAATTGCTAGACCATTATGCACAGCTTGTACAGCTTTTTCCATATTTTCTTCAGAGTATTAAAAAAAAAACTTTTTGATTTTTTTTTTTTTTTTTTGTCTAGATGGAATAGTTTCATTGTCAGATTTTCTTTTTAATTGTTTATCTGACATTATCAAGCAGATTGTTAGAATTTACCAGCTATTGAAACAGAATTGTTAAAATCACTCAATTCACAAAACTGTTCAGATCAACTTGTCTGAGATACTATATAACCGTGTGAGCATTATTCTCTTCTTCCTGATTGGTTAGATTGATTATCAGATTATAATTAATTCAAGGCTGTGCTTTCTGATTGGTTTGAATGGTTATTGGATTGTAAAATATGCAAAGTAGAGTTGTGAAAAAAAAAAAAAAGATTTAATTAAAAAATATATATTAGCTACATGAAACCAATTAAAAGAAGGTATTTATAAAGAAATTGTCTTTATTAAATTCTAGTTAGTAAAATTTAAGTATTAAATTTGATAATTTAGTTTTCAGTTAAATCAAAATATTTTATCACTACTGAAATTATACTTTTAGTATTGGTCACTTGGGTGGTCCATTACTGGAAAATCACGAAATAAGCAATCCAGTAATGGACCACCCCTCCTAAAATCTTAAATAAAATTTTGTAAATGGCCATTGGTATATTAAATTCAATGTTTTATATTGCTAACCAAACAAAAACATTCAATTTTTACGAAAAAGATAAAAAAAATATAAGGGCGATTCTACGATAAGAGGTTTCAAAAACAAGAAAATACGACCAAGGAGAAAAGTTGGAGTTTTTTCATGAAACTTCATATTATGATTTTTGTCCCGTTTATATATCTTTTCATTTAAGGGCAAGTCACTTTATACATATTTTATTACTTTTTCGAAGACCAGGGTAAATACATTGGGCAGGGGAGAGACATCAGAACCAGGGCAGATACTTATTTTACCAGGGGAGAGAGTTTGACACAATAATATACTTAATAAAATGAATGAAATGTATAAAATCAACTTTTATTAAAAACTGTTCTTAACATATAATCAGACTATCATATTAATCATTAATGAGACAATCATATTACAGCCTTTTTTTTTTTTTTTTTTTTTTTTTTTTTTTAACAAGAACATTTCATTTGCAAAAATACACATATGTAAATTATCTTGTCATTGTACCTTCAACAAATAATAAAATAACCTTTTATTAATACATTTTAAGTAGACTAGCTCTTCTTAAGTGTTTATCACACTTGGATAGTCAGGATAATGTTCATATTGCCTGTACCTATGCGCTTCGGTCATATTTTGTATGCAGTTCAATAAATGAACATGCGTTAATAATTAGAAAATGAAATGTAACAAATAATAAAAGGCACTCTCTTGCCTACATAAACAAAAAATTAAATTAAAATTAAAAATTAAAGGCACTCTTTTGCCTACATGAACAAAAATTTAAATTAAATTAAAAATTAAAGGCAATATCTTACCTACATGAACAAAAATTTTAATTAAATTAAAAATGAAAGGCATTTTCTTACCTACATGAACAAAAATTAAAATTAAAATGCTTAAGCTTTCTCAAATAGATTCACTGACTTCTTAAAGGAGTAAAACATCCTCTGCCTTTTCAAAATAATATTTGGCATAGGGAGTTTCTGGACAAACTGATCTTCTGAAATGAATGATATACCTTGTTCATCAACTTTAAATAATTTTCCGGTTTCGTCCCCTATTTTACAGAAAACTACCTGTATCTCGCCATCCTCTTCCAAACCCGTACACGTAGCCACGTAACGGTACTCTGTTGTTTTTTTATGATAGTTTGACAAGAATAAATTTGCCGTTCTTGAATGTTTTTTTCGATGTCGACGGTTGTTCTTCATCCTCTGTCTGGTGTTTGCCACCTTTTGGTATATTAATTTGTTCGTTATCAGATGAATTCTCGTTATCGGACTCTGAATCCGGTCCGTAAACATCCTCGACCCGAAGACGGGATTTTTTATTAGACGAGTCACCAATGACACCAATTTGGAAATGATCACATTTTATACTTTCATTGCAAAAGCAGCTTAAACTCTTCATTTTCATTTGTTTTTTATCTTCAGTGTTCATGACACCTGATGGACACGAAAAGTACCAGGAAAAGTCTTTATGTATTCTTTAGCACTAGTAAGCAATGCTTCTTTTTCTAGGATATTTTTGATGTCAATAACGAAAACATTGATGCTCGGACAGTTTTTCTGAATAGCATCTGACAAATCGCTCAGAGATGCTATATCCTTGCCACTAGCCACCAATCGGTCAGCTGTTCTCTTGCAAACAGCACCGACACCATCAGGAGCCCCCTTACCCTGTCCTGCCTCATGGTAATTCCAAGTAAAGTGTTTAAGGTTTGGGTAGAATTCTATTAAATGATTGACAAGAAAGTAAAACATGTATTTGTTGCGATATTGTGTTACGGGTCCATCGCTCCAAAAATGCAGAATGTCTACTTCGGGAGGTAAGCGGTTTAAAATTGGCTGTAAGTGTGCCCATTTAGCTGGAGGCGAATGTGACAAATTTTCTGACAACGAACAATAGCATGTAGTCTTTACTTCGCCAGATGCTTCTTTTTTTGTGTAAGTTACTACTGTGTGCAGACTTATCTGTTGACGCGAACTTCCAAAATAAATGCCTGAATATCTTCTGCGTATTTAGTTAAGTAATTTTCACTGAAATCCATATGAATAACAGCTTCATTTTCTGTTAAATTTGTCTTCTTAATTTTAAAAGCAGAATGCTGGTGGACTATGTTCAGTTCATGGTGAAGAAAATTTTTCCAAAATACAATCTAATTGCTTAATCAAATCACGAGGATAAATTTGAATCGATTTTTTCAAATATTAAGTCATTTTTCTTGCCTTAAACGTTTTTGGATCAGTTATGTTGGTAGAGACGGATTCCTACTTTCTGTAGACAATTTGAATACTATTATCGAATTCCTTGTATCCGAGTCCTTTATTTTTACAAGTTGCACATTCTCGGGAAAGGCACTGCTCGTTATATCTATTGCAACAAATTATATGAAGCAGATCTTGGTGCTTTGATATAGATATAATTTTGGCTTGGAATAGAGCTGTAAGAATCAGATCCTTTATTCTTCATTACAACATAACTTGCTTTGGCTTTCCTTTTATTTTCTATTAATTGTGTTTTTCCTAATTTTCTTAAAGGTTTCATATTTTTTTCTTTCTACAGTATGCCATATTTTTGCACTAGTTTCCCGCTTATCACTCGTTTGAAAATTTTTTTTTCTTTTTCGTTTGGGGGAGCAGAATAATTTTCTTTTAATTGTTGAGTGAATACTTCTGCAAAAACCAAATTTTTCTTCACTGTCTCACTGGCACTTGGAAAATTCATCATTTGTTCTACTTTTCTATTAGGTGTATTTCTATTAGGAATTTTATCTCCCCTGGTCAGTGAGTCTCTCCCCTGGCAGTTATCTTGACAGGAGAAATACGGCAGGGGAGAGACGTTTTCATGACAAATTCAATTGTTTTAACTGACTGAATTATTCTTTGGGTTAATTGTATATCTCACTTTAATTATTACTGTATTGTTTAATTAGGGCAGTAAGTACAAATAAATTAAATAAGTATTATAAGTTTTATGACTTACCAGGGGAGATACATGATCACCTTACGAAACCACTATACTGTACAGTCGCGTGGGAACAACTAAAAAACAACGGCACTTAAACGGTTGCGCGTTTAGTAATGCTAACTTCACGGCTATAGATGTCCTTAAACGTTACTTCCAATACAGCCGTCCTTGAATTTATGTTTGTATTAACGGAACGAAATTTGACAGGGTAGATACAGAAAAAAAGCGGGACAAAAATTAATTAAAAAAATTATTTGAAATTAACAAAATTATTTCATTTTTTATTTAATAATACTTAAGTGTAATTATTTAAATTCCGATTAAACATACTTTAATTAAACATCTGATGCAAAAAAAATATGTATTGTTTGAAAGTTAAATTTAAACCGGCAAGGGGACATGCCAGGTAGAGACTTTTTTAGACTTTGTAAGAATTTTCAGAAAAATGTGTTTTAATTAGGCATTCAATCGTGATGTTATTTAATAAAGTACATTAAGATGATGTGATTCATTGCAAAAAATTGCAAAATATAGAATAAAAAATCTGTTTTAAACGGATTGCCGCACAAGTTACCTCTTATCGTAGAATCACCCATAAACTAAGTAAGTAAAGTCAGCTCTTAGCATGTTCATTAAGATTTTTAGTGAAAAACAGAAAAACTGTGAAACTTTATTTTCTGCTTCCTAATTGTTTTGACGAAATGTGTAAAAAATTAATCCAGCTTATAAAGCATGCAAGGTGGAGTTCAGAAAAAAATAATAAAAGCTTAACTATAATTTATTATTTTTTTATAAACCAAAAAGTGCGAGGTGGCCCATTACTGGAAGGTGGTCCAATACTGGCACATCTACTCTATATCGCAGACGTAAGTTTCCAATATGAAACGCAATGCCAAAATAATCCAAAAAGAACAGAGATAAAAATTTAAATCAAAAGAGGGAACCTAATCTCAATTTTCATAACATTGGTCAATATGCGCTGAAATGGGTTTAGCAAAAAAAGCGAAATTTTCGTTAATAACTGGCGCTATGATTATGCAGAAAAAATGTGATAACGAACAAAAAAGTTTCGCGTAAACAAACCACTTTGAACGACGTTTTTAAGCCTGTGTAAATAACATAAATTACAAATAGCAAAGCTTTAATCAAATTCCAATGAAGTACATAAAGTATAATGTCAATCATACAGCTATATGTATTGATATTAAATTATTGCGTACTTACCTTATATTAGTACTTACTTTAGTTTTGTATTTATTTTGCTAATTTACGTTGTTATATTAACGATTTTATTATGTTAGTAACTAATTATGCTGTAGATGTTGTTTTAACTTTTTATTACGCATTAGTTATTACATTTCTATGATCCCCGTTTAATCAAATACCCCGCTTAATCGAATATTTTTTCTGGAACCATCAATATTCGTTTAAACGTGCATTGCCGTACTGTATTGCCATTTTTCGTTAATTTAAAGAAAAAAAAAATCTGTATCCTAAAAAATTGAATATATTTTTAAAAAAAATTGTGAAATAAGAGATATATATATATACTATGACTATTTTCAGAATTTTTTTTTTTTAATTCAATGAAAATTAAAAAAAAATAGTTTTGAGAGTCCACTGTACCCTTAATCATTCTCCGTGGTGGCATGGGCCTCCATGACTGCTGTCAAATGAATAAATCCCAATACCTATGTACAATGCTCCGATACCGGAGTTAAATCAAGTAATTGACTCTGTCAGTAATGTAACTCAAGTAAGTGCAACCTCTAGACTTTCTTCTTAAGTTTTCTAAATTCTCTAGGCCAGGGCATGAAATTTCAGCTTAAAAGGTGCTCGCCAAACTAAAATTTTTACTCGCCACTATTTTGCATTTATTCAGGCAACAACGTCAACACCCACACCTGCGCAGAAAATGAAATATTTATGATAAATTCAATTTAAATTGACGACTGATAGAAGGAGCTGTCTGTTAAATCCAGAATATTTTACATTTATGAAAAATATGGGATATCTTTAAAATATTTACAGATGTAGTATGAAAAACTTTCTATTGACCAAAATAAATAAATAAAATAAAAAAATGCAGAAATTGATAAAACGAAACATATTTATGGCAAAAGAAAAAAAATAACATAATGTCAAAATAAGCTTGTCATAAGGTTTCAGTGATTACAGATTATGATTGACATTGATTATGATTATGTACCAATGATAAGTTCCTGTACTATTAGCACTTCAGATTTCTGTAGCGCCGTCTTTCTGCACTAAAATACCACTTATCAATTGCAGCCGTAGGGTCAAACTCTGCCATGGTGGGTCCGTTAACAGAAATTCGGAGCAAATCTTTCATTGTCTCAGTCATCAGAATGTTCCTGTTTGCTGTCTTGAGTTTGTTGTAACAGCTGAACCCTCTCTCACAGGAAGCTGTGCTTACTGGTAAAACAGGACAAAATGTTGGGATCTGGACCAAATTGAGGAATTTTGCTGAACATTTTTCAGCGTAAACTTTCTCCAGCATCTCTTTCAGTGTCAGTGATTTGAACATAAATTTAAATTCTGCCCACTCTGCCAATACAACATCTACTTTTTTCATTAAAGAGATTTGAGTTCAAATACAAAAAGAGCTTCTTTATTTCTTCTATCCCAAGTTCAAGATTTTTTTCTTTGGGAGGCCAACCCACAATGTTAAAAATATGCAAACATTCTAACACATCTGATCATATAGATTGCGGTCTTTCTGTAATGTAATCTTTGTATGTCTAATTAATTTCCCTCTTGAAATCTGAAACTCTTCCTCGCCATTTTCTATATTTGTCAGCTGCACATCCTTGATTATCTCTGAAATGGATAGTTGGTCTAAAAATTCCTGTTCCCTTGGTCCAACAATATATTCGAGATCTGTTAGAACTGAGATGCAATGTTCAATTTTTATTTTCAAAGATGAAATGAGAAGTTCCTACGGCTTAGAAAAGACATTTACCCACTTTTTACCAACATTACTGGAAGGCACCTACTGGGAAATTTCGCATTTTGCAAGACTTGTTTTACCATCATATAAAAGCCATTCAAAATGACTTAGCCACTCTTTGTTGAATTTTCTTTTAACTTGAAGTGATGTCTTGAAATCATTGCCACATTTCCTTTTCGCAGAACTTACTCGCCAATGGCGAGCTGGCGAGTGGAAATTTCGCGCCCTGCTCTAGGCTGTCAAACAGGGCTGGGTTTTTGCCGGCAGAAAATGGTTTCTGCCGTGCCAGTGGCAAAAAGTGGTTATAACCGGTTTTAACTGGCAACAACTGGCATAAACTCATTTTATGACATAATCTGAGACTTTTTTTAGTGATCTTAAATTGCTCATATATATTTTATTCGGGATAAATAATAAATAAAATATTGTGAATAGTTTTAATTTAAAAAATATATAAATTAGTATTAGAATTTGGTAGTTTTGAATTTTTCAAGAATGATCCATATTATTTGCAGACAAATGAAAATCATGAAAATGATATTAAGGACATAGCAGTTGTTAAAATTATAAATAAATATCATGATTTATAAAGAGCTAAATACTTGTTACAAATGTTAAAATCGATTGCTGTTGCTTTAGATAAAAGTAAAAAAACATGACTGTTCTATTGCATGTGCCAGGGCTTGAAATTCAATTTTTCGAAGGAGGGGAGTCTCCCTACCAACATTTTGTAAGAACACAAAGTAGAATTGACGAAGAACTGCAGACGTCGACACAAGGGAGAACTCATTTTTGTCTTTTTAAAATTTATTTCACACGTAAACACACACGTAGACGAGTACGACACAAATTAACAAAAAATAGAATAGCATTTTTATATAACACATTCCAGAACAAACCAGAAACAACGCTGCACCATCTCACTACACAATAACTCCGAGCGGACACACACTCAACTGAAAAATTGTTCTGTTTTGGAATGTTCTTTCCTTTCTCTTAGGACGAGTAGCGCCATCTATCGTAGGCTTAAGAATTTAGTTCTCTAGAATTAAGTTCTTTACAGACTCCTCCCCACCGGGGGAAAACTTTTCCGGGCCTTGTCGAGGAAAAGTTTCTTTTTAAAACATAGTTCTGGTAGCACTAGTTCCAAAAACATTTTTAGTACCTTGAACCGGACTTATTCCCATCGTAAAAAGAAATAAAAAATAATCTATACAAAATAAATTTACAAATACAAGTGATACTTTTCTTTTAAAAACAAAATAGTTTACACACATATAATATAACAAATTCAAAATTAACTGTTATACAAATAAACATATATACATATTAGCATTCTAATCAATTAGACTTTTATAGCTCAATTCAAACTATCAGCATTCCGATGTTGTTTTCCCTTTTTGTGAAAAATTTCATAATTGAAAGACTGTAAAATCAAAGCCCATCTTAAAAGTCTTGGATTAGTTCCGCTGTTCTTTTCTAACCATACTAAAGGGTTATGGTCTGTCTGGATTTGAAATTTTTGATGGCCATCTAAGTAGCATCGTAGTTTTCGCACAGCAAACACAATAGCTGCGCATTCTTTTTCGGTGGTACTAAACTTTCGTTCTCTGTCTGAAAACTTTTTGCTCAAGTACATTATAGGATGTTCTTCATTATTTTCATTCAACTGGGATAAGACTACACCAATTCCCAAATTTGAAGCATCACATTGAAGGATGAAAGGTTTTGTAAAGTCTGGACTATATAAGACAGGATTTTCAGAGAGTTTAACTTTCAGTTCATCAAGTGCCTTTTGAAAGTCCTCATTCCAGTCTATAGTTGACTTGCGAATCTTTCCTTTTAATAAATTAGTGAGAGGCGTTGCAATTACAGAAAAGTCCGGGATATAATTTCGATAATATCCAGCTAAACCCAAGAAAGATCGGATTTGAGTTTTAGTAGTAGGAACTGGAAACTTTTATGGCTTAAACTTTCAGTTCTCCTGGAGTTCTAAGACCTTGACCCACTAAGTGTCCAAGATATTTGACATAAGCTTGGGCGAATTGACATTTTAATGGTTTAATATGCAGTTTTGCTTCACTCAGTCTTTTAAAAACTTCTTCTAGGTGTTTTAAATGATCTTCCCAAGTTTGCGAAAAAACCGCCACGTCATCCAGATAAGGCACCGCATATTCTTCACAGTTTTTCAGCAATCCGGCCATAAGTCGGCTAAATTCATATGGAGAATTTTTTAAACCAAAAGGGAGGCGCAACGGTATGTATGTCCCAAAATTTGTCACAAAAGCTGCATATCTTTGAACACGCTTGGTTAACGGTATTTGCCAGTAACCTCTGGTCAGATCTAAAACTGAAATGTACCTGGCTGAAGACACTTTTTCTACTAACTGTTCAGTGTCGGGCAAAGGATAAAATTTTGTTCGAGTCACTTTATTTAAACGGCGATAATCTATGCAGGGTCTTGCTTCTCTACCGGGAACTTCAACTAAAATTAATGGAGAGGCAAAGTCAGATTCACCTGGCTCAATAACTTTCAGTTTCAACATTTTCTCGACTTCAGCCTTTAGAATTTCCGTCTGTCTAGGCGACATTTTATACGGCCGGACACAGACTGGGTTTTCTGATTCCAGTTCAATATCATGTTCAACTAAATTTGTGCATCCTGGTTCAGTCGAAAAAGAGTCAGCATATTTTCCAATAAGTTGTCCTAATTCTTCTCGTTGATTTTCATTTAATCTTTTATTTTTTTGGATTTCTTGCCATACTTCTAACAACGCATTGTCTTTATTTTCTTCATCCAATTTAGGAATTTCATCTTCTTCTTCATCATTAGAGGTGGTTTTTGTAGTAAGTAAATTTACGTTTTCCACACTTCTTTGATGGTAAGGTTTTAGCATATTTACATGATACACTTGGGACTTTTTCCCTTCTGGATTGTATATAACGTAGTTAGTTTCTGATAATCTCTTTAGTACTCTTCCAGGTCCTATACAACTAACTGACAGTTTATTTGGTTTGGATGGGGCCACAATTAAAACTTGATCACCTTCCTTAAACTCTCGTTTTCTGGCTTTGATATCATACCAATATTTTTGTGTTTGTTTCTCCCTTTCCATATTTTCTGCAGCAAGTTCTTGTCATTTCTTCATTCTGTTCATTAAGTCAACATAGGATATCACACTATCTTCTTCTATCTCTTGCTCAGTCAAATTTTCATAGAGTAACATCATTGGAGTTCTTAAGCTCTGTCCATGGACTAATTCTGCTGGACTGAATCCAGTACTAGTATGAGTTACAGTTTTTAATGCAAAAAGGGCAGGTGGAAGTACCTTCTCCCAATCAGATCCCGATTCTAAACAAAGTACTCTGAGTATCCGTTTCAAAGTCCTGTGCATTCTTTCAACTGGGTTACTTTGTGGATGATAAACTGAGCTTCGCACAACTCTGACGCCAAATTTCTCTAAGAATTCCGTTGCAAGTGCACTCATGAATGACTTTCCTTGATCAGTTTGTAGTATACGGGGAAATCCAAGTCTACTGAAAATTTGTGACAAAGCATCAATAACCGTCGTAGAATACAAATTAGGTGTAGGAACTGCATCAGGATATTTCGAAGCTAAGCAAATTACAGTTATTATGTATTTGTTCCCTAATGTACTGATAGGTAAAGGTCCACAAGCATCAACATTTAATTTTGTAAATATTTCTGAAATAACTGGAACAATCTGTAAAGGTGCTTTCTTTTTGTCCTGGGGCTTCCCAACCCGTTGACAGTAATCGCAAGTTCGGACATATTCTTCGATATCTTTGAAGCAATTTGGCCAATAAAAGGTCTTAAACAATGCATCTTTAGTTTTAGCCACACCCAAATGAGATGCAACAGTTTCATGACAAAATTTTTTTTAACTGTTCACGAAATCTTTCAGGAACAACTAATAATTTCCTTTCAGTACCATTTTTATCTTTTCTTCTATAGAAAAGCATATCTTTCTCCAAAATAAATTTTCTATCTTTAGTATTTTCCGTTTTAGCATCTTCCATAAGAGGTTTGAGCTCTTTGCTTTTCCTTTGCTCTTCAGAAAATTCCTTCGGAGAAATTTTGATAAGTTCTTGCAATGAGACAGTTTCGCAAACTGGTAAAATTGAGCCTTCTTCGTTTTCTATCTTCTTGTCTTCAGATTTATCACTTTTTTTCATCCATTTTCTTATCTTCACTCGCTATGTTACTGCTGTGATCTTTCTCTAAAGTTACATCAGAAAATTCGTGCATTTCAGGTTCCTCCAGAGGAACCTCTGCCTCCAGAATTTTCTTCTGAGCTCTGGTTTGCACAACATTTATCATGTGCTCTCTCAATGCCTTTTCTTTTTTACAATCTTCAAATAATTCGGCTGTTTTATTTCCCAGCAAATACCTTCCTAAATCTACAGAGTCTCTAGAGACAGCAGCTTTAGTTATCACATGTCCCATTTCACAGTCCAATTCAACTTCTGCGACAGGTAAGCAAAATAAACCGTCGTGTAAGGGCACCCGAACCCACACTTTCTCGTTTAAATACATATGTGGCTTCACATATTTTTTTTGCAATTAAATCTATGGTCGCACCTGTATCTCTCAAAATTTCCATTTGTACACCATTTACTTTCCCCACACTAAGGTAAGGCGTTATTGAAGAATCTTGTTCATTTTCAACATCAACATGTGAAATCACTTCTGTGGATTTCTTAATTTTATCACATTGAGGACGAAGATGATTGCTCGATCCGCACTCGTAACAACGTAACGTTTTCCTCTTCTCGAATTCTCTCTCTCTATGATTTCCTGAAAACGATTCTGATTTAATATGCATTTTTGGCTTATTATCTTTACCTTCTTTTTTGGAGTCAAAGTTATTTGAATTTTTAAACTGGGGTCGAAAATTAGACAAATTCTTTTTAGGATGTTCTTTCTTTTTTAAACTTTCTTTGATACTTTCATAGTCATCTAATTTTTTTGCCAAATCTAAAGGGGTCATAAAATTTAACCAATTATCTAGAAAATGTTCCTTTGTTTCCGCAGGCACTCGAAACTTTAATTGTTCTGTAATAATTAGATCTTTAAGTTGATCAAAATTGTCAACACCTAATTCCTTAATCCAAGCAGTAAAATAACTAGTGAGTTCTTGCGCGTAGTTCCTCCAACATTTGTCGGGTGTTTTATGATGACGATAAAAACATTGTTTCAGTTTCTCACTATTCAACTTGTATCTTTCTAATATAAGACTTTTAACGAAATCATAGTTAATCGCGTCTGGTGATTCCCTGGCTAACATATTTGAGACCTCTGTGGGTAAAACAGCTAACAAATATGCCACCCAATCAGTTATCGACACTTTAGCCATCTCTGCTCTTCGCTCAAAATTAATCAAAAACAGACCCATCTCATCAGATTTTTCATCGAATTTCTGAACAATTTGTGCCAACTGTATCTTTGGTCCGAGATCCATCTTTTTCTCTGATAAATTGTTCTGTTCAAGAGTTCTTTGCTCTAATTTCTTTAATTCTAGTTCATGTTCACGAGCTTCTTTAGCCAAAAGCTCTTGCCTTTCTTCTTCACGTATTTTTTCTCCCCTTTCTTCTTGACGTCTTTTTTCTTCCCTTTCTTCTTGACGTCTTTTTTCTTCTTTTTCTTCCTGTCGTATTTCTTCTTCCCTCGCTTCTCTCTTTTTCCTATCCTCAATTACGGTATTTAATATTCCTTTAACAAAATCTTCATTATAATCGTCTATTCTTAGGATAGCTTTCTTCAGATCCGCGATTTTTAAATTCCCTACATCCTTAATGCCAAGCTCACTAGCCAGTAATTGTAAGTCCTCCCTCTTCGATCCCTTTGTTAAATAAGACATCTTCGTTGTAGCGAAATCGAAACAAAATCAGAATGCTGATTTTTAAAATTTATATAATTCCCAATTTTCCTTTACTTAAACTTACTAACAACAATATTTCAAGCAAGTAACAAATTTAATTAATAATTCAATTCTAAAACATATTTCAATTAAATCCCCTACTTAGATCTATTATTTCAATCAAATTTAAATCCCAATCACATACGAAAAATTGACCCATATACAATAACACAATATACCAATTTACTAAAATTCTTAGCAAATTATATACAAATGCAAATTTTTAAAACAAATTAAATAAGCATATGTAATACCATAAAAATACAATTAAAACAGATATATTTTTTCGAAATTCATAACTGTATTTCAGGTGTAACAGACAATTTTATTTCTAATCAATATTTATATTACGCATTAAAAATTAAACACCAGAACACGTAAACACCAGAATTTTCTTAATTCTCAAACTTTTTATGCAATCGTAACAAAATTATTTGCAAAAATATATTTTATATAATTCTCACAACAATTTTATTCTTTACATGAAAAGAATAAACTTTAAAATATTCAACTCAATTTTCTTTTTCAAACGATAATAAACCTTTTATCTAGATATTTTAAAAAGTTTTTATTGTTTTATAAAAACCTAACAAAGAAATCGGAATTATTCTTTTTCCCAATCAACACTTTTATTTTGCTATACTTCTCCCTTCAAAAAAAAAAAAAAAAAATAATAATAATAACAAAACAAAAATATCACTGCATTTATTTCCGAATTAGGAAACAAAAAACAAAAAATAATTTATTCTACTTTTTAGAATAAACTAAATAACCAAACACAGAAAGAACCTTTCTTCTGTAAATTGGCATTCATCCAATATCGAAATGGTTAATGACAACCTTTATTTTTCGAAATCTTTCGTTCTTTTAAAATAGAATATATACCATTTTCACAAATTAAATCACTTTGATTCAAAAGAATTTTACCATCACAATTCTTACAAAAAATTAAATATAACTGTATTTTCTTTCTTTTTTTTTCTTTATTTGAGAAATACCTTTCTCTTTACTTAAGAACAATTATCAATATTCTAAATTATCATAGCATACGAATTCGAAAGTAACACTTTGTAGCAAGAAATAAAATAATAACAAAAGTAAATTTATACTTTCTTTTTACTATTTGATGGGAAAAGCCAATATAATACTCTTAGTGCTTGAAATTTTACTCCAATTAATTCGCACTTTTACTAAAGATTGTAATTAATTTACGAAAATAAAACAAAATTTTATTAATCCTGATTAAAAAAATTTAATCGATAATAAATGTCAAGGCACTAAGAATAAAAGAAATTGGAACTAGTTTTAGCTTACTTGCTTTGTTCCACCAAGATCCATATCCCACTAGCTGCCAACCAAACTTCACGTATGTAAGAACACAAAGTAGAATTGATGAAGAACTGCAGACGTCGACACAAGGGAGAACTCATTTTTGTCTTTTTAAAATTTATTTCACACGTAAACACACACGTAGAAGAGCACGACACAAATTAACAAAAAATAGAATAGCATTTTTATATAACACATTCCAGAACAAACCAGAAACAACGCTGCACCATCTCACTACACAATAACTCCGAGCGGATACACACTCAACTGAAAAATTTGTTCTGTTTTGGAATGTTCTTTCCTTTCTCTTAGGACGAGTAGCGCCATCTATCGTAGGCTTAGGAATTTAGTTCTCTAGAATTAAGTTCTTTACAATTTATAAATGGAGGGAAGTTTAACTGTTTGGGAGGGAGGAAAAAAATGTTTAAAACCCGCTATTATTTTATGTGCCATTTAAAGAATTACCAGAAATACAGACATGACAAAATATCACCGACGCAATTTTTATCAACAATCCAGAATAATTATGCAAAATTTGTTTACAATAAATAAATAAATAAATAAATAAAAGACAACTCCTCTGTTTGATATAATTTGGCATTAACAATTTTTTCCAGAAATTGATGTTGATTTGTAGTATTATCTAATGGTTCTATATATATATGTAATATGTATATATACTGTCCAGTTTTAATGGTGGTAAATTTTTTCCCGGTGCTAATTATTTTTGTTACAGGTCTAATTATTGTTTTAATAATAATTAATAAAACTTCTAATTAATTTAATAAATTTATATGTATAATTTATAAATTTATAATTAATTGTTATAATTAAAACCAATATTATTTTTTTTTGTATATTAAATGTGCAAGATACAAATTTAATTATAAAATAAATTTGTATCAATTTTGTAAAATAATACTTATTTGAGTGTAGAAGATAAGAAGTATCACTATTGTTCGCATTTCTTTTAAAAAGAGGCAAGTCAAATTTATCGAAAAAGACTTTCTTAAAAAACGAAAACTTTCGTTGAGTAAAGGGGTACTTTTTGTTTAATGAATGACTACTTTCAGGAATTGCATTAACTCAGAAAGATTTGGAACTGTCAGAAATGGATTTTAGCGCAGCAAAGAAATAAATTTAAAAAAATAAATTGAAGCAAGAAAATTAGCTTGTTAAACACAAAAATGCAGTCCCGGCAATATTATTTTTTGGGGGAGGCCGGGGTGAGGGGTTCCCTTTGATGAAGTTTGCATTTTTTCGCTCTCTTTTAATGAAATCTGTCTTTTTTTATGATCTTTTCAGGAAATCTGCCCTTTTTTTGACAATATTTGCCATTTTTTCGCGAATCTTCTGAGGAAATTCGCCGTTTTTTGCGATCTTTTGATAAAATCTGCTGTTTTATCATGATTTTTTTTGACGAAAATTGCCATTTTTCGCGATTTTTTAGGGAAATCTGTCTTATATAGTGAAACTTTTGTCGAAATTTGTCGTTTTTGGCGATTTTTGGACGAAGTTTGATGTTTTTCACGACCTTGATTTTTAAAAAAACTGCCGTTTTACAGGATTCTGTGACGAAATTAGCCATTCTTTGGCTAATTTCGTCACAGTTCGTCAGTCTTCGTCACAGTCTATTTCGTCACACTCTTGACGAAATTTGCGGGAAATTAGTCGTTTTCGCGATTTTTTAACAATATTTGCCGTTTTTTCGCAAACTTGTACAAAATCACGCGTCCTGTAGGACGCAAAATAGCTTTTTTTGTGTGCCATCTCCGATTTTTTGCGTAATTTACGCGCTGTAGCGCGTCCCTGGCATCACTTTTTTTCATAATTTTTGAAATTGAATGCGTTAATTATTTTATTTTATTTATTTACTTATTTATTTTGAAAATTCGGAACAGAATCACTTTTTTTTTTTCGCCGCGGAAAATAGAACGAAACACGTCAGTCGATTGCAGGAAAAAAATTGCGAAATTTGTCAATCGGTCGCGGAAAAAAATCGCGATTTTCAATAATCTTTCACGGTAAAAAAACTCGCAAAATGCGTTGATCAGTCGCACGAAAATATCACAAAATTTGCAAAACGGTCGTGGAAGTTGATTACAGTTTCATAATGCAAAATTTTTTGGGCGGGAGCCTCCCTACCACGTTATTCTTTTGGGCGGGATTTCAAAATTTTGGGCATGAATCCCGCCATTCCGCCCTCAAATTCAAGCCCTTATGTGCTCATTAAATTTGAGTAACGTTACTCAATAATGGAAATATTATGGAAACTCACAAATGCAAGATTCAAATCTCTTTTAATGCAGTGCTAGCTTATTCAATTCATCTTAAGTATATGGGATCAAAATTGACATTTGAGCGTAAAAAAAGAGCAAGAAAATTGCTTTTTGATATTCTTCTAAATGTTGTACCCTATATAATAACCCCTTAGCAAAATAAACTCCTTTCTCAGAAACATATTTCTTCCAAAAAAACTCCTAGAAAACATCATGACTTCTGTGGGTGATTGCTTTTAAAAACAAATACCAGTGAAAATGAACATTTTTCAAATTTTACATCCTCAATGACATTACCAGCAAGTAATGCTGGTCTTGAAAGAATATTTTTGAACTTTTCTTTCATTCAGAACAAATTAAAAAAGCATTCTAGGCAAAGAAAGATTAGAAAAATTAATAATATACATTATAGAATGCTCTTAATATATTATTACTTTTTCCACAAAAATGAATCAGTTCTTTCAATATTTTTAAAATAATTGTACAAGACATTCCTTTTAAGATTTTTTCTGTTATTTTTGTGCTACAATTATTTAATTATAGATTTTTAACAAGAACCATCTCTTTGTATGTAGTACTAGATAATTTTTAAGGTATTGCGGTGTTTTATTTATTTAAAAATGAAAAGTGATGTTAAGATATCATAGAATTTTTTATGCATTTCTTTTTTATAACTTTTAAATAGAAATTCAAACAATAATATCAATAGTCAAACTTGTGCAGCACCAGATTATACAGTAAAAAACGAAACCCAAATTGGGTTGAAAGATTTCTGAGTACAGAATTGTTCTAATTTGGAAAGTTCAGTTTGTAGCACAAAATCGTTTTAAATAAGTCTGATTTTTAATGACATTAAAACAATTAAAATATCTTAGATAGTATATACATTATACCTCAGAAACTTTGATTAATTTAATGTTAATAAAGATCTGCTCTGTTTTGAACCATTTTGGGTTATCTATTTTGAGAACAATACTCTACCATTTTGGAATCCTTACTGTACCATTTCAGGAAAATTACCTATACCCAGAAATCTTTCAACCCAATTTGTGTCTTCATTTTTTACTGTGTACTGCTATGAAAATTACTGTATTCAAGTGGCAGAAAATTATTATATAAACAAAGTACATTTATATGATCCTTTTGAAACTTTTTGCTACTTTAAATAAGATTCATAATCTTTATTTTAATTTAACTAAATTCTTTATGCATTAAATACATATGTGAATTAAGAATCATTGCAGGTTAAAGTTCTTATTAGCATTATTTCTTAGTTTCGGCCAGTTTTTGCGACTTACTGGCAGAAAGTAGTTCCTGCCATGCCGGTTATAACCGCCGGTTTAAACCACCCCGGCAGAAACTTGCCAGCCCTGCTGTCAAGAGTCACAGCCTATTTGTCTTGTATTTATCTATTATGCTAGACACAGTACTTCGAAAAAATCCGGAAATCTGAGTTCAGAAGAAATCTCTAATTCTGTTCAATGTAACGTAAAATTAGTGCAAAGTTCTGAATTCTACACAGAGCTTAAATTGTTAAAAGTAAGAAAGCCCTTACCCAGCAATAGTAAATTATTATCACTAAATGTATTTTTAGATTCGAGTGATTAATTCGAGTAGGTGATCGCTTGTCACAACATCAATCACTAAGCTTTGATAGAAAATATCCTATGCTACTCTCAAAGAATCGCTTTGTTTAACTAGAGAACTGCAAGAAGTGTGAGTCACCGATTTTGACAAAAGTGGTGTCATTGAAAAGATCTCATCGTGAGCAGTAAAAAACTCAATGGAACTACCCGTCGCAAATCAGCCGTTTTCGAGATATCCGACAATTTATGTCACGTAGTTAATGGGACCGCAAAAAATTTTAGTCTCGATTTTAACGAAAGTGGTATCGTTGAAAAGATATCATCGTGAGGATTAGAAAACTTTATTGGAATCATCCGTCGGAAATGAGACGTTTTCGAGATATCCGATAATTTGTGTCCCACTGATAATACACACTGCTGGGAAACTGCATTAAGCGACATAAATTGCTGGATATCTCGAAAACGGCTCATTTCAGATGGGTAGTTCCATTGAGTTTTTTACTTCTCACAATGATATCTTTGCAATGATACCATTTTCATCAAAATGGAGAAAACAAATTTTTGCGGTCCCCCTTAAATGTGCACTAGAACGGTATGCGTTAGCTACTTGACATAAATTATAGGATATTTCAAAAACGGCTCATTTCCGACGGTTAATTCTATTTTTCTAATTTTTTCTCCCTCATGATGATATCTTTTTAACGATACCATTTTCGTTAAAATCGAGACTAAAATTTTTTGCGGTACCCCATTAAGTATGCACTAGTTATGTTACATAAATTGTCAGATATCTCGAAAACGGCTGATTTGCGACGGATAGTTCCATTGAGTTTTTTACTGCTCTCAATGAGATCTTTCCAACAATACCACTTTCGTCAAAATCGGTGACTTACACTTCTTGCAGTTCCCTAGTAAGTAAGTTATTAATAAAGCATCTACATCAGAAACATATGCACGCAGGTATACATCTAGTACTTTCTATAATACGTCAACAGTATTGGTTCATTAATGATCGTTCTACTGTACGACAAGAGTTCTACAAGTGTGTACTTTGCAAATGCCTAAAAACACAAGCTTGTCAACAAATGATAGGAAATCTTCCCGTTGACAGAATCACCCCAATTCGTCCATTTTTCAAGGTGGGTTTAGATTTTGTTGGTCCCTGCTTAATTAAGCCAAAAATCCCTAGAAGTAAGATCAAATAAAATTTTACATAGCAGTATTCGTCTGTCTGCACTAAGGCAGTGCATCTGAATTGGTATCAGCCTTATCTGTGAAAGCCTTGCTAGCAGCGCTAACAGGTAGGGGAAGATACGTGAGCCACTTTTTAAATTTTAATTTTTTTTAATTTTTTTATAATTTCTTAGACCAAAATAAAATATTGAAAATGAAAATTTGATAAATTTTCTTCAACTAAAAACCACTTTCAATTAATTTTGAACTATTTTTCTATGTCTAATTAATTTTTACTTTTTTTTTTAGATCGTGGCTCAAGTATCCCCATGGAGGAGATACTTGAGCCATGGTGAAGGGATACTTGATCCAGTACGGAAAAATACCTACAAAAGTATTTTTTTTTTGCTTTATTTTTGCACAAATATTTTACAGAATGATAAATTATGCTGTATAAAGTCCTTCAAAACCAATTGAGATTAGAATTCAGCCGTTTCAGCTCTTTGGCAACATGTATGAAGAACAAATTCAGAATGGTTGTAAAACCACACATATTTTTTCTTTTACCTGCATGGTAACTCAGTAGTGCCCTCTTTTGAGGCTATAGAAGTCATTTCTTTGATTTAAAAAAGTTACAATAACAGAGGTTACAATTTCAATACAAAATATTAATCTTAATGTATTATATTAAAAAATAAATATTTAATATGTTGGACCTAACTAATTAAAGTATTAGAGATTATTTTACATTTATCTAGACAGGCTATTTTGCTAGTCAAAATGAAAAATAAAATGGATATTTTCATTTAAAATAATACATTTTTAAACATTTTTGTTCTAAGTGATTACTTTTTAAGAAAAAAATAAAAAATTATGCTCCCTTTTATCCAGAAAAAAATCTATTAGTGAATATAAGGACGTAATTTTATTTTTTGTTTAGTTTACCCATGTCTAATTTCCTAGTGGGAATGGTTGAGCCATGGCTCAAGTATCCCCATTACCACTATTTTTGTTTATCAGAGTTTTACTAAGTAAAGCATGCAGCTATTGGAGCTATTTTAGATTCAAAATACAATTGAGATTATACTTATTGAATTTATATATATTGTTGCAACTTTAAGCGAAACTTTGATCACAAAAAAAAATAAAAAAAATCATACACCTAAATATTTACTTTAGATAGGGAAAAACAACTATTAATCACCATACTTACAAAATGGTACCAAGGTATGTGATTTCTTTTTTACATGTTCAGATGTTCAGAACTACAAATATGTTAACATATTGCCAGTTTTAGAAATAAAAATTAACCAACTGTAGAAATAATAGGGGTGTCTCAAGTATCCCCACTCTCCCCTACGTCATGGTGTATCTGCTGTAATCGTCCGTGAATGTTATAAAATAGCGCTTGTCCCCTGGGGTTGCTACCTCCATGGGCGCGCAAATATCTGAATGTGTCCGTGAGCAGATTTCTTCGCTTCTGTTTCTAGTTGATTTGGAATAAGGTAAAACCGATAGTTTCTGTTCAGTACACTTAGTGCAGTATGTCTGATGTTTACAGTCGTTTACAGTTATCCCCTCGGCCAATTTATGGCTAATTAAATATCTAATTGCGTCAAAATTTTTATGACCTAGTCTACGGTGCCATATGTATATACAGTTTTCGTTATCACATGAGGTTTGTGTATTTAAAGTGTAACCGTACTCGTCTGCGGGGTTTATTTCATAGAGATTGTTGTTCAATTTAGCAGTTAAGATAGTGTTGTTATCTTTAACGGAAAAACATGTTTCCCCCTCAAAAATTACTTTTATATTATTATCGGTTGCCTTTTTTACTGACAAAAGATTACTCTTTAATTCCGGGCAGTAAAGAACACCCTTAAGTGTTATACTATTTTTCAGACCTGTGTTAAGTGTTACGTCGTCCAAATCTTGAGAATTTAATCTTTTCCCATCAGCGATGGTAATATTGCGTTATCTTTTATGCAACGATAACTCTATTACGCTAGCAGCGTATCTGGATCACCAGTAATTGAATAAGGCTTAAAATAGATTTAAGAAATCATAACATTAAAAAAATATTCTGGGGTCTGCAAAACGAAAAACATCCAGTCGTTTAAAAAATCAAAAACACATTTATTTTCACACAAACAAGAACTCTCAAAAAATTTAACTAAAAAACACCGAAATTGCCAAAATACAAAAACAAAACTTTTGCTTATTATTTACATTGAGTTAGAGTTACAGTGCGCGGGTGTAGATGCCATGAAATAAACAAACAAAATCTCTGAAGACATGACATCCTCCCACCTTAAGTTGTTGAAAGACAACTTAACTTACCAAACATTTAAAAATTTCAAAGAATAACACATACACAATAGACATTTTCTAATATACTCACTAACACGAAAAATATATAAGATATATATACTGAAAGTCACATTTAAAGTTCTGAATAAGTTTGTTTACAAGTCCAGCTTTTGTGGTTTTTTAACAATTCTCCCACTTTTAGTTTTTAAAACATCATCTCTGAAAGTTTCATTGGAAATTTCAAGTGGGAAGATTCTTTGGACTGGTCGTAGAAGTTCTCCTTTTGCTGTTCTCAAACGCACTAATCTGTTAATACCATCCTTTCCAGGTAATAATTTAATAACAACACCTAAAGGCCAGTCATTACATTTTACATTATCACTTCCAATCAACACAACTTCTCCTAGCTTAATATCTCTTTCTTGTTTCTTGTTTTCATTTCTTTGAATTAAAAGTCCCAAATATTCCGATCTAAATCTTTTCCGAATATCAGTTATCAACTGTTGACGATATTTTATTCTTTTGTTGAGAACAGCTTCATCCACTTGATCTAAATCCGGAACACCAATTTGCCTGAAATCTTGCAAAAATGAGTTAGGTGATAAAGGTATTAGTTCAGAATCCGTTTCTGATATATAACTAAGCGGTCGAGAATTTATAACAGACTCTGCATCACATAAAACGGTGACCATTTCTTCATAAGATAAAAAAGCCTTTCCGAGAACTCTTCTTAGGATCTGTTTCATTACTCCAACTAATCTTTCCCAGAAACCGCCCCACCAGGAGGCAGTGGGAGGGTTGAAAAGTCATTGTATTCTTCGTATACTACTAAATTGTGCAATCTCAGCCCAATTCACGGTTTTCAAATAATTTGATGCACCGGCAAAATTGCTTCCATTATCACAATACACAACTGATGGCCTTCCTCTTCTTGAGATGAATCTACGAAAACTTTGAAGAAAAGCTTCAGTAGTTAATGATGACAGAAGTTCAAGGTGCACAGCTCTGAAAACCGCACAGGTAAATATGCAAATCCAAGCTTTACTCCCCTCCTTTAAATACAGCGGTCCAGCTAAGTCAAAACCGATTATTTCAAAAACTGCAACATCTTTTATTCTGTTTTCTGGAAGTGATGCAGAGGGGGTAGTCACATTTCTTTTGGCGTGTCTTAAGCAAATAACACATTTTGATAATACTGCTCGAACAGTTTTTCTCGCATTCAGAATCCAATAATGTTCACGTAGAATATTTAAAATCATTTGTAATCCTGCATGTGAATTCTTTTTGTGTTCAGTCATTATCAGTCTCTCAACGACTGGATGATGGGATGGCAAAATGATAGGGTTCTTGAAATCTTCTGAATCCTTCCTATACGTTAATTTTGTCTTCACTCTAAGTATTCCCTTTTCATCTTTGTATGTTGTTAAAGAATTAATTCTCTTTCTGTTGACTTCATGACTAAAATATTCCTCTTGTATCATCTGTACAATCTTTATTTCTGCTTCTTTTAGTTCCGCATAAGATAATTCACCCGTGATTCGAGAAGCGGAATTCCTACAGTTGAAAATGAATCTATTCATCCAAGCTGTCATTCGTAGCATTCGATCATAGCTTGAAAAATAATAGTAGTACCAACCTGAATCTTCGTTATAGTTTTTACTACTACTTTTATTTTCACATTGATTTAAAGAACACACAACTGGAAGATTCTTAGAAGTTGGATTTGTTTTTCTTTTTTCTTTCAGAATAGATGGCTCGTCAAAAACAGGTTTGGTAATAGGCCAGTTTTCTTCAGTTTGTAGAAGCCATATGGGACCCTCCCACCATCTACTGCATAAAAGTTGGTGAGCAGAACAGCCTCTTGAAGGTAGGTCAGCAGGATTTTGTACTCCTGGAAGATGCTTCCACGAAACTGGATCAGTCAGTTCTCTTATCTCTCGAACTCTATTATTTACAAATACTGACCAAATTTCTTCTCGCTGAATCCAACTTAATACTGTAGTGGAATCAGTCCAGTAGTGTTGCTTCACATTGTCCCACTGGAGTGCACTGAGTACAGATCTGCAAAGTCGAGCTCCCACCGTTGCAGCCAGCAACTCAAGACGAGGAATAGTGATGGATTTTACTGGAGCAACTCTCGATTTGGCAGCCAAAAGATTTATATGAACAACACCAGAATATTCTATGCGAACGAAAACAGCTGCTGCGTATGCAAATTGGCTGGCATCACAAAATGTATGAATACTTATATTATGTTGATCACTTATAACAGGAGAAAAACAGCGGCTTACAGACAAATTTTTTAAGGAACTTAAATCTTCAAACCATTTTAGAAATTCACGTTTCAAATTATCTTCAACTTCCCTATCCCACGGGATGTTGTCTCTCCACATCTTCTGTAACATTAATTTGGGAATTAACAGAAAAGGACATAAGAATCCAATAGGATCAAAAACCCTATGTGTAATGGAAAGAATCACTCTCTTCGATACAATTTCGAGTTTGTATGTTTTCATCCAATCCAAATTAATTTTCAGTTCATCTTCTTTACGATTCCAAATTAATCCTAGAACCGAAGTAACTTGTTCTGGGTCATCATCTCCTGTGTACTTCCATCCTCGCAAGTTGAATTTTCCTTCAGCCAAGATGTGATGACTCTCCTCGATGAAAGGTAATATTTCTGCTTCATTGTCCAAACTTGTAATTAAATCATCTACGTAAAAACTTCGCAGAAGTATGTCAACTGTTCTCTGACTATATTTCAAATTATTTCGATATTTTTTCAAATGATGTTCAAGCACAGCTTCTAAGAGAAAAGGGCTGCTTTTCACACCAAACACCACACGTGTATGCCGCATTATCTTTGGAACTACATTTTCTTTTCCATTCCACCAAAAAAATTTTAGAAAATTCCTATCTTCCGGTTGCACACTTATTTGTAAAAAAGCTTTCTCTATATCGGCAACTATGCCATATTTATGTTCTCTAAACCTGAGAAGAAGATTAGGGATTAGTTCTAATAAATTTGGTCCGGACTCTAAACACTGGTTGAGCGATGGAGAATCTCTAAGTCTGGCAGAGGCATCAAAAACTGGGCGTACTTTAGTTGTTCCATGTTGTTTTACAACAGGTCTGTGTGGCAAATAGTGTTCTTCAGGGAAGATGGAGAGTCAACTGGATCATCTTCAATTATACCTAACGATTTCCATTCTTTGAACACATCGTCATAAGCTGTAAACAAGTTCTCTTGATGCAATTTTTTCGTCGATGATTCTAATCGTTTCATAGCAATCTCTTTATTACTCGGTAAAGGCAAATGATTATCTTTCCAGGGTAGTGAAACTTCGTATCTTCCATCTGTATTGATTCGAACAGTTTCTTCGAAATGCAATTTAGTAAGATTTTCTTTTTCCTTTTTGTTTTTCATTTCAACTGGATCACTTATCCCTAAAACCTCTAAACTAAAAAGATCGGAAATAGTAGCGTCTCGTACAAACATCGAAATTACCATCATAGCTGTATCTTCTTTTTTAGAACGCAATTCAGTTTTCCCCATGAGAGTCCATCCTAGATAGGTTTCCATGGCTACTAATCCACTGGATAGAACTCTTCTCTTTCCAGTAAACAGTCTACCAGCAACATCTGCTCCAACAAGAATATCAATTGGCCCAGAATTATTTTCGATGTCAAACATTTGTATATTCATAGATTGCAATTCTTCAATCCACGGTCCGTACGAAACAGAAGGAACATCATTGCAAATAATATCTTGATCAACTACGTCAAAATTACAATTAAAACTTCCATCTAAGTTTCCTAGCTCAATTTTGTATACGTTATGAAACTTCTCGTTGATCTTTTTTCCTCCAAAAAGTGCATGCGACAAATGTTGCTGTCGTAAAGGTGCTAATCCTAAAACGGATATTATTTCTTTTCTAATATAAGACTTTTGCGATCCCGAATCATACATAGCTCTTACGATTAAATTACAATTTTTACCTTTTATTTTAACTTTCAAAGTCTGCAGCAAAACTTGTGGCGCTTTCGAAATACTCGCCAAATTTAGTGATTTATCCTGCTCTTTAACATCTTTTTCCGCATTATTTGATGTAGGTTTATTTACCTTTTTATTTGACTCGGTGCACATAACTGCATAATGCTTCTTATTGCAGATCATGCATTTCACAAAGCACCTACATTTTTCTACCCTATGTCCGACTTTTAAACATTTGAAACAATAACCTTTATCTTTTAAAATCTTTAATTTTTCATTATAAGACATTTTTTGAGCCTTAAAGCAATTAGTCGGTTCATGTTTTCCGCTACAGAAAACGCAAAGTTTCTCTGTACCATCTGAAGAGCTCAACAAACTAGCCGACGTAAATATTTTGTCTTTCTTTAATTTGCTTCCACTTTTATATGACGTTGCATCCGTCAAACCGAAACCTGTCATAGCTAAATTAATCCGCTCTTCTGATTCAACTTCAGTTTTCAAAAATTTTAATAAAGCATCTAATCTCTTTTTGGAATCATCGCCAGAATCAAAATTCAAACCTCGCTGAAAAGCTCTAAGCAAATCCTCTGGCATGCAAGACTCAACTAAAGGATAAAGCAAACATGCACATTCGGCAGTTGTAACATCAAGCGTTTCAAGTGCACGAATTTGGGTTTCTAGATTATCATACAATGCACACAAATTATTCGAGGAAAAATTTTGATTGGCATTTTTTAAAACTAATTTCAATAATTCTCTGACATAAACCTCTACTTGTAAATCGTGGCGACCAAAACGACTTTTCAAACAGTCAATTGCTTTTGGATAGTTCTCGCCAATTGGCGGAAAGCTTTCAATCACTTCTCTAGCACGAGACCCTTCAACTGTAGACTGTAACAAATATTGAAATTTATGTGAATCTTCAATACTAGAATCAACATGAATTTTTTCAAATTGGCTCCAAAAATAAAGCCATTCTTTAATATCACCATCAAATTTTCGTAATTCTAATTTAGGCAATTTAAACTTACTTTTATCAACAGTAATATTTTCGACAGTATTAATTACAACAGAGTCATCATTAGTTGAATTTAAAACACTACTCACGTTTTGTTGACCGTTGATTATTCTTCTTGCTTTCGTTTGAATTCGTATAGCTTTATCCCGAAAATCTTCTACAACTTCAAATTCTGCATCAAATTCTTTATCGGGCAGAAGTTCAAGAATATTTGAATGTGTTTTTTCTAAACGATCAGCTTTCCCATTGAAAACATTCAGTTCTGCTTCCAGTTCGCAAATATCAACACTTTCTAAGGCTATCAGATCTTCTACTTTATTATAAGCTTTCGTAAAAGCGGCTCTTTCACCTTTTCTCAATTTCTTAAGATCTTCAATATTAGCCATTATTACAATCACCGGTCTTCACCGAGGGTACCAAAAAATATATTGCGTTATCTTTTATGCAACGATAACTCTATTACGCTAGCAGCGTATCTGGATCACCAGTAATTGAATAAGGCTTAAAATAGATTTAAGAAATCATAACATTAAAAAAATATTCTGGGGTCTGCAAAACGAAAAACATCCAGTCGTTTAAAAAATCAAAAACACATTTATTTTCACACAAACAAGAACTCTCAAAAAATTTAACTAAAAAAAACCGAAATTGCCAAAATACAAAAACAAAACTTTTGCTTATTATTTACAATGAGTTAGAGTTACAGTGCGCGGGTGTAGATGCCATGAAATAAACAAACAAAATCTCTGAAGACATGACAGGTAATGCTACCAAAATTCCTTTGTGTGAAAGTTGTGAAGTGTTCTTTTGTGGATGTAACGAGTTTTAACGAATTCTGAAATTTCAGCCATGAACTCGATGAAGTGATAGTCTGTTCTACCGCCTTCCGGTCTAGGAATATGTGAATTAAAGAAAAAATCCAATAAATTGGAACACTGATGATGTCAAAAGTGATATCATGCCCATTTAAAGGTTACTATAAAAAAGCTATTAAAAAAAGACTTTAATAGTAAAAAATTACCTTATTTTAACTTTAAAACATTAATCTCACAATACATCAACAACTTGTATAAAACATATTGCAAAAGAAAAAAAAGTTTAGTCAATTGTTTTTTTTTTTCTTATCTGATTGCAAATATTTCAAGTCTGTTGTTCAATAAGACGTTTTTTATTAAATTCTTGAAGGTGCATTTTAATAAGAAGTTTTGACATAAGAGACAAGCTTTGGTTTTAAAGCTGTTGCATGTTGAATGCAGTTTATGAAATTTAAATGCGGTGTTTGCGATAACAAATTCTGCAGATGTTTGTTAATATTTGGATCTGACAAGCAATTTGATAGAAATTTTTCCGATATTGCTATGCATGCAGCAGTATATCGTACCGCGTTCTCGGATGGATATTTTAAATCAAATTCACCTTTGTTGTCGTATTCTTTAAAATATAAATACATTGTATGATCTAGCATTGCCTTCGTTTTATCTAACAGGTCTTCACATGTCTTTGTTAGAACTCTTCGTGCAAGATATCCTGATAAATATGAGGTTGTATTTTTATCCATAAAATCCAATGAATCAATACAAATCGTCATCAGGGATAATCACAATCGGTTGTTGTTTCTCTTGGGCAGACTGGTGAGACATCATCCATTTCTAAGTCATTTTGCGAATCTGAAGATAGTAAATATAACATAAATTTGTCTTCATCAGGCTTGCAATTTTAAAATTTATTTGACGTTGTGTAAGTATTTACAGATGTTTATTTATAAGCTGACTTTAGCTCATAAGCTGTGTGGTTCTTTCTGTGTCCTCCACTTTCTCTTACACGACTTAAATTTTTTTTATACAATCCTGGTTGCATCTACCAGGCATAAAATATTCTAATGGTGGTAACAACTCCTTAGACAACATTATTAGAGACGTTAATGTCGATGTCCAACCTGATTTACAACGAGGTTTGTTGTTTGAAGTAGTGTGTACAAATTACCATGAATGCACAAATGTAAGGACGTCTTCCCAGAATTAAAGGTGTGAATCTTGTAATAGAACAAAAAAAAAAAAAATTTCACCTTTTTTAGGATTTCAACTTGTGCCATTTGTAGAATCGAACAAATCATTTATTGTCCTCACAAATTCTACAGTTAGTCCGGCAGATGGATCAATTAGACCACCAATCAAGGTCAAATTCATTCCTGCAGACACGAATTACTGAACACTTGTGCTGCAAGTCCCACTTTCATCAATTTTTTCCCTCACCCGTAAATGTGGCTGTCCGTTAAATTTGGAGAACGTTTGGAAAACGATTTTTTGTCTAATTCTTAGAAGTCCTTTATGTGCTTAAACAAACAAAGTCCCCTATTAGTTATCAAATCATATTTCATCAAATTTCTTCGCAAACTGTTCAAGAGATGCGGGGGATCACATACACCATAAATTTTATTTTCTTCAAACTCAAAATAAGGCTAATTTGGTGAAATGTGTAACATTGTGAAAAGTCCTAGAACTTTGATCACAAATTAAGACTTACTCTTAATAGCTCTAACACTAACAAGTGTCTGCAAAGCTCCAATAATTATATCTTTTAACATATTTGTTGGCATCATATGCTTTGAAAAATAAAATCTTAATGGCAACTTTCTGCGGCTTGTTAAAGTGCACAACATAAGTACTAGTGCTTGGTCGGCAACCTTGTTTGACTGACCTGCACCGTTTCCAAAGTCTTCAAACCCTACCATGTCATCATTTTTCTTCTTATGCACTAAAAAAAGGCATGATTGCCATTTTATCAAAGACAAGAGCAAAAAGGCGTTCTGATTCACTCTTCCCATCTAACACATCCTTCTGAGCATTTAAGATTTTTGTGTTAACTCTTGGTATACTATAAACGTGATGAAATGACAATTTTCAGTGTCTGAGACGATGGTAAAGGGAGAAATGTCATTAATATTTGGTAAGCAGCCCGACTTTTACATAAAATTTTGTTGAATTTTGAGCGACATCTCCAATTCTGGTTGTGCTTAGCGATCTTCCTTTTACCTGGCGTGGCTCATGCGCCGATTCGCCAGTACACAAATATAACTGATGTTGGTTTGACGCGTGTTTGTTCCCGGCCAAATTTTCAAGTTTTTATTTTCATTAAAGGCATAATCTATATGATTATTGAGTTATCAATTTATTATTTAACATCACTGTCAAAATTACAAAAGGTTATGGCCTCCAGCAATGTTTTTAATGCGAAAAATGCCGTATTTATGTGAATACCACCTTTTGGTATATTAATTTGTTCGTTATCAGATGAATTCTCGTTATCGGACTCTGAATCCGGTCCGTAAACATCCTCGACCCGAAGACGGGATTTTTTATTAGACAAGTATGCCATGACACCAATTTGGAAATGATCACAATTTATACTTTCATTGCAAAAGCAGCTTAAACTCTTCATTTTCATTTGTTTTTTACATTCAGTGTTCATGACACCTGATGGACACGCAAAGTACCAGGAAGAGTCTTTATGTATTCTTTAGCACTAGTAAGCAAAGCTTCTTTTTCTAGGATATTTTTGTTGTCAATAACTAAAACATTGATTCTGGGACAGTTTTTCTGAATAGCATCTGACAAATCGCTCAGAGATGCTATATCCTTGCCACTAGCCACCAATCGGTCAGCTGTTCTCTTGCAAACAGCACCGACACCATCAGGAGCCCCCTTACCGTGTCCTGCCTCCTGGTAATTCCAAGTAAAGTGTTTAAGGTTTGGGTAGAATTCTGTTAAACGATTGACAAGAAAGTAAAACATGTATTTGTTGCGATATTGTGTTCGGGTCCATCGCTCCAAAAATGCAGAATGTCTACTTCGGGTGGTAAGCGGTTTAAAATTGGCTGTAAGTGTGCCCATATAGCTGGAGGCGAATGTGACAAATTTTCTGACAACGAACAATAGCATGTAGTATTTACTTCGCCAGATGCTTCTTTTTTCGTGTAAGTTACAACTGTGTGCAGACTTATCTGTTGACCCGAACCTCCAAAATAAATACCTGAATCTCTTCTGCGTATTTAGTTAAGTAATTTTCACTGAAATCCATATGAATAACAGCTTCATTTTCTGTTAAATTTGTCTTCTTAATTTTAAAAGCAGAATGCTGGTGGACTATGTTCAGTTCATGGTGAAGAAAATTTTCCAAATTACAATCTAATTGCTTAATCAAATCACGAGGATAAATTTGAATCGATTTTTTCAAATATTTAGTCACTTTTCTTGCCTTAAATGTTTTTGGATCAATTATGTTGGTAGAGACGGATTCCCACTTTCTGTAGACAATTTGAATACTATTATCGAATTCCTTGTATCAGAGTCCTTTATTTTTACAAGTTGCACATTCTCGGGAAAGGCACTGCTCGTTATATCTATTGCAACAAATTATATGAAGCAGATCTTGGTGCTTTGATATAGATATAATTTTGGCTTGGAATAGAGCTGTAAGAATCAGATCCTTTATTCTTCATTACAACATAACTTGCTTTGGCTTTCCTTTTATTTTCTATTAATTGTGTTTTTCCTAATATTGTTAAAGGTTTCATATTTTTTTCTTTCTGTAGTATACCATATTTTTGCATCAGTTCCCCGCTTATCACTCTTTTGAAAATTCTTTTTTCTTTTTTGTTTGGGAGAGCAGAATAAGTTTCTTTTAATTGTTGAGTGAATACTTCTGCAAAAACCAAATTTTTCTTCACTGTCTCACTGGCACTTGGAGAATTCATCATTTGTTCTACTTTTCTATTAGGTGTATTTCTATTAGGAATTTTACCTCCCCTGGTCAGTGAGTCTCTCCCCTGGCAGTTATCTGGACAGGGGAAATACGGCAGGGGAGAGACGTTTTCATGACAAATTCAATTGTTTTAAGTGACTGAATTATTTTTTGGGTTAATTGTATATCCCACTTTAATTATTACTGTATTGTTTAATTAGGGCAGTAAGTACAAATAAATTAAATAAGTATTATAAGTTTTATGACTTACCATGGGAGATACACGATCACCTTACGAAACCACTATACTGCACAGTCGCGTGGGAACAACTAAAAAACAACGGCACTTAAACGGTTGCGCGTTTAGTAATGCTAACTTCACGGCTATAGATGTCCTTAAACGTTACTTCCAATACAGCCGTCCTTGAATTTATGTTTGTATTAACGGAACGAAATTTGACAGGGTAGATACAGAAAAAAAGCGGGACAAAAATCAATTAAAAAAATTATTTGAAATTAACAAAATTATTTCATTTTTTATTTAATAATACTTAAGTGTAATTATTTAAATTCCGATTAAACATACTTTAATTAAACATCTGATGCAAAAAATATATGTATTGTTTGAAAGTTAAATTTAAACCGGCAAGGGGACATGCCAGGTAGAGACTTTTTTAGACTTTGTAAGAATTTTCAGAAAAATGTGTTTTAATCAGGCATTCAATCGTGATGTCATTTAATAAAGTACATTAAGATGATGTAATTCATTGCAAAAAATTGCAAAATATAGAATGAAAAATCTCTTTTAAACGGATTGCCGCACAAATTACCTCTTATCGTAGAATCACCCATAGATATTTATATCTAAGTGGCAACATATCTTTTTGTAAAGTTGTATTGGCATCGGACTCACATTTTGTTCCTATCTAAAAAAATTGTTATAAGCAATTCGCTTGATATATGTAGCTCATTTTATTACTGTTTCATTAAAATTAAATCAATACCAATCAATTGAAATAACCTTCATTTACCACTCTAATATACTAAAAGTCAAAAGTCATACTCTAAAAGTTATGGCCTCCAAGCACGCTAAATGCGCAAATTTGAAATAGAGAGGCGATAAAAAATAACGGCAGTTCTTAAGCCTAATACGGAAGTTATAGTTTAATAAGCCATGATCTTTATAGTTCATCAATATGGAACAAGGAAAAATCCCTGTTAAGCCATTATGTGGAAAATGGTGACTGGCCAGTATGGAAATACTGTGTTAAGTTCGTATTAAACTATCATGAAGATGCTTTGGAAGTCGTTGAAGGTAAATTGGAAAAAAAAAATTACCTAAAAAAATTGCCAAAATGCAAAAACAAAACTTTTGCTTAATACACTGCTCAAAACAATTAAAGGATATTGAAGTTTTAGGTGGATTTTGTATCTGGGAAACTTTTTAGCTGATTGATACATGGTCGACAGACATAGTAGGTTATATGAGAATAAATTACACATGTTTGGCAGAAAAAAATGCATTTTATTGCGCATTTGTGTACAAAAGGAAAAAAACACAATTTGTGCATATGAGAAAAAAAGAATAAGAAAAGGTGTTTTCTTCAAAGAAAATCATTTTCAGTAGGGGGTATGGTTTCCACGGGCGGCCAGCAACGTTGAACACCTTTGAGGAATGGACTCAATGAGGCTATTAATGACGAGTTGGGGTATTCTGCCCCACTCTTCCAGAAGATCTCTTTCCAGTTCTTGGAGAGTTTGTGGGGGTTGTTGTCGGCCAGAAACTCGTCTTCCTAGAGCGTCCCAAACGTGCTCGATTGGATTCATGTCTGGAGAACACGCTGGCCATTCCATTCGAACGATTCCTTCCTCGAAAAGGAAATCCTCCACCAGGTTTGCACGATGTGGCCTGGAGTTATCGTCCATTAAAATGCAGTTATCTCCGATTGTTGCAGCGTAAGGGACTACAATAGGTCTGAGGATCTCATCCCTATATCGGCGACCAGAGCTCCATCTCGTATGATGTAGAGGTCAGTGCGCCCGTCAATGGAGATGCCACCATACACCAACACTCCTCCACCGCCAAATCTGACACTTTCGTGCACGAACGCAGGATTATTCCTACTGCCACTGTCCCTCCAGATGAAAATATGCCTATTATCCGGATGCACAGAAAAACGGGACTCGTCAGAAAACAGAATATTGCTCCATTCATTTCTCCTCCAGTTGACATGCTCGGTTGCCCACTGCCAGCGGTCGCGACGATGCCTTGATGTTAATCTATCACATACCATCGGTCGGCGAGCATACAGACCTACAGCATGGAGCCGGTTTCGGAAAGTCTGAGTTGAAATCGTGGTGCCTGTAGCCGAGCGAAGGTGGTGTTGGAGAAGAGTAGCGTTCATGTTTCGATGTCTCCGAGCTGTTAACGCTAAATACCGATCTTCATTGGGCGTTGTTGCCCGTCTACGACCTTGCCCTGGTCTTCGGCCTGCACATCCACTCTCCAAAAAACGGTTCCAGATCCTGGAAATGACACTTTGTGACACTCCAATGGCTTGCGCTACTTCGGCTTGAGTTTGGCCCCCTTCTAACCTACTAACAATTCTCCAAGCTTCTGAATCTGTCAAATGACTTCGCTGAGACATTGTACTCATCGAAACAAAGCAATCACTGAATGCCGATCATCCTTGTCTTCATTCTCTTTTATCCAGTTGAAAGTCAAATTTCATTCGCTGCCGCTGAAGCGACGTTTTTGACGTCGAACTCAAAATTTGCATACTCCACAATTTGAAAACCAGAAAAATTTGCATTTGTGATTCTCTTCTTCTATTTTCGGCAAAAAAAATTTCGTTTATATCTTTATTTTATATAAAACTTCAATATCCTTTAATTGTTTTGAGCAGTGTATTTACATTGAGTTAGAGTTACAGCGCGCAGGTGTAGATGCCATGAAATAAACAAACAAAATCTCTGAAGACATGACAATGACAGCACATCTATCGAAATTGAAAAATTTATGGAATGATTTAAATAGTGGTCTCAAAAGCAAGAAGGAAAATAAGCTTCCGGATATGTTACTGATTTGTAAAATTTTGGACACTACCTCTTCAATATCGTATCGTATCTTTTAAATCTAGTTGATTACTCTTAAGTGATGATAAAAGGACATTAGATAAGTTAACAACACAACTATGTACTCATGAAAGAGAGTTAAAGAAGGATCCAAATTTTACTGAAACTTCCGATCATGAAGCTTTGGTGGCAAGTTCAGAAAAGCGAAAATCTTTTTCAAACAAGAGTATCAAGTGTAATTACTGCCATCAGAGGGGTGCACTGGGTAAAATCATGCAAGAAATGGATAGCTGATGGAAAACTACCAAAGTCAAGTGGCTCAAACACAAGACCAGGCAAAGTAGGTAAAAATAATGCTAGCGCAAATATGACTCTTTTAGGTTTAGATGAAGAAATATTGGTACTTACGTATTAACGCCACCGCAGCAGAACTTGCGCAAAATAATGGCTTCAAAAATGAGCAAAAAAAATGCATTTAAAGGCACTAAAAAGCACTAAAAAAGCACTAAAACACTAAAAAATGGCGTCAAAAATCAGCAAAAAACAAGGCAACAAGGAATCCAAAAGATAACTGCGGTGGCGTTAATACGTAAGTACTGAAATATTTTGTAATGAAGCAAATTCTGACCCAAGGCCCCCTTTTCATAATCAGGCCTCGCATTCAGGAGAAAATCTATTGTTGAAATTGTCTCTATAGCTGCCAACATATTAACTGATTTTGTCTCGTATGTAGCGCCATCTGGTGCGTACTACTAGTCATCAAGGCCACTTTCATAATAATAGACTTGGCAATCGCTAAGTTTTCGTGGCCCCAGTAAACTTGGTCAGAAACCTCGCAAGGGCGGATCTGGAGAGTCCTCAAGGGGGGGGGGGCGATTTTAGAAATTTGGAGACTCGACTTTAATGTGTGGGTCGGGGCTAATTTTTTCACTGCGGGTCATGTTGCTTTTATTTTTTGCTGCGGGTCGGGTCTGGGTCCGGTTGACTTCTAGTTTTTGCTGTGGGTCGGGTTTGGGTCCGGTTAACTTCCTTTTCTTGCTGCTGGTCGGGTTAACTAATGTTTATGTTG
Source organism: Maratus speculifer (assembly GCA_964019185.1). Classification (NCBI taxonomy): domain Eukaryota; kingdom Metazoa; phylum Arthropoda; class Arachnida; order Araneae; family Salticidae; genus Maratus; species Maratus speculifer. The sequence goes on along the minus strand of OZ025301.1, from coordinate 234,908,428 downwards.
TGGATCGCATTAGCAGGATTAGCAGGCGTTTTTATTCAGAAACTATGACGTTATCTAGTTTTTGATAAGCAGTTTAAGAAAATACTGTGAAAATTATCGTTTTGAATAGAATTTCTGGAAGCGACAGCATGAAAAGGTAGAAAAATCCGCAATCATTTGACGTGCGAAGAGAAAACTGCACCCGGGACAAAGCAGAATGTGGCGCCTCCCCCTTCCTCCCGCCCCAACTTTTTCTTGTAACAGGTCAAAAATTACGCTAGTAGCATAAATTTAGCATTTGGCGTCCCATAAATTTCCGCGCCCGGGCCGACCGCATCCTTCACCCACCCCCCCCCCCTTTACCACGGCGCTGCATATTGTCTGTCCTACGCAACTTGAGAACAATTAAGTCTAGTTCCAGCCCGGCTCGTCTATATGTAGAAAAACAATGCAAGTCTAATCGCGGGCCAGTACAAGCCTGCTAAAAAAATAGTAAATCCGGGTTACACTCAGTATAATTCTCCGATGCTGATCTCTACATTATAAAAATTACATTTCTGTTTTGATGTTGCCAAACTAGTATCGGCTGGTGACGCACATTTATACTTATTCTCATTAAACCCGTATAATTGAAAATAGCTTATATTTTAACGTTCCTGCTTAAATCCTTATAAAGGACAGTGGGCCCGCTAATTTTTTTTTATGGGCTCGGCCCATATGGCCCTTCAATTTTTTGCCGGCCGGACACGGGCTAAGTCTGAACTTGTGCCATCTCTAATGCAGACTTCTGAGAAGAATGACTCCAGGCCAGACTCGATCTGGACGAAAAATAAGTCAAGCCCAACCCAAATCCGCAGAAAAATAATGATCATGATAGTATCAAAATAAATGATGGCCGAGTTCTGAATGCGATAAGACAAGACACAGCCTGAGTCTCGCGAACTTAAAAAAGCATGACCCGGGGGGGGGGGGGTTCTAGTTAGGATTTAACTCATTTCTTCCAAGGATGTATGTATTTTTGGGAAACTTTTATTAGCACAAGAAGTGAAGACGATCGCCCCCTCAGACCCGCCATTGGCCCCGACCCAAATCTGCAGAAAAATAATGATCACGATACGGCCGGTTCTGAAAGCGAGAAGACCTGACTCAGCCCGAGCGTCGCGTAATTAAAAACGCGCGGCCCGGGGCGGGCCGCGCCGGACTCGAGTTATGCTTCAATTCATTTCCTGCAAGGATGCATGTCTTATTAGGAAACTTTTATTAGCCCAAGCGGGACGATCGCCCTTTCGCCCCCCCCCTCCTTAGATCCGCCATTGCTTCTCTCCCCTTATGGCCTGGTTCGATCTTAGACTGAGCGTTTACCTCAAGGAAGAACGAAATCCACGCCAGGCCCGCCCTGAAAAGAAAAGTGTGGCTCGATTCCGCTCTACAGGAAAAAGTAAGACTCAACCAGACCCGGTTCTGAAAGTGTAAAGACCTGACCCAATTACGTAACTTTAAAATGGCGCGGCCCGAGTCGGGCCGCGCCGTTCTCGAGTTTAAGTCCAATCCTTTTTCCGTGCGGGCATCTAATATCGTTTTTCAGACCCTTTATTGGGCTCAAGGGGGGGGCGATCGCCCCATCGCCCCCCCCCCTTAGATCCGCCATTGAAACCTCGTGATTTTTCCCGTTGTTAGCGCCCTCTATTGTAGTAACAAATGTATAAATTTTATAATTTGTTTTCCACCCGGGCCTTGTTTTCTATATATGCTTTTCCATTTCCTTTTCGATATGCTGTAAGCTTGTATTTTTCAAATGAGATTTGTTATTTTTCCAATTTTCAAAAGTTCGGCAGTTTTTTTTTTTTTTTTTTTTTTTTGTATAAAATGCACTTATTTTACTGTAATTATTTATGAAAAATGGTTAAATTTTGCGCATTAAATGATAAGTATATACTCATTTTTTATTACTCTTTTAGCAATTCTCAAGAATTAAAGTTCATTATATGGGATTCTTTTGAGAAGTTGTGTATATGAGATATAGATTTTTAAATTAAGCTTAATTTAAACCTCAAATTTAAATTAAGCTTATAATATGTGGCTCTGTAAAGGGATACGAGTATTACATGAACCTTTTATTGTAGGGAAGGTATTATTGTGAATCCCAATAATACATATCAATTTCATTATGCTATAAATATAATATCTATTAAAATGTACTAATAAGTAAGTATCACTGTCTATAGCAACAATTGTATATAATTTCATTTAGACCGGGAAGCAGGAGCATAGACAATCACCTTATAGAGGTCATGAATGAAAATCTAGGACTAGTTAAATCTTGATTAGCATATTACAACGCAATCGGTCTGCCAAGGAAAATCTGTGTAGAAAATAAAAAACCCAATTTTAGCAGATGACTCATAAGTTTACGATTTTTTTCCTACTCCCAAACTTCCATGATTTTATACTTTTGGGTGCAGGAAAGCACAATGGTAAACTTATGAGTTAACCACTAAAATAGGGTTTTAGGTGTTTTCACCGAGATATAATTTGGCAGACTGATTGCGTCTTAATATAGGAACCGAGATTTAACTAATCCTATATTTTCATCTGTGAAATCGATGAGATGATTGTCTGTGCTGCCGCCTCCCGGTCTGGTTGTGCGTATACATTCTTCTACCTGACTAATAAACGCTACGCTCAATATTTTCGATTAAAAACATGTTCTCATACCCAAAATTTAAAGTATTCCCCGATCTTGTATTTTAGTTCTTTTTAGTCTCCCTGTATAGTTAGCTATATGTATAAACCGGATAAAAATCATAAACATTAAAAAAATGAAAGCTATAAGAAATTTATAAATCACTTAAACTAAACACATCTCAAAGTTTATCCTCAAAAATAAATTCTTTTTGTGCTACGCTTGTGGTGTAAATCTTTATTTGGCGCTTCTTTCTTAATTAAACTTACAGCCAGTTGGCTCATTAAGCAAGTATAATTGGCGCTGAACTAATTTCATTTTTTAACCGTATACTTAATATCGCATTGTTCTAGAATAATGCTTATTTGCAAATAACTTTAAATGCGAAACCGGAACTTATTACAGAAAAATAGCCAATACTGCATTATATAATATTAAATCAATACTTTTTCAAAGTACCTTTCTCAAATAGAGAAAATGGTCTTGGCGAGAAAAGGAAATTTGGCAACATATTTCTGTTCTCATAGAGAAGAAATGTTTTGCAATAGTTATACAATATATTTCATATAAAAAAGCCAATTTTCTATTTTTATGCAAAAACATAAGTAAATTGTACATAAAAACAATAATAATATTCATATAAATTCTTAAAAGACAAACGAAACATTTTACAAGTTTGTTTTCATTACTGTTTACATCATTTGGCAATAAATCATACTTTCTGAAGCCGAAAATTACGCTAAGCTTTAAATATATATATATATATATATAACGCCCATGACTCTACATTAATAAAGTACCATTAATTCTTACTTTTAATTCTTCATTTTCAGTGTATTTTTTACGTATATATTTTAGGAATTTGAAAAATATTTTTTATAATATTGTGAATAATATAGTTTGATTTTTCCTATGCAATTAGAATATTACTAGTAATATGCACCAGGTGGCGATACTTACGGTATAAAGTCGGTTTATGAGTTCGCAACTATCCGGACATTTTCTCCCATACACTTTTTTCTGATTGTAAGGCCTATTATTATGATAAAGTGGCCTTGCTGAACAATATATTTGAGCGACAGAGGGCGCTAACAACGTGAATTTTGATCACGTGTACTGCAGATAAAGGAAACTTAGGGAATGACAAGCCTTGTTATTATGATAAGTTAGCCTTGTTCTGACCATTGGTTCATTGACAATGGGGCTTCAAGACATGTTACGGTTACGAATAATAGTCATTGTTTTGTTGACTTTGAAAATTTGAAATTCCCCATAGGATCACTGTAGCAAATGGAAAATCATTACCAGCAATTGGAAAAGGTACTGTGGAAATAATGACCATTGTGAATAGTAAGAACCAAATAAGATTTCCAGAAAACGTCTGATATGTTCCAAAAATTTAGCAAAAATTTGTTCTCTGTTTTAGCAACTCTGGATAGAAACCAGAACTGTATATTTGAATCAACATTCAAAGACTGTTATTTAAAAATTGATGATGAAATTGTTCTACATGGTACAAGAAATTTTGGAGGCGGCCTTTTTGAAGCTGCTATGAAGGTATTAGTTCCAGAAACCCAAATCGATATAAACATGGCTATAAACACAGATTCGATCCTTCAACTTTATCATGAACGTTGGGGACACCAAGATAAACAGCACATTAAGACAATTATTGAAAAGGAGTTGAACATCAAAGTTAAACCTGACATGAAACTATGTGAAGCCTGTGTATATGGGAAGGCTCATCGTTTGAAATTCGGAACAAGAAAAAATGTTGCCAAAGCAGGAGAACTAATTTCTGCAGACATTTGTGGACCATTTGATGAGTCGTTTAGAAAATACAGATACTTTGCCATATTCAAAGACGTCTACACAAAATTTCGATATCTAGACACACGGCAGTGTGTCAGCCAAGTTCACAAAGTAAAAGGCGACACACCGGCCGTGGGTTATATTACCCGAATCATTTCGAGCCACTTTTGACCCCTCAATAACTTAAATTCTATTTGACCTACACACTTGTAATTTTTTGTGTCGTGTAAGACCATCTTCTAATTTCCGAATCCTAAAAATTTTTAAAAAAATCTTTTACCGTTCACGAGAAATTGACGTCTGAAAACCACTGTTTTTACCACTGACTCACTCATAGAAATGTTTGACTACTTCCAGATGACTTAGGAAGTTGAAATTTGGTGTGGAGATAGGTTATTGGATCTATTAATAGGAAAAAATCAGAAATCACCATTAATTAAACATTAATGGTTGGTTAGAGGATAAATTATTGGATTACAATGGAAGTTTATGAGAATTTCACAAAATACCAGAAATAGTGCCAAGTTGGCGTCACTTTTGGCGAGTATCAGGGCTAATCTCTGAAACTACCGAAACGATTTCAAAAGTAATGGTACCAAAATGATGGTATTCGCCCCGGTTCAAACATAGACTAAACCTTATGTCTGTGCCACTAACCAAAAGAGGGTTCAGAAGCGAGAAACATTCTAAAAATGTTATTTTTGTTTTACTGAAGGGCCTAGAAGCACAAAATTTGGCATGTTAATTATTTATAAGATATAAATGATCACTAATGACATTTGCAAAAAAATATCAAATTTAAATGGGTGAAAATCCGCGAAGAGCGTTCTAAAAAATTTCGAAATACCAATTTTAAAACAATCTCAGCAAACAACAAACCGATCTTAAAAGTAATGATATCAAAATGATGATGACAGTCTTTGCTCCAACATAGGATATATCTTATGTCGATTACACTAATCCAAAGGAGGTAAAAGAGCAAAAAACATTCTAAAAATGCGATGTCTGTACATTAAGGGACTGGACTGGAAACATAAAGTTTGGCATTTTAGAGTTTATGGGAGTTTCGCGAAATATCAGAAATAGTGCCAAGTTGGTGACACTTTTGGCGAGTATCGGGGCTAATCTCTGAAACCACCGAACCGATTTCAAAATTAATGATACCAAAATGATGGTATTCGCTCCGGTTCAAACATAGGCTATATTTTATGCGTATACCATTAACCAAAATAGGGTGAAGAAGCAAAAAACATTCTAAAAATGCAACTTTTGTGTTACTGAAGGACCTAGAACTATAAGATTTGGCATGTTAATTATTTATAAGATATAAATGATCTCTAAGGGCATTTGATAAAAAATACGGAATTCAAAAGGGGTGAAAATGTGCGAAAAGCGTTCTAAAAATGTTCTAAATTGGGATTTTTAAGCAATTTCAGCAAACAACAAACCGATCTTAAAAGTAATGATATTAAAATGATGGTGATAGTCCTTGCTCCAATATAGGCTATATCTTATGTCGATTCCACTAATCCAAAGGGTATAAAAGAGCAAAAAGCGTTCTAAAAATGCGATGTCTGTATGTTAAGGGCCTAAAAACATAAAATTTGGTATGTTCATTAATTATAAGATATAAATGATCACTAAGAACATTTGTTACCAAATACAAATTTTAAAAGGGGTAAAAATGCGCGAAAAGCGTTCTAAAAACTTTCTAAATAGCAATATTTAAGCAATCTTGGGTAGTTAGCGAACCGATTTAAAGAAAAAAAAGATGCCAAAATGATGACGACAGTCCTTGCTCTAACAAAATTATTGGATAAATTACCAGATTACAATGGGAATCTATGGGAATTTGGCAAAATACCAGAAATAGCGCCATGTTAGCATGTCTTTTGGTGCGTAATTTTTGTCGTCAATATAGCAATATTTCGCCAAGTTGGCTACAAACGTTTTTGGTCGACGAAATAATCAAGTAGTACCCGATCACGTAAAAGAAACATCCTTATTAGTGGAATTTAAAGGAACATAAGCAGTCCTAATGTTAAATTTTTAAATTTGACTGAAAAAAACAGTGAATAAATGCAAGAAAAAGCTGAAAGATTAATTAATATTAAATAAAACTAATTTAACTAATTTATTTCAAAAAGGAAACAAATACCTACTTATTTGACAAAAAATAATGATATCCTATCAAAAACATGAATGTGAACTAATGCCAAGTTCGTTAAAGGTTTCGCTTATAAAAGAAGTGATTTGACAAAAAATAATGATATCCTGTCAAAAACATGAATGTGAAAGAATGCCAAGTTCGTTAAAGGTTTATAAAAGAAGTGAGATCTAACTGCAAACCAAGTTCTTTCGGAGCTCTTTAAATCATAACTCCTGTCATGCATAATATTATTCAATCGCTTAAAATGATTTGTTATGTTACTTGTTATTCAATAGAGCGACTTGGCAAGTTTTCAGCTACCAACTTTAATCTTTGAGTCGGAGTATAATTTAATCTAGAATCTGATTGGCAAAGATCTAGTCAATCGAGTGTTCGAATAAGTATATTGAAGTTAACGTACTGATGAGTTAAGGAAGGGATCAACTTTAATTTCTGATCAACTAAATAGAAAAAATTGAATAAGAGAAAACTTGCTAAGTCGCTCTATTGAATAACAAGTAACATAACAAATCATTTTAAGCAATTGAATAATATTATGCATGACAGGAGTTATGATTTAAAGAGCTCCGAAAGAACTTGGTTTGCAGTTAGATCTCACTTCTTTTATTAGCGAAATCTTTAACGAACTTGGCATTTTTTCACATTCATGTTTTTGACAGGATTGCTTCTTCTTGAAACATAAGTCCGAAGTGAAAGATGTCCTTGAAAGTTTCATAGTTCATGCTAAGAATTTAGGGTATAATATTAAAGAGATGCTCAGTGACAATGGTGGAGAATATGACAACCAAGAAATAAGGAAGATTCTGAAGAAGCATGGAATTTCTCAAAGACTAACAGCTCTATACACACCAGAACAAAATGAAAGCTCTGAACGAGAAAACAGAACAATCGTTTAAATGGCTCGAACCTTGAAGTATTCAAATGAAGAAGTACTTTTCCCGAATTTCCTGTAGGCAGAGTTCATCAATACTGCAATTTATATATTAAATAGAACAGGTAAATCTCCAGTTCCAAACACAAGTCCTTATGAGCTATGGATGGGAAAGAAACCCAGAATACAACATATGCGCATCATTGGATCCACTTGTTATGCTCATGTCCTAGTCCTGAAGAGAAGAAAAATGGATAAAAAGGCAATTAAAGGATATCTTGTCGGATATGATGGGGATGGAAGGTACCGCATCTATATCAAAGAAACAAGGAGAGTAATCTGTTCCAGAGATGTCATATTCGAAGAGAAACCAACCATATCAGAAAATGTGATAACACTGCTATATCAACAAGTTGCTGAAAGAAATTAATCTGACAAGGATGAAAAGGAAGTTACAGTAGATGAAAATTCGCAACTGGAAGAAGAGAAAGTGATAGAATTACAACGAAAAGATAGCCGACCGAAAAGAAAAATATCTGTACCTTAGTGGACAAAAGATTATATCATGGAAAACTCTGAGATAAATCAAGAAAGATTCTCCAGAAATAAATAAAGCCACAAGTGAATGGGAGTCCAGTTGACAATCAAAGAAACCCACACTGATAAAAATATGCTGCATTTTGCTGCAACGCACTCCACCGCTTGTATATAATATCTTTATTCCAACCAATGAGAAAGCTCCATTTCACGGCCAAGTAATTGTTTTCTATACAAGCAGGGGAGTGCGTTGCAGCAAAATGCAGCATATTTTTATCAGTGCATGTGTGAAGACCCAGTCGCATCCAAGAAGAATGATCTTGAAACTTTAGAAGAAGCATTAACTAGTACAGATGCAGAGAAATGGAAGGCAGCTATGAAGAAGAACTAGGAAATTTAGAAAGAAATAGAACTTGTGACATAGCACCTAGACCAAGGGAAAGAAAATTCGTGAAATGCAAGTGGATGTTCAAGCGAAAATATTATAAGGATGGAAAAATAGTGGCTCGTGGTTATACCCAGATAGAAGGAATTGACTACAAAGATACTTTCTGCCCAGTGATAAAGTCAAAATTTATCAGAACTTTGCTTGCGTTCTCAGTCGAGCAAGATTGGCTAAGTCCACCAGCCAGATGTAACTGCAGCATATTTAAATGAAATTTAAGTGAAACAATTTTTATGGAATTGCCACCTGTGAATCTACATGAGAAACCCAGTGAAAAAGTTTGCTTATTAAAAAGGATTCTTTATGGTTTGCGTCAATCTGGTAGAGAGTGGAACATATGCCTTGATAAATTTCTCAAATCAGCTAAAATGACAAGCTCGAGAGCAGATCCATGTGTTTACTTTTATAAGAAAAGAAAATTGATCGTAGGCGTGTATGTAGATGATCTACTTGTTATGTTTAATGAGATTTCTACAATTGAAGAATTTAAAAAGAATATTGGAACTGTTTTTAAAGTCAAGGATCTAGGAGAAATAAATTACCTACTTTCAATCACAATAAATAAAAATAAGAATGAATTCATTAATCGAACAAAGTGCCTATTCAACTGAGCTGTTGCAAACAACTGGCATATTAAATGCTAAAGGATCATCAACACCTCTAGATTCAGGTATGAAATATGTACCAGCATCCAAGGATAGTATGTTGAACGCCGAAGGAGCTATGAAGTATCGACAAGCTGTAGGAGGACTCTTCTACCTGGCAGGAGGAACAAGACCTGACATAGCATTTGCTACTTCCTACACGAGGGTGGATCTGGAGAATCCTCAAGGGGGGGGGGGGATTTTAGAAATTTGGAAACTCGATTTTAATGCGTGGGTCGGGGCTAATTTTTTTACTGTGGGTCATTGCTAGTATTTTTTGCTACGGGTCGGGTCTGGGTCCAGTTGATTTCTTTTTTTGTTGCTAGTTGGGTTAAATCAGGGCTACACTAGATACCGGGCTTGCTCATTCCTTATAACGACGTCACAAAAGGTGGCTGGCCGCTATCTGCGATTGGTTCAAACAGGGCTCAAAGTGACGCACTCATCGTTTTGTACCAATTGCTGGATGTCATTCAGCCACCTTTTGTGACGTCATGAAAAGAATGATCAAGCCCGGTATCTAGTGTTGCCTTGGTTAAATTATACTTTTTTGGGGTGTCATGTCGAGTTTGAGTGGGTTGACTTCTATTTATGAAGCTGGCGGGGTTAACTTCTATTTTTTGTGCTGCGGGTTGCGTTTGGGTCCGGTTGACTGCTTTCTGCTGCGTGTTGGTGGTTAACTTCTAATTTTTTGCTGCGGGTCGGGTTTCGGTCCGGTTGATTATTATATTTTACTGCTGTTCAGGATGACTTCTGCCTTTTTTGCTGCGGGTCGATTGACATTGTTTTTAGCTGCACAATTAGGCAGATTGACACATACGATTTTCGGGTTTTGGATCGGTTTCGGATTGGGTTTTTACTTTTGTGAGAAGGATGATGATAAACCTCATTTTTCAAAAAAAAAAAAAAAAAAAAAAAAAAATGTCTAAATATTTTTGAAGACAAAAATTATATACAGTAAAAGCTCTATAACGGACACGCTCAGATAATTATTTAAGAATACCTATAAATCTACAGAATTATGTAAAAATTATTCATTTGGTAAAATACTGCTTTTTTCTTTATATCAAAAATGAGCTATAATTTAGTAAATAATGCTTTGAAACTTATTAAAGAAACAGACAGTGTACAAATAACAAATAAGTAAGATGCCAGTCCAAGTTCGGCTCGGAAGGAAAAAATAAGATTGGGTTAAAGGTCTGCACGGGCCCAAATTTCCAGAACCGGCCCGGCATGGCACGGCCCGTTGTAAAACTCATAAGTTCGTTGCGGCCCGTTTATATTTTTACATTTCTAGGCCCGACCGGTACAGAAATCAATGAAAACAGGCCCGGCTCGTTCTGGCCCGATGCAATTTGGGAGGTGTTGAGAATGTAATTGCACATTAACTGTATTTTATAACCTTATAGTAAATTATGCTATTGTAAGTGGCAACAGTATTACTGTTGTTAGTTTGATTTTCTGGAAGGTTCTATTTTATTCTATGTTATGTTACCGTATGTGTGTTCTATGTGTAGTCTTTAGAAATAAAGGCTTGTGATGTTTTTCATCGGACTCTGATTAATTATCATATCTCGATTATTTTAAACCAAGCGTTCTCAATGGCATCTTTCAAATCTTTAACTGAAGAATACTGCTTTCCATTTGGATGAACTGCATGAGTGAGAATACCGCACATATTTTCTATAGGGTTTAAATCAGGACTAATTGCCAGCCATTTCAAAACAGACACTTTTTACGACTTAAGCCACGATGAACTTGAGTTTGAGGTATGGATAGAAGCATTGTCATGTTGAAATAACCATTTTTCTCCCCCCAAAACCTCGGCAACAAGAAGCAAATGATTGGCAAGTGTCTCTTGATAGTTTTCAGAGTTTTCACGACCATTGATGAATGCTACAGATGTCTGATCATTGAAAGAAATAGCCCCCCATTCCATTACAGAACCACAATTATGTTGTTGGCTAAATACTCTCCTAGGTTCTTTGCGGACATCATGCCAATAGTACTTAAACCCATCAGGGCCATCGAGGTTCCATTTTTTTTTTCATCACTGAATACGACATTCAGCCACTTTTCACCGAATGACATATGCTCTTTGGCCCATTGTAATCTAGCTTCTTTATAGTGTCGTTTAAGACATGGTAATCGAGCCGTTTTATGGTACTTGATGTATTTGAATTCCAAAACTCTTCTATGAACAATTTTTTTCGATACTTGTCCTCTAACTGCATGTTTTGTTTGCAAAAGAGAGTAAATACCAGTTGAAGCCAAATTTCTGATGCGGCTATCTTCGTGCAAACTAGTCACTCGCGGCCTTCCTGAACGAAATTTTCGTTTGAAATTATTACCACGAGTCAAAATTTGATAAATACCTCGTTTTGATCCTTTTAACGTACAGAGGTGTGAAAATTATTAGAATAATTATGAAATTTACTGTAAAATCTTACTATATTAAAGAAATAATATATTATTAAAAATTATTGATACATGTAAGATTTATTGTGCATTTCCATGTTTTTTATTAAAGAATCGGTACGTTTGGCATACTTTGTATGACTTTAGCAATTAATTTGTATTTCGTTATCATGGTGCCAAATTCGAATGATCTTTCTCTCAGATCATTCTTGTTGGAGATGCTGCATTTCTTTCTTTCTTTCTTTCTTTTTTTTTTATAACGCCCAAATATTTTTATGGGATTCTTATATAGACTTTTTCCAGACCATAGAAGGGTTTTTATATTGTTTTCATTAAAAGATTTGGTTACAGATGAAGCTTTATGACACGGGGCTCCTTGATGCATGAATATATAGTCTCCATTTGGCAATAAGCTCAACTATTAATTAAGGAAAAATTAATATTTTTCAGCTTACTCCCAGTCATTTTTTTATTGTTTTTATATAACTTTTGCCCAAGCAAGTCTCTTCTTTGCCATAGCAGATGTGATTTTAGGCTTTTTTCGAGGGCGATGAGCGCAAAACCCAGCTGAGATAAACTTTCTACGGATAGAATAATCGCATACATTTGTTTCATACCCTTGCAAAGAGATTTTTAATTCATGATTAGTTGTTTTGTTAGATTTTGCAATTTGAAGTAATTTTCTTTCCGTTCTATCCGTCAATTTACCTTTCCTTCCGCATTTCTCTACTTTAGAATTTTCACATTCACATTTGGAGTCCAAAGGTCTTTTTATTCTACATACAGAAGCTTGCAAAATTTTTACCTTTTTAGCGATTTCGTTCTGTATATAGTTATTTTCTTGAACGAGACACTGACACATAGTTTTCTAGGTGAAATATCATTTGAATTACCCATAATAATGCAATAATCCTTTGACAAATGAAAAAGAGCTACCATTTCGTAAAAACTAATACAACCAGCGAAAATATTTACTTTAAGAATAAAACAATACTCATGTTAACTCAAGAAAAGTAAGAAAATACTTGCACCGCAAGCAGACAATTTATAAAATGTATTTTAAATTTGTTTGTTAACCCATTAACGCCCAGCGTCCTTTTTTGAGGACGGTTTCAAAAACAGCAATAAAGCGGTTTTCCTACTAGTAAAGAGGAAGATAAATATACACCTTATTTCACGACATAGAATTCTCCATAAATTTAGACAAAAATTAATTTGCTTTTAAAAGTGGTGGGAAATACAAAATTTAAATTTTAACGAAGAAAATAATTCGGGCCTTAATGGGTTAATCAAACAAATTCTTTATGCAATTGAAACAATTTCAGTACTTTCCTTCAAGTAGTTTTCTTTTTTAAAACTGGAAACATTTAACAAAATTATATCCCCAAAAGTATCCTAAAGGAAGGAAAAATTGACTCGATCAACAAAACAAATCAACATTTCATGGAAATTCACAAGTATATACAATATTAATCAAGAAAAACTGAAAAAACCACAATTATTCTAATAATTTTCACACCTCTGTACTTGCAATTTCAGAAACAGACTTAGATTTTGCTCTCATACTCCATATTTTTATCACCTTCTCCTCTGAAAATTCTTTCGACTGAGGCATTTTGTACTAACTCATAAACAACAACTAACTGCTTCTTACACTCAGAAATTGTACTAGCGTCTAGACCCCGCCCCAAACAACGGCTCTTATAATCACAAATGCACCCAAGAAATTCCCCATGCTGCCGATGGTAGCACGTCGCGCAGGTTCATATGGCGTTATTATTGTTTGGGGCGGGGTCTAAACGACAGTGTCTGTCTGTCTGTTTGTTTGTTTGTCTGCCTGCTTTTCTGTCAGTCTGTTTGTTCGTTTGTTTGTCTGTCTGTTTGTCTCTCTGTTTGTTTGTCTGCTTCTTTGTTTGTTTGTCGGTTTGTCTTAGTGTCTGTCTGTTTGTCTGTTTGTCATGTAAAATTTGCATAAAAACGATTTTGTGCTTAAACTTTTGACACGGTTATATTTGTTCTATTCTTAAACTCCACGGTTTAAAATAAATTTAAAAGTTAATTTCGATGAATACAGTGTTAAAATAGATATTATTAACATATACAAGACAGATATTGAAATAAAATGAATATTTAAAGTTTTATTTGAAAATTGCTATTGTGCTTAAACTTTTTAACACGCACTGTATTTGATATGTAAACAGTTAAGTTCAAAATTAAAACTAAAGATCATGAATGTTATTCCAAGTAGTAAAAAGTTTCAAAATAATCATACAATTATACTTTTGTTTAGATAATATTAATTTTCTTTCACTTGAAAAATAGAATTTTTCATAATGCAGTAGAACCTCCATAAGTTTACCACCCACGGGACTGTAACTAAGTGGTCAATGTACGGAGGTGGTCAACTTAGGGAATTTTTAGAAAATATTTAGTACAATATTAGAAAAATTTAGTAAACTGTTTTAGTATTTTTAAGGAAAAATTTAGAAAGAAATTAGCACTTACTCATTTTTATTTTTACTGAAGTTGCAGCACATTTTTACAATTTTTGAAAAAAATAATTCAATTTTTGTTTGTGTCCTCTTTTTGTTCATGAAGTAACTACAAAAAGCACTTTCACAGTTTACATGTCCATTAATCATGCGTATGCATTCATCATCAGCGAAATCCTTAAGTTGCTCCATCATGCGTTTTACATCTTCTTCCTTCAGAGTTGGATACTTTTTAGTTTTGTCGTCCCTTGGATCAGCATCTTCTTCGCCGTCCATTTCTTGCACCTTAGAATCCTCGCTGTGCTTAGTTTCAGAAAGTATCCCATTAAAGACTGTCTCTGGGTTTGGTTCAGCAGATGGTGCTAACTCATCATCCATAGTAACATAATCTTCAAAATCAACTCTATCAAAAACTGGCAAGGGAGATAAAAGAAGCTCATGGAGTAGCTGTACTGTAGTGCACTGATGGAGTAGCTGTAACAAATTCAGCTTTCTTAAAACAGCTCTTAATCGTGGTTTGCGCAACTTTATTCCAAGCAGAATCCATACAATGAACAGCATTCAAAGCATTTACTGACGCAGCTGGTGATGATGCCAATGCAGAAGGACCACAGGTTTGAGCTTTCATAATTACCCACTCCAGAATTGGAGCTCTGTAGTGCACTTTGAAGGACTGAATAATGTCTTGATCTAAAGGTTGTGTTTTTGAAGTCGTGTTTGGGGACAAACATTTTTAGCTTCACATTTGTGAGATTATTAATTTCCGGGTGGCAAAAGCGAACGAACGCGTCTACGAAAACCAGAATAGACTGCTTCTGTTTCCTCATTTCTGCGTCAATTCCTCTAATCCACTTTTCGAACAAAGCACTGGCCATCCATGCGGATCTATTCGCTCTCCAAAAAACAGGAAGGTCATCCGGCGTTACATTTTTAACCCTTTCCGGCACACTGTGCCCGGTCTGGGATACTTAATTTTAATTCCAAACTTGCAAACAGCACCAGTAATATTTTAGTAAAATTTTGCTTTTACAATAAAAGCTTAAATTAAGGAATTCAAAATATCTAAAAAATTCATTTGTGAATTCCGGTGTCAGTCGATAATTTCTCATTTTAGTAACAGATTTTGCCCGTGCCGAAAAGGGTTAAATGCACGAGGTTTAGCATATTTGCTGTTCATCATAGGCTCCAATTTTTTTCCATTCTTACTAATACATAGAACAGTAAAACGCAGTTTTGAAAGTTTCCTCTTTTGCAAGTATCACCCTTCATTATTAAATTTCTATCAGGCATTACTTTAAAGAAGAAGACACCGCACTTATCAGAATTAAAGATGTCCTCATCTTTAAAACCTTTAGCAAACTCTGGGGATTTTCAACAATCTTCTCCATCACTTCAACTGAAATCGCATTCGATTCCCCACACTAAACATTTTTAGAAATCGCGTATCGTAGTTTGAATTTTTCAAGCCAACCTGCTGACGCTTGGAATTCCTCGATTTCAAATTCTTTAGCAATTTTTTTATACTTACTGAAGCATAGGTCCTGATATTCTTGCACTGATTGATCTCATCTCTTTAAACCAACGAAACGTGGCTTCGTTCACAGCTTCGAGGCACGTTTTTCTGCGTTTTATTTGGAGTCCCCCGTTTTCAGAAGAATATCTTTTCAGATATTCTGTCTTGCGTTTTAAAATGTTGCTCACATGAAAATTTTCCGCTGTTTTTCTTTGGCTGCTGCTTTCCAGAAAATTAAGTAGATCGACTTTCTCCTTTACGTTCTTTTAGAGTTTTTCTTTGCGCCATTTTTAATGAAAATTCGCAAATAAACATCCGTTCCCGTCATGACGCGATATGCAGAAAAAAAAGAACGGAATGTATTTCACAAGTGAGCGATACACGTTGTTTTTCAATTCTTTGTACATATATCCCCCACTCTTTTGGCAATTTTTGACAAATTCCAGGAATTCAGGATTTTCCCTCCCATTGAATCGTACTGGAAGTGAACAATGAACATCACAAGGATGTGTGGCAAGGGAGTGACATGAGGGTCGAATGTTGCTCAGATAAGCCGAATCACTGATAAAGAAATTCCTAAAAACCGCATGGAGAAAAAAAACGAAAGAAAAAGCAAATTCAAGAAAACATCAGTGATCAAGTTAGAAAGAGTAGAACTCACTAAAAGGTGGTCAACATACAATTTACGAAGGTGGTCAACATAGAGAGGTAAAACTCTGTCCCGCTGGTTGTCATAAAATAACACGCAATGTTTGAACTTAATTCTATTTTATTTCACAGAACTATGAGCATGGATTCTGACTCTATTTATCATAGAACAACAAGCTAATTAAAACGTAAACAGTTTACCGTCCGTGATCACTATGGTAACAGCTCAAGGCACTGCCATTCTGAACTGCGAAATATTTTCGACCTTCCTGTGGTAACCATAGCAGTCAACATAGAGTATCCCCCCAGTGACGAAGGATACCGAAGAAACGATATAATTTATAATTATAGTTAAGTTTTCATTTTTTAAGTCAGAATTCACGCTGGTTGAAAAAAAAAATACAAAGATATATATGTATTGAAATAAATTTGAAATGCAAAAAAAAATAAGAAATATAACAAAATATAGAAATAATATATAGATATGCAAAATGAACAGTTTTAACAATAATTTCAAGAAGTAATGTAAGATGCCAGTTTTTTAGGAAAATGGACATGTCTGCCCGAACGTGTGACAGTTTTTGTTTGATCAGGATTACTGTTCGATTTAACAGAGAGTTTTAAATTAGAGTTCTCTGGGACAGTTTTCGTGGACAAGTCTGATTGAGGAATCAAATGAGCTAGCTTCACACAATCTATTGATACCGTGGACTTACGACCATTGAGTTCGATTGTTATGGTTTTTCCAGTTCTACTTAGAACTTTGTGAGGACCAGTATATGGTTGACACAGTGGAGGTTGTACATGATCCACTCTTAGAAAAATGTGTGAACAAGATGTCAAGGAAGGATGTACATAGAACTTCTCGTGGCAGTGAGCTGATGTAGCAACTGGATTTAACTGCCGCATGGCGTTTCTTAGTTGAGTGACGAAGTTCTCGTTGCATGGTTGGATTATGGATTCATCCAGAATGTCACATGATAGTCTCAACGTAGTGCCGTAAACAAGTTCACCGCAAGAAGCTAGTATATCTTCCTTCACTGCTGTGCGAATGCCTAGTAAAACTATAGGCAATACTTCAGTCCATCTATTGGTTTCGTGAGCTTTGATAGATGACTTTAAATGGCGATGAAATCTTTCGATAATGCCTTTGGATATAGGATGATAAGCTGTGGTTCGGATCTTCTTTGTTCCCAACATTTTCGTAAATTCATCAAAAATCGCTGATCGCATTTGGGGGCCTTGATCCGTGGTTATGAGTGAAGGACAACCAAAACTTGAAATCCAATGCTTGAATATGGCATTGCAAATTGTTTTGGCTAGTGTATCAGATATGGGTATAGCTTCTGGCGATCTGGTAAATCAGTCGATGATCGTTAAAAGATAGCTGAAACCGTCAGATGGAGGCAAGGGACCCACAATATCTATATGGATCTGGGAAAACCGTGCACCAGGAAGAGAGAACGTGCCCAGAGGTGCCTTGCAGTGCCTTTGTATTTTTGATCTTTGACACGACTCACAGCAACGAACCCAGTTTTTGATGTCTCGTTTCATATTTGGCCATACGTATCTGGAACAAATTAACTTTGTGGTGGCTGCTATGCCAGAATGAGATAGGTTGTGCAAATGTTCGTATATCAGTCGACGAAAGGAGCTAGGAACTAAGGGTCGAGGCGTACCTGTGGAAATATCACATAGTATGTTACGATCAGAAATAAGGCAAGGTTTCAGTTCCAATTTTAGCGATGAACTATGCAGCAGGTTTTGTAGCTCTGAATCATTTTTCTGAGCTTCTGCAAAATCATCAAAATTTAAGATTAAAAATTTTGAAATAGAATCAATTTCAATTCTTGAGAGACAATCTACTACCGTGTTTTTGGAACCTGGTATATGTCTAATGCCAGTGGAACATTGGGAAATAATATCTAAATCGCGTAATTGCCGAGGCGAACATTTATGGGGATTTTGCTTAAATGCATAAATTAACGGTTTCTGATCAGTATAAATTTTTAAATTTCTCCCCTCTAACATGTGCCGGAATTTCTTTATTGCTGAATAAATAGAAAATAATTCCCGGCCATAAGTTGACCAATTCCGCTGACTCTTGTTTAATTTCATGGAAAAAATGCTAAAGGTTCATAATATTCCTGAAATAATTGCATAAGAGTGCCGCCAATTGCGACATCTGAAGCATCAACTCATATCCTTAACTCAGCACCTGGAATGGGATGCCGCAAAAGAGCTACTTGAGCTATGGCATTTTTGGCATCTGTGAAATCCTTTTCAGCATCTGCGTACCAATTAATCGGCTCGGAATTTTTAGGAACACGGGAACGAGATTTCCTTTTGTTTGGATGGTCTTTTAATAATCGCACTAAAGGCGCAAGTATGTGTGCAGCTTTATATATAAAAGATCTATAAAAATTAAACATTCCCAAAAATCGTCAAAGTTGAGATAAAGTTGTGGGCTGTGGAAAATCAATTATACATTTAACTTTATCAGGAAGTGGCTGAATACCGTGTTCAGATATTCGAAATCCTAAGAAATCGATGGTAGGTTTACCAAATGTGCACTTGGAAACATTTATGCACAAACCATATTCTTCTAATTTGGAAAATAAAGCTTTTAAATGATGATAATGCTCCTCTTCATTTTTAGAGGCAATAAGTATATCATCAACAAAAGCATAGACGCCTGGTAAATCACGTATTATTTCGTCGATAAATCTCTGAAATGTGGCAGATACATTGCATAAGCCAAATTGCATGCGTGTGCTTTCGAACAATCCGAAAGGTGTGCATATCGCTGTTTTAGGAATATCATCAGGATTGATTGGTATTTGATGATACGCTTTGATTAAGTCAATGTGACTACAAATTTTAGTGTTGCGTAAATTAGCAGTAAAATCAGCTATACACGGAATCGGATATCTGTCTTTTACAGTTTGCGCATTCAAGGCACGATAATTACCTACAGGTCTCCACTCCAAAGTTCCTTTTTTTGGAACCATGTGCAAAGGTGATGCATAATTGCTACGTAAAGGTATTAAATATCCGAGTTGTATCATATTTTGAAATTCCGTTTTAGCGATTTTCAGGCTATCCGGAGCTAACCTTCGAGGTTTTGCCACGACTGGAGGTCCTTTTGTTGTAATAAAATGCATTGTGTTGTGTTTAACAGGCTGATTAGGATCTGGTAATTTTGTTATAGGTGGAAATTTTTTTAGAAGTTCATTATATATACTATCAATGTTGATTGTTTTTACTGAATGAATGGATGCACATTTCATGTGGCCTGTTGTTTCAAATTTTGTTTTTAAGTCCCTTAGACATTTGTGACGGAGAACTGGGACCAATTCGAAATTATGGAGAAAATCTGCTCCCAATATTGGTATACTAACTTTTGCCACTAGAAAAGTCCAATTAAAATTTCGCCTTAAGTTAAAGTCTAGAGAAAGGGTTTGTTGACCATAAAGATTTATAGTTGAAGAATTAGCAGCCAAAAGTGTTTGTACGGGTGGATTCCGTTTTTGTAAATTATTGGCAGGAAGGATTGACACATCCGACCCTGTATCGACCAGAAAGGAAACATTTGTTGTCCGGTCTTTAATGAACAGGCGACGTGACTGCTGAGGCAAAGAATAAGTCGCCTCTACTCTTTGCTCTTTCCGTTTCCCGACCAAGAACATGGTTTTACGCATTTTTCTTCTCTACATTTTGTTTCAAATCGTCGATGGTACCAACAAATAGATAAATCGCGCTTAGCACTGTAATTTCGCTCGCGAGGTTTACTGGAATTTCTTCGGTGTGGTGATCGCCCACGTGAAAGGCAATTTGATCGATGCGCTTATTTAGTTTTTCAATTTCTCTCATAAATTTATATTCTATTGACGGTTCATTCGCGCTGGACACGGTAAATGCAGAAAGAGGGGACGGAGTAACCTCCGAAATCCGATCCGAAATTTCCGCAGCCTTTTCAAGGGTTAAATCAGAAACAGCCGCTAAAATTGATTGAACAGAATTTGATAAACGCGTCAAAAATAACTCTAACATTAAATTGTCAGGAACATTTAGGGATTCCGCGCGACGTTTCATGCTACATAATAAATCTGAAGGTTTCCGATTCCCTAGTTCTTCCCCAGACAATAGCTGCTGTATTTCTTGCTGTATTTCTTGCTGCGCGTTCGGGATGACTCTCCCGAACGCGCAATTAATTCTTTTTTTAAGATGCCATAAGGATCGGTAGCATCTGGTTGCATTAATATGTCACGAACAATTGAAGCAATAACGGGTGGAAGATGAACACAATATAGTTATATTTTGTAACAGATTCTGTTATTGCTTTGGGGGTAGCTAAAGCAAATGTACTTTTGCACATTACAAACCAAAGCGCAGGATCTGATCTATTATATAAGGGTATTTGAACTGCATCGACATTAGACATGATTTATAATTATTAATATAAAAAAGCACAGTTAAATCAAAATAAAATTTGCGAGTTAAAATTTTACTGTAAAATAATAGAAGAAATATCAGAAAAATGATTCAGAAGCACTTACAGTTGGCAAAATAATTATTTGTACACTCTAATATGTTTAATTTTTAACTAAATAAAAACAGATATTTTAACACGAATGGTTTTAATAGAGTGTTTTTACTGTGCGTTTTAAATTAAACGACAGAAATTTTCGATCAAGTTGTAAAATAAATTTTATAACTGGAAAAGTTTAAAATTTTCTTGCAAAAAAGTATTTGTACATTTCCACAGCAAGATTCGCACTGTGTTTATAATGTTTGTGGTTCAAAGTTGTAACATAATTTGGTAGTTTTTAATAATTATTAACTTCATATTATGTTTGTCTGGCATTTAATCTAATTTGCTCTTGAAGTAATTGAGAATGGTACTTAAAACTAGAGAGGTACCTTTGAACATAAGAAATCATATCTTTGAGCTTCATAAAAATAAAAATCATACCAAGAAATCAGAAAAGCTATTAAATTACCATTTACAACTACTGGATACATGATGAGAAAGTATGAAGAAATTGGATGCATCGAAATTCAATGACAGCAAATTAACAATGAGGGAAAAAAAAGGAGTGTTGTTAAAACAGCTTAAAATCTTATGGGTTAGTTCAAAAATTTGCTGGAGACCTTGCAACATCTTCTAACATCAGAGTATTACCTCAAACAATAAGAAATATTTTTCTCAATGCGTATTTAAAAGGAAGAACCTCTAGGTAAAATCCATTCATCAGTGAAACAAATAGGCGATCTCGATTCAATGCTTGATTTTCTTCAAGATGAAATACAGGCAGAGGAACGCATAATTTTGGCCTCACAAAAATTTGGAGATGAAACCAAGCCTAATTATAAATTGTTCAAGGAGAAGAAGCCTGGAAATATTAAACACAAATATGGGGACACTTTTCAAATAGCTAGGGCAGCTGATCTTTTAACTTCATCGAAGGAACAGAGGCAATGTATATTTTGCCACAATTTACATAGTTCCACTGACTGTTTGAAAGTACGGAAAATGTCGATGAAAGATAGGCAGAATCTCATAGAGAAATCAGGGTGCTGTTTCCTGTGCCTGAATCCGGGCCATCAAGTTCGTAAATGTTATTCAAAAGCATCTTGTTTAGGTTGTGGAAAAAGACATATTTTACTCTGCCATAACATAAAACAACAAGGAATTTCATCTGCCGGAAAAGAAACAACAGAAATAGAGAATACTTCGAATGGGGATCAAGCACTTGCCAATGTGTCCAAAAGTCCTAGTGTTATGTTATTAACATTAACTGTTTTAATACGAGGTAATGGTAGAAAAAGGAAAGCAAGAGCCATCATAGATACTGTTTCACAGCGCTCCTACATTTTAAAAGATACTGCTAAGGAGATGAAATACAAAAGAGAAAGCTGGGAATATCTTCAACATTCTCTATTTGGTGGAGAAAATACAGGAGTATGCAAGCACGATGTGTTTACATTGTATTTGACAAGTTGTGATGAATCTTATAACTGTCATTTCAAAGTACTGAGTTAGCCTGTTATCTGTGAAAGTGTTCCACCGACAATACTTGCAATTTATTTAAAGGAGCTTACTGACTATAGTATTCATGTGAACGATGATCATAATGGTCCTATCGAAATTTTAATAGGAGCCGATGTGGCTGGAAAACTCCTTATTGGTGGCTGAAAATCTTTACCTTGTAGTTTAACAGTTATGGAAACTCGTTTAGGGTGGACCATTATGGGACGAATACTACAGATTTCTTCTGAAGGAAACGAAATCCCAGTTGCTAATTCTATGCTTTCTACGACTAGAACAATTTCAGAATTGTGGACTCTTGACCAGTGGCGTAGCTGGGATGGGTGACACCCGGGGCGGAAGTAAATGGTGTCACCCCCCAACCACCATGATGTCACCCCCTCCCCAAAAAAAATATGTCACATTTTTTCAATCACAATTTTATGTTATTATAACAAATGACAATACCATTCCTTATTTACCTTTTCTCCTTCTGCATTACAAAAAAAAAAAAAAAAAAAAAAAAAAAAAAAAATAGGAGCGATTTATTATTTGTCCATAGTTTGCATAAGTCAATGCGGTGTCTATTTGTAAAAGAAAAATTTTTCTTTAAAACATTCTTTACTATTCTTTGCTTTTCGCTATCCACTCGTTGGATAGATTGTTTTTTGATCCCTGGTGAATATCTTATTTAGACACCCAGTTCTGTATAAATTTCACATTCTCAAAAAAAAAAAAAAAAAAAGAAAATTAGCTTTAATGCGTCGTGTGCTAGAAATTTCATTTTCCTGAACTTTTCTCCAAAATCTTATTAGCTATGTGTATATATTTGCAAATAAAAATTGTGTGTCACCTCTTAGAGGGTGACACCTGGGGCGGACCGCCCCCTCCGCCCCCCGTTTGCTACGCCACTGCTCTTGACATCTTAGGATTACTGATCCATATGAGAAGAAAACGAAAGAAGACCTACATGAATCCGCTAGAGAGCATTTTATTAAAACAGTTCAAGTCGACAACGACAATCGTTTTGTGGTACATTTACCTTGGCTTATCGATCATCATCCACTGCCTGACAATTTTAACTTGGCTTTGAAGAGGCTGGACAGTATTGTACGGAAATTGTATGAAGATTATAATGAAGTATTTGAAGAATGGATAAGAGAAGGAATAATTGAAGAAGTTCCTAAACATGAGATTCAATTAGCTTCTCATTATTTACCTCACAGGCATGTCATAAAAGAAAATAGCACGACTAGAATCAGACCTGTGTTCGATGCTTCAGCGAAAGTAAAAAATTCCCCAAGTTTGAATGACTGCCTGGAGAAAGGAATAAACCTTGTGGAATTAATTCCTACTGTATTAACACGGTTTCGGATGAACAAGTTTGGCGTCACAGCAGACATCCGAAAAGCATTTTTTACAAATTTGCCTACAAGAAAAAGACAAAGATTTTTTGAGATTTCTTTGGTACAATGAAAACAATGATTTGAAATACTTTAGACATTGTCGTGTCGTTTTCGGTATTTGCAGTAGTCCTTTCTTACTTAATGCAGTAATCCAGTATCATCTAGAAACGATTTTGGAAGAAGCACAAATGGGAAGATCAAAATATCCAGTTGATGTTGTGCAGAAGCTTAAAAACAGTTTCTATGTGGACAATTGCCTAACTAGTGCAAAAACTGAGACTGCGTTACATGAGTTCATTCAAGTAGCTAAAGATATTATGCAGGAAAGAAACTTTGACCTAAGAGGGTGGGAGCACAATTATTCCAACTCCTCAACAGAGGGTATTTCTTGTGAAACAAATAAAATTGTGCATGGGCCTGCAATGGGATTTAAACTTAGATACACTTTCTTTAAATTTAAAAGAAGTTTGTGAAGATCATGGACCTGTTACTAAAAGAAAAATATTGTCAGAAGTTCACAAAATTTTCGATCCTATTGGGTATACCTGTCCAGTGACCTTATATCCGAATTTAATATTACAAGAACTGTGGAAAATGAAGACAACTTGGGATTCGGAATTACCACTAGCAATTTGTAAAAAGTTCAAAAAGTGGAGAAATCAGTTGAATCAACTTAAAGAGATTACCATCCCTAGGTGTTTACTACAAGATCCTGATAATACCGGCGATTTAAGTATACACGTTTTTTGTGATGCCAGCAAAACGGCTCACGCTACCTGTGCATATTTAAGAAAGGAGAATAAGAACTTAACATCATGTCAATTGATTCAAGCAAGGAGTAAGGTAGCTCCGCTGAAGTCCATCACGATTCCTAGGCTACAGTTGCTAGCATGCTCTATTGGTGCCAGATTGGCACAAAGAATTGTAGCAGATTTGAAACTGGGAAACGTTCCAATCTTCTTTTGGACTGACTCCAGTACCGCCTTGTGTTGGATAAAAGGTAATGAAAACTGGACAACTTTTGTATATAATAGGGTACGAGAAATCAGATCGTTGAGTAAGCCTGAAAATTGGAACTATGTACCTAGATCGATTAATCCAGCAGATTTACTCTCCAAAGGTTGTTCAGTGCGTCAACTTATGGAGACAGAGTGGTGGAATGGTCCTCCTTGGCTCTATTATCCATCTAATACATGGCCCAAATCTGAATTCTCTGTAAACTCAGAAGAATTAATGAAAGAAAAGCGAAAGGAAATAGTATCGTCAATGGTTAATCTTCAAAAAGTGGACTATTCCTTCCTGTACAAGTTTTCTAATTATATCAAAATTGTAAGAGTCGTCGCCTGGACACTTAAATCTATACTAATAAAATCCGTGCGCCTCTGTCTATCTGTCTGTCTGTCTGCTTGAAGCCGATTACAGTTCGCAACGCGGGCGAGTTGGAAGTCGCGAGAGGTGTCTTTCGATTGGAAAAATTCCGGGGAAGTCATTTCGGGCATTTTCGAGACCGTGGGACCAAAATTAAAAAAGTTATGAATTAAAAACCCCTTGGGAATCGGAACGAAAAATATCTCAATTCCCAAACGGAGCTCCGAAGCAGAACACTGCGCCACCTTGCGGTGAAGGACATAAATTTTTCCCCTTTGGCTAAAAGAAGAAACAGTCGAAAACCTTTTTTTCTACCGGCGCTAATTGCGTTTTTTTCCGCATCAGTTTTTTTGACTTGCCGTAGAATATTTACCGTAGTTTTCGCTAAAATATTGAACTTAGAAATAAAACAGGACTATCGAAACTTCTTTTTTTGCGCGTTTTTTCTTAAACCATCATGCAGACAGTTTTTAAAGTAGAAAAAAACTGATTACATATTCAGAATCTGCGTAAAAGTCTACTTCTGATGAACCAAAAAATACGAGAAAATGTCTTATGGGGACGCAGTGCCAACCGTGCAAAACCGAATATTTTTAACGGGACGATGGCGACCATGACGCGTAGCGCCCAAAGTGCGAAATCACATATTTTTAACGGGATAATGGGCGCATAACAACCATAGCTCTTTAATTTACTTTTTTTTGTGCTTGAGGATTCGAACACCAAGACTTGCTTATTAACCTTCCGTCTACCAGAAAAAACACCCATTTATCTACGGCAACACCTAATTTTAATTCCAAACTTGCAAACGGCACCAGTAATATTTTAATATAATTTTGCTTTTACAATGAAAGCTTAAATTAAGGAATTCGTAATATCTAGACAAGTCCTTTATAAATTCCGGTGTCAATCGACAATTTCCCATTTTACCATTGACACCAGAAATATTGCTGTCGGGTCCAATGGACCCGTCTGGTAGACGGAAGGTTAAATGAATTTTTTTGCTTATTATATACTGCTTAATATCGAGGTTCGTTTGGAAAAAGTGGCCCAGCTAGCGGGCGTAGCTCGCTAGTTTATCAATAACGGTCGTATTTCAAGAAATTATAGAAAATATGGTGTCCTTGATTCTGAAGAAATTTCTGTAGCTGAATGTGCAGTTATCAGAATAATACAGAAGGAAAGCTTTGTGAATGAACGAGATGAAAAGTTAAAAACTCTGGGAGCATTCAAAGATAAAAACGACATCATTCGCCTGAAAACCAAGATTTCATATCTACCAGATAGTGAGGACTTTAAAATGCCTGCAATTTTACCATCTGAACATGAACTTGTAAAACGTTTAGTGATACACTATCACACAAAAAACGTTCATGCTGGCACTCAAATGTTGCTTAACATTTTGAGAGAGAGATTCTGGATTCTACATGGTAGAAAGACAGTGAGATCCATCTTATCCAAATGTGTTATCTGTAAGAGACATTCTGCAAAGAAGCTTTAGGCTATCACTGCATCTCTTCCAGAAGACCGTATTCGAGAAGCTGCTGTATTTGAGATCTGTGGTGTTGACTTGGCGGGACCACTGTTTCTCAGAGATAATAAGAAAAATTGGGTATGTCTCTTCACTTGTGCTGTCTATAGAGCAGTACACATTGAATTAGTGGATTCTTTATCGACGCAATCATTTTTGCTGGCTTTGCGCAGGTTCATAGCCCGTAGAGGACGATGCAGCATTATCTATTGTGACAATGGCTCCAATTTTGTCGATGCTCATAACTTGTTGAGTACACTGGATTAGAACCTTATTGTAAGTGACACCACCCTTCATCCCATTAGGTGGAAGTTTAACCCACCGACTGCCTCTTGGTGGGGTGGATGGTGGGAGCGGTTGATCGGTATTCTTAAAAAGTTATTAAGAAGAGTACTGGGCCGATCCTCATTAACATAGGAACAGATGATGACGGTGCTATGTGATTGTGAAGCCATAATCAACTCACGACCAATAACGTATGTCGCCGATAATTATGCAGAGCTAGTTCCATTGACTCCCTCAATGTTTCTGCAAGATATCAAAATGAGTGGTGTTCCTGACCGTGATAGAGTTGATCATCAGAGTCTTAACCAGCATGTCAAATATCGACAAAATTTACAAAAAGCCTTAAGAAACAGATTTCGGTCGGAATATTTGGGAGCTCTGCTTCAGAGACCAGAACGTAAAAGAGCAGTTGAAGTAGCAGTTGGTGATGTTGTCTTAATTGGAAGCGACGACATGAAGCGTATCGATTGGCCACTTGGTAAAATAATCAAGTTAATACCAGGGAAAGATGGTGTTACCAGGCTTGTAAGACTGAAAACTGCAAAAGGTGAATTGCTTCGACCGATACAACGCCTGTATCCTTTAGAAGTGTCCGCAGCAGAGTCAGTTCTAATTAAAGAAAAGTTACCAGGTGCAAAGCTACAGGAGCAACCAACTACCAGCCAATCAGTTGACTGAAATAGAGAACCTTCTGAGGAAGAGAGGAAAACCAGAAGTGGTCGCATCATTAAAATGCCTCATAAACTGGACTGGTGAACTTTTTATATAATCTTATTGTTATAGTTATTATATAAGTAAGTTAAATTTTAAGATAAAAGTTAACTTAGGTGGGAGGATGTCAAGTTAACTCTCTACCTATCTTATTATCTCTGTTTTTTATGTATTTGTTAGTTCCTAATGGCAATAGTTTTTCTTAGTCTAATGTTTTTTTATATTTTGTCTCGGAAGGAAAAATGATGGCTTTGGAGTTGCGTTGCGTATTTTGAAATGTTAATAATTACACCATACATATATTTCTGAGCTATTTGAGAATAAAAAACCAAAAGTGTAAATGTGAGAAGTGGTTTTGCATTGAAATAATAACTACACAAACATTGAGTTAAATACTTCTGATTCGATACTCCAAAACGGAATACCACGCTCTGCTGTCAAGATATGATAATTAATCAGAGTCCGATGAAAAATATCACAAGCCTTTATTTCTATAGACTACGCACATAGAACACACATACGGTAACATAACATAGAATAACATAGAACCTTCAAGAAAATCAAACTAACAACAATAATACTCTGTTGCCACTTACAATAGCATAATTTACTATAAGGTTATAAAATACAGTTAATGTGTGATTACATTCTCAACAAAAATTGAACCAGAAACAATACATAATCTCATTTTATCGATGGAAGACTGTATATTTAAGGTAATTCAGCAGAAAGGAGCAAGTATCAAGTAATAATTTTTTATTATTCTTGTTCCGCTAAAGACTAAAAACTACTGTGCTTAAACTTTGAACACACTCATTTTTGTTGTTTTGATAAATTTTATTATTTAAGATAAATTTTATAACATAAATCTGTTAACTATCTTTTATAAACTACAATTTGTAGATTATGTTAAAAGGAAATTAACTTTCACTCATTAATAAAATTTTATTTTGAAAATTTCTGTTGTGCTTAAACTTTTGACACGCACTGTGTATGTGTGAATTATGATGCATTGCAGATTAAAGTTATTATTAGTGTAATATAATGACTTTGACTGTAACCTAGACTCAGACAAGGTAACCTAAATAGATGCTTTCAGTCATGACGTCAATTATGACATTTTGCTTGGATACTGGTTCCAAACAAACAGTTGCTATGCTGTGTTTTCTATTTTATTTGCATGCTAGCTGTTCCGCCCGGCGTTGCACGGAATAATAGATGTTTTCAAACAAATTGCGAATATTTAAAATCTTCATTCATATTAAAATAAAAAAGAATAAAATAAAATTTTATCTAGAGAATATTTTAAATATTAGAATATTTTGAATTTTATCTGAATGAACAAAGGTAAGTATTTCTGTAACGAAAATCATGTTTTGGAAAGATAAAGAAATATAGTCGTTGATTTTAGCTGTTTTGAACCACAAAAAGATGCAATAATTGAATTATTTTAAAATTCCTTTCTTTAATGAGACCTACTCCAAACAAAATCTTCTGAGAACGTGCGCTACGTGCGCTGCATATCTTAAGAAACATGAAAGGAGTAAATATAAAAGATAAAGAACATATAAAAGGAGTAATTACCTAATTCACTACTTTTTTGGATGGTTCCATGGATAGATTTTGTAGAGCGATTGTAAATCAACCAGGGGAAAAAATCATCAAAAGAGGAAAAAAAATAACAAATGCGTGTGCAATTTGTTGCTAGCATTCATCCATGAAATGAAGTCCTTAAATCTCATATTTACAGCTTGCTCTCATTGGCTGGCTGCTTCGTTGCCCCAAATTGGTGGCTGCCTGCAACAGCCTGCAAACAACCTGTAACTCCTCTAACCTGGCAGCTCAGTTGCGTAGATTGGTTTTAAGCTGCAAATATCCTCTTACCCAGTAAGTTTTAATTTAAAAAAAAATCTAAATTGAAATTTAAAAATCTGGCTGCGAAGTGCACTTTCCGATGTCAGTCCGATGTTTTTTGTCATGTGTGGATACACATGACAAAAATTTCAGAGACCTGCGTATTATAATTTCGGTGTTATCCGCGATCAGGCAGGCAGACATCACTTATTTTATATACAGTCGAGTCTCAATATAACGAAATTCATCGTTCAGACAAAAAAATCGTTATATAAAAAAATTCGTTGAATATTGAACGGCAAAAAATTTTCATTTAATGTTTAAATTTTGAAACCGAATTGTTTTTGAGGTGTTTAATAAGTTCAATTGAAATATTTAACGGAATTTTTTTCAGAATCTCAAACATCTTCGCCACTTCCTTTTTTTCCCCAGTGTCTTATTGATTATTTTCAAAATTACTAGTTTATCAGAGAGAGTTGTATTTAAATTAGAAGCGATTTTATGCAAATGCAGTGGAAGATAACACTAGCAAAGATGATATTTATTAACAATTCTTCATTCAAATGATCTCTCACAACAAAAAATGCTCCGAATCGCCACTAACAACAAACATCCTCTTTAAACTCTAAAAGTAACGAGAGTTAATTTAGGTAGATGAAAACCTGCTGAAAAACGACCTTTTCAGCAATTCTCCCTTATTCCTGGCTTGCTATCAAAACCAAGAAACAAACACCATTTTAAAGACAATAATGGAATAGTTTTATCTTTTAGGATGCTTTGTGATAGTTGCAAATCGCCCCACTAGCAAGCAAATGTTTCAATCTTTTCGAAGAACGCATGCTCATCTTGGCTCAAACATAGTCAAGTGTAACCATGCAAAAAGATGTTTTGTAAATGGGGGGGGGGAGGGAGGGGTTGAATGCCTTTTTTTTGCACATGAGAAATAAAGTAGAGGAATGTAGCTATGAAATATAAACCAAAAATCAACGGAAAAAAAAATATTTTACAAATAATTTGAAGTGTTTCTGAACTTATAATAGAACATTTTCGAAAAAATTCGGAGATTATTTTTAATGTAATCATGAAAAGAATTAACCGTTCCTACAAAAAAATTCGTTAAATAGAGAAATTCGTTGGATGGAGTTTCGTTATAGAAAGACTCGACTGTTTATGGATTACTGTGAATATTCTAAATAATTCTTTTATTGCTGATTCATTAATTTTATGGGGGTTTTTTTCCGTTTTTACATGCAATTTAAAAATAGATAAGATCGTGATGCATACAAAAATCTATAATATTGACAAAAATGACAAAAAATTGATGCTAAATGCACAAAAAATCGAAAAATCGTTAAAAGTCACATCAAAAATCGTAGTGAAAATCGCTGAAATTCAAAAATCGTAGCAGAAAACATTTAGTAAATTAGTTTGAAAATTTAAAACAATTTTCTCTTTATCAATGTGAAGAAAATAGCAGCAAAATACGAAAAAAACTAAAAATCGCATCAAAAATTCGTTAAAAATTGAAAAATTGTTGTACCAATTCCAAATAAACTTTATTGAAAAGAGAACTAAATTTACTATATTGGATTAAAAGAATGAAGCTGTATTCCTTTTACTAATGTGGAAAAATCGTCTCGTAATATAAAAAGAACGCTAAAAATCACCTAAAAAATTAAATAAAAAAAATCTAATCAAAAATCGAAAATCGGGCTTCGAGGTGCAAAACTTCATGTAGAGAGGTATTATCCCTCCAAATTTTGTAACTCTACGTGCAGCGAATTCTTCAGAACAGTGCTGACACACTCACAAACTTGTCTCTTTATTATTATAGATTACAGCAACATTTTTTCAGCTATATATAACAGACACATGTTTAATTCTTCATATGCAATGATACCATTTTCTACGATTTATTTTTCATAAGAAATGAAGCATAGCAACCGTTTGTTTGGAGTCAGTATCAGTGGAAAATGTCATGACTGACGTCACACTGAAAGCGTCTATTAACCTAGAACAAGAGCTGAAACTTATCTTTATGGATGTTGTGTCGTGTATTTGCTATGTGTAACCTAACTGGATTAATTTATGTGTGAATAAACATATGCATTTCGCTGTGTATATCCATCGGAGCCTTTAACGGTACTGTTAGAAAACGAGGCTTTTAAGAATTCGCGCTATTTTCAGCTGACGCAATGAAAATCGCTTTCTGCCTTTTGTCACCTGACGTCGAATGAACTCCATATCGAATGAACTCCAAAAATTAATCAGGGAAGCGCTTTATTAGGATATACCTATATACAAAATTTCAAGTGGATCCGATATTTTTATCATGAGTTATCGCGTTACGCACGAACGTACGAACGAACGTACATACAGAACGGACGGGCACATAAGCTCTCAGGCTATGACAGCCTGTGAGCTAAAAACTGATAGGAATGATAAATTTGTGTGATTAGTGTTTGTTATCAGGGAAGCGCCTTATTAGGATATACCTATATACAAAATTTCAAATGGATCCGATATTTTTATCATGAGTTATCGCGTTACGCACGAACGTACGAACGAACGTACATACAGAACGGACGGACACATAAGCTCTCAGGCTATGATAGCCTGTGAGCTAAAAACTGATAGGAATGATAAATTTGTGTGATTAGTGTTTGTTATTGTGTATTCAGCATTATTTCAATGTGAATTTTGATTTAGGCAAAGTATTATTTTACGTTTAATATTTGAATTAAATTTTCTGTGTGTACTGTATTATCTTTTCATGTGACTTTTGATTTAGGGAAGTGTTATAATATAAATCAAAAGAATAGTAATCGTTTGCCATTTTTATGTTTAATCTGCTGGCAACCACTCTGTTATTGTTCTTTTTAAAACTATGTCCTGTCGCTTGTGTAGCGTATATTCAACCAGTCATTAAACATTATTAAAGTATTATTATTATTAAATATCTTTTATAATCGTTTTCTTTACTCTGTTTAATTAATAATTACAAGTATTTGAAAAAAAATTACATTTTTAGGTTACATTTTTACATCAAATGAAATAGAAATAGATCCATCAAAAGTGAAAGCTATTGAACAACTGAAAACACCAACATCAGTAGCTGAATTGCAAAGATTTATTGGAATGATTAACTACGTATCAAAATTCATACCTAATTTTTTCTGAAATCACAGAGCCTTTACGCAGATTATTACACAAAAATGTATTGTGGCAATGGTCTGAAGAGCAAGAAAAGTCTTCTCTTAAATTAAAAAATATTCTTAAAAATACGACAAAATTGGCTTATTTTGATGTTAATAAACCTACAGTTGTCTCAGTCGATGCTAACTCACATGCAATTGGTGCTATGCTTCTTCAAAATGGTAGACTAATTGCGTATGCGATTAAAGCATTGACAGATTCACAAGGACGATATCCTCAAATTGAAAAAGAATGCTTTGCTATTCGTTTTGGGTGTAAAAAGTTCCACGATTATATTTATGGTAAACCTGTTACAATTGAAACTGATCATAAACCATTAGAAGCCATTGCAAAGAAATCCTTGCAAGCAGCTCCTGCACGTCTTCAAAGAATACTTTTTGCTGTTCTGCAGTATTCTCCCAAGATAGTGTACTAAAAGGGTGTAGCGCATCTCACCTCACAGGATCAGTATAAAGCGAGTTACTACCTGCGAATAACTGGCTTGGCCTTTTGCTCAACGGTTAACGCACTCGCCTCTTGATCCTGAGGTCCATGGATCAAAATCAACCGGCGCCAATCTCCTCATTGGTGACCCGGACACGCACGCAACAACCTTCTCCAGCGCACCGCAATCAACTCACCTCACATCCAACAGATGGCAGCATCAAACAAACCATTCCTAGCATCAACAAAGCCTGCCACTCACTCCGCGCATCACACATGCGCACGGCAGCACATCGCTCGACAGTCGCATAACAGTCTAACTGGGGATGGAGTGTGTAGCGCATCTCACCTCACAGGATCAGTATAAAGCGAGTTACTACCTGCGAGTAACTGGCTTGGCCTTTTGCTCAACGGTTAACGCACTCGCCTACTGATCCTGTGGTCCTTGGATCAAAACCAACCGGCGCCAATCACCTCAAGGGTAAAGATATACCGATTCCAGATGCTTTAAGTCGTGATTGTAGTATTAATCTTGTAGACGATGAAGAGATAGAAGCTTTTGAAGTTGTATGTGATGTTCCTCTTACGTTGTCGAATTTCTCTGAATTACTGAATGCGGTAAATGAAGATTCTGAATTGCAAGAGTTAAAACGTTTAATTCTTGATGGTTGACCATCTAGTATTAACTCAGTTTCTCCACAACTTCGGAAATATTAGAACTTTAAAGAAGAATTAGCAGTTTATGAAAATTTGTTATTCAAATCAGAACGCTTAAGGGTGTATCCGAAAAAACGCTTTTCCATCTTCAACGGCTCGAAATTTTTCGATACAATTTCAGACACATTTTAAAAAGTAGAAACACGAAACTTGCTGAGGGGATTTTTGAAAAGACGTATAAGGTGCCGTGAGATGTCATTTTTAGCTTAATTCATTAGAATTTGATTTATAGACAATTATCTTCTCAGAATGACCCCTTTTTTCGTCCACAAATCTCCCGCTAAGGAAAAATCAGTTCAAACCTCCGTTTTTGATTGCTTTTTTTGAGGTATTTTCTGCATTTATCAAAGAATCGACAGTTACGGTACCTTGTGTACTTTCTGAATAAGTCAATTTGCCAGTTCGGTGCATTTGAGAGCAAAAATGAATTCAAAAGTAAATCGGAAAATAAGAGTTTGGATCGAAATACACCCTTAATAGTCCCATCTGCATTAAAGTCAAAGTATTTGAATTTAATCCATCAAGGACACTTAGGAATTAATTTGTCTTTACATCGTGCTCGAGAAATTATATTTTTGCATGGAATAACCCTTGATATTGAGCTCTATATACAAAAATGTCCTGTTTGTCAACAGACAGCTCGTTCCTTAAATACAGAGCCATTGCAAATGTAACCTTTTCCTCAATTCCCGTGGCAACGAGTGGCTACTGATATGTTTGATTTTTCTGGAATTCATTATTGTCTTACTTTTGATAGTTACTCAGGATATTTTGATTTTAAAAAACTAGTGCATCCTTCATCACATTCGGTAATAGAATATTTGAAAGATTTGTTTGCAACTCATGGAATTCCAGATATTTTGGAATCTGATAATGGTCCACAATACTTGTCAGATGCATTTCACAAGTTTACTAAAGATTGGAAAATACAGCATATTCCTCTAGCCCGCATTATCCTAAATCTAATGGTCTAGCGGAACGTTACGTTCAAATAGCAAAATTGATTTTAAGAAGATGTGCTATAGATCGTACAGATGTCAGATTGGCACTTCTAAATTGGAGAAACACACCGCGTGAAAATTTGCATTCTCCAGCTCAACGTCTTTTTGGAAGACCTACTCGAAGTTTAATACCTATGCATCCCTCTTTACGTTTGCCTCGAATGTCATCTACCGTTCCTCTTCAAGTAAGTAGAGAAAAGCAACGTGCAGCTTCGACCATTAACTCAAGAAATGAATCTCCAGCGCTGTGAAGGCCAATCTGTGAAGCTTCAAACTGATCATCGTACTTGGATTCCTGCTACTGTGTCAGATGCTGCTGATACTCCACGTTCTTATTATGTTACCACTCCTACTGGGAAAACTCTAAGTCGAAACAGTGCCCACCTACGTCCAACAAAGGCTGTGATTGTACCCGACTGCCAGGTTGCTGTTAACCCTTCAAATTTTGTTCGATTGGAGAATGGTAACAATGCATCACTTAACCCTCTTCCTGATGTTCCTCGTCCAGCTTTTAATCCGCCCAAATCTAAAACAGTGATTACCAGCTCCGGACGAGTTATCCGCCCTCCAGAAAGTTTGAACTTATAAAATAATTTTTAGTCTTATCTTTTGTTATTGTAAAGGGAGATGTCACGTGAGAAGTTTATACATTTCTACTGTCACGTGAGAAGTTTATACATTTCTACTGTCACGTAACAATTTATTTACTACTACTTTAACTTGGTTCTTGTCTCGAGTATTCTAATAAATTTAATGGTTTAGTTATTGTCAACTTGCTATTTGGTCTCTCTTATTATTTTTAACATCTAGAATTAACAAGATGTTACACTACCTTTTAATGACTCATTCATAAAATTGAAACTTGACATTGAAAACCATTTTTTTCGAACTGAACTGAATTAAAATACTTTAGAATATTTACATTTTTTTTGTGTAGTAGATAAAATATATGAGTATGAATGAACGGATTTTGTATATCCGTAAAGAAGAAACTTAAAAGCTTAATGTAAAAACAAAATTAATAATTGTAAATAGCTTGTAAATATGAAATATACAGTTATTAATATTAATGAATATTATCTTTATTTATAGTGGAGATATAGTGGATTTATTTAGTAGAGTAGGATCAATTAGATTCGGCTGTACGAAAATAAAACAAGTTGCAACTCATATGACAGTGTCGTGTTAATTGTCTTAAAATAACACGCAAATGTTTGAACTTATTTCTATTTTATTTCACAGAACTATGAGCGTTAATTCTGACTCCATTTATCATAGAACTGCTAGCTAAAAAAACGAAAACAATTTACCGTCCATGTAATCGCTATGGTAACAGCTCAAGGCAGCTGCCATTCTGAACTGCGAAATATTTCCGACCTTCCGGTGGTAACCATAGCAATCACCATGACATAAAGTATAATATAATGTATCTGG
The DNA here is from genome assembly GCA_964019185.1 of Maratus speculifer. NCBI lineage: Eukaryota > Metazoa > Arthropoda > Arachnida > Araneae > Salticidae > Maratus > Maratus speculifer. Next base: position 234,872,239 of record OZ025301.1, on the reverse strand, counting down.
CAGCAGTTTTAAAAGAACTTATCGGGAACTCTGGTTTCGAGGCTAGCTATGTTTTTGTTGATGTTCTAAGTTTGTAACTTTTATGCTGTACTATTAAGTTTTTGAATTATGCTGTTATAATTTCTGTTACTACTTTAGCAACACACTTTTTCTTTGAATATTTTGGCTACACTAATCTTGTTATTCTTTAAAAAAAATCCTGGCTAATGGCGTTTGTCGCCGTGTTATGCAATACGGTATTATTATTTTTCTTTTATCCATTAAAACTAAATATTTAAAAGAATAATTTAAAAGAATAATTTGACAGGTTATGGCCACCTGTTCATGCTCCCAGCCGCGTTTTTGTAAAGTAAAGTGAATTTGTTTTGCTATTTTTCGTTAGAATAACTTGGAATCTTGAGCCAGGTAATAAGCCTAACTATCGGAATGGCCGGCGTTGATGTTTCAGCCATAAATAAGTTTAATGGACAAAATAACTCGCAATGGTGTTTTCAAATAGTGTGTGCTTTAAAAGCAAAGTCCGTGTATTCCATTGCTAACAGCACTAACGAAAAACCAACTACTGATGAATCGAAAATAGAAAAATGGGAAAGAGATGATGCGGTGGCATGTTCACGATATCTTCGGCCATGGATTTATCGCAAGTCACGCTTATTGAAAGTTGCTCCACGTCAAAAGAAATGGTCGAAAAAATTAGATTCTATTTTCAAATTGAAATCTGATTTTAACAAGATGTTGCTACTATATAAATTCCATCAGATTTAAATCGAAAACTACGAAACGGTTGTTCAATACACTTCAAAAATTGAAAATCTTGCACATCAAATCAAGGATTGTGGAGAAAGTGTTAGCGATGCAACTATCATTACGAAAATTTTAGGAACAATAACTTCGAAATACAGAAACTTCAGACAAGCTTGGTGTTATGATAGTAAAAAAAAATTATTGAATTTAACCGCGAGACTCATCGATGAAGAAACTTTAATATCGCAATCTAAACAGAGTGAGTCTGCATTTTATGCTTCCAGTCGCTCGGAAACCCAACAGAAAAAGGCTATAAGTTACCCAAGAAGTGAGAATAAATTCAAAACTCAAAACAAAAGCATAGATAAATCGAAAATAACCTGTTATTCATGTAGAAAAAAAGGTCATTACACAAGAGAATGCCGTTCAAGCCTCGCGAAAAAGGTAATGATTATCCAGAAAGAAATAAGGATTCATCAAGTTACAATACATTTAGCAGTAAAGTAGGGAAAACTATAGCAAGTGAACAGTGGATTCATGACAGTGGTGCATCTGCTCACATGAGCTATAATTTAAATTATTTCAACAATTTTACTGAATAAAATAATAATGAAGTTATTCTTCTTGGCAACTATCTAGAATTATCCATTAAAAGAAGAGGAAATGAGTTTAAAAAGTTGATTAATGGAGAATGGCAAAAAGGAGAAATACATAATGTTCTCTGTGTTCCTGATCTGAAGAAAAATCTTCTCTCTGAAGGTGTACTAGCAAGTAAAGGTATGAAAATGATAAAAATGCAAGATCATGCTGATATCTACAACAGTGAAGATGAATTAATTGGCACTGCAGTATGTTCTGAAAACAACTTATATCACATGTTCTTTAAAACTTTAAGCTCACCTGAAGCTAACATTTCTCAGAAGAATAGTTTGCAAATATGGCATGAAAGAACAGGGCATATAAATTTGAAAGCTCTATATGAACTAAGTTAGTTTTAGTTTATTTTTGTCGTCCGATTATCTACACTAATGGGATATAGGACCGGGGGGGAGTGCCCTTCGTGGGGGTCTTTCTAAGGGAACCTAACCCGTATTTACGCAAGGTTCGAAGAAAACCACGAAAACTCCGAACGATTAGGCCGACAGCCGCGATTGGGTTCGAACCCAGCACCTGCCGTCTACCAGTTGAGAGGTCTGAACCTCTCGGCCACTGGTGGGGCCCTATATGAACTAAGTAAGAGGGGTTTAATTGAAAATCTAGACATTTCAGAGAAAGAAGAATTTTTCTGCGAAGGATGTCAATATGGTAAACAACACAGATTTTCATTCAATGCAAAATAATATAAAGTAACTAAACCAGCAAAATTGATATATAGTGACATCTGTGGTACCATGTCTGTTCAATCAATAGGTGGCGCAAATTATTTCATTCTAATGAAAGATGATTTCAGTGGTTACAGAACAGTTAAATTTTTGAAGCATAAAAATGACGCTCTAGAAGCTTTCAAGAACTTTGTTCAACTATGTGAAAATAAGTTTGGTCATCAAGTTAAAGCACTTCGAGTTGACAATGGTAAAGAATATATCAATCTACATTTTGATGAGTATCTACATAAGAAATAGAGAACAATAGATCAATTAGAGACAACAGCTCCATATACTCGGCAGCAAAATGGAAGATCCGAAAGAGATATTCGTACAATTGTAGAAAGTGCTCGCTCCATGATCTACTCCAAAGAATTGCCTTTGTACCTGTGGGCTGAAGCTGTAAACACAGCTGTTTTTGAATATTTGAACAGGACTCCTACAATACAAGCTCCAGATTCAACACTTTATGAATTATGGTCTGGAAAGTCTTTAACACTTAATCATCTAAGAATTTTTGGTTCAGAAGCCTTCATGCACGTGCCTGAATGTCCTACGAAAGAAGTTAGAACCCAAAAGGAAGAAGATGATATTTGTAGGGTATGACAAGTATTCTACAGATTATCGCCTCTTTGATCCAGTCACTAAAACCATCAAAGTATCAAGAAATGTCATCTTTAATGAAGAAAATTGTAAGTTGAATGTCTCACCGAAATCATCAAAAATCTTGTTTCATATTAATGAAGATGATATGAATACAGATACTATTGATAAAGTTTCAGACAACTTATGCAATAATCCTCTCAGTTTGCAAAATAATAATCATTTTGATATTCGTCCCAGAAACACTGTAAGACCTCCTGCTCGCTATGAATTAAATGTAGCCGACATTGTAACACCACAAACATATGAAGAAGCAATGAATTCTCCTCAAGCAGAAAATTGGAAAGAAGCCATAAATGAAGAACTGAATTCTCTTCAGAAGAATGAGACTTGGGATCTCGTACACCTTCCAGAGAAAAGTAACATGACTGGATCCAAGTGGGTATTTTAAAATAAAATACCTTCCCGATGGAAAAATTGACAGATATAAAGCTAGACTCTGTGCCAAAGGGTCCTCCCAAGTGGAGGGAGTAGACTTTGGTGAAACCTTTTCACCAACCTCTTGATTTGACATTTTAAGATTTTTATTAGCAATAGCCGCTCAAAGAAAATGGAAAATTTTACAAATTGATGTGAAAACTGCTTTTCTCTATGATGAAATTGAAGAAACAATTTTTATGCAACCTCCTACAGGTTTAGGTTTTGCTAAAGACCTAGTGTGTCGACTTAAAAAGTCTCTTTATGGATTGAAACAGGCACTCAGATGTTGGAACAAGACTTTTTCAGATTTTCTAACTAGTTTTGGCTTCAAGCAATCTAATACTGACCTTTGTGTTTTCAATGGCATTTTTCAAGGTAAGAAAGTATTTTTAATTTTGTATGTAGATGATGCTTCATTATTCTCTGAAGAGAAGGAGATATTAATTGAAATTGTAGAAGATTTTAAAAAGAAGTTTGAAGCAACTACCTGCGAAACCGGATATTTTGTAGGAATTGAAATAAACTTCAGAGAAAAGACACAATTTTCTTACATTCAGGAAGTTATGTAAAGAGAATTTTGAAGCGATTTTATTTAGACGATGTAAGCCCAAACACTATACCTGCAGATCCTGGAACAATCCTATCATCACAATCTAACCCGTTACCAGAAGGAAAAACTATTCCTTACAGCGAAGCTGTTGGATCTTTAATGTTTCTTGCCACTACTACTCGTCCAGACATAGCTTTTTCTGTTAATCTTTTCAGTCGATTTCAAAACAGTCCAGGTCAAATCCATTGGAATGCAGTGAAACGTATTTTCAGATACCTAAAAGGTACTGCAACCTATGCCATTGAATATTCTCCAGTAGATAGTCATGGTTGTCACCTTGTTGATTTTTCTGATTCTGACTTTTCCAATGATGTTGACACAAGAAAATCCACTTCTGGTTATGTGTCAATGATTGGCAATGGTCCTGCTACTTGGTCTAGCCAGAAGCAGCCAACTGTTTCTACATCTACTACCGAAGCTGAATATATCGCAGCTTCAACAGCTGTGAAGGAAATATTGTGGTTACGACAACTTCTACAAGATGTGAGTGAAAATGAAATTTGTAAAGAAGGTGTTACTCTCTTCATTGATAATCAAAGTGCTCTTAAGCTGATCAAAAATCCCGTATTTCACAAGCGTACAAAACATATAGATGTGCGCTAACATTTTATTCGCGAAAAATGTGATGACGGATCAGTCATTGTAAAATATGGGAAATCTGAAGAGAAATTAGCTGATTTATTTACAAAAGCTCTTCCCAAGGTAAGATTTGAAAAATTAAGAGAACTGCTAAACATAAAAGAAATAAACTATGTGTGTGACTCTGGTTAAACTTTCGAAATTCAGCACATAATTTCTTTAAAAATGATACTTTAGAATTTTTTTTGTTTATGTCATTCATTATTCATTCTTAGTAATTTCATGTAATGTAACTGTACCAAGTGGTTATCTAAGTAAGTTTTGTGTATTTATCTTGTAAATTTTAGTGACAACATAATTGGAGGGAGTATTAAGTTTTTGAATTATGTAGTTACAATTTCTGTTACTATTTTGGCAACACATTTTTTTCTTTGTATATTTTGGCTACACTAATCTTTTTATTCTTAAAAAATGTTCCTGGCTTATGGTATTTGTCGCCGTGTTGTGGAGTATTGTATTATTATTATTTTCCTTTTATCCATTAAAACTAAACATTTAACCGAATAATTTGACATGTACATATCGCGCGCTTGAGTTCCTATTTGATAAAGCAGTTTAAAGTCCTTCAGTACTATCATGGCCCACTTGATCTAAAGGCCTGTCTATTTGAGATTAATGTATGAAGTCTCCCGCCAGAGGACTCTGATATTTTGCCCAAGTTAATCTGACCAATCGTGCAAACCCTGAACCAAAACAATGACCACGTGTGCATGCATGTGCACAGAACAGAAAGCAGCTTATTCAATGCTAATTTGGGCAGGGTTTGCGTCACGTGGACTCACACGTGGTCCAATGAAATGGTTCAGGGTTTGAAGCTGAATCCAGCTTCACTTTTTCGGCGGTTTTTCGCGGAATGGCTCGGCCGGTAGTATATAGTCGGCGTTGGTACTATTTACGTAGATAATACGTGGTGGCAGTGTCTATTTTTAAAGAAATATGTATCAAATACTTGCACCCGAACAATTTTCCTTTCGTCCAGATGATTGGCAAAAATAGATCGACAGATTCGAACGTTTCAGAAGTGCATCGGTATTGAAAACAAAGCCACAGGAAGAACAGGTAAATTCTTTAGTTTATTTAATGGGATCTCAAGCTGAGGAAATATTGTCATCTTTCAATTTAAGTGCAGGAGATATAAATTCTATACGAAAACACAAAAAGAAGGTGAATCGGTAGAACAGTTTATCACATCGTTATATAGATCAGTGCAAACTTGTGAATTCACTACCTCTTTTGATTAGAGATAGAATCGTTTGCGATATTCGCGATAAGAAGGTTTCTGAAAATCTGCAACTCGACATGAAACTTATACTTGAAAAAGCGATTACAACAGCACGTCAGGCTGAAACAATTAAAAGTCAGCAATAAATTTTGAGTAGCGATAATACGTTTTTTAAAGTAGCTAATAGAGTAGCGTTACCATAGAATAAGTAAAATAAACAAAAAAAAAAAAAAATTCTATCAATTCGCATTTAAAAAAAGAAGCATGTTTTTGGTGCAGTAAACAAAACAAACATACGAGATTAGAATGCCTTGCTCGTAAAGCAATTTGTAACTGGTGTAAAAGGTTTCAAAAATATATATTAAAATATTTAATTGCTAAAAAGGACGTCAAATGTTAATAAAATACATTAAAAGATCTTATGTATTCAATGTTTTTTTAACATTTGATGTCCTTTTTAGCAATTAAATTTTTTAATATATATTTTTGAAATGTTTTTATTGGGCGTATAAGAGTACTTCTGTTTATAATTTAATGGTGTAAAAGGGTTGGTCACTACACAAAAGTTTGTAAATCAAAAGTGCGTGTTAACGAAGTTGAAAAAACAAAATCGACAAACTCTTCTGAATTTATAGGTTACGTAATGAATACTTCCGATAAAAATAACCCAGTAAGAATATCGGATAACCGTTGGAATGCTAAAGTATTGATTGAAAAGACTCCTTTGCAATTCAAAATTGATACAGACGCAGATTTAATGGTAATTTCAAAGTGCATTTATTATTCGAAATTGAAACATATAAAACTAAAGGGATCAAGTATTGTCATTTGCGGTCCAGATGGGAATAATCTGAAGATAGCTGGGATAATTCGAGTGAAATTAAAGAGCAAAAGTTTTAGTTTTGAAGATGACGTGTATGTAATAAATATTTTACAGCACCCATTATTAAGTTGTACGGCTAGTGAGAATTTGAATCTTATCCAGAAAATATATGAATTGAAATCAAAATTAGACCCTGTCAAGAAATTTACAAAATTACTTAATGGAATTGGAAAGGTTGAAAAGCCGTATCAAATAAAATTGAAGAAAGAACCAATCCTTAAGAAATTTCCGTACCACGGCGAGTTTCCTTAACTTTAAGAGGTAAATTTAAAAAAAACTGTTTGATGAAATGACAAAAAACGAAATTGTTGAACCAGTAGACGAAGTCACAGAATGTGTGCGCCTATGGTTGTTGTTCCAAAGAAGTCAGGTGATATAAGAATTTGTGTTGATTTATCAGTTCTAAATGAGAATATTGAAAGAGAATATTTCCTCCATGGCCTCGGTTGATTACACTTTGAGTCAATTTAGTAATGCTGAAGTTTTTAGTATCATAGATGCAAATGCAGGTTTTTGACAAATATGTCTAGATACAGATTCTGCAAAGTTAACTACTTTTATTACCATTAGATTTGTTACTTTTAGAATATTTAAATTAAATCGGTTACCGTTTGGAATTAAAACCGCTTCTGAAGTGTTCCAAAAAAGAATTCACGAAACTATTCAAGAAGGTCCTGGTATAGTGGGTCTTATGGACGAATTCGTAATTTTTGGTTCGACAAAGGAAGAGCATAATCAACGACTTAACGAAATTTCTTCAAAACTTCCAACAAGTGAATCTCAGTTAATCCACAGCCCGCCTCTTGCAACTTTTCAAGATTTCCACAGTTTCTTCTAACGAGAAAATCCTAATTTTCAGCGCGCCACGGGGCAAGTCTATCAGCTTGTAGACGATGTCTTTCACTCTCAGCCTGGCGTGCGCGGAGGCAAACTAGTACAAATTCTTGTAGTCGAACAACCGGGCAATGTCCGTCGCCCACACGAAAGGCAGGGCGTCGGAGGAGAAGACTATGAGGTTGGGAGGGGGAAGGCAGTCGTGCTCCAAGTAGAAAAACATTTTCGAAAATTACTGGTGAAAAAATTCTAACAGAAGCGGCAAGAAAATGAACTCGTGAAGCTCCCAGCAACAGCCAGCAAGACTTTGAAAAAGTAGTTGTAGCTGATTCAGCAACCAACAGGTAGCAGGACTTGTGAAAAATTGACTGGTACAGCAGGACCAATAGGAGTGGCAAAAAGATGGGCTCAGCAAGAGCGGCAACCAACAGGAGCAACAACAAACAGCAAAACTAGTAAAAAAAATCGACTGGATTTCAACAGGAACAGCAATTGACAGGGGCTCAGGCAAATGATAGTTTGCTCGGCCGAGTGAACCTGTATTTATACTCGCATTCGACCTCGAAAGATCCTTCTAGAACATCTTATTTCGCCAAAAACAGGGCGTTACTTAACATTCCTTAAATAAGTCGTAGAAAAAGCAAACGAAAATAATCATGTCCTTTTCGTAACTTCTGGATTTAAAAAAAGCGGATGCGAATTCTTGCAAAAACATCCTGTTTCACGGGAAACTGGTTATATAAGAGTCTTTAAATAACGACCTGTTTTTCCCTCTTTGACGCATGAGTATGGAAGGAAGCAGATAAAAAACTCGCTAAATTTACGAACATCCTGTTTTCCGAGAACCCAGTTATATAACAGTCTGTAATATCATATATTATTAATTTTCATGTTATATTATTACACTTATTTAAAGTATAAATTAATTCTTACTAAATATTAACTGTATAAGTAACTGTACATCTCAACTCAGCATGTAAATAAGTTTACAACTTAACGATGCCGGTTGCACGCTGGAGCAATTCAATAAAGTTTACCTTCAAACTAATTTGAGAGTATTTTTTCAGTAAGTATTTCATTTGAGTATTTTATATTGGCGAGAGTCTATTCCCACGAACATTTTTTAACCTTTTAATAGCAGAAATTGCTATTTTCTACTCTATATCACCATGAGTCGGCAGGTCGAAAAAAAACAGATGCCAAAAACATTATTTTGACAGATCTCACATCAGTAACGAGCGTTTATCCTGCGGTCAAGACGTTTGGTAAAATCGCACAGAGATCCTTTGAACAAGTGGATAAGAAGCAAATTAATTGTGCCGAAAGGTTCCAAAACATGGATGGTAGAAATAAAAAACAAGAAATATCTTGCAATGAAAACCATGCTTCTACTTCTAAAGTTCCACCGTCTGAAAATCTTCCCACACAAAACCTAAATGACAGTATACCTGTTACAGATGTCCAAACCAGACGTTATCCTACTCGAGTTAGAAAATAGTCAAATTGACTTGATCTTTAGCGACTTTTAATTTTATAATAGTGGCTTTAATAGCTTTTAAAAAGGAGGTATTGTAATATCCTATATTATTAATTTTCATATTATATTATTGCATTTATTTAAAGCATAAATTAATTCTTACTAAATGTTAACTGTATAAGTAACTGTACAACTCAACTCATCATGTAAGTAAATTTACAACTTAACGATGCCGGTTGCACACTGAAGCAATTCAATAAAGTTTATCTTCAAACTAATTTGAGAGTATTTTCTCAATAAGAAGTATGTATTTCATCTGTCCGTCCTTTTCGTGAACCTTTTTTCCCCCAAAGTTGTTTGCCCAATTCATTTTATTTTTAATACGAAGATTCTAGAACAAAATTACAGAACACCATGTGCGTCTGATTACATAACATCCTGTTTTGCGAGAAAACGGACTGACATGTTTAACGAACGAGGACTGTTGCGCAATGACTCGGAAGTCAATCAGGCTGCTGTATCTCAATACCGTGCTTTACATCCAGAAGTCAATCAGGCAGCAGTATCTCGCTACTGTGCTTCACATCCAGAAGTAAACAGACAAAACTTAGCGCGAAAGAGATCTACTGACAAACTAAAGTTTAAAGGAAACACAGAAAGAATCACTACAGTTCTTACAACTAAACTTAAAGATAGATTAGATTCAGAAAAATAGTTAAGTGGACACTCCATAATAGGCAAAGAACTTTAGAAGATTTGAACAAGACTGCAAATAAATTAAAAGAAAAAATAATAGCGGCATTAGAGAAATTAAAAATACAAGGCAGAACCCGTCGAATTTCGACGAAAGAAAATGTTTAAAAAATAACTGTTTCATTGATTTTATTAAACCAATAAAATTAATCACAATAAAAATACATCTTATATTGGTAAGTCTAACGCTTAAAAAAAGATATTTAACTTAAAGTTCACAAAATACTATTTCTATAAAACTCAGTTGTAAAAATTGTTAAAATTAAACTTTAATCGTACATGTAAGCAGTAAATAATAATAATAATAAAGATCTGTTATTATGATAAAGTTATCAATTAAAGCTCTTATGCTATTATTCCAAAATGAAAAAAGCAGAATTTGTTCGACTTTAACCCAATCATAGAATTTGTTTCCCGCGAAATTTTAACCCTACATTGTTTTCACCGTATCAAAATTTTAAATATGCACCTTTCATATCTGTATTCATCTTTTAAAAAAAGCGGTGTTTTAATTTGATCATTTTAATTCAAAACTTGAAGTTTCGATGCTATTAACTGAAACTGATAAAAAACTACAGTCGAGCCTCTATATAACGAAATCCATCGTTCCAGTAAAAAATTCGTTATATAGAGAAATTCGATGTATGGAGTATGATGTTAAAAATAGTATTTAATGTGTAAATTTTGAACAAATATTATTTTTGATCTTTTTAATTAAGAATTTGAAATGTTTAAAAGTATATATTAACCTAACATTTTATTTCTTATTTATTTAAGCAGTTTCAAAAAAGAGAAAAGACATTTATTTGAAAGCTTAATGAAAATCAAATGAGGAAGACTTACATAAATTTCAGAGGAAGAAATCTGTAATTTTTTGTTGTTTTGATTTTAAAATTACAATTGTTACGCTCTCAAAAAAAATTCTCAAATTTTAGCAAGGAATGAAAAATTGTAGTTGATATTTTCCTCCATTTGAAGGTCTCTCTTATGTGCTCTCATTGATTCCTCTCTTATATGTGTAGCAATTCAATTGACTGTGTTTTGAGAAGGATGTTGAAAGGTGTATGGGAGGTGGGATGAACTTGTTAGATTTAAAGAATAAGGAGAGAAGTAATATTTATATAAAAAAAAAACCTCTCCACTGAACGATAAATCAAAAATAAGTGATGGAAAATTGATTCCATATGATTTCGAAGCTTTTTTAAAACTGAATAAATTAAGATCAATTTATGAAAAAATTCGTTGTATGGAGACAGATATTTCGCTATATAGAGTCTGTTTTTAATGTAATCATGCGAAAAGGGGACCGTTCTTACTAAAAATTCGTTATATGGAGAAATTCGATGTATGGAGTTTCGTTATATAGAGGTTCGACTGTATTTATATTCTTTTAAGTATACATGAAATTTTGTAAATAAAACCAAAATTCACAGGGTTTTATAACAGACTCTGACACAGCACGTACTTTAATTTAATTTTTTTTCACTTTTAATGAGAAAATGGCAACGTAAAAATAAAGTAATCAGTTTTTTTTTTTTTTGGCTTTTTTCCCTTTGCTTTTAATAGACATGGAGTACTTCTGTTGCCACGCTTAGAAAAACAATATTAAAACTACAAAAAAATTAATATCTCGGAAACAAATATGGATGCAGTTTTTAAACAAATTGCATTTAAAAGTGCATTCTTTTCCCCATACGACGGTGTAAAGATTGAAATTGTGCGATGTCTAGAAGTATAAAAAATAGCAGTAACGAAAATTGCAAAATGGAAATTTCATCGGAAAGTGTTGCCATTCATAAAATGACGCATGCGTTACGCACAGATACGTTTGGCCTTTATAATATAGATGTAGAAGCACGGATATTAAAGACAAATTTGAAGCATTTCTTGGTAAATCAGAACACCGCAGTAATCAGGAACCATTTTATTCTGAACAAGCCTTATGAGGTTATGAAGATAAAGAAAAACCTATTGAGATTGATGATACTAGCAAAGCAAAAACCTTTACAAATGTTATGGAAATGTCCAAAAGTCTGACACGGTCTTGTTCGGATTCATTGTGCGTATTAAATGATGGAATCTTACTAAAATTGAGAAACATTTTCGAAGTATTGAGCCTCCAAACTACTGCGCAAATTTACTTGATGTCTGTAGAAACAGGAAAACTGCAAGAAAATATCAACTTTATTAATAACGTTAAATCACATTTCCCACATCTTCGGACTATTATCAGAGAGATTTATCAAATACACAGCAACTGTTAGTTATTGCTTGATATTGACGATTCTTTAACGAGTGGTAATGTGGATAAGCTTATGGAGCTAGGAAAGCAACCGACGGTAGGAAGTGCCGTTGTAGAGCGTACCCCTGATAGTGAAATCGTGGAAGATGAAATAATAAAAAGTAATAAGGTTGCTTTTAAATTATTTCCCACAAAAAGTGTAGACATACCGAAACTGGATTGTATGTCGTGCAATAAACTTTATTATTCTAGGGATATTAGTTTCATAGAACGATTAAGAAAGCCCATATCAACAGATGTTTGGAATCAGCTCCTGAACTACTATAATTCTAGCCTAATAACTCACAGTCCGTACATATGCCACACATGCCTTGCTAAGATTCGTGCTAACCAAATGTCTGCTGTCTGTATCCTCAATGACATGCACGTAAGCACTGTTCCATCAGAAATAGCTCAGCTGAACGACTATGAAAACATTTTAATCCAACGCGCTAAAGCGTTTCAGGTGGTTGTCACAATGAATCCTGTGGCTAATAAACGTCTACCCAATCGTTAGATGGTTAAAAAAGTAAAGGGCAGGACTTTTCATTTACCGCTTCTGATGGAAGAAACCCTAAAAAATCTCCCAAAACATGAAGACGTAATAATTGAAAACCAAGAACTTTATATTATAGTTCGAAGTACGCCAAACAAAGCAAATATTATATGGCAACCATTGTTGACGTTAATAAAGTGTACAAAGCATTACAATTACTTAAAAAATGTAAAAGAACATTATGCTCACTAGGGGATTGAACCCGGGAATCCTGGGTTTCGGAAAATAGGCAAAAACTATTTTTTCTTATTTAGATGGGTTTTTCCTACTTAATATATATATTTTAAACTTATCCATTAATAATGCCAAAACAAATTATACGAAAATATCAATAATATATTAAAAGAAATTTTTGAAATTAAAAAAAAAAAAAAAAAAAAAAAAAAAAGTCGAAAATTTAGCTTTCTGTTGCAGGCATTTTTATTCTGAAAATTTAAACCGATTGAGCATTTAGTTCGAGAACATATATGTTACAAATTTCTATTTATTTGTACTATGTTATTATTTATACTTACATTTTGATGGAATCTTAAATTTGTTCTTGAATATTAGCCTGGAAAAATCGTGGAACTAATTATATTGTTTTAAATGTAAAAATATAAATATTTCGTAATCGAGCTGCACGCGATATACATAGATTTTTAAAACGTTCATATGTAAGAATTATTATAGCATCTACAAAAAATGAATAAAAAAAAGTTTCCAAAAAAATTACATTTTTTTTCCTATTCGATTATGTAAAAATTGAATTTGTGAGATATTTTAAGTTTAAAAAGTTGCAGTAAAAATGAAATTAATTAGTTAACTCATTGCTATCATCAAAATGACTTCAAAAATACTCAAACATGTGTTAGTTTTATAATATGCATTGTACATTATAATATGCAGGTACCGACTTTAAGGAGGTCTCTTCCATTTTCGGATATTTTTAAAATTCGACCCGACGGGCCGCTTTTAATTTGCCGAATTAAAAAAAAAACGCAGAATCGACCTATTTTAAACATTATTTTTAAAGGGTTAATATTCGTATTTTTTGTATTTTTTAGTCCATCGGATTCAGAGTTGTACGCAGATTTCGAATATGTAAACGGATTTTTTTAAAATCGAAAACTAATTTCGGGATTGTTTAAGAAAAAACATCTCCATGGAAGTAACATTGACAAAAACACAAAAAACATCGTTTAGAAAAGAATTTTTTTTCAAAGGGTTAATATTAGAATTTTTGAAAACTAATTGCACTGACTTGTAGGAAAAAGTACCGACTTTAAAAAGATTTTTTGAATTTTTGATTAATTCCCAAATCTGACCATTATTTTCCCCTCCAAAGTGCGGCCGTTTTTAAGAAATTCATTAAATCGACCCCTTTTAAACACTTTTTTTAAAGGGTTAAAGGCGTATTTTTCGTATTTTTTGGTTCATCAGAAGCAGACTTTTACGCAGATTCTGAATATGTAATCAGTTTTTTCTACTTTAAAAACTGTCTGCATGATGGTTTAAGAAAAAACGCAAAAAAAAAAGTTTTGGTATATTTTCTCTGCGGCGGCCTTCCGGAACTGCCCTCTTTCTGCTTGGGAGCTCTTTTTGGGAAATGAGACGTTTTGCGTTTCGTTTCCCGAGGGGTTTTTAATTCATAACTTTTTTAATTTTGGTCCCACGGTCTCGAAAATGCCCGAAATGACTTTCCCGGAATTTTTCGAATCGAAAGACACCTCTCGCGACTTCCAACTCGCCCGCGTTGCAAACTGTAATCGGCTTCAAGCAGACAGACAGACACACAGGGGCACACGAATTTTATTAGTATAGACTAGCGAGCTACGCCCGCTACCTCGGCCAGTTTTTCCAAACGAACCTCGATATTAAGCAATATATAATAAACAAAAAAATTCATTTAATAAGCAAGTCTTGGTGTTCGAATCCTCAAGCACAAAAAAAGTAAATTAAAGAGCTATGGTTGTTATGCGCCCATTATCCCGTTAAAAATATGTGATTTCGCACAGTGGGCTCTACGCTCCATGGTCGCCATCGTCCCATTAAAAATATTTGGTTTTGTACGGTTGGCTCTGCGCGCCCATAAGACATTTTCTCGTATTTTTTGGTTCATCAGAAGCAGACTTTTACGCAGATTCTGAGTATGTAATCAGTTTTTTTCTACTTTAAAAACTGTCTGCATGATGGTTTAAGAAAAAACGCGCAAAAAAGGGAGAAAAAGAGGTTTTCGACTGCTTCTTCTTTTAGCCAAAGGGGAAAAGTTCTTTTCCTTCACCGCAAGGTGGCGCAGTGTTCTGCCTCAGAGCTCCGTTTGAGCGCCGTTTGGGATTTGAGACATTTTTCGTTCCGATTCCCAAGGAGTTTTTAATTCATAATTTTTTTAATTTTGGTCCCACGGTCTCGAAAATGCCCTAAATGACTTCCCCGGAATTTTTCCAATCGAAAGACACCTCTCGCGACTTCCAACTCGCCCCCGTTGCGTACTGTAATCGGCTTCAAGCAGACAGACAGACAGAGGCGCACGGATTTTATTAGTATAGACTAGCGAGCTACGCCCGCTAGCTGGGCCACTTTTTCAAAACGAACCTCGATATTAAGCAGTATATAATAAGCAAAAAAATTCATTTAATAAGCAAGTCTTGGTGTTCGAATCCTCAAGTACAAAAAAAAGTAAATTAAAGAGCTATGGTTGTTATGTGCTCATTATCCCGTTAAAAATATGTGATTTCGCACAGTGGGCGCTACGCGCTATAGTCGCCATCGTCCCGTTAAAAATATTTGGTTTTGCACGGTTGGCGCTGCGCGCCCATAATACATTTTCTCGCATTTTTTGGTTCATCAGAAGCAGACTTTTACGCAGATTCTGAATATGTAATCAGTTTTTTTCTACTTTAAAAACTGTCTGCATGATGGTTTAAGAAAAAACGCGCAAAAAAAAGTTTGGGTATTAAAAACTGCAAAAGACTGCTATAAAAAGAAAATAAGTAATTTCATTAATATCACAAACAACATAACTAATAAATAATTTTGGCAGATCGTTTTCCGTTTGTACTAACAGAAATTAGTATTAATCGCGTAAATCTTAGGTTACACAATATTCGTGTATGCTACCAAAAAGTAAAAGTATGAAAATGAGCTACAACGATTAATACTCACATACAGAATAAATATATGAATAGCCAGTTACATCTGAGATCCTCAAAATATTAATTAGCAACACTGTTACCTCTTAGTGAACATATCTTGCTGTGCTTAAATAGTTGTACTTATTATATTAATTAAACTGTTTTTAACATTTTTTACCAATCAGTTATTTTTCTCTTATACATTCTTTGACAAAATGACACGGGAGAAAAAGGGGTTTTCGGCTGCTTCTTCTTTTAGCCAAAGGGGAAAAATTCTGGTCGATCACCGCAAGGTGGCGCAGTGTTCTGCCTGAGAGGTCCGTTTGAGCCCCGTTTGGGAAATGTGACGTTCTCCGTTCCGATTCCCGACCGGTTTTTAATTCATAACTTTTTTAATTTTGGTCCCACGGTCTCGAAAATGCCCGAAATGACTTTCCCGGAATTTTTCGAATCGAAAGACACCTCTCGCGACTTCCAAGTCGCCCGCGTTACGAACTGTAATCGGCTTCAAGCAGACAGACAGACATTGGCGCACGGATTTTATTAGTATAGATATTTTATTCCATATGTTTAAACCAAATATATGATATCAAAATAAAGTAAGTTTTGATTTCAACATTTCTAGCGTATGCATATTTAAGATTTTTCTGTGAATATTATGAAATATTTTGTGTTTAGCCTGCATTTTTTGTAGTACTTTACAAAACTTTACTTACAAGGAAGGTCTCCATACGGGCATACCCCGAAAAATCTGAAAAAATTACAGAATGTTCTTCTCGTGTGGATATATATGTTTATAAAAAAAATTTCGGCGGAACCTCCATTCAGTAACCGTAAAAAATAATGAAAATTTCGTTATTTCGCGATTTATCGCCGGTTGGCAATGGAATGTAATTTCAAAAAAATACTTTATGTCAAATACACTTCAAGAAAAAAAAAAGTTTCACGTTGAACTTGTTTTGATAAATTTAATTTAAATAACTTATTTTTGTAAATTTTAGTTTGTTTTAAGTATAATTTTGTTATATCGAAATTTATATGTATTTATATTAAAATTTAATCATCAAAATTTGAGACAAAACGAAATTTATGATTTAAATTTAATTAAATTTGTTTCAAGCTCAAAGTCCTATTGAGAATTGTGGATTAGATTTTGTTGCTATGGAAACATATGACGTTTATTTTTGAATACGCTTAAATGTATGAAGATAATTTTTCTCAATATGATTTTTTTAGCTTTGAAAACATTTTTTCCAGCGATTAATTAAATAACTTCTTCAACGAGTAACAGATATGTGGGATATACTCTCGCATGTGGGCTACACTCTCTCTCTGCTGCACCTGCATCGGACTATTTCCCTCCGCCACTCTCCGGGACTCTGGGTCGAGAGTAAATAGAAAAGGGTGAATTATCGAAGCTGTGTGTCCAGGTGTGAAAAGAATAAGAAGAAGTAAATAGAATGTTTTTCGACGACGATGAACGACGTTGATTAAAACTAAGACGAATATTTCGAAGTATAAAAATGACGATTATTTTAAAACATTTACGAAGAATTGATATATGATTTTTAAAGTAGTATTTTGAAAAGTAACAAAGAATTAATCTGTTTTATTTTTTGTTCTGTTCGTCTGTCAATAAACGTATGTGTCCGTTAAAAACGCTTTTTATTTTGAGTCAAGACTCGTCCATCCCATAAAGTGGTGCCAGAAGTGCCCACCCAGCATTTTGCTCATTGTTATGAACTAGATATTTTTTCTTCAGATTCAAGCCGGATATCATTTTACGGGTGAGTTAATTATTCCATATTTTATATTTACTATGAAGCTAATCGACATCAAAGAACTGGAACTTGCATTTAAAAATGAACGTACTAATAAAATAAAACTCCTTCATAAATTATTGTTCGACACTGATGGTGATCGATCAAATCGAAAAAGAATTCGTGGCTTCACTGGTTTCGATTTCGAAACGACCAGCACTGAATTCAAAAATAAAGTTACGAAAGTTCAAGCAGATTTTTCTTTAAACGATTTAATCACAATTTGTAATTTACTCTGCATTTCTAACGAAGGTTTTTTAACTGAACTTGCAACCAGATTAGTTACATATCTTTCAGACTTGAATTCACTCCAAGCTAACTTTATCGAAAACGAAAGTGATACCGATTCGGAACCTGAAATATCTTCACATAATACTACATTGAATAAGGACACTGCAAGTAATACTGAATCATCAAATTTTGATAAAAACAAGCAATTTCCAGTTCAAAGTTTTCTGCCATCTACTATTAATTTTAATGATGTTGAAAGCGTTATACCGCCTTTTGATGGCAGTTCTTTTCAAGACATAAATATTTGGTTAAGTAATTTTGACGATGTCGCTAGCATGCTCAATTTATCAGAATTTCATAAATTTGTTTTTGCTAAACGATCCTTACGAGGAAAAGCCCAGCTGTTAGTACAAACAGAATTTCACATTAACTCGTATGAAAAACTTAAAGAACTCTTAATCTCAGAATTTGGCATTACTTATAATTCTGCTGAGTTACATGATATGTTAAATAAACGAAAATTACAAGAAAATGAATCCCTTGAAGAATATTTTCTCGTAATGAAACAATTCTGTTCGCGCGGTAACATCGAAGATTCAGCACTCATGCAATATATTATTAACGGTATACCCGAACCTGTTTTTAGAAAATCAATATTATATGGCTGCCAATCTATAGTAGAATTTAAACAAAAGCTCAAAATTTATGATAAAATTCGGCATGATTATGAGAACACTAAATTTCGTAAACCTAAACCAGAAATGCCGTTGAAAGAGAAATATTTTCGTCCAAAACCTGATCTTCTCTGCTTTAATTGTGGTTTAGCCAACCATAAAAGTAGTCAATGTAGGCATAAAGACAAAGGCCCTCGCTGCTTCAATTGTTCGAATTTTGGCCATAAGTCGGCTCAATGTGACCAACCAAGGAAATCTAGAAATAAGCCTGAAACATCCAATATTTCCACCATTACATCGAATATTTTTATGATCAAACAAGTAATTATTTCGTCAGTAAATGTTCTTTCTTTGATCGATACGGGAAGTGAAAGAAGTCTGTTAAAAGAAAGTATTTATCGCAAACTCCCAACGGTTTCGAACCTCGAACATTCAACAATCACATTAACTGGATTAGGAAACACTATGATCAAACCCCTGGGTTTTTTCTCTACGGATATTACGATAGATGATTTTAATTACACCACTAATGTTTATGTAGTACCAGATTATTCTATATCTTTTGATTTTATTATTGGTACAGATGTTATAGAGCAAAGTATTTTAACAGTTTCTCAAAATAATATTTCGATGCAAAAAATCAAGCAAAATGAAGATATGTCAAATAATTTTCTGATTAATGTTGCTCAAGTATTAAACGATAGTAATCTTGATTTATCTCATATTACCGATAAAACTATACGTTCAAAAATTACGGAACTTATTCAAAATTATTCCCCCCGAAAAGTAAAGACTACCGATGTAAAATTATCAATTCATCTGAAAGACGAAATTCCTGTTACTTGTCCTCCCAGACGCCTAGCTCCTATAGAGAAAGAATTTGTCGAAAAACAAATTTCTGAATGGCTTGAAAAGGGAATTATCCGAAAAAGCACCAGTAATTTTTCATCACCTATTGTCCTCGTAAAAAAGAAAGATGGTTCATATAGATTATGTGTTGACTATAGGAAGCTAAATGCTAAAACACATAAACAACGTTTTCCCCTCCCAGTAATCGATGACATTATTGATCAGTTGCACTAGGGATGGGACGAATAGTGATTTGGCCGAATAGCCGAATACCGAATATTCGGCCAAATTTTAGGCCGAATACCGAATATTCGGCCGGCCGAATAGTAAAAATTTTTTTCCAATAAAGAAAATAAATTTTAATTATATATAATTTAAAAAATAGGAGCTCATTAATAATTATTACTCTTAAATGTGCTTTTAAATGTATTTTTAAATTTGAAAAACTTATTTTAACAAAAAAAAAATAATTATGAAATTGCATTATATCCTTTATTTTAATGTACATCAAATTGATTTTCAGTAAGTCAAGATGGGTAAATATTTCCATTAAAATATGAAGAATGTACTTCACTTTTACTATCAATTGATACTTCTTGCATCCAAAATCAATAATATTCTTAATCTCTCTCTCTCTCAGTACTCACATGGACATATTTTCTGAAATAATTTTTAATGAAGTAAATTTGATCATTTAGAGTTTGTGTCATTGGAGATAAGCAAATTTGTAAGAATGAGACTGTTCTGAAATCAGATGCCAAGCTTTTAATTACAAATTACGTTAAAGCAAAAGGTTATGCTTAAAATAGAATGCATATGTTAACAAAATTTGACATTTGAATCGGCACATACAATATTCAACTTCAATATTCCACTTATTCAATAAGCATTAAAAAAATAAACAGAAAATTGGTAACAACATGAAGGAAGGAAGATTAAATAAAAAATACATACATAATAATGTTACATATTTAAGTCAGTAATTATGCAAATAATTATTTAAAAGTGAAAACTATAGAATGAAAAAATTATTTTGTTGAGCATTTAGAATTTATATTAAAATATTTATAAAATCATCTTCATAAAGCAAGTTGTGTCATCTAATGTGTATTGAGTTTGACACCAGTTCTGCTTTCAAATGTACCGTTGTATTTGGAATGGTTATATATTATATTTACTTTTGAAAATGAATCTTCATTAACACACCTAGTGAATAAATTTTTTCATTTCTTATTTTATAGAAAATAAGTTATGAATTTCATAAGAGCCTTTTTTATATGTGCATGGAATTTGCAGACATTAATAAATATTCGAGCATTTTAGAATAAGGCAGTGTTTTTATATCTTGAATTGTAATATATCATTCTCTAATGATGACATTTTCCGCACAATTATATCTCCAGCTTGGGCATTATTTTCTAGGATATCACTAACTTTTATAGGAAATACAGAAAGGCTGTATATTTTTTAGTAGTATCTTAATAACTCTATATTTTGTAAGTAAGAATGAGAATGACTTCATAAATGAAGTAGCCAATTTGGATTACAGAAAAAAAAAATTGCAAGAATGAAATTCTTTAAATCCAAAATTTATTTGGCAAGATATCTTTCACTATTCGGCGAGATTTTAGCAATATTCGGCAAAATATCTCTAAATATTCGGCTACAGATATTCGGCCGAAGTATTCGGTCAACAAGCCTTCAATATTCGGCCAACCGAATATTCGGCAAAAGGGCCGAATAGGCCGAATATTCGTCCCATCCCTAAGTTGCACTCTGCAAAAGTATTTACAACTCTTGATCTTAAAAATGCATTTTTTCATGTCGAAGTAGAAGAAAATAGTCGAAAATACACTTCTTTTGTGACACATTCTGGTCAATTTGAATTTCTATACATGAATTATGGCCTTAGCGATGCTCCCTTAGTTTTTCAGAGATATATCTATAATCTTTTTCGCGATCTCATTAATGAAAAAGTACTTATCGTGTACATGGATGATTTCATAATACCGTCTGAAAACGAAGCCGAAGGAATCCAGAAATTAAAACGCGTTCTTACAACTGCATCCGAATATGGTTTAGAACTGAATCTAAAAAAATGCCACTTTTTACAACGAGAAATTGATTTTCTGGGTTACCACATTAAAAATGGTCAACTGCATCCATCTCCCTCAAAAACTAAAGCTGTTCTAAATTTTCCAGAACCTAAAAGTGTAAAAGATGTACATTCATTTGTCGGACTAACCTCATATTTTCGTAAATTTATTCAAGATTATTCTTTAATAGCTAAGCTCTTAACAGATCTCCTTAGAAAGGACACTAAATTTCACTTCGGTGACCAACAGCGAAATGCATTTAATCAGTTGAAACACATTCTTGCTTCAGGTCCTGCTTTAAGCATTTATAACCCTAGTAATGAAACAGAAGTTCATTGCGATGCTTCTATTGATGGTTATGGAGCAGTCCTCCTTCAAAAGTCTTCTATTGATAATCAATTTCATCCTGTCTACTTTATGAGCAAAAAAACCACAGATGCTGAGCGTAAATATTCGAGTTATGAACTAGAAGTTTTGGCTGTCATCGAGGCTCTTAAAAAATTTCGTGTTTATATTTTAGGTATTCCTTTCAAGATAATCACAGATTGCAATGCATTTGCCCTAACTATGAATAAAAAAGATCTTTGCACCAAGATAAATCGATGGGCTTTAATGTTAGCTGATTATAACTATACAATCGAACACAGACAAGGTACACGTATGCGCCACGTCGACGCTTTAAGCAGAAATCCCGTATATATGACCATTCAAGACAGTTTTACTTCCAAAATCATACAATCACAGAACACCGATGAACATATACAGGCCATCAAAGAAATTTTGAAAACAAAGCCATATGACAGTTATTTCCTCAAAAATAACGTTCTTTATAAAAATCATAAAGGTTACGATCTGGTAGTTGTGCCGGATGAAATGCAGCTAAACGTCATTAAACACGTTCATGACAAAGGACACTTCGGACACAAACGCTGTGAAGAACTCCTTAATGAAGAATTTTTTATCCCTAATATGGCAAATAAGATTGATAAAGTTATAGCAAACTGTGTAACATGTCTTTTATATAATCGGAAACGTGGAAAACAAGAGGGTGAGTTGCATCCCTTACACAAAGAGGAGACTCCCCTCCAAACTTACCACATTGATCATCTAGGCCCTCTCGAATCAACTAACAAAAACTATAAACATATTTTGTCTTTAATAGATTCATTTACCAAATTCGTGTGGCTATATCCCTGTAAAACTATTTCTTCTGCCGAAGTCATATCGAAACTGCAACAACAGAGTTATACTTTTGGCAACCCTTCCAAAATCATTAGCGATAAAGGTCCTGCATTTACAAGTAAAGAATTTGCTGATTATTGCCAAAATGAAAATATAAAACACGAGACAATTACAACTGGCCTTCCCCGTGCTAATGGTCAAGTAGAGCGACTTAATTCCATCATAATTTCAGTAATCTCTAAAATGTCCAAAGACGAACCGACCAAATGGTTTAAACATGTTCCTAAAGTTCAACAAGTCATTAATTCAACTTACCAACGAAGCATTAAGAGAACACCGTTTGAAATACTATTTGGTACAAAAATGAAACAGAAAGAAGATTTACAAATTATTGAACTTCTAAACAGTGCAGTCGAAGAACAATTCATGAAAGATAGAGAAGAACTCCGAAAAGAAGCTAAGAAGAATATTCTGGAAATTCAACAAGAAAATCGCAAGCATTATAATTTAAGACGTAAGAAACCCCGGAAATATAACCTTGGAGACCTCGTAGCAATTAAAAGAACCCAACAAGGACCAGGGATAAAATTGAAATCTAAATTCCTAGGTCCATATAAAGTAACCAAAGTGAAGTCTAACGACACCTACGACGTAGAGAAAATCTCATCAACTGAATGACCGATCAGTACTAATTCGTGTGCTGAATACATGAAGCCTTGGTATGACGATAACTGAAACTTTATTTTTTCCCCTATCTTTAATGTGTATGTCTGATCATTTTAAAAATCAACAATTTTAAAGAACATTTTCATTCGATGTTACACCATTTCAGAAAAACGACGACTGATCTTTCTAGTGTACAAACGAACTCTATTTTTTTTCCTAAGAACAGTTACTGTTTTTGTTTTTGTTTCTTTCCAGATTCTATAAGATCACATGTCGCTGCGGCAGCTCCAGATGTCAGGACGGCCGCATGTGGGATATACTCTCGCATGTGGGCTACACTCTCTCTCTGCTGCACCTGCATCGGACTATTTCCCTCCGCCATTCTCCGGGACTCTGGGTCGAGAGTAAATAGAAAAGGGTGAATTATCGAAGCTGTGTGTCCAGGTGTGAAAAGAATAAGAAGAAGTAAATAGAATGTTTTTCGACGACGATGAACGACGTTGATTAAAACTAAGACGGATATTTCGAAGTATAAAAATGACGATTATTTTAAAACATTTACGAAGAATTGATATATGATTTTTAAAGTAGTATTTTGAAAAGTAACGAAGAATTAATCTGTTTTATTTTTTGTCTATTTTTTTTTTGTTCTGTTCGTCTGTCAATAAACGTATGTGTCCGTTAAAAACCGCTTTTTATTTTGAGTCAAGACTCGTCCATCTCATAGATATATGTAATACAATATGTATATAGATGTATAAAATATATTAAAGTCTCTCATTGTTACGTTTAAATTCATTAAATACCATTTACACACAAACTAAATATCCAACAGTTTTGAGTTTCATTATAATCGTTTGCTTTTGGTGAGGAAAAGGGATGCTCGCCAAATCGAGTGACTCTTTAGTCTTTTCACGCCAAATATTCGAAAATATTTTTTTTTACACAATATCTAATGTGATTCCGCCGCTAATTTTAACTTATCCTTTATTACGTTCATAAGTACTTTAATTAGTACTTTTTTCATAAAATTCTGGGTATGCCGAGTATGGAAACATTCCTTGTTAGTTTAATATGCATATTTTTAAATTACTTATAATCTAAATTAAGCTCTATATCGCTCTATATCTTTATTTATGCGTTTACTTTAACACTTCATTTAACACAACACTAGCTGAACCCGTCGAAACTCGACGGAAAAGAATATATATTAGGTATAATATATATCAACCTTATATAGACAGTAAAATACTGAGCGAAATAAACAATTGCCACCTTTTAAAATAGGGATAACATAGCTTTTCATGATGAAGATACACAAACTTCAAAAAATAAGGAAAACAACTCATAAATTTTTATGTTGGACTTAACTTCAGCTATAAATCTTTTTTTAATGCGGTTTCGAAACCTTAAATATTATTTAAATGCCAAATTATTTAGGAAGTTAATATTATACTCCGGAAGACGAATTCAAAAATATCTGCATAGTTTATTTTTTCTCCGTTTAAATATAGCTTGATAACTGTACAATAAATATAATATCAATGAAACATTTTAATTATAATAGAAACAGGGACTTACTAAACTGCCTAACCAACCCACTACACATTTACAGCACTTGCAATAAATTTAATTTATTTATTGGTTTGTATCCTCCATGAACTTGTAAAAACTAATTTTATTGTTATGGCAACGAAAAAAAAAAAAAAAAACCGATATTCGCGTTTGTAATGACCGAAAGATGGCGTTGTAATAGACCTGATAATCGTTTGTTTACGTTTGTTTGTTTACGTTCCATGCTGTAGCACTGTAGCATAGAACAAGTTTAAAGAGCTATTTAAAGTGCAGTTTTTTATCTTTTTTATTTAATTATGGGAGATAAATTACAAATATCGACAATTTTAGAATTTGTAGATGCTGGAAAATCTAGTAATTGCTTTAGAGAAGCTGAAGCATGAAAGCATTGTGTTGCTGTCATGCTATTTTGCCATGAGTAAGTCAAATGTATTTTTTTATATTATAGATCTAAACTTTGTGTATAAAATTTTGATTTTAGATAATTTTAATACAAAGAACCCAACGTTGCACGCGTTATAGAACTGTTTATTTATTTATCGGCCTTTTAAACACTGATTTCATGCGCACGGTATCAGTTCTATTTCGTTTTTCAGACTTTGTCCGCGAGAGGGCGTCTATTTCATTTCAAACGCGAATCTCTGTTATTAAAAAGAATAAAAATTTTGTATTTGTTGCTGAAATGCAGAATTTTTTTTTTTATTATAAACAATAACTTAGTACAATGAAATGATTTTAATTATTTTTTGATATTATGTAAGATAGAAATATAGGAATACCGGCATATCACAGGTTTTATTCTTTTTTTTTTTTTCTAATATGACATCATTTACACCTTCAGAAATACTCATCTTTTCTTAAATAAAAGCGGGATTTATGCAGTTATTTAAGAATTCTTTAGTTTCATAAAATATTCATTATAATTAAATAGAAATGGCGCAGTTTATAGAAATATTTTCATTTGTGCACACCACGGACCTTTAAATTAATAGAAGTTCACTTTATTTAGATGCAGGAATTAAAGTCAGTGAATATGACATCATCACCGACACAGCTATAACAATGTATATTATATTCATGGAATAAATTTATCTAGTTTCTGTATGACGACATTTTCTCCATCGACAAAATTTCACTTTAGATATTATATTTTATTAAAGTTTATCTTCTGTTATTTTACTTACATAATACTTAATAATATTACTCAGTAAATAATCTGTGTATTGTAGGGAATAACTATGTGCAATCATTTTATTATGATTAAATTTAACGAAAACCTTTTTTTTTTTTTTTTTTTGAAATGCGATTATACATTTACCGATGAGATCAAGCTCCTGATTGGTGAAAAATAATGAAACAAAATAAATTTTGAGAAAAGCTTAACCTGTTGCCACTGTTTTGAAGAAATGTCATGAAAAAGCTTTTAAAATTAAAAATAAAATACAAAAATTGAAATAAATTAAAAATTAACCAGAATGGGCACATTTACACATAAACAACTTTCATTTAAAAAAATAATTATCAAAATCGGGCCAGTAGGAAGCTCAGGGCTGATGACCAAAAAAACAGCCAGGTGTTTTAAATATATAGATTATTTACATTCAAATCATTTGTTATACAACAAATTTTAATGCTTTCTTGAGATGTTACTCTGGATAGTGCTACGTATAACTGTCCATGTGTAAACAATGGTTGAGGTAAATACCGGGTGTCCCAATACCCAAAAAATGACAAAAAATGACAATTTTAAAATTCAATAACTTGCAAACGGTGACAGCTATTTAACACTAGAACGCCGGACGGTGTCATTTCGACACCGAAGCGTGTAAATTTCTATGTAAAATCTGCAAATTCCAAAGGAATTTTTTTATGTCTCTCGACTTTTATTAAATATGTGGGTAGAACTCGCATCGAAATTTTTTTGGAAATCGATTTATTCAAACTTGGTTTACGGTCAAATTTACCTAGAACGCCGGACTGGTGTCAATTGGACACCGCAATAATTTCATTTCACCTAATTTTAATTTCGTTTTTCTGTGCGATAATTTCACACACTGTCGTCGTTAAGGGGGATCCCAGAATATTTTTTCAACACCTGGTCATCACGTGATTTGTTTCAGCTGCAACAACACCTGCCACTGAGGTTTTATTTCTCACAAAGATAGTACATATACGGTTGCTTCCGAGTTATGACTAGTAAAATTTCGTGAGATTTTCTTTCGTTCTTTTTACATTTTATGAATAAATTTAAAATGTCTCGGAAAAGGGGGCTTACTGCGGATGAAATTACCGCACTTCTGAGAGAATTGTCACATAATGAATCAGAAGGTGGAGAATTATCTGAGCTGTATGATGAATCTGATAGTGAAAATTTTATTCCTGTTGTATTATCTGAATCGGAAAGCGATGAGGTTATTGAAATAATTTATTCTCGAAATCAGACTGAATTTATGGCTCGCGATGGCCCACGCTGGAAAGAATGCGGTCCTGGAAGTGCAACCGGTAGATTAGCAATACAAAATATTTTGCGAGAAAATAGTGGTTCAACTAGTTATGCAAAAAGAAATGTGAATTATGACAGGTTTTGAGTGATCGGTTGCTTTTTATAGACAGAAGGATTTTAGGGCATATAATTAAATGCACAAACACAGAAGCTCGCCGAGTATTAGAAAATGATGTTTGGTCTCTTTCAGAGCAGGAACTTTTAGCTTACATTTCGATTTTGTATGCACGTGGAGATTCAGGAGCTAGTAACTTGGCACTTCATTCATTATGATCGACAGTATGGGGTATAAATTTTTGTAAAGAAACCATGTGCAGAGACAAATTTTGTGAAATATCAAGATTTTTGCGATTTGATATCAAATCAACTCGTCGTTATCGAATTAAAGATGATAAATTCACAATGATTTCAGAAGTATGGAATCGTTTTATTGAAAATTGCATAAGCTGTTACAAACCAGGCCAGAACATAACAATTGATGAACAATTGTTTCCAAGTAAGACTCGCTGTCCGTTTACTCAGTTTATAGCATCAAAACCTGATAAATACCGGCAAAATTTTTGGATAGCTGCAGATTTAGAAAGTAAGTGTATTTTGAACGCATTTCTCTACTTAGGAAAAAAATGAAGAACGAGATCAAAGTCAGAGACTTTATGAGTATGTGGTTTTAAAATTAATAGAAACTTTTTAAAAATATGGGAAAAAATGTCACAGTTGACAATTTTTTTACTTCTCTTGAGTTGGCAAAGAAACTAAAGGAAATATGGACGAGTTTATTTGGCACGGTAATTAGGGCCAGACGTAAAATTCCAGATTGTGTAAAATCCGGAAAAAAAGTGTTGCATTCAACGAAAATATTGAAGAATGAAGAATCGGGCCCAACACTTACAGTTTATCAATCTAAAAAGAAAAAAATGGGATAATTCTTAGTTCTATGCATTCAAGCATCACAATTGCTGACGATTCAAAGAAAACACCTGAAGCCGTCAGTTTTTTATAATGAAGCGAAATGTGGCGTAGATATTGTTGACCAAATGACAAGACAATACTCAGTCAATGCAGGTTCAAGAAGATGGCCAATTCACACATTCTACAATATTTTAGACTTTGCTGCCATAAACGCTTGCATTGTTTTCAAACGTGTAACGAGAAAAAAACATAACAAGGCGTGTATTTATACAAACACTAGCTGAAGAAATGCGAGCAGAATATACTGAAAAATCCACTAAAAGAAGCAGGAGAGATGAAGAACTGCGGACTGAAAATTCTTCTACGCGTAGGAAATGCGAAATTTAAAAATGTCATGGAAATGTGAAAAAATAAAGTATGTTCTTCTTGTAATAGAATGACATGTGGCAAATGCACAAAAAATGTCACCTATAAATGTATTGATTGTTAGTAATGTAAGTAGTTATTTCACTTCTTTATATTTCCATATTGTCTTGCAAAAATATTCTTAAGTTACAGACATAATAATTATTTGTGTATGCAATGTGTATGCTCTTATCATCTAGCAAAATTGTTCTTATATTATAGATAAAATATAATTTGTGTGTGAAATATATTTCTCTATATCTCGAAAAATTAAGAGTATTTTACAAATATAATAATATTTGTGTTTTCTTTAAGCATTTAATTTAATCTTGTGAAAACTGTCTCTCTTTTTCTTTTAGATTTAACATTATTTGTATGTTCTACACGTATCTGTAAAAAAGAAAACTACATTTTTTTCAAATTTTTTTGCATAATATCGACCAGTGTCAAAATGACACCTGCCGGCGTTTTAGGGGGTAGCAATATTTCAGGCGTTCTAGTGTTAAAAAAATTTTGTAGGGGGGTTATATATAATGTCAAGAGTTTTTTTACCGAAATTTTCTATTTTAGTTCGCATCTCAAACAATACGTGGCGCTGACGGCGATTGAAGACCAGGTGATCAGTGATGAGTGAAGCGTCGACCTGGCCTTCAATTGCCGTCAGCGCCACCTATTGTTTGAGATGCGAACTAAAATAAAAAATTACGGTAAAAAAACTCCTGACATTATACATAACCCTCCTGCAAAAAATTTTTAAATAGCTGTCACCGTTTGCAAGTTATTGAATTTTAAAATCCATCAGTCATTTTTGGGACACCCGGTAGACGCCAACATGCTCAAGTGTTTGACCTTGAGCTTTATTTATCGTCATCGCAAAAGATGGCTTGATGGGGGAATTGTCTTCTGTTAAAATCAAATGGATATTCAGAATCTGAGGGCATTAAAGTTATTCTTGGAATGTAAACTCGATTGCCTATATGAATTCCTGTTATAATTTCAGCTTCAATTGAGCGATTGTTTAGAGCCTTTACAATGAAACTCGTTCCGTTGCAAAGATCCAAAAAGGATTAAGGTTTCTCAGCAGTATAATTGGAACGCCGACTTTAAGTTGTAAAACATGTGGCGGAATACCACTTGGTTTTAAATTATTTAAATACTCAGTTGGGTATGACAGTGCTTGATTTTCATTAACAACGGAGTCAGCGCTATAATAAATTCTCTGTTGTCCAAGAAATTGTTCAATTATTAAGTTGTTGATTCTTTCAACTTTTTCGTTCAAACGTGTTAAAATGCATCTTTTTGTCAAATTAATGCACTGTATTTTCTTCATTGGATATACATATTCAATAAGACCTTTTAAGCTATTAGGTTGAATGATAAATTTAGAAAAATCGACATTTTGACCTTCACCAACTTGAATTAAAAAATCAGAAAAAATCATTTTGAATTTTATTCACTCGCATGTTAATTGTAAGATGTCTAATATTATAACATTCTTCCAAATATTAGAAAATTTCAAAGTGGCCAAAACAATATCAGCTCTATTGCCATGCTTCACTACAGGCAAAATTTTTCTGAAATCGCCCGCAAATACAACTACTATTCCATCAAATGCTGAATCATTATTTTTTATGTCTTTAAGCGTAAGGTCTACACATTCAAATACTAATTTACTCATCATGGGTGCTTCATCCCAGACGATTATCTTCGTTTCCTTTATTAATTTAGCAAGATCAGATTGCTTACTAATGGCACACGTAGAAGTCTCGTTTAAATTCAACGGTATTTTGAATCTTGAATGTGTTGTTCTGCTTTGATCTAATAACAAAGCTGCAATCCCAGAGGATGCAACAACAGCTGTTGATGCAACCATGTTATGTGATCTCGCCTTTTTTTAAACTGAATTAAGAAAATAAATTTGCCAGTGCCTCCTGGCGCGTCAATAAAATAAACCTTAGGATTTCCATTTAAAACAGCATACAAAACTTCATCATAAATTTATCTTTGATCGTGATTCATAATCAGTTCACTGTCGCAAACTTGTTGCCTTAGAGCTTCAATGTCAGCTGGTAATTCATGTTGAATTATCAGTGGCTGTGATGACAGATCGTTAACTATTGACATGTTTTCAAAGTCATTTAAAGAACGATTATTTCTCCTCAAAATCAATTCAATATATTTTAGAGCTTTTCCATGTGCAACTTCGCGAGGTATTTCTTGACCTCTTTTTTGAACTAACCATTTGTAAATGTCTTCTGAAAGATCATTTTTAAACCTCTGCCACAAATTTTCAGGTTTTCGTGGGTTGCAAGATGCTAAAATTGTTACAAAGAATTCACGCAATTGTTTAGGTCTCCGAGATAAGCATGCTTCAAGAGTGAACATCCACTCATTATCATTTTCAATAAGGCCTTTACTAAAAGCTGCTTCTTGATACGTTTCAAAAATGAAACCATTTACTGATCGCATATCTTTAAAATCTTTTGCATCTGTAATATGATACAAAAGAAGCCTTAAATAAAAAACTTCTAGGTTTGCAATAGGAACTGTATAGACTCTACTAATCGAAAAATTCCTATTTTTTTTCTTTTTTTCCATGTTTTAGTCGATTTATTCCACGTGTAATATTGCGGTATATCTACATATAGGTAAGAATTTGCTTGGGGATCTGTTCGATTAAGTTTAAACCAAGCAGTTAACTTTGTTTGAAAATTTCTTTCAAAAATGGCTCGTGGATTTTGCACGTCGTATCTCCAAAGAAAACCATTTGCTGATTTTCTAAATGAACAGGCAATCATGTCACATGCGGTGATTCATTATTTACAGGAAAACCAAAAATTCTCCATAAAGTTTCGAAGTTGATATTGAAGCACTAGTCTATACGTAAACACACACATTATTTTACTAAAGCAATTATTACAATAAAATTAACACATCGCTGAGATTCAACATTAAATTCAGTTTTTTACTGAGATGAGAAGTTAACACACTTAGCTAAAAAATCTTGTTCCAGGAATTCTCGTGAAGCTCGAGTGGAGTGGAGAGGTTCCTGAGTCACGGTGATAAAAGTTATAAAACGATTGCAAAAGTTAGTTATGGTCAAGGCGCCACAGTACTCCCCCCTCCAGTGTCTTCAGACACGGTATTTGATTGGCAAATGGACTTTTCTTCCGGACTTTGTTATTTTCTCTGGGTCATTCTTTTGTTGTTCTATCGTGTTTGGCTGTTGAAGGGTTTCTTTGGCTGGAAATCTTCAGGCACACTGAGCAAAAATTCTGGTTTTAGTCGGTCAATACAAACTGTTGTATTTTTGCCTTTAATGTCAATTGTAAACTATTTGTCTGAACGTGAAAGGACTTTAAATAGTCCGTCGTAAGTAGGCTGGAGTGGTTTCCTGGTTGCGTCATATCTGATAAAGACGTGGGAACAATTTTTCAAATCCTGATAGATGAATGGTGTATGGCGTCCTTTGTTTGCAGGAGGTACTGGTTGTAATTTTCTCATGGCCTCTCTAAGGTTATCCACGAAAGGTTTAGGATCAGGGTCCGAAGGTGGTCGCAGTCCTAAGAATTCACCTGGAAGTCTCAAGGTAGTTCCATATACCAATTCTGAAACTGTTGCACCAATGTCTTCTTTCAGGGAAGAACGAAGGCCGAGCAGCACAAGTGGCAATGCATCAACCCATCGTTCTGTCATGTGGCATTTGATGGCAGTTTTCAAGGGCCTATGCAATCGTTCTACAATGCCGTTAGCCTTCGGGTTAAATGCAGTCGTTCGAAGCTTCGTTATTCCGAAATGTGAAGCTAGAGACTTTAATAGTTCTGCTTCAAACTGACGACCTTGATCGGTTGTTATGTATGTCGGCACTCCGAAACGAGAAATCCAGGCAGAAACAAATGCCCGTGCAACCATTTCTGCTGTGATATCAGCTATGGGGATGATTTCGGGCCAACGCGTGAATCGGTCTATCATCGTCAAGGCGTAGCAGCATCCTTGCGATGGTGGCAAAGGTCCAATTATGTCCATGTAGACATGTTCAAATCTTTCAGTTGGGGTCTTAAAGGATCCCAGAAGACTGGAGACATGACGTTGTACTTTAGACCGTTGGCATGCAATACAAGCACGGGACCAGTTTCTACAATCTTTGTTCACTTCCGGGCACACAAATCTACTGGTAATGAGTCTTGTTGTAGCCTTTATTCCTGGATGGGACAGATTATGCAGAGATTTGAATACTTCAAAACGTAGGCTTTTTGGAACGTAAGGTCCGATGGTAGTTGTTGAATAGTCGCAATAAATCTCTCCATCTGGTAGAACAACTTTACGAAGTCTTAAAGAAGTGCTTTCATTTAATAAGTCTTGTAATTCAGGATCATTCGCCTGTGCATTGGCCAGATTTGTATAATCAATTGTCGAAGGCATTTCTATAGCTGCAATTCGAGAGAGAGTGTCTGCTATGATATTATCTGAACCTTTTACATAACGCAAATCTGTTGTGAATTGTGATATATAATCTAGTTTTCTGTTTTGTCGTGGTGATGCTTTATCTGATTTCTGATGAAAAGCGAAAGTTAAAGGTTTGTGATCGGTATAGATGCAAAATGTTCTACCTTCAAGCATGTATTGGAAGTGTCGAATAACCGAATAGGCTGCTAATAATTCTCTATCGTAGGCGATATAACGTTTTTCAGTGGGAGACAGTTTCCGGGAGAAAAAACCCAAAGGTTGAAATTGGTTATTTGTAACTTGATTGAGTGCAGCCCCGATAGCAAAATCTGAAGCATCAGTACACAAAACCAAATCCGACGTTTCTGAATGGTGAGCAAGTAAAGCTGCATTTGCAAGTTGTTGTTTACAGTCCTCGAAAGCTTGTTCAGCTTCCACAGTCAACTCTATATGGTTGTTATCTTTTTTGTTTCCTTTAAGATATTCATTTAAGATGCCCTGTTTGTCCGAAGCATGTGGCAAGAATCGACGGTAAAAATTGATTAAGCCTAAAAACATGCGTAAATCCTTTACAGTTTTCGGTTCCTTAAAATCTAATACCGCTTGAACCTTTTCTGGCAAGGGTTTCGTCCCATCTTTTGAAACCAAATGTCCTAAAAATAAAAGTTCAGAGACCCCGAAGACACATTTAGATGTATTTAGCTGTATTCCGTAGTCGCTGAGTCTTTGAAATAATTGCTTTAAATGCTCTGCATGCTGCTCTTCATTGTCAGAGAAAACTAAAATGTCATCCAAATATGCAAAGCAAAATGCCAAATCCCTTAAAACTTCATTGATAAATCGCTGAAAAGTTTGGGCAGCGTTGCAAAGACCAAAATTTAAAAAGGGAAATTAGAACAGGCCAAAAGGTGTTATTATTGCAGTTTTCGGGATATCCTCTTCATTTACCGGAATCGCATGGTAAGTCGCCACACGAAAAGTACCTAATTTTGAAAAAATAGTTTTGCCATGGAGAGCAGAGGAGAAATCTTGTAAGTGAGGAATGGGATAACGATCTGGAATTGTTTTTGCGTTTAAGCGCCTATAATCGCCAACAGGACGTATACCACCTGTGGATTTAGTCACAACATGAAAAGGCGAAGACCAGGGGCTCTTGGATGGGCAACAAATACCCTTCTCAATCATAAATTCAAATTCCTTTTTAACGGCATCGAGAGTTTTTGAATGTAATCTTCTTGGGCGACTATGGACTGGCGGCCCAACTGTTTCAATATGATGCACAGTGGAATGTTTGGCCTTCCCAAATTTGGGATCTGGGGTTATAATATCTGGATAAGATCTTAACAAGGCGTGATACCAGGAATTTTCTATAATGACTTTAATTGTTCCTTGTTGAACATTATCCAAACTGCCTGAGGTGCCTATTTTTGTTATTCCATCGATAAGTCTCTTATTCCTAATATCAACAAGTAGATTAAAATGTCTCAAAAAGTCTGCTCCGATGATGGGTGTCGAAACTTCAGCAACTATAAAATTCCATTTAAAAACTCGGCGTAAACCTAAATTCAATTGTAATAATTTAATACCGAAGGTTTTTATTTTAGACTGATTTGCGGCATATAATTCTAAGGAGTCAGGAATTTATTGGTAACCGTGTTGGTTTCTTTTTATTGGTATGCACGAAACATCACTACCGGTATCAATTAAATATTTCATATTTGTAGCACGGTCATACACGCAAAAGCGTTTATTAGTTTTAGCTACCGAAACGTCGCTACCACCCGCAGCACTTGTTTGAGTGGTAGCGCTTACTCGTTTCTTCGACTGGGTGAACGAGCAAGGCTTCCTACACTGCCTAGCAAAACGACCAAACCGATTATGGTAGTAGCAATAATTTTGATTGTTTTCATAAGCTGGATTTCGGCGTATATTCCTAGATTGACCTCGGGATGTGAATCTTCGGCCCCTTGAATTATATTGATTTTTTTCTTCGGCAAGTTTCTCGACTAGCAGTGTCATGATATTATAACGTAACTGTTATTACCTGTAACCTTAACTGTACATATATTGGCTAATATTGTAACCTTGATCTGTTGCTTATAATATATTATGTGATCGTGTATGAGCGTGTCGTTTATTAATTTATGTTGTACTGTTATTAATTATTAGTTTAGTAACGTTCATATGAAACGTAATTATTACATGGTGCCGAATTGATCGAATCTAATAATCGTCATGCCGGGAAATGACAACAGTAACAATAGTGTCTGCCGCCGCCGCTAAGCCTAATGACCAACGATGTTTCGAAATCGTGGCAAGATTGGTTCCAACAATTTGAATGGTACGCTACAGCCATCGAATTGGAGAATAAGCCAGAAAAAATTCAAATAGCTTTGTTTATGTCAGCTATTGGACCAGAAGCGGTAAGCATTTATAATACTTTCACCGATGATAAGAAAACATCACTAAATGTTCTAATTGAAGCTTTTAAAAAGTACTTCACGCCTAAAGTAAACATAACATACGAAAGAAAACAACGCTAAATGTTCTAATTGAAGCTTTTAAAAAGTACTTCACGCCTAAAGTAAACATAACATACGAAAGATTTTTATTCAATAAGTTACATCAAAGTGAAAATCAAAAATTTGATGATTTCTTAACGGAAGTACTTAGTAAAAGTAAATCTTGTCAACTTGGTAATCTTCATGATAGTTTAGTTACTGACAGAATTGTAATTGGTATTTACAGGGATTCCGATAGAGAAAAATTGTTAGCAGAAGATGATTTGACATTAGATAAAGCGACAAAGATTTGTAAAGCTAGTGAACAAGCGCGATCATAAATGAGTTCATTCAAAGATAAGCCATTAAATATTGAAAGCATAAAGAAAACCGTTACAAGTACGAAAAATAAATATACTAAAGAAAAGCAAAGTTTCAATGGTAACTTATGCACGCGATGTAATACGCATCACAAAAAATTTGAATGTTTGGCTTATAAAAAGAAGTGTTTTGCTTGTGGTAAAGAAAACCATTTTAGCATTTGTTGCTCTTCAAAGAAAAGTAAAAAACATGTAGCTACTGTAAATAGCTTAACTGGCGAAGTTAACAAAAGTAATGAAAATTCAAAAAGTTTAGTCATAAGTAGTATAGCCAATAATGTGGAATCATTAGATTGGTATGAAATGGCTGAATTTGAAAACAAGTATAGAGTAAAATTTAAATTGGATACCGGTGCTCAATGCAATGTCCTATCATATTCTTTGGCGAAAAAAGCAAATTTAAGCATTAAATATTCTAACGTGCGATCTTTGGTATCATTTTCCAATCATAAAATGAAAGTTGTAGGTGAAGCAGTTGCCAAGTTAAGTGTTAAAAAGAAAACTTATATTACTAGATTGGTAATAATAGAATAAATGTTGCAACCTATATTGGGAAAAGATTCATGTGTAGAAATGGGTTTAGTTAAACGCATAAACAGTATTGGGTTAACAGAAAAATTTCTTAATACCAGTGCTAATGAAGAGGAAATAGCTGTTTGAAGAATTTTACTTATGACATTGATTTAATCGGTAACCCTAAGCTTGAAATATTTCCTGCTAGAAAAGTGCCTCATTCCATTAGAGAAAAAATTAAAGAAGAGCTTGATAGAATGTAACGGATGGGCATCATAAAACCGGTGAGTGACCCAACACCTGCAGTCTCGCCTATGGTTGTAGTTCATCGGAATGGTAAAATACGAGTCTGTATGGATACATCTAGTTTGAATAAGAATTTGAAAAGAAGACATTATCCTTTAAAAACATTAGAAGAAATTGCTGCTCGCATAAATGGTTCTAAATGGTTTACGAAATTGGACTGTAAAAAAGGATTTTGGCAACTTAAAGTAACAGAACGTACTAGTAAATACCTGACTATGGCCACCCCTTGGGGGAGATTTTCTTATTTGAGAATGCCAATGGGTTTAGCATCTGCACCAGAAGTTTTCCAGCAAATTATAGACCATTTAATAGGAAATATAGAAAATGTAGAATGTGCAATGGATGATATTTTGATGCATGCGTCCTCTAAAGAAAAATTAGAAGAACTGACCTCTGAAGTCATAAAAATTCTCACAGAAGCGGGATTAACTCTGAATAAAGAAAAATGCATTTTTTCACAGAACAGTGTTAAGTTTTTGGGACACATTGTAACTGATGTAGGACTGAAAGCTGATCCTGAAAAAATTGAAGCTATTATTCAGTTAAAAGTTCCGGAAAATGTAGCATCGTTACAGAGTTTTCTTGGAATGGTTACCTACTTGGCTAAATTTGTTCCAAACTTGGCTGAATTAACGCAACCGTTAAGAGCATTATGTAAAAAAGAAACCGAATGGACTTGGGAAAGTGAACAACAGAGAGCATTTGAAAAGCTGAAAGAAATTTTGAAGAATTTACCTGTATTGAAGTATTTTAATGTGAATTCACCTATAACATTGTCGGTAGATGCAAGCAAACATTCTGTAGGAGCAGTAATTATGCAAGAAGGGCGTCCTGTAGCTTATGCAGCAAAAGCATTAGACAAGACGCAGCAGAATTATTCACAAATAGAAAAAGAAGCGTTTGCAATCAAATTTGGATGTTTACGTTTTCATCAATACGTCTGGGGTTGCAGAAAATTAACTGTGGAAACAGACCACAAACCATTAATTTCAATTTCAAAAAAGCCATTACATTTAGCTTCCTCCTCGTCTGCAAAGAATCATGTTGGACATTATGCCTTATCGTCCTGAAATTATTCATAAAAAAGGGAACTGAAATGTTTATAGCTGATACGTTGAGTCGAGATTGTAATCTGAATTCTAATTTAGAAATGCCTGAATTACAGATGGAAATTCATGTAATTGTTCCAATGACGGAATCTAAAACAATTGAACTGATTCAACCACTGAAAGATGATGAAGAATTAAGCCTGCTGATTAAGATGATTCAAGATGGTTGGCCAGAAGAATTAAATAAAGTTCCTGAGAGTCTGAGAAAGTATTGGACTTTTCGAGATGAGTTTGCCATTTATAAAGATATCCTGTTTAGAGGTGACCGAATAGTCATCCTGTCAAAGCTCAAAGAACCCACCTTGAAAGCTATTCATCTTGGTCATCAAGGAATACAGCATTCACTCAGTATAGCTAGAGAAAATGTGTATTGGGTAGGCATGAATAATGATGTTATTTCATATGTTAAGTAGTGTAAAGTTTGTCAACAACGTCAAAGAGATAATTCCGAAGAACCGTTAATTTTGAATGAAGTACTAGAAAGACCTTGGCAAATAGTTGGCACAGATATTTTCCATTTGAATAAAAAGAATTACTTGCTTGTTGCAGACAGCTATTCGGGTTATTTTGATTTTTGTATACTGAGCAACTTATCATCTAGTACAGTTATACAAGCATTTAAATGTTGGTTTGCAACGCATGGTATTCCTGAAACCTTATGCACAGATCCGGGTCCTCAGCTGATTTCTAAAGAATTGAAGCATTTTGCTAAACAATGGAACATAAATCTGCAAGTATCAAGTCCTGAACATAAAAGGTCCAATGGTCTAGCCGAACGTTATGTTCAAGAAGCTAAACAACTGATTGCTAAATGTGCTGCAGATGGTTCTGACTTATATTTATCATTGTTAAATAACAGAAATACACCTAGAGGAGTGTTAGGATCCCCTGCACAGCGTCTTATGGGAAGAAGAATAAGAGGAATTTTGCCAGCAAGCTCAAGATTGTTAAAACCAGCTATCGTAAAGAATGTCTCTTCTAACCTTAAAGAAAAAAGAATAAAAGAGAAAGAGTATAGAGATAGAGGTTCAAAAGCAAAAAAGCCAATTTCTGTTGGTCAGAAAGTATGGTTTCGGAAAGGTCACAGAAAGTGGAGTCCTGTTGAGGTAATTTCTCCAGCTCAAGAACCAAGATCTTTTATTATCAAGACGCCAGATGGTGCAACATATAGAAGGAACACTTGGTTTCTCCATCCAAATGTTACTCCTGAGAAACTGGAAGTGCCAAATAGCTCCGATCCTACGCTTGAAGAAACAGATAATTCTGATCCTACACATGGCCAATGTGAAGCAGAACCAAAAACACCCAATGACTCTAGTCCGATAAGCGCTGTTCCTTCTTCAAATCTGTCGCCAAAACTGACATCCTCTCCTGCTCCGAAGATCAAAACTCCTGTGCGCCAAACTGATACTGGTGTAAAAACCCGTTACGGCAGGACTGTTAAAAAACCTGTTAAACTTGACTTGTAACAGAAAAAACTGTTTTTTTTTATAAAAAAAGGAGGATGTCATGATATTATAACGTAACTGTTATTACCTGTAACCTTAACTGTACATATATCGGCTAATATTGTAACCTTGATCTGTTGCTTATAATATATTATGTGATCGTGTATGAGCGTGTCGTTTATTAATTTATGTTGTACTGTTATTAATTAATAGTTTAGTAACGTTCATATGAAACGTAATTATTACAAGCAGTGTCAACTTCTCAATTTGTTTTTGCATGTCTAAAATAGATGGCTGGCCTATTGCCACAACTGGTTCTGCTTTTGCAACAGAATATACCTGCGTGTTATCTGATGTAGTTTCGTATATCTTGTCGGCTAAAACCGCAAGTTCAGGTAAATTTTCGTTCGATACCAATAAGATCGCTTGAATATTTGGTGGTAATCTCTGTAACCATAAGCTCTGCAAAAAGTTATCGTTGAGTTGGCCTGCAGTCAAATCGCGCATTTGGCGGAGTAATGTAGACGGTTTACTGTCTTCCAACTGCAATTCACTCAGCTTTTTTAAGCGTTTTCCATCAGAGTCTGCGAACTCTGCAATAAGCCTGCGCTTTAATGTGTCATATTTATCCTGCTGTGGGGGATTCTATATAAGGTTACTAACATAATTTAAACTTTCAGAGTCGACTGATGAAATTAGACTAGAATATTTAGTGTCATCGTTTGTAATTCCAGATAACTGAAACGCGGCTTCTACTTGTGAAAACCATAATTGAATATTTTGTTTCCACAACGGCGGCACGCGAAGTGCAATTCTATTAATTTCATTGCCTTGCATATCCAGTTATCAATAAATGCTTAAATTATGCTCAATCATAATATGAATGTGTTTTATGTTCAATAAACTTAATAATAATATGAATTAAGCATGATAAAACTAAAAAAATCTCTCTCTAATTTACAGAAAATGAAACTGACCTGATATTCATATTTCTCATCGATTAAAAGCGAACTCTTTGATGCACTATCATTTAATTAATTTTCGCTGGTTGTTTGAAAGTTGCGTGCTTGTCCGGGTCACCACTGAAGCACTAGTCTATACGTGAACACACACATTGTTTTACTAAAGCAATTATTACAATAAAATTAATACATCGCTGAGATTCAACATTAAATTCAGTTTTTTACTGAGATGAGAAGTTAGCACACTTAGCTAAAAAATCTTCTTCCAGGAATTCTCGTGAAGCTCGAGTGTAGTGGAGAGGTTCCTGAGTCACGGTGATAAAAGTTATAAAACGATTGCAAAAGTTAGTTATGGTCAAGGCGCCACAATATATATCGGCCATCAACATAAGATTTTATTTCATCTATATTTGGTTCGGTTGAATTAGAAATTTATAAAACTGCTTTGTCGGATCCTTTGTACACGTACTTGTAAAGGTATTTCACTGAAGTAATTGTACTGCATATTTCAACATTTATGTGCGCAATGTATTTCCGACATAAACATGCATTATAAGGAACATTCCAGCGATTGTCTAATTGGGCTCCATTTACAGTAACATATCTGCTGTCTTCATGTCTTCGATATAAAAGAAAGCCATCATAAGATAAACATGTTACGTTTTGAAACTGTTTTGGATAATGCCTTTGTCATGATAGATATCATGACATGTTTTTTGTTTCCTCATTTTTCCACATATTTTATCTAAATACGATGTTCAAAATCCATATTTTTACGTAATCTTTATCCAAGTACAATATTTTTCTCTCTTCAGTAATATTTTATTTATAGTTCCTTCTTTTGTACTTAACGAGTGCATGGCGTATTTGTCTTATTCATTGCATTTCAAGGTTTTACGATCGTTCAGATTCGACCGACTCATCGCATCACTCCTGCCGTACATCGGCGCTTGTTTCGCGGGAGATTTTCTCCTCCTTACGGCAGATGCCGTACGCGCGCATTTTATTCGTTGCTCTATCGCTCTTTTGGCGAGAGCGTTCCTCCTAGTTGGCCAGCTTCTTGGCGGGTTTCTGTTTTTTCTGCGTGCCGATTGCGCACGGGATTTTGAAGAGTCAGTACGGCGATAATCGTCAAGGTGAAAGGAGCGCTATGGCATGGATCCTTGTTACCCCCAGGGGGCACGTGCTGCATGCGATTTTCGGTTCTCGGATATGTTTTTAACCGTAATGGCCTCACCTTTGTTTCTATTGAGAAGCCAGATATTATTCATTTATTTTATTTTTCCTTTAAAGATGAACATAATGAAACCACGAAGAAAATATGACATTTATCTTGATCAAGATGGCATGGTAATCCCGTTCTAATTGTCCAATAAAGAAATGTTTTCATTATTTCTAGAAAACCTAGAAGACGTCTGTCTTTATTTGTACATAACGGATATAATTTTTCACAGCAAGGTAAGAATTTGTATTTTCTTTGTGTGCCCAATAAGAATCTGGTATCATCTATTACGATCGCAGACAGAACTTTAATCTCCTCAAAAGTATTTACACAACGCATCGCTGACTTTGCAAAAATTTTTCAATAACCAACAATAATTAAGTCATCACCAAAATAAATTTAAAATAAACATTGTGACAAATGGTGATTAAGTCCAGAGCACAGTTAGTGCAGTTTCGTTTTGTTTTCGTCATTCACGGACTGTTTTACGGCACACGTGCGCGACGTCTATAATGAATTTTTTTTTACAATAGCTTCATATTCTCTCAAAATACGATTTCATTATGGAAAATATAAAGCATCAGCATAATTTCTGATAAAATTTATTGTGTTTTAAGAAAAATAAGGATGGATGGAAGAAGATAGAGAAATGAATGTTCTTGAACATCGGGAAATCCGAAATGCTCCATCCGAATTCGTTCTTTTTTAATGCAATATATGCAGTAGGCATCTAACCACATTATTAATCTCCAAAAGAAAAAGCTGTGAAAAACACCTCTCATTAATAATTGATTAGGCTGTATTTATTTTTTTTTCAAACAAAGAATGGATATAATAGCAAGTGCAAATTTTAATATTGACATCTTTTCATCAACTCTAGTAGACTTTGGTCAATGGTTCCCAGAAGAAATAAAACATATTGTAAAAGAGAATAAGGCAGAGCACACATTTAATAATCAAGTCACACAAGATATTATTAAAGCATTTAAATTTAAATTAGAAAACATGATTGACATGCACAAACTATTTTTAAAGGATTCATGGACAAATGCAGTTAATGAAGTCAACAAAAAAATATTACAGAAATTAAAAACATCTAAAAATAATACAGACACTGCCCAGCAAGTAGAAGAAAGGGTGTATACACAAGACACATGCACACAAACAGATGAAGTAATGCAGAATCAGGAAAATAATACAAGCTTTGACCAGTCATTATTAGAAAATTCACAGATGTCCTCAGTCTTAGATAATTGAATTAATCTTTTTCAAGATCAAAAACAAAAAAATGTTAAAATGATAATCTACCACGTCCCAGACAATATTGCTACTAAAGACAT
Source organism: Maratus speculifer (assembly GCA_964019185.1). Lineage (NCBI taxonomy): Eukaryota > Metazoa > Arthropoda > Arachnida > Araneae > Salticidae > Maratus > Maratus speculifer. The sequence continues at coordinate 234,829,543 of OZ025301.1, read as the reverse complement.
CGTAAACGCCATAATAGACAACCAAGACGAGTCTAAAGTCCAGTTCCAAAAAACATTCAAAGTTAAAGATGAAAACAATTAAATTATATATTGCAATTACCAGCTGACATCGCAGGTAATTTGATCAAAGCCAGATTCGTCGAGATTAGCAATCTAAAATTTTCTATTAAAAGATTTGTTAGAGTCTTGCGCTGTTTTAATTGCTGAGCTTTCAATCACCGGGCAAAGGATTGTATTAGGCCTAGAATATGTCCATGGTGTGCTGAACACTACATCGAAGAACATTGTAATAAACAGGTAAAATGCAGGAATTGTGTACGCAACAATTCTCGAAATCACAACTTTGACATAAACCACCCTGCATTTTCAAAAAAATGTGAATCCTTAAAATATTTCATCATGAAAGTGCGATTTCGCCTAAATGCAAAATATGCATAAAACAAAAAGAAAAGTTCATATTATACCATATATATTTTTCTTAAGTTTTTTTTGCGCCATTTAAATTTTTTTCCCTCTCAATATCAGTATACATGTTATGTAGTGTATTCCTTTTAGAGGAGAGCTATTTTAGTGCCCTATGGAGTGGTACTGTCAATTTCTCGACATCTTTGCTCTCTTCTGAAATTAATTACTTAAGCATGTAAAAGTGTCATAATTTGTAATAGCAAGATTTCTCAACTTATCTTTGTTCCTCAGTGTTTTCTATTTCAGGTAATGTGTTGCTTCTAAAACATTGAACTATGTAAATGCTAAAATATGGAACTGTTCTTCAATACATAAAGGATTTTTTTTTTATTAAGTATAGTCAGCATTCCATTAAATCACATGTAACATGTTCTGTATTGTTAAATATCTGGGTATTTACGTGATCTGGAAAATTCCTGCTTACATAGCTTTTCTAACTTTTTGCTTAATATATTTTTGATATTCTTATTATATGTAATAAAAATCTGTCAATAGGTGCTACACATGTAAAAGTTTACTTTTATTGAATTTTCCTATTGCTATTTTTTAATTACAGTTGTCAAGGTTATTCATAAATGATATGGTATAATTATAATGAATTTGTGATTTTTCAACTTTTCTAATATGTATGCAACAGTTATAGTAATTGAAACTTTCTTAATTTTGGCTCATTACTCACAAAAATAATTTAAAAAAAATCACCTTTTTACTATACTTTTCTTTTGATTTGTTATAATTCATAGAATTTAATTTTTTTTACATAATATGTCATAAATCATGTTTTATATAAAGGATCAGCTTCAAAGTTTATTTTATTTAGTGAATTATCCTTTTCATGGTTGTAAAAATTAATAGAATTGTTCTTCAGGCTGTTCAATTTGATAATATATAAAAATACTCCATTTTTTTAATTTAATACTTGGAATTTTGTTTTAATGGTGTAGTATGTTTACAATATTCCCTTAAAGTCAAGTTTGCAAGATGATAGTGCATATAATTCACGCTTTTTATAGTTTATTATTTAATATCAAATTGCATTTCACTTTCATTTAATATTTTCTCTGGTATTATATGATTTGTTTTTATTATGGTTCATTTGCTATTGCAGTGAGGTTGTGTGTTTTACTTAAGTTTTAACCATATTTATTCGGACATATTTTTGTAATATTTTAATCTAATGGTAAATATATAAATAAATTGTTTCAATTAATTGTAACTTGTGTTACACGTAAGTCATTTCGGACTATAACTGATGTTTCTATATTATGTTTAGCCATGTTCTATATTTTTTTTGTTTTTGTTCTTTATATTGCAAGAGGTAACATAATTGAAAGCTGTCAATTTTACAACTGTTTTCTGTTGGTTCGTAATGTGTTATGTACTTCTAACGTTAAATGAACTTAATTTTTCAGTTGGTTGTTTCATAGTATGTGTTTTTTTTTTTTTTTTTTTTTTTTTGGTAATGGAAAATTCCACTATTTTTATGAAACAGTTGACAGTAATCATAACTTGCAAAAGTTTTGAAAGACTTAACTACATCATATTATTTAGTTTTTTTATACATGTATGTAGGATGGATGTATTCAATAAGTGCTATAACTGATATAACCTTAATGTATAAGTTCAATTTTTTGTATTGTGAATTACTTCTAACTTCATGATAGAACTTTTATTAGTAGGTAAATAAGTCAATTTTTACTTACCTTTCAATGCTTGCAATTTTTTTTTCTTATAGTGTTATTCCAAATTGCATATTCACTTTGTAGACCAGTGTATACAAAGTATGCCTATTTCCTTATTTTTTTAAAAAAATAATACATACCTTTAATCGCAGCTAAAAAAAATTTTTAATTCAATGTAACTAGTTTCTTTATGCTGTAATATCGACTCAAATTAGTCCTCTAATGCAATCTGCCATTTGCTTAAAAAAAAAAACTCTTTTATTGAATTGGCTTAAATTTAAAATAATAAATAAAATTATGTGTTTACAATATGATAGATTTCCTATCAATTTTTTTTCTAGAAGTTCGATTTGTTCCGATTCACCCCTATCTGCGGGGTGAATCGGAACACCATTAAAAAAATAAATAATATATATATAAACAGTAAAAATTATTCGTTTTTGCTTAAAATGAAAGAACAAAACAATACCGAAGTTTCAAGTAGAAAAATTAAAAAATCAGTTGTTACTTTTTTTTAACGTTAAAATTGAAAACTGTTCCGATTCACCCCATTTTACGGTACCTGTTATTATTTTCTCTTGCAGCATTTGTTTATTTAATCTTTCTCTCTCGTTTTCTATTTCAGGTTCGTTCATTTGTCTTCTTGTAATATTCATTCGTTTTCTATTTTTTTTTTTTTTTTTTTGTCTTTCTTTATCTTTTTCATCTTCCGTTAATCTGTCGATTCGACGTCTTTTTCGCTCTCTAACCAAAGCGCGTTGCTCTTCAATTCCATCACAATTCGGTACGTAATTTACATTATTTATTTCTAATATAGTTATTTAATTAAACCGGAATACTTCATACTATTATCCAGTAGAGTACCAATCACTAAAATTTACATTCAGCATAAAATCTAAATACACTGCTCAAAACAATTAAAGGATATTGCAGTTTTAGGTGGATTTTGTATCTGGGAAACTTTATAGCTGATTGATACATGGTCGACAGACATAGTAGGTTATATGAGAATAAATTACACATGTATGGCAGAAAAAAATGCATTTTATTGCGCATTTGTGTACAAAAGGAAAAAAACACAATTTGTGCATATGAGAAAAAAATAATAAGAAAAGGTGTTTTCTTCAAAGAAAATCATTTTCAGTAGGGGTTATGGTTTCCACGGGCGACCAGCAACGTTGAACACCTTTGAGGCATGGACTCAATGAGGCTATTAATGACGAGTTGGGGTATTCTGCCCCACTCTTCCAGAAGAGCTCTTTCCAGTTCTTGGAGAGTTTGTGGGGGTTGTTGGCGTCCAGAAACTCGTCTTCCTAGAGCGTCCCAAACGTGCTCGATTGGATTCATGTCTGGAGAACACGCTGGCTATTCCATTCGAACGATTCCTTCCTCGAAAAGGAAATCCTCCATCAGGTTTGCACGATGTGGCCTGAAGTTATCGTCCATTAAAATGAAGTTATCTCCGATTGCTGCAGCGTAAGGGACTATAATAGGTCTGAGGATCTCATCCCTATATCGGCGACCAGTCAGAGCTCCATCTCGAATGATGTAGAGGTCAGTGCGCCCGTCAATGGAGATGCCACCATACACCAACACTCCTCCACCGCCAAATCTGACACTTTCGTGCACGAACGCAGGATTATTCCTACTGCCACTGTCTTTCCAGATGAAAATATGCCTATTATCCGGATGCACAGAAAAACGGGACTCGTCAGAAAACAGAATATTGCTCCATTCATTTCTCCTCCAGTTGACATGCTCGGTTGCCCACTGCCAGCGGTCGCGACGATGCCTTGATGTTAATCTATCACATACCATCAGTCGGCGAGCATACAGACCTACAGCATGGAGCCGGTTTCGGAAAGTCTGAGTTGAAATCGTGGTGCCTGTAGCCGAGCGAAGGTGGTGTTGGAGAAGAGTAGCGTTCATGTTTCGATGTCTCCGAGCTGTTAACGCTAAATACCGATCTTCATTGGGCGTTGTTGCCCGTCTACGACCTTGCCCTGGTCTTCGGCCTGCACATCCACTCTCCAAAAAACGGTTCCAGATCCTGGAAATGACACTTTGTGACACTCCAATGGCTTGCGCTACTTCGGCTTGAGTTTGGCCCCCTTCTAACCTACCAACAATTCTCCAAGCTTCTGAATCTGTCAAATGACTTCGCTGAGACATCGTACTCATCGAAACAAAGCAATCACTGAATGCCGATCATCCTTGTCTTCATTATCTTTTATCCAGTTGAAAGTCAAATTTCATTCGCTGCCGCTGAAGCGACGTTTTTGACGTCGAACTCAAAATCTGCATACTCCACAGTTTGAAAACCAGAAAAGTTTGCATTTGTGATTCTCTTCTTCTATTTTCGGCAAAAAAAATTTCGTTTATATCTTTATTTTATATAAAACTTCAAATATCCTTTAATTGTTTTGAGCAGTGTAGATCATTAACACTCGATTACTGTGCTTAAGATGTCTCAAAATTAAAAAAATTATATAACTTACTTTAAAAAACCTCAACTCAAGAAAGGATGTTAAGATAAACTGTTAAACGAATATTTTTCATAAACCAAAAATATTATGATAATAGTGTGGCATTATCCATGTTATTCCCATCTCGTGATATTTGTTACCGGTAAAACCTAAGTTTACTGCAACTTTGGTCTAGCGCTCTGTGTAATGTTGTAATTAAATATCTTGTGTTTAAAAGCATATTATCTTCTATATATAGTTAACTACACACCTCTACGACGATAAATCTTTATATTTAAGCTCGGCAGTATCTATTAAGATACATAACGCGACATGGTGGCAGCGGTGGGATACAAACCCACGCCTCCGAAGAGACCGGTTTTAAATTAAATGTTTAATTACTTTTCTACGCATTAGGAATGGTATCAACGGCAGTAGCGTCAGCCTATCATATTGTACCACCGGAATCTTTTACCTTTTCTACGCCAAGCGAATGGCGGAAAAAGAAACAAAGATTTTTATATTTCAGAACTGCTTCAGGACTAAATACGAAGTCACAAGAAGAACAAGTGGATGCTCTTATCTATATTATGGGCGACAAAGCCGAAGATATTTTTCTGTCACTCGACATCACAGAGGCTGCTAAGAAGAATTTTCAAGCAGTACTAGAAAAGTTTGATAATCATTTCGCAGTAAAGCGAAATACAGTTGGCAAAAAAAGTATTTGTACACTCTAAAATTTTTAATTTTTAACTAAATAAAAACAGATATTTTGTCAAATATAGTTTTAATACAGTCTGCTTACGGTCCGTTTTAAATTACACAACAGAAAATTTCGATAAAGATGTAAAATAATTTTCTAATAGGAAAAGTTTAAAAATTTCTTGCAAAAAAAGTATTTGTACATTTCTCCATCCCGATATGTATTGTGTTTTATTGTGTTTATAGTTCAAAGGACTACTATTACAGAAGCTGTTAATAATTTTTAAGTTCATATTATATTTTTCTGACATTTAGTCTAATTTGCTCTTGAAGTAATTGAATATAGAACCTAAAACTAGAGAGGCACCTCTAGATATATGAAATCCTATGATTGAGCATAATAAAAATTTAAATTCGCAACAAGAATTTGTAAAAGCTATTAAATTACCATTTACAACTATTGGATGTATAGTGAGAAACTATGAATAAATTAAAAGCATCGAAATTCAATGAAAACCAGGACTTCTTAGCAAACTAACAATGAGGGAAAAAGGGAGTGTTGTTAAAAAAGCTTTAAAAAATCCTATGCGTTCGGTTCAAAAATTTGCTGGAGACCTTGCGACATCTTCTCGCATCAGAGTAATACCTCAAACAATAAAAAATATTCTTCTCAATGCAGATTTAAAAGGAAGAGCCTCAAGGAAAAATCCATTCATCAGCGAAACAAATAGGCGAAAACGCATAGTATTCGCTTTCGCATACAAAAGTAAATCATTGGATTTTTGGAAAACAGTAATTTTTTCTGATGAGGGAAAATTCGGAATTTTCTTACCATCAAGCATTCGAAAAAATTGGCGTAAAAATAAAACTATTCTAGATCCAAAACGTATACTTCAAACTATCAAGCATGTTGGGGGGAATATTATACTTTTGGGGTGTATAGCTTCTAATGGAGCAGGACATTTAAAATTTATTGACAATGGAAGGACAGGTTTAACATACATTGATGTGTCGCGCCATAATTTATTAAACTGTGCCAAGAAATTATGCATAGAGGAAGTTTTTCACTTTCTGCAGGATAACGACCAAAGCATACTGCTGTGATCACCAGCACATGCTTACGACAATACTCGAAGACGACTGGTAACTCCTCTAAAATCTCTAGACTTGAATACAATAGAAAATTTGCAGATGCTATTGGATGCAAAAATCCGAAAAAAATATGTATCAGTAAAAAACAGTTTTGAAGAAGCTCTTATTGTGTCATGGAATAACATTAACCAGACCGCTACAAAAAAGTTGGTGAAATCTATGTCACACCATCTAGAAGTAGTCATAAACACTAAATGAATTCGCACAAAATAATAATTTGTACCATTTTACTAAATTTTCATTAATTATATTACATTAATATAGTGTACAAATACTTTTTTTGCATTATATTTTTGTATATTTGTTTATTATAATGTACAAAATCGATTCGTTTAATTTTGTTTTTGCTTCTATAATATTATAATGCATTAAATTAATGTATTACAGTATTTTTTGCTTAAATATTTTGTTTAATTTCATTATAATTAAAAAAATGTAGTGTACAAATGCTTTTTTTGCCAACTGTATAATATTTGAAAGAGCGCAGTTTAATCGTCGGATACAAAAAGAAGGTGAGTCAATTAAAGATTTTATAACCGATTTATATGCATTATCTGATAAATGTGATTATGGAAATCTTCATGACGAGTTACTCCGAGATCGTATTGTTGTCGGTATCACTGACTAATGTTTGAGCGAAAAGCTGCAACTTGACCCTAATCTTACTTTACAAACCGCCATCGATAAAGTCCGTTTATCGGAATCAATCAAACGGCAACAGTCTTTGTTAGTGAATAATACTTCGGTTAACGCGGTAACGCATAAAAAGAAAATTCGCCAAGCATCTGAAAATGTAAATAAAAAGAATGCCAAATTTCATGTCCCAAATTGATTTCTAATGTGAAAAAATGTAAATGGTGTGGGAATATACCGCATGATAGAAAATTTTGTCTCGCCAAGGACTCTTTCTGCCGTAAGTGTAAGAAGAAAGGGCATTGGTCAAAAATTTCTTTACAACCTATAAACAGAGTAAATGAAGTTAATTGCCAAGCTGGGTTCATCGGTCTAATGCAAGATGACCAACACTGTGATGATTGGGTAGTTCCTATCAAAATATTGGGAAAATCTATTCGATTTAAAATCGACAGTGGTGCTGATCACTCAGTAATTCCTAGTAAAATCGCCAAAACAGTGCTAAAAGATGCTCATCTTAAGAGTACGGATAAAATAATTTTTGGTCCCGATAGAACACGCTTGAAATTAATAGGGAAATTAGTCGAAAACATTGAATATAATGGAAAAAATTGTTTAGAAGAAATTTTTGTCATAAAAGGTCTTCATGCATGTTTGCGGGGAAAACCAGCCATTAAAGCTTTTGGACTGGGTCCTAATATTCAATGACAATACGTACAAAGTACTACCGGCTTCGATCCTATTAAGAAATTTCTTCGTTTGTTACAAGGATTGGGATTACTGAAAGGAAATTACCATATAGAACTCAGGGGTGATGCTAAGCCCTATGCACTCACCTCTCGACGTAGAATACCAATACCGCTGTTAGAAAAAACTAAGGCGGAGATTAATAGAATGCTAGCATTATACGTAATTAAATCTGTAGAAACACCCACAGATTGGTGTTCACCAGCAGTAGTAGTACGAAACAAAGATGTAAATGTAAGAATCTGCGTGGATTTAACAGTACTTAACAGAAGTATTCGAAGAGAATTGCACCCGTTACCAACTACAGAATATAATCTATTTCTGTTGGCAGGAGCCAAAATATTTTCAAAATTAGATGCCAATTCTGGTTTCTGGCAGGTCCCTCTAGATGAAGAGTCATCGTATCTTACGACTTTCATCACACCCTTCGGTAGATTCCGCTTCTTACGTTTGCCTTTCGGGATTTCTTCAGCGCCTGAACATTTTCAGCGTCGAATGTCCCAAGCTTTAGAAGGTCTATCAGGTGTAATATGCCAAATGGATGATATCCTGGTATGGGGATCTAACCAAAATGAACATGACGAGCGTCTGAAATTAACTTTGAAACGGCTAGAAGAAACAGGGATCACTCTAAATAAACAAAAATGCTGCTTTTCGGTGAAGTCTATAAAATTCCTAGGTCATGTAATCGATGAGTCCGGAATACGCCCAGACCAAGAGAAAATAAAAGCCATACAAAAATTCAAAACTCCAACTAATAAAACAGAAACAACTTCTAGGAATGGCTAACTATTTGGCAAGATTCATCCCAAAATTTTCAGATATTATGGCTCCTATGACTTCCTTGCTATCAACAAAAAATCAATTCATTTGGGATACACCTCAAGAAAATGCACTGAAAAAACTAAAGGAAATGCTTTCATCTGAACCAGTACATACTGTGTTTGACCCTAACAAACAGTCGGTAGTAACAGCAGATGCTTCATCTTATGGATTAGGAGCTACATTATGTCAAAAACAAGAAGATTCTAAGATGAAGGTAATTGCGTATGCTTCCAGAGTCTTAACTCCAACAGAAAAGCGTTACGCCTAGATCGAGAAAGAGGCATTGGCACTCACTTGGGCATGCGAAAAGTTTTGTAATTACCTGATAGGTACAAAATTTCTTTTGGAGACAGATCACAAACCTCTAGTTCCTATATTAACAAGAAAACCTTTGGATGATCTCACTCCTCGTCTTCAAAAATTAAAAATGAGGTTAATGAGATACTCTTTTGATGTTTTTCATACTCCAGGAAAACATTTACTAGCAGCAGATGCATTACCGAGAGCACCTCACCAACAGGAAGTCTCAACTTTTGATTTAGAAGAAGATGTCGAGCTCTTTGTCAATCAAATTACAGAAACTGTCCCTATTGCTCCTCAAAGGCTTTCTCATTTAAAGTTGGAACAAGGAAAAGATTCAACGTGCAAGATGTTAATTACTTATGCTTTAGGAGGATGGCTAGAGAAAAAGAATTTAGAATCATCTTGCCTGATCTTTTGGCCTTTAAGATATGAAATTTCAGTTCAAAACGAGTTATTTATGTGAGGAACTAGAATAATTGTACCAGACAAACTAAGAAAAGAAATCTTGGAGGAAATCCACGAAGGTCATATGGGAATAACGAAATGCAGAGCTTTAGCTAATTCAGCTGTTTATTGGCCTGGAATGAGTAAGCAGATAGAAGAACTCGTTCGAGAATGTCCATCATGCATACAGGAAGCTAGAAATTTTTCTGAACCACTGAAACCAACTAGTTTTCCTTAAAGACCATGGGAAATTGTAGCCATGGATCTATTCAAGCTTCACTCAGACTGGTATTTGCTGGTAACTGATTTTTATTCACGTTATCCCGAAGTTGCAAAATTAGACAGGCTCACATCTAACGAAGTAATTTTGCACTGTAAGTCCATATTCGCCAGACATGGAATACCTGATATAGTCAGATCCGACAATGGAAAACAGTTTGAGGTGACTCGAACTGCTGAATTTCAACAATTTGCTAAAGCATACGTTTTCAAGCATGCTACATCTAGTCCCAGATATCCTCAAAGCAATGGTTTTGTGAAGGCAGCAGTCAAGATAATCAAACTCAGATTCAAAAAGTCAAGAGATCCTTATTTGGCTTTGTTGAGTTATAGAGCTTCGCCTTTGAAAAACGGTTATAGCCCTGCGGAGTTACTGATGGGACGACGTTTACAAATAACTCTACCTATAGCGCCCTCAGAACTTCACCAAAACTGGTGCAGAAAGAGAGATTGGAAGAAGTACAAGAAAATCGAAAAAAAACTCAAGAAAGAGACTATAATCGAAGACAAAACGTCCATGAACTGAAACCAATAAACCGAAGTGAAAAGGTTTGCATAACAGATAGAAAGGCTGTTGGTACTGTAGAAAAGGAGGCAGATACGCCAAGATCGTATCTCGTTGGAGAAGGACAACAAACACTAAGGCGAAATAGGAAGCATTTAATTCCAGGTTCTAAGCTACAAGCAAATCCAGTGGAACATAACATGGAAGAAGTTCTTTCAGAAGAGATAGCCAAAAGAGAAGTTTCCAAAGCAGTAAGATGGGATCGTGCTGTCGTAACCAAAGGAAAAGACAAAGTTAAACCACAATTAAATCAACCTGTAGTCACTCGAAGTGGTAGGATTGTAGCTACCGATTTTAGTACGTGTAGCTAACAAGAGTAATAACTTTTATAACTCATCTTTAAAACCAATCTTATTCGATCGTCGACAGCGGTAATCTTTTTACCAAGACTAATTCACACTACATACTTTTTAAATAAAAATAACGATAAAATTAAGTTTTTAGAACATGTGTTCGAGCTAGAGATAACAAGCACGCAAACTTTATTAGGTCAAAAACGTTAACTGGTAGAAGGTACAGTTACAGTCAAAAGATGCACAATAATACACAGTTAAATAAGTGAAATATAAAAATACAAATTATTTTACAAAAACTATTTTAAATATTAGAAATGCATTTTAAAATAAAGAAACATCATTTTAAATTATTATGTTAGCAAAGAATTATTATAAAACATTTTAATTTGAAAAGATGAATATCATTTTAAAAGTTACTATTTGCGATGCGACACAGTTTACGATTCCAGTTGTTTTTGCTGGACCAGTATCGCCATCTGTCGGCATATAATGGCCCGACATTACTCCCCTACCAGTAACTAAGTTACGATAACAGAAATCATGGTAGAGAATAATTAATTGCATTTCAAAATAATAATGTAAATAATTTAATGAAAATAATAATAATAATCGTACATATCCACAAAAATCTATTTCTGTTTTCAGTGAGACATTAATTTTAAACTAGTATAGAATTGTTATTAATTTAAATGCAACAATGATAAATGCAACTTTATCCACCATTGGGGGAAGAAAAAGAAAAAAAAATATTAATAAATTATATCATAAAATTGTTATTACTCAGAGTAACGTCTTGTAGTAAGTTTAAATAATCTCATATAAAAGAAAATTATCTGAAATCTATGAGATTATAAATATTAATGGTTACTAAAATTGAAGACTATTTACTCGACTTAAATACTATATGAAACCATGCTAATTTAAACATGTAATTCGATATTATAAATCAAATCATAAATTAAGCAAGAATAGGAGAAATAATAAAAGTATACATAAAAGAATTTAAGAAATATTATAACACAATCATAAATTTATCAAGAATAAAAATTGACAATCAATCTTTAAAGCGAACTGGCAAATTAACTTTTCTGCCACAACGTGTTGTTGAAGGCAATATTTGATCATCAGAAATGACTTGTGGAATATGGGAGTGACTAGGCATGTTAGTATTCTCTGGAATTTCATCATGTGTCAACATATAGGCTGGCTTAAGCCGGTCGATTGAGATATTGACATTTTTGCCTTTTATTTTCAAAGTATAATATTTATCATATTTATGGACTACCAAAAAGGTTCCTTGGTAGGCCGGTTCTAGCGGTTTTTTTACTCGGTCTACACTAATAAACACCTGGGAGCAAGATTTTAAATCCTTATGTACAAATATTGTTTTTTGTGTTGCCTGTTTTGTAGGCATAGGTTTTAATTGCTCCATATAATTGTGTAGCTGAGTCACAAAAGTGTCAGAATCTGTACTGACTGTTGGTTTATCGAAAAATTCACCTGGCTGTCTAATATTTGTACCATAAACCATCTGTGCTACAGAATGATTCGTGTCACTTCTGATAACTGATCTTAGTCCTAAAAGCACTGTTGGTAAAATTTCAGTCCATTTCACATTGTTGTGTGCTTTAATAGCTGTTTTTAAAGTTCTGTGAAAGCGTTCAACTTTGCCCTGACACTGTGGATGGTATGGTGGTGATGTTCGAAGTTTTGCACCACAAATTTCTGCTAAGTTTTTGAGCAACTGAGACTTAAATTGTTTACCTTGATCTGTTATGATTGTTCCTGGCACACCGAATCTACAAATCCAATGCTCATAAAATGCTTTGCTCACTGTTTCAGCACTATCGGCGATTCAAGCGCTCGAATACGCCATCTGGTGCAGAAAAGATGTAACTTCTCCATTCAGGATAACGCCGTGTAAGCTCATTGCATTACATGCGTTTTAAATTTGTTCAGAATAACTATTCTTTTGCACAATTTCAGATTTCCTGTGACATTTGTTTTCTGTCTTATATGACGAAGTAAATATTATACGAATTTGAATATCTAAAACTTTTAAATACATTTATAACAAAGAATTGTTTCAATGGGACTTTAACATTAGTTAAAGGGAAATTAAAGGGACAGTTATCCTGTATCGAAGGCTGCGAGCAGCGCCTCTATAGGCCGTTTTAGTTCCCAATTTTCAGGCAAAGGGGCAACTTCTGTCCAACAAGAAAATCTATCGATGCAAGTTAAACAATAAATATGTCCATTAGATGGAGGCAAAGGTCCAATTAAATCAATATGCACAACATTAAATCTTTCATCAGATTCTTGAAAAGTAGAAAATTTAGATTTGGTATGTCTATTTACCTTGGTCTTTTGACAATTAATACAGGTTTGAGCCCATTCTTTTACTTGCTTGTTGATTCCTGGCAAAATGAACCTGGCAGCCATCTCTTTAACGGTAGATTTTATGCCTGGGTGTGACAAGCCATGGATTTGATGAAAGAGTTCTCTCCTGAATTTGAGAGGAATATATGGGCGAATCTTGTTGTGGGAGGTATCACACCATAATGTTTTTCCAGATGCCAGAGTGTAAGGTTTGAAGTCCAAAGATGTGTCACTAGAACATAATTCTTTGAATTCTGCATCATTACTTTGCTCTTGAGCTATTTCATCATAATCGATAACACAGACTGTTTCTATTCTGGACAAGGTGTCAGCAACCACGTTATCTTTGCCACTAATATGTTGGATGTTGGTAGAGAATTGAGAGATGTACTGGAGCTGGCGCAACTGTCTTGGAGAAGCCTTTTCATTTTTCTGTTTGAAAGCAAATATTAAAGGCTTATGATCTGTCCAAATTGTGAATTCGCGACCTTCCAAAAGGTATTTAAAATGTTTGATGGAAAGATAGATTCCCAATAACTCACGGTCATACGTACTGTACTCTTTCTGAGTTTCGTTAAGTTTTTTCGAATAGAAACCAATTGGCTTCCACATGTCTTCAAATGGTTCTAAAACTGAACCAATTGCCCAATCTAAAGCATCTGTGCATAGAGATAATGGAAGTCCAGGTTTTGGAAAACACAAAAGTGCAGCATTAGCTAGATCAGCTTTGCACTTTTCAAATTGCTGGATACTTTCATCTGTCCAAGGGACTTTTCTGCGATCCTTTTTCTTTGCACCTTTTAACATCTCATGAAGCAGTGCTTGGGTTTGTGCTGCATCTTTCAGGTATCTGCGATAGAAATTAATCATACCAAGAAAGGTACGTAGATCGTGCAGGGTTTCTGGCAATTTATAATCTAGGATAACTTGGACTTTAGCTGGAAGGGGTGAGGAACCTTTCTCATTAATGAGGTATCCCAAAAATTCAATTTGGTTAACTCCCATTATTGATTTTGCAACATTAATGCGCAGGCCATACTTATTTAATCTCTCAAATACTATTTTTAGGTGCTCCTTATGCTCGGCTTCTGAGCTCGAAGCAACTAGCACATCATCCAAATAGGGAAACAAAAAATCTAACCCCTGAAAAACTTGATTAATAAATCGTTGGAACGTGGCAGGAACATTCCGGTGGCCAAAACTCATGACATTGAACTCAAACAATCCGAATGGGGTAATTATTGCAGTTTTGGGCTTGTCTTCTTCAGCTATTGGAATTTGATAATATGCTTTGATTAAATCAAGCTTAGAGAAAGTAACTGTATCTTTTAATATGTTATAAAAATCTTCAATTCGGGGTATGGGGTATCTGTCTGGAATGGTTTTGTCGTTTAATCTTCTGTAATCCTCACAAGGTCTTAGGGTGCCATCTTTTTTATTAACCAACTGAAGGGGACTGGCCCATTGGGATTTTGAAGGTCGGATTATGTTATTGTCAAGCATAAATTGAAACTCCTGTTTGGCCAGCGCAAGCTTTTCAGGATTTAGTTGTCGTGCCTTGGAATGCACTGGTGGACCTGTTGTTTCAATGTAATGCTTAACTTCATGTTTAACTGATTTATTTAAAATATTAGGTTTCGTAATATCAGGATATAAATTTAATAAATCACTAAATTGGGATGTACGATCAAGCGTAGTTATAAAACACTCATCAGAAATTGTTGAAATTTCACTTTTTACAGACAATTGTGTGATGCCATCACTTAATCTACGTTTATGTATGTCAATAAGCAAATGAAAATGATGCAGAAAATCAGCACCAATGATTCCTTTACTCACCTTGGCTACTATGAATGGCCATTGAAATGCACGTCGTAAACCAAGATCTAGTGTCAGTGTTTTTATACCATAAGTTGGTATTTCAGTACCATTGGCAGCATATAACACATATGAGCATGGTTGTTCTGCTTTTACGTTTGCTGGAACCAAGGACACATCAGCACCACTATCGACTAAGAAGCGCACACCAGTTTTTTTGTCATGAATAAATAGTCTGTAGTTGCGGCAATCTATGTTCTTTGCAGCAGGACTTGCCGCTGACTGTACTGCTGGGAGGAGTTTTCCGCTTGTTGCCAACTACAGGGTTGTTTACATTTCTCAGGAAGACATTTTTTAAATTATTATGTTAGCAAAGAATTATTATAAAACATTTTAATTTGAAAAGATGAATATCATTTTAAAAGTTACTATTTGCGATGCGACACAGCTTACGATTCCAGTTATTTTTGCTGAACCAGTATCGCCATCTGTCGGCATATAATGGCCCGACAAGACTGTGAGATTATATTTATATCCAGTGTCATTTAATTTTCTACTGATTTTATATGTTATGAATACGGTTCTTATTAATGAACCGAAACATGTCAACTCTTTAATTTAATTTTTATTTGTGTCACCTTCTAAGTAAATAAATATGAAATGTTTTTATACGTGTGAGCACTCCTGACAGACTAAATCTTTGAAAGGGGAGATGTGGCATTATCCATGTTATTCCCATCTCGTGATATTTGTTACCGGTAAAACCTAAGTTGACTGTAACTTTAAAATATATATGTCTAGCGCTCTGTGTAATGTTGTAATTAAATATCTTGTAAATATATATAGGACAGTTGCACCATAAAATTTAACTAATAATAACACATTGCTCAGTGATGCACAAAATAGGAATTTTAATATGCATTTGTACAATTAAAATAAAATAAAACTTTCAATGTTTCGCGCCGTCTTCTGCGGGCGTCTTCAGGAAAATATGATAATGGAAGGACTACGTTTGCATCTTGATCGAGAGATAATATTTCTACTAAATTAAAATCTAAATAAATTAAAATTTAAAAAAATGTTGCCACTTACACGTGAGTAAAAATTAAAATATTGCGAGGAAATAAAAATTTTAAGATTTTATGATGTTATGCCATATTTTTGGTATATTGTAGGATAAATTATCATTACATGATTTATTTTCGATGATTTCGATGGTGTAATAATATGTCATAACTACTACTTCTACTTGCACTGTAATTGTAACTGTTATTGTTCTAAAGTTTAGTTTTAAAAAGTTTTCATAACGCAATATGTAGCGCCTGTGTGGTGTATCTTTTATGAGCGTAAATTAATCTTATTAAAAGTAGTTAGCATACTATTATGTATATTTAATTATTAATATAAAGAGCACCACACATTGTGATATGGTGGCAGCTAAATGGCAGCTTAAATTTGGCATCGTAAAGGTTAGAAATTTTGAAATTTTTCTTCCTATATTTAAGATTTAGTGTTTATGCTTTTGCGGACAACTAATTTGTATCCGTTATAATGGATTTAAAGGTACCTTCAAATATGAGTTTGAATGGCAATTTAGCCGAGAATTGGAATAAATTTAAGCAAAGATTTATGCTTTATTTAGAAGCGTCCGAGAAAATGAATAAGCCTGCCGTTTGGGTTTCTTCATGTTTTTCAATTTCATTTCTTATTTTCTTGAATAGGGATGGATGGGGGGTTATTGGAATATGTTTATTTAATTTATTAAATTCTCTTTTTATTTTTAACGCTATTCCATTCATATATGGAATGGGGGGAGTGTACCTGATATTTTTTGCGCGGGTTGAATTCGATCAATTCTTTCAGTAGCTTTTTTTAGGAACCGGATATTAAGGACGATATTATGACAAAAATTGAAAAAATCAGAAGATATGAAAGAGTTAGACACGAGTCAAAGCATAACAAAAAATTAAACTTTTGGAAAATGAAAGGGGAAAATAAAGAAAGGCCTATAAAACGGACCATAGATATACCGTATGTAAATCTCTCATCATACACTCTAAAACCTGAAGAGGAAGAACTCCTAAGAAAAGGCCCTAAATATACACTTAGTAAGGATATAAATTTAAAAGAAGCAATTCCTAAAATTGAAAGAGTCCTTAAGCTAATCCCTCCGGATGAAGCAACCAGAATTAGGAATTTAGCACAAAATGAAATTGTGAAACAAGAAAAGTTGAAAAAAAGGAACAATAAAGAGAAAAAAATACTAAAGGATTTGAAAAATAACCAAGACTTGACCTTTTTACATACGGATAAAACTGGAAAATTAGCTATTATGAATAAAACTGATTATATAAATAAAATGGAAGAAACTATAAGGGAAATGGATACACAACTTGTAAAAAAAGATCCTCTAAAGAAATTGACGAAAGCATCTGATGATTTAATAAAATCAGAAGATTGGCCAATTGATGATAAACCGATGAAATATAACTTTGCACCTAACATTCCAATGATTTTTGGTAAACTAAAAGATCATAAAACTCCACACAGCCTGAGGCCTATAGTAAATAAAATCGTAAGCCCAACATATGATTTGGAAAAATATATGAAGAATCAATATATGAAAATGATCCCCCCCTCAGATATTTCTATAAATTCAACAAGGAATTTTATACAAAAACTAAAAGAATATAAACCAAATCATGACGACTTTATGATAAGTTTAGATGTTAAAAACCTATATCCATCAATTAATTTAAAAGAAATGACAAACGTAATTAATGAGTCTATTAAAATCCATTATACTAAACCTAAAATTAATACGAAATAACAAAGCGCAACAAATCTTATCCTTAATGAAAGCTATTTCCAATTCAATAAAAAAATTTATAAACAAAACAAGGGTGTCCCTATGGGATCACCGATTTCTAATGTAGTAGCTGAATGGAAGCTTAGAAACCTTGAAAAAATTATTATAAATGATCATAAAACCGAAATCCGGTTATGGCTCAGATACGTAGATGATATCTTCATTATAACAACCAAACACACTAACCTAGATAACCTCCTAAAAAAAGTCAATTCGTACGACAAAAATATTCAGTTTACGATAGAAGAAGAAGTGAATCATACAATATCATATTTAGATGTAAAAATAACGCATAAATATAATAAAATAGACACTACGGTTTATAGAAAACCAACAGCAAATTTGAATATAATTTCTTATAAAGATAACACTCCCTTACCATATAGATTAGCAGCCCTCCACTCATATATAAATCGAGCGCTATATGTATGTTCGACAAAAAAATCCTTAGAAGAAGAATTTAAAATAATTGAAAAAATTGGTTTAAATGCTGGACATCCCAAGAAAACGATTAACAAACTTATCCAAAAAGCTACTGAAAGAATTGATCGAATTCAACCCGCGCAAAAAAATATCAGGTACACTCCCCCCATTCCATATATGAATGGAATAGCGTTAAAAATAAAAAGAGAATTTAATAAATTAAATAAACATATTCCAATAACCCCCCATCCATCCCTATTCAAGAAAATAAGAAATGAAATTGAAAAACATGAAGAAACCCAAACGGCAGGAGTTTATAAAATAAATTGCATAAATGAAAATAACGAAAAAGTAGAATACATAGGAATGACTAAAAGAAAAATAGCTGAGAGAGAAAGAGAACACTTAAGAGATTTAAAATACGATAAATTAAATACAGCATTATCAAGAAGTCACCATAAGATACCTGTAAAAATTGAATCTATACATATACAAAAAATAGCTAATTATGACAACCTACACAATACATTAATCAGGGAAACACTCGAAATTCTCACCTCAAAAGAAAAACCGTGTAACGATATGGTACATGCAGCCATTGACCCCAGATGGGTTAAGATGCTTGACGAGAAAGAAGGGAAAAACAGAGAGAAAGAGGGAAAACTGGGGGAATTGAACGATATATAAAGCTCAAAAGGAAATGACTTCCACGTACGCTGACTGAAGATGTCCTGGATGGGATGAAAACGTTATCAGTTTTTTAAAATTTTAGATTATATAAACTTTTATTGTGATATTGACAATTATATTATGTGATATATAAAATTATTTTCGAGACTTTTTTAAAAGGATCTAAAATTAATGCCTATAATTGGTATTTTTAATAAAGTAAATTATATGAAGGCATTATACTTGTTATTGTAGTTACCTACAATTTCCTGAAGACATTTTAGTATTTGGTAAGACTGAAGAAGAACATGATAGAAGACTTGAAGCAGTTCTTAAAAGAGCTCGAGAGTCTGGTTTAAAGTTATCTTTAGAAAAAAGTCAAATTAAAAGAAGGTCCGTAAAATATTTGGGTTTTAATTTAACAAGTAAAGGAATTTCTGTAAATGATGATAAAATTAAAGCAATTGTAGATTTCAAAGCTCCAACTAATAAACAAGAATTACAGAGGTTTATAGGCATGATTACCTATTTAGGGAAGTTTATTAACAATTTATCAAATAAAACAGGAATTTTGAGAAAACTCTTAAGCAAGAAAAATGAATTTATTTGGACGGCTAATGAGCAAGAAGCTTTTGAAAATTTGAAGAAGTCTGTAGCTAATTCACCTGTTCTGGCTTATTATAATCCAAATTTGAAATCAGTTATTTCTGTTGATGCTAGTCAGTATGGATTAGGTGCAGTATTACTTCAAGAAAAACATCCAATTGCATATGCTTCATGTGCTCTAAACGACACACAGCAAAGATATAGCCAAATCGAGAAGGAATTATTAGCTTTTATCAACGGGTGTAGAAAATTCCACTACTATGTATATGGAGCTGATTTTACAGTGGAAACCGATCATAAACCTCTCGTTGGTTTACTACAGAAACCAATCGAAAATATGTCTCCGAGATTACAGAGAATGATAACTGAATTATTTAAATATAGATTTAAACTTGTGCATGTCCCAGGGAAAAAGCTTTATATAGCAGATGCCTTGTCCAGAAATCCCACTACCATGAGCGTAGATACAAGATTTTTAGAAGATGGAGCTGCTGTTGTACATACAATTCTATCGACCACTGAAGAACGTACAAAAGAAATGCAGAATGCAACACTAAAAGATGAAGATCTTTCAAAATTAAAGTTACTAATTAAGAATGGTTGGCCACAACAGTGTAATCAATTGCCAGAAAATTTAAAAGCTTATTGGAATAAGAAAGAAGAGTTACATTGTTATGATGTTTTAATTTTTATTGGAAATAGATTAGTAGTACCTAAAACAATGCAAGCTTATGTGTTATCGAAAGTACACCAAGCTCATCAAGGCATCACTGCTTGTCAAGAGAAAGCCAAAACAGCTCTATATTGGCCTAATATGATGGAAGACATCAAGAATTATGTAGAAACGTGTCAAGTATGTCAGCAACATCAGCGTGCTAATTGTAAAGAGCCGTTGATGCCTTATGAAGTTCCAAATCTACCTTGGGAAGAAGTAGGTGTAGATTTTATGTACCTCCAAGGAGATGATTTTCTACAAGTAATTGATTACCACTCTAAATTTGTTGAATTGAGAAAAGTTAATGCTAAAACAGCTTCTTCAGTAATTAGTGCATTGAAACAAATTTCTCGTACTCATGGTATCCCACGTAAAATTCATTCTGATAATGGTCCACCATTTAATAGTCGAGAATATTTTTCATTCTTGAAGCCTTATGATATTCATCCTGTTACGTCATCAACTAAGTATCCAAGATTCAATGAGATGATTGAAAGGTCGATTGGGACGTTGAAAAACCTTATCTTTAAAGCAAAAGCTTCGGGAGGAGATCCAAATCTAGCTGTTCTAGAATATAATAACACTCCAAAATTTAAATTACCTTCTCCAGCAGAGATGTTGATGGGAAGATCTTTGAGAACCCTCATTCCTTGTAAGATGAAATTGTTAAAACCTAGATTTCCAGTTAAAAAAACTCAACATCAGTTAAAGGAAAATCAGAGTACAGAGAAATTTTATTATGACTCATCGACTACAAAATTAAAAGAATTGAATATTCAAGATCCTGTCTATCTTCAAACTGGTCATCGAGAATGGACACCAGGAACTATTGTCCAAAAGCACAGTCCAAGATCATACATTGTGAAATCTTCAGAAGGGAGCATTCTTCGTCGCAACAGAATTCATTTAAGACCCAGAAAGTTAACGATGGAAGATCCTGTTAATTCACAAGAAAATACTGATGTATCACAAAGTTGCAACCTGACTAATAAAGAGACACCGAAAACCTCAAGTTCTCAATCCCACGACAGTCCAGTAATCTGTCCTGATTCTTCATCTGATCAAACTGATACTATCAATCCCAAACTGTCTACTCCAAATATACCTAAGATAGAGAGACCTAGAAGAAATATAAAACCACCCGTTCGCTTCAAAGATTATGTTTAAGTATTATTTTATCTAAAGACTTTTCTTTGAACTCTATATATATTTTATTTCTACTGTTTGAAAAAAAAGGGCATGTAATAATATGCCATAACTACTACTTCTACTTGCACTGTAATTGTAACTGTTATTGTTCTAAAGTTTAGTTTTAAAAAGTTTTCATAGCGCAATATGTAGCGCCTATGTGGTGTATCTTTTATGAGCTTAAATTAATCTTATTAAAAGTAGTTAGTAAAGTAATTTTAAATCAATTAGTATATTTAGATAAATATTATAACAGAATCATTAATAAATAGTGAAGAAAAACTTCGTTTAATATTGCTTTGAGAAATTTAGCTAGACACATAATAAAGCCGTTTATAAAAAGGTAATGGAACACAGAGTTCAATAATAAAAAAAACCTTATCGGAAAAGATGTTGCCAAAACACAATAATATAAAACTATTTTTTTTTCTCTTTAACAAACTGCAACACTTTCCCTTGTTAAAAGAAAAAAAAATTACACTGATAAATCTTAGTTAAAGTTCAGAGTCTACATGCGTCCCATCTTTTCACATAACATTATAAGTCTTGGTTTGTGCAGCGGCTTTGTCATTATATCTGCAATTTGCATTTCTGTCGAAATCTGCTTCATACTAATTTCTTCTTCCAAAACTTTTTCACGAATAAAGAAATGTTTTAGACTTATATGCTTTGTTCTACGATGAAACTCAGGATTCTGAGCTAATTTTACTGCTGCACTATTATCAACATAAATTGTTGGTATCTCTTTCAGGAATGAAATTCCACCTATGAGTCTTTTTAGCCAAATTAATTCTTTAGCTGCTTCATTTGCTGCAACTATCTCAGCCTCAGTTGTTGATGTTGTCACCATGGCTTGACGTTGACTTACAAGGAAGGTCTCCATACGGGCATACTCAGAAAAATCTGAAAAAATTACAGAATGTTCTTCTCACATAGTTATACATGTTTATAAAAAACATTTCGGCGGAATCTCCTTATAACGTCCGTAAAAAATAATAAAAATTTCGTTTATTTGGTGATTTATCTCCGGTTGGCGAAAAAACGAAATTTTGAAAAATACGCTTTTACGCTTCGAATTCTTTTTAAAGAAAAAACTTTCTATGTTCAATTTATTTAAATAAGTTTAGTTTAAGTAATTTTAGTTTTGTATTTTTACTTTACTTTAAGTGTAATTTTGTCACATACGTTTATACGTACTTAAACAAAATGAAATTAATATATTTTATCATTTAAAACACAATTTAAATTGATTAAAATTGTTCCAAATTGAAAAATACACTGTTAAAAATCTGCTGCATTTTGTTGCAACGCACTCCCTTGCTTGTATAGAAAACGGTTACTTGGCCGTGAAATGGAGCTTTCTCATTGGTTGGAATAGAGATATATACAAGCGGAGGAGTGCGTTGCAACAAAATGCAGCAGATTTTTAACAGTGTATGACACGGCCAATTCACGGTGCTATGGAGCATTCTCATTGGTCAGAAGAGAGATATTCTTTAAAAGTAGTGGAGTGACGTTGCAGTAAATGCTGCAGATTTTAAACAGTGAAGTCAATTGAAATCAATTTTCAGCTTCGTTAAAATCGTCTGCTTTTGGCGAGGAAATGCACTGTACGCCAAATCCCGCGTCGCTTTCAGCTTTTCACGCCAATTATTCCAAACTATTTTATTTTTTTACATATCTAATAATGTAATTCCGCCGCTAATTTTCACTGATCCTTTATTACCTACATGAGTAGTTTAATTCGTATTTTTTTTAAAAAAATTCTGAGTATGCCCCCAATGGAGACCTTCCTTGTTAGCCAAGATATTGCTCCACCTGCATACTTAACTATGACTCCAGTTGTAGATCTGCCTGTCTGAGTGCAACCTCCAAAATCAGCATCGCTGTAGCATTCTATAATTCCAGGTTTATAGCCTGTTTTATAAATAATGCATTTTTGCTTGGAATTTGCAATATATCTAAAAACGCGCTTTACCTTAATACAATCTTCCTTAGAAGGATTTTCTAATTTTCGCGATAAAATGCTAATAGAGTATGCTAAATCAGGTCTTGTCCCCATCATAAGGTACATTAATGCTCCTACAGCTTCACGATAAGGAAATCGTGTTTTATTAATGTTTTCTGAAACGTCTTCATAAACTCCTTTCTCTTTTAAAACGGGTGTATGAACTGGTCTACAGTCACTCATTCCAAATCGTTGAAGTATTTTGGTTGCATATGCTTCTTGTCCAATCTTAATACTTCCATTATCAAGGCGTTGTATTTCTACTCCTAAAAAATATGATGCAGGTTTACTGGTGATTTTGAATTTAGTTTTTAATTGATCTATGAAGTTTCTTGAGTCTTCTTCATGAGTAGCAGCAACTAATCCATCATCTACATAAAGAGCTACGAGAAGTTTTCTTCCTTCTTCCTCTCGAATGAATAAACATTGATCTGCTTCACTGGTCTTAAATCCAAGATCTAACATAAATTTTCCAAAACATTTATGCCAGCATCGAGGAGCTTGTTTCAATCCGTACAAACTTTTCTTGAGTTTACATACATTGTTGGTGCCATCATTATAGCCTTCAGGTTGCTGCATGTAAATTGTTTCATCTAAATCGCCATACAAAAATGCGGTTGAAACATCAAATTGCATAAGATGCATCTTTTCGCTTGCTGCAATACTTATTAGTGAACGTACAGTTCCTAATTTTGTGACTGGACTGAAGGTTTGATTATAATCAATACCTTTTCTCTGATTGAAGCCTTTAAGGGGACAAGGGACCTTGAAATCCTTAAAAATAATTTTTTTTATTTTTTGTAAATTTCACCTAAATATTATTCAAGGGTACATTATATGCATTATAACATGCATTTATCACAAAAAAAATGCAAAAAAAAAATTATTTTTGACAAAAAAATGGCATTTTACGCAGCGTCTTCGAAATCTTCGAAATGCGGACTGCGCATTCCATATCAATGAAAATCCCCAATATTTTTTATGAAAGTTTGTTTTATATATATAAACAAAATTGTGCATCGAATTTTGAATATTTGAATTTAAAAGTTAAAAAAAAAAAATTGAAATTTTGAAATTTTTTCGAAATTTTTTTCAAAATTTTCAAATTTTTTCAATTTTTTTTTTATTTTTTGTAAATTTCATCTTAAATATTATTCAAGGGTGCATTATATGCATTATGGCATGCATTTATCACAAAAATATTTTACAAAAAATATTATTTTTGAGAAAAAAATGGAATTTTACGCAGCGTCTTCGAAATCTTCGAAATGCCCCCTGCGCTTTCCATATCTATGAAAATCCCCAATATTTTTTTGGAAAGTATGTTTTATATATATAAACAAAACAAAGCATCGATTTTTACATATTTGAATTTTAAAAAGTAAAAAAAAAAAAAAAAAATTGAAAATTTTGAAAAAATTTTCAAAAAAATTTCACAATTTCAATTTTTTTTTTTTTTTAACTTTTAAATTCAAATATTCAAAATTCGATGCACAATTTTGTTTATATATATAAAACAAACTTTCATAAAAAATATTGGGGATTTTCATTGATATGGAATGCGCAGTCCGCATTTCGAAGATTTCGAAGACGCTGCGTAAAATGCCATTTTTTTGTCAAAAATAATTTTTTTTTTGCATTTTTTTTGTGATAAATGCATGTTATAATGCATATAATGTACCCTTGAATAATATTTAGGTAAAATTTACAAAAAATAAAAAAAAATATTTTTAAGGATTTCAAGGTCCCTTGTCCCCTTAATCACAAGTCTTGCCTTATATTTATCAATGGTACCATCTGGATTTTTTTTAATCCGAAAGACCCATTTGCAGGGAAGAGCCTTTGCTTTATCTGGAAGTGGTGTTAGTGTCCATGTGTTGTTTTCCTTTAAAGAACTGATTTCAGAATCCATGGCCTTTATCCAGAAATTACGTTCTTTACAATTAATTGCTTCTTCATATGAACTTGGTTCATCTCCTTCAGACATAAAAACTACAGATGCCATCACGTAATCTTCAAAATATTTAGGCTGTTTTAGTTCTCTTCGATCTCTTAATTCCATAGTATGTGATTTCTTTTCATCCTCTTTTTCATTTTCTGAAATAACGTGATCTTCTGAGTCTTCTTGATCATTCTTTCCCTCATTTTTATCTTCAGGTAGCTGCCTATTAGATTCAATTAAAGGTATTTGTACTGAATCTTCACAATTTGTTAACTTTTTCTCTTGAAAGATTACATCTCGGGAACAAATAACTGTATTATTTCCTTTTATCCAGATGCGATATCTTTCATCGCCGTCATATCCCAACAAATAACCTTTTATTGCTTTTCTGTCCATTTTTCGACGTTTCTGATCTGGTACGTGAGTATAACAGGGTGATCCGATTATACGCATGTGTCTTACTCGAGGTTTCTTCCCTATCCACAATTCATAAGGGCTTACATTTGGTAGAGAACTTTTACCTGTTCTGTTTAAAATATATACAGACGAATTAATCAGTTCTGCCCATAATGATGAAGGAAAATTGATTTCAGAATTAGAATTTTTCAAAGTTCTTGCCATTTCAACAAGGGTTCTATTTTCACGCTCAC
The DNA here is from genome assembly GCA_964019185.1 of Maratus speculifer. Taxonomy (NCBI): domain Eukaryota; kingdom Metazoa; phylum Arthropoda; class Arachnida; order Araneae; family Salticidae; genus Maratus; species Maratus speculifer. Next base: position 234,803,718 of record OZ025301.1, on the reverse strand, counting down.
TTCCACCATTCTGTTGTGGGGTATAGGGAGCAGTTAATCTTTGATTAATTCCATTTTTCTTCAGGATGCTTCTAACATTTTCATTATCAAATTCTCCTCCGTTATCACTTAAGATTTCTTTGATGTTGTGTCCTAAATTTTTAGCATGTGCTATCATATCTTCAGTAGCTTGCGCAACTTCTGACTTATGACGAAGAAAAAATACATATCTAAATTTTGTAAAATGATCTTTAAAGTTGACAAAGTAACGATATTTTCTAAATGATTCATCAAAGGGTCCACATACATCTGTTGAGATAAGCTCTCCAGGTTTTGTGGTCTTCTGTCTAGTACCAAATTTTAAGCGATGTGCTTTGCCATATATACAAGCTTCACAAAGCTGATTATCTAATCCAACTTTGATGTTCATTTGCTGTTCTAGAACATTCTTCACATGACGCTTGTCCTGATGTCCCCAGCGCTCGTGATATAACTGTAGAAGAGAATCACTTGTTGTAACTATGTTTACTTCCACTGGATTACTCGGAATAAGTACTTCCATATGAACTTTGTATAAACCACCACTTACATTTCTTGTACCGTACATTACAACATTATTGTTGATTTTTAACCAACACTCTTTGACAGTTGATTCGAATCTGCTGTTTTTGTTTCTATCTTGTGCTGCCAGTACTGAAAACAGATTCTTACTAATACCTGGTACAAACCAAACTTCTTTAAGTTCCTTAAATTGTCTCTTTCCTTTTATTTTCATCATTACCTTTAAAGTTCCCTTTCCTACAGCCGGTAATACTTGCCCATTTGCAGTGGTAATACCATGTGGGGTTTCAAATTTTTCAAATTCTGTAAAATAATTACCATAATTTGTAATATGTTTTGATGCACCATTATCAACAAACCAATCATAACAATTTTCTTCAGACGAAAATGCATGTTTGTCTAGAGCTATTAATGACATATTTGCCGTAGAACTATCTTTTCTTAAGTACTTATTATTCTGATTGGGCTTAGCTGGCTTTCCATCAGCTATCCACTTTCTACAATATTTTACCCAGTGACCATTTTGATGACAGTAATTACATTTTCCAACTTGCTTTTTGGTTTTTAAAGGCGTTTTTATCCTACTGGTTTTTACTTCTAATGCTTCATGAATTTGGACATCACTTTTTGACTTCTCTTCTTTATTTTCTCTTTCTAGAGAACATAATTGAGTTGTTAACTCGTCAATTGTTCTTTTATCTTCATTCAGAAGTAGCCAACTCGACTTGAAAGAACGGTACTCTTGAGGCAATGTGTCTAGGATCTTGCAAATTAGTAGCATTTGAGGTAATTGAACTTCTTGCTTTCTTTGAAGACCCAAATTTAATTCGCTCCAAAGATTCTTTAAATTCGATAGATGAGCAGCCATACTGTCATCCACTTTCCACTTACACTGAAAAAACTGTAGACATATATTGTACAACTGGTTATCAGAGGTGGCTTCATAAAGCTTCTGAAGCTCTAGCCATACTTCTCTTGCATTATCAAATCTCATGATTTTCTGCATAGTTTCCTCTGTCATTGAATTTGTTAGCACCATCATGGCACAAGTATTTGCCTTTTTATATTTGCCAAGATCGTCTTTGTACTTCTTCAAAGATGCCTCGTTAGCTCCATCGGGTGGTTGATCCGGTTTGAGTGACTTTCCTTCAACCAGTTCTAAAGCATTAGTATAATAATTTAAAGCAAACTTGATTCTGTATTTCCACATCGGCCAATCGTTTTCTCCGCTTAATGGTTTTATCTGCAACTTTCCTATATCCATAATTAGACTTTCACTCTTAATGAAATATCTTCTACTTTTCAAATATATGATAATAACCACTTAAAATTCAGTCCACTTCGATCATTTATTTCCTTCTAGGACTTTCTTAGATTCTTGGGAAAAAATGATTTCAGGACTAACGTTAGACAAAAAGAAAACGAAGAAAAACCTACTTTTCTTGCCGATTATGCATTAGGCTTAATGCTATAACTATATACTAAATATTTAAAAACTTTGCTTGAATTATTACAGCGCACATAGCATGCGGAAAACCCATAACCTAAAGTAATTTTAAATCAATTAGTATATTTAGATAAATATTATAACAGAATCATTAATAAATAGTGAAGAAAAACTTCGTTTAATATTGCTTTGAGAAATTTAGCTAGACACATAATAAAGCCGTTTATAAAAAGGTAACGGAACACAGAGTTCAATAATAAAAAAAACCTTAACGGAAAAGATGTTGCCAAAACACAATAATATAAAACTATTTTTTTTTCTCTTTAACAAACTGCAACAGTTAGCATACTATTATGTATATTTAATTATTAATATAAAGAGCACCACACATTGTGACAGATGGATTCTCTTATTTTACCTTGAACTGGGTTATTGCATGGAACTATGATTTTGGCCTCCTCAAAATTAATATGGCAACCCTTGTTCGCCAAGTAAACTCGAGAAAGGGCAGTATTCTGTTTATATTGTTTTATATCTCTGCGATGCTTTTTAATTCTAATTAAAAGTTTCCGCGTAGTTATGCCGATGTAGACTTTTTAAGATTATTAGATAAAGTGATGGGGATTTCATAAATACCAGATTTTTGATCTATTGGAATTTTGTCGACCTTATCTGTAACGAGGTCAATGAGATATGGAGGAGGAATGGCGACAAGTTTTATGTTATATTTTTGTGCGATCTTTTTTACTTTTTCAAATATGTAAGGGATATAATGGAATTTTCTGTAAACCATAAGTTTATCCTGTCGTTGGCCAGATGTGGGAGGAGTATTGTACTGTTGAACTATTTTATTTACAAATTTTGCTGGAAAACCATGGTCAAAAGCTATTTTCTGTATAAAATCAATTTCTTTATTTAATGTGTCATCTGAACAAATCATAAAAGCTCTTTTAATAAATGACCTGAAAGCAGATATTTTGTATTCGAAAGGCATGTTGGCTGAAAATGGGATAACTGTATTTTCTTTTATTGGTTTTCTATAAACTGAAAATTTTAAACTTGAATTGCATCTATTAATTTGAACATCTATGTAATGTATTCTCACTCCATATATCAACCTCCATATGTTTTATATTTATTGTTCAACTCAACTTGATATAATATTTATTTATGTAACTTAGTTATGTGGATCTGGCAAATTCCACGGTTGTTAAAATTGTAATAAAGATGCTGTGAATACGCAACTTTTGTGTCTATTTTATTTATCTTAATGAATTCGTATGAATTACCTAATTATGTATAGTAAAGACACTACAAATGTGGCGACGAGTCAACATTTTTAATTAGACAGCATTATTTTTCGGAAAAAGTTCTGATATTTCATTATATTTTAATTCTCAACTTGAGATATTTTTGTTCACTGTGTGGTTTCATAATGGCACAGGATCCGACCAATGTGACTGTAGTAAATACTGGCATTGTTGCAAACATCAACCAGTATAATTTACATGATGACTGGAATATTTTTATTGAAAGATTGGAGCAATATTTCTTGGCTAACAGGGTGGAAGAGGAACGCAAAGTGCCGGTTCTTTTGACGATGGTCAGCGAAGCTGTTTACAAGATTCTGAAAAATTTGTGCCATCCTGTTACACCATCGTTAAAAACATTTGCTGAATTAAAAAAACTTTTAACCGAACAATTTCAACCTGCTGTTTCGGTGTACCGCAAAAGAATCATATTTGACTCATTAAGGCAGTCTCAAGAATCTGTTCGAGAGTGGTACGTGAAAGTAAAGACGCAAGCGGCAGAATGTGAGTTTGGAGCTAGCCTGGAAGACAGAGTCCGTGACAAATTTGTGACCGGAATGAAACCTGGGCGTATTCTAGATCGACTGTGCGAAGAAAAACTCACCACCACACTGGCTAATTTGCTGGACATTGCTCAAAGCAAGGAAGTACTTCTTCAAGAAGCTAGGCTGCAGGAAGTAAACAGACTGCAAGGCAAATCTCCAAAAGAGAGGATGACACAGCCTACCAAAAAGTTCCCCAAAGTTCCCTCGAAAGTCAATCATCAAAGAGACGATAATTTAAAGTGCTTTCACTGTGGTAAAACTAACCATGATTTTAAAAAGTGTAAATTTAAAGAATTTAAGTGCAACGCGTGTCGCAAAGGGCACATAGCTAAGGTATGTAAATCTAAAGTTACTGTAAATTCAGTAGATGATGGTTTTGATTATATAGATATGTATAGTATGGATATCTCTTATGTAAATCCTTTATTTTTAAATGTTAAATTAGAGGGAAAAGAAGTTAAAATGGAAGTGGATACGGGGGCAGGTGTTTCATGTATTCCCTTTTCATTTTATAAGAAAAATTTGAGAAATATAGGATTAGAAAATACAAAGATTAAGTTAAAATCTTATGGGGGACATATTGTAATACCTGTTGGGCAAATTAATGTTACTATGGATCTTAATGGGATTTCAAAAGTAGTTAACATGATTGTGGTGAAAGAGTCTGAAAAATTATTATTGGGACGAAATGTTTTAAATGATTTTGGATTAAATATTATAGTAGGAAACACTAATGTGAACAGAGTTTCTATAGCGGAAGGAAATTTAGACTTACAGTCCTTATTAACAGAATACTCTGAGTTATTTAAAGATGAATTGGGTACTTATAAAGTAGAGAAAGTACATTTGCAAGTTGAGGGTAATATAAAGCCTATTTTCCATAAACCACGACCAATTCCTTTTGCTTTTAAAGACAAAGTTAAGTCAGAGTTAGATAACTTAGAAAAAAAGGGAGTAATTACAAAAGTGGATAATTCTCAGTGGGGCACACCTCTTGTTCCTGTTATGAAACCTAATGGTAAAGACATTAGGGTTTGTGCAAATTATAAAATCACGGTGAATAAATATTTGAAGGATGATAACCATCCTCTGCCTAGGATTGAGGAACTTTTCTCAGCGTTACAGGGAGGACAAAGTTTTAGTAAATTAGATTTATCTAATGCATATAATCAGTTAGTCTTAGATGATTCAACTAGAGAATTATTAGCATGGAGCACACCTTATGGTATTTATTTAGTAAACCGCTTACCTTTTGGAACTAAGCCAGCTTGTGCTATTTTTCAAAGAACAATTGAGAAAACTTTACAAGGAATTGGGGGAACGGTTAATTTGTTAGATGATATTTTGGTCACTGGTAGTAATGAACAAGAGCATTTAAAGAATTTAAAAGCAGTTTTGGAGAGATTACAGACTGCTGGGTTTCGTGTTAATTTAAAGAAGTGTGAATTTTTCAAAGACAGCATTAAATATCTAGGACACACTGTCAGTAAAAATGGTTTGCAAAAAGATAATACTAAAGTTAAAGCAATTTTGAATTTTCCTAAACCACGTAATGTTAATGATGTTCGAATATTTTGTGGGATGGTTAATTATTATTCAAAATTTATTCCAGATTTATCACCAAAAATGAAACCTTTGTATGATTTGTTACAAAAAGATGTAGATTTCAAATGGTCTACCAAATGTCAACAAGCCTTTCAAAATGCTAAGAGAGAATTAACATCAGACCGAGTTCTGATTCATTTTGATAGGTCTAAACCTTTAAGATTATCATGTGATGCTAGTCAAAATGGGATAGGGGCTGTATTATCACATGTATTGGACGACAAATCTGACAGACCAATTTGTTTTATATCCAGAGTTTATAGTCCAGCGGAGAAAAATTATTCAATGATACATAAGGAAGCTTTAGCCATTTATTGGGCATGTCAAAAGCTTTATCAGTATCTGGTAGGGACTAAATTTGAATTGGTAAGTGATCATAAACCACTATTAGCTTTATTTGGAGAAAACCGTACTTTACCACCTATGGTGGCAGGACGGCTCCAAAGGTGGTCACTATTTTTATCAGGGTTTAACTATACTTTTCGACATATAAAAGGTAACCTAAACACACAGGCAGATGCTTTATCCAGATACCCAGTATTTGATAACAAGTTGGTAGAACCCGAAGAATATGATTATGTCCATTTTATAGAAAATGATGTTCCGATTGATTTGTTTAAAGTTCGATCTGAAACTAGAAGAGACCCAATTTTAGGAAAATTGTTTAATTATATAACGTATGGATTCCCTAAAAATGTTACTGATGGTGAAATTAAAAAGTATTTTAGTCGTAAAAATGAATTAAATGTGGATAAGGGTGTAATAATGTGGGGCTATCGTGTTGTGATCCCAACAAAGTATAGAAAACAGCTACTTAATGAACTTCATAGTACTCATGAAGGTATAGTTAAAATGAAATGTAATGCTAGGGCTTATTTTTGGTGGCCTGGGTTAGATTCGGATATTGAGAACTTTGTCAAAAGTTGTAGCGTTTGTTCTGAATCTAGACCAGAGCCTAATAAATGCAAAATCATTTCAGGGAACAAAGCTAATTACCCGTTTGAAAGAGTCCATGCAGATTTTTTAGGTCCTATAAAGGGGAAAATGATTTTAATAATTGTAGATGCATATTCTAAATGGGTCGAAGCATTTGTTATGAAAAATATGGAGGCTAAAACATGCGTTGAAAAGTTTAGGGAGTGTTTTGCTCGTTTCGGTTTGCCTAAGATTGTGGAAACTGATAATGGAAGACAGTTTGAATCAAGAGAATTGATTAATTTCTTGCAAATGAATGGGGTAAAATTTCTAACATCTCCACCATTTCATCCGGCTACTAATGGACTTGCTGAGAATGCTGTGAAAAACTTTAAACTTGGCTTAGGTAAATTATTAAAATCACCAACTAATAGCAATGTAAGCTTTGAAACTTTAATGAATAGGTACCTTTTCCACTATAGAAATTCAGTTCACATGACAACAGGGGTTACACCCACTAGTTTAATTTTTAAAAATAAAGTTAGAACTAGATTAGATTTGCTGAAAGATACAAATAAATCAGGTATGGTGGTTAATAAGAGTACCAGAGAGGAAATATTCAAAGAAGGGGATAGAGTATTGTGTAGAGATTACCGAAATCCAAACAAGAAGGATTGGGTTCATTGCACAATAGATGAAGTGTTGGGTGATAGAATATATATGTGTAAATTAATTAATGAGGATTTAATTTGGAAAAGACATTTGGATCAAATTATTGCAGATAAAAGTACTTATGATTCTGGAAGTTATATTAATAAAAAGGACAGTAACAACTTCAGTTCAAGTTTTGATACTACTAATTTTAATAACAGGAAAGTTATGGATAATGTTGATAACCAGTTTAGAGATAATGAACTTCCATATCCAAATACGGATGTTGATGTACCATCAGACGAACCTCAAAATGATACTGCAATTACTGATCAAAATATATCATTAAAACCAACAATCTCTCATCCAAATGAATTAAAATGTAATAGAGACAATAGTGATTCACAACCAGTAAAACTAAATATACATGAACGCCCTAAGCGTCATATAAAACCAGTTGTACGTCTTAACTTGTAGAGGAGGGTATTGTAATGTATTCTCACTCCATATATCAACCTCCATATGTTTTATATTTATTGTTCAACTCAACTTGATATAATATTTATTTATGTAACTTAGTTATGTGGATCTGGCAAATTCCACGGTTGTTAAAATTGTAATAAAGATGCTGTGAATACGCAACTTTTGTGTCTATTTTATTTATCTTAATGAATTCGTATGAATTACCTAATTATGTATAGTAAAGACACTACAATCTAAAAATGGAAGGGTGGCGTTGTCTTCGACTTCAAGGGTGAAATTAATACTATTGCTTAATTTATTGACATCTTGTAGAAAAACATATAAATCAGCCAAACTGTGGTTCCATAAGATGAAAACATCATCAACATAACGGAACCAACATTCAGGTTTTAAATTAAACGAATTAAATTTTTTTTGTTCTAGTGGTCTTAACGCGAATTCAGCAAACAAACCGGATACTGGTGACCCCATCGGCGCACCATGCAGCTGTCGGTAAATATTCTTATTAAAAATGAAAATGTTACTGAAAACTATTAGGTTTAGGCCAGATTTAAGGGAGGTTTTGATATCTTGAGATATATTTGAATTTTTATCTATTATCAAATTAATATATTCTATGACTTCGTGCATATTGATGGAAGGCTATAATGAAACTACGTCTAAACTAGCCATAATGGTGTTTGTATTAAGTGGAATGACTGTAACTTTATCAATAAAATCTCTTGTAGACAAAATTGCAAATTCTGAAACAGGAAGTATCGATTTCAAGAAGATCACGAAAGCCTTTTCTAAAAAGTATGTGGGTGCAACACAGCGGGAAACTATGGGTCTCAATGGTAAACCTGGCTTATGATCTTTCAGTCTCCCAATCAACATCGGAGTAACACCAGTATGATTGATCTTAATAAGTGATTTCATACTATCTGGCCATTTTTCAGTGCGAACCAACTCTTCAACTTTACGGAAATTTTTTTTGTTTAAATCTTCCTGCAGAAGTTCACAGTCCATATTAGCAATACACGCATTCATTTTATCAATGCAAGTTAATCTGTCCAAAACTGCTATTTTGTTTGATTTGTCTGTCTTGATAATGATAATATTGGGATCCTTTTTTAAATTATTTAATGTCCTCAAAATTACGCTCTGTTCTTTATTCTGCTTATATGAAATTTGTCTTACTAATCTGTACATTGCTGCCCGCTCTTCATCTCTATTACTTTCCGGGATGACTTGAATGATGTTTTCACAATCTGCAATAATACTATTACGGTTTTTATTATTATCAAATGCAAATTTTGGTCCAAGAGAAAGAGCACTATCTTCAATACTAGAAAAGACTTTACTTGAATAATTAATATAAGGAACTCGTTTAGCAGTTGAAGGAGGCGAAGAACGAAGCTTCCGGTCCATAAGTAGTTTGAATTTCCTTGTGTGGATATTAGTTTTCTCTGTATGTTGGATATGAAGCAAACTGGATATTATATGCATTTTATGGTCGAAAATATCAGCAGGGGTTTTTATCAACAAATTCACTATAAAGATGAAAAACCTTATTTGATAAAAAGTTGACGTATGCGAATTTGTCTCTAATATATAGATTCAGGCATTGGAGCTCAAAACTAAGTTTCTTCTGTGGAAATCTTTTGAAAACTTCATTATCCTTGATAGAAATAAACTTTGGGATAACTTTTTCTTTCTTACATTTCTGGAGGAAAGATAAGTTCAAAATCTCTCGGCCAAGTCGCAATCTCTCTGCCTTGAAACATTTAAAGATGAAATTAAAGCCCATAATTTAACCTAGCATTGGTATATTTCATAAATATATATAGGACAGTTGCACCATAAAATTTAACTAATAATAACACATTGCTCAGTGGTGCACAAAATAGGAATTTTAATATGCATTTGTACAATTAAAATAAAATAAAACTTTCAACGTTTCTGCGGGCGTCTTCAGGAAAATATGATAATGGAAGGACTACGTTTACATCTTGATCGAGAGATAATATTTCTACTAAATTAAAATCTAAATGAATTAAAATTTTAAAAAATGTTGCCACTTACACGTGAGTAAAAATTAAAATATTGCAAGGAAATAAAAATTTTAAGACTTTATGATATTATGCCATATTTTTGGTATATTGTAGGATAAATTATCATAACATGGTTTATTTTCTCGTGCTATGATTTCGATGGATTCTCTTATTTTACCTTGAACTGGGTTATTGCATGGAACTATGATTTTGGCCTCCTCAAAATTAATATGGCAACCCTTGTTCGCCAAGTAGAATCGAGAAAGGGCAGTATTCTGTTTATATTGTTTTATATCTCTGCGATGCACTTTAATTCTAATTAAAAGTTTCCGCGTAGTTATGCCGATGTAGACTTTTTTAAGATTATTAGATAAAGTGATGGGGATTTCATAAATACCAGATTTTTGATCTATTGGAATTTTGTCGATCTTATCTGTAACGAGGTCAATGAGATATGGAGGAGGAATGGCGACAAGTTTTATGTTATATTTGTCAGATATTATACCTGTATCTTGTGGCAACACTCTTGCACTGAAATTCATAATAAAGTTATGTCGCCTGATAGAAGGTTGTGTTTATTTATTGTCCTAATATATTTAAGACAAAAGCTTGTATGAAAGACAAGAAGGACAATATGTTTCATGGTGTCAGAAGCTTTTAAGATTACTCACGTGTCTTGACGGGAAAATTTATCGTAGAATACGAATTTTTTCGCCGGATCTCAAGTCTTCAGAAATTGGAAATTAAATGGCTAACAGTTTGCCGACGATTTCGCCATTTGTATCAAGTGCGAATCCATCAGAAGCATGGAGATACTGGAAAGCTGATTTTTTAGATTATTTGGAAGCTTTAAAATATAGCTCTGAATCTGAAAAAACAAAAACTGCACTATTTCGTCATGTATGTGGAGAAGAACTGAAAAAGCAGTTACGTGCATTTGATATTCAACCGGCCGATAACACCAATCAAGTTATACGAATTGAATAATTTCCAACTGAGCGAAAAATTGCCCAGGCCGGGAGTCGAACCCGGATACTTGGCTTACAAGGCCAGTGCTTTACCTGTTAAGCTACCGGGGCGACAACCGGCTGGGATTTTTCGCTCAGATGCTCAGTTGGAAATTATTCAATTCGTATGATTACTTTACCAATCAGTTAGATTGTGTTGAAAATAATAGTAGACCAATCAAGTTAGTTTAAAAGAGATTTTAGATGAATTTGATAAATATTTCAAGGATTATCAAAATGAAGTGTACGCATCTTTCAAGTTTTTAGAAATTAAACAGGCAAGTGGAGAATATTTTTCTGATTATTATTCAAGACTTCGTAGCGCGTAGTTGAATGCAATTATGGGGCTTTACAAGATAGAATGCTTAGGGATAAAATAATTCAAGGTCTTTGGGATAAGCCACTGCAAGAAAGATTAATACGAGAAACTAGTAGAAAAGAAAAAACCCTTACAGATATTGTAAGTGAATGTAAAGCAGTTGAGCACAGCAAAGCTCAATTTTCTGAAATGAATGCTGAGAATAAATCTTTAAATGCCATCAAGCAAGTAAAAAATCGATCGACGCCGCCTAAATTTTCTCAACATAAAACTAACGGTGATCAAAAGAAGAATTGTAGATGCTGTGGAAATTATCATGAGCCGAGGAAATGTCCTGCATATGGTACAAAATGCAAGCGATGTAATGGCACTAATCACTGGGCAATAGTGTGTAAAACAAAGATAAACAAAAATCGTAATTCGAAAAGAGTGAACACTATTGAAGAAAATGATTCCGATGTTGTTTATATTGGTGATTTAAAATCACTCCATTAACTAAATTCGGAAGATTTGGATTCTGTCTGGCTTCAAAAGGTTATAGTCAACAATAATCAAGTGGTATTCAAGTTGGACTCCGGATCCCAAGTGAATGTAATACCAAAAGCAGAACTACTTAAATGGAAAGATAAACCAGTGGTAAGAAAAAATCACACTTCTGTTTGGATTACAGTGATAATGTTGTTCCAATTATAGGTGAGTGCTATTTACATTGTAAAACTGATAAAGTTGAAAGTAAATTTAAATTTTTAGTTACTACTCTTGATTCTTGCCCTATTTTAGGCCTTGATGCTTGTAAAAAGTTAGGTTTAATAAAGCGAGTGAATTTAATCAATAATAATCCAAGGTTTCCTGAAACACCACAACAAATTATAAAAGAATTTTCTGATGTTTTTACTGGTTGTGGACGTGTAAATAAAACAGTTTACATTAGATTAAAAGTAAATTCTACTCCTCATGTTGCAGCCGCTAAAAAAGTTCCATTAGCTTTGCATAACAAAGTTAAAGAAGAACTTGAAAGAATGGTTGAGACTGGTATCATTACTAAAGTTAATGAACCAACTGAATGGGTTAGTAATATAGTTATAATTAATACACCTAAAAATTGCGTATTTGTTTAGACCCTAGACCTTTAAATGAGGCAATTCAAAGACCTCATTATCCAATACCCACTGCATATTCGCTCGTAACAAAACTTCAAGGCTATAAAATTTTCACAATATTGGATGCTAAGAATGGATTTTGGCAATTGCCACTTGATCAAGAATCCTCTTATTTAACTACTTTTTCTACTCCTTGGGGAAGATACAGATACCTTGTTCTTCCATTCGGATTAAATAATGCTCCTGAAGAATTCCAGAGAGCTATGGATGATATTTTTGAAATTTACACCACATTTGTCAAATATGACTCATTCTTTACGACAACTTTTGAAAAAAGACACTGAATGGTTGTGGGACAGTAATATTCAAAAAGATTTTCAACTTATAAAAGAAACTATAAGCAAATCTCCATGTTTACAATACTTTGATGAAAATAAAAATGTAACTGTATCTGTTGATGCTAGTAAAAATGGATTAGGTGCTACTCTTCTTCAAGAAAATAAACCAGTTGCTTTTGCGTCAGCTTCCTTAACTGATGCTCAACAACGGTATGCACAAATTGAAAAAGAACTCTTAGCTGTTATCTATGGATTAGAACACTTTCATTATTATACTTATGGTAGACCTGTTGTAGTACAGACTGATCATAAACCCCTGCTGGGGCTTAGTAAAAAACCATATGATTCAATTTCTCCTCGTCAGCAACGCCTGTTGCTTAGGCTAAATAGATACAATGCAAAACTTGAGTACGTTCCTGGAAAACAACTTATTATAGCCGATACTCTTTCTAGAGCACAATCAGCTACAAAAATATTTGATGAAGGAGATTATCTAGAATCATTTGCCAGAGTCAATCTTTTGACACAAGCTTCTCATGAAAAATGGAATGAATTGGCAAAAATGTCAGCTGATGATGAAGAAGTACAAGATGTTTTGTATCATATTAAGAATGGTTGGCCTGAAAAAACCAAAACAAAAAGAGATGCACAAGCTTATTGGCATTGTAAAGAAGAATTATATGTAACAAAGGAAGGTATAATTTGTAGAGGACAAAAACTTGTTGTACCAGCTGCAGCTAGAGAAGAAATTTTGAAAAGATTACACATTTCACATAAAGGAGTAGTAACCACTAAAGTTAAAGCAAGAGAATATTTTTATTGGCCTAACATTAACAGAAATGTAGAAAATTTCATCTCCAAATGTAAAATTTGCCAAATGTATCAACGAGAAAATCAAAAAGAAGTTTTACTAGATATTGATCTACCGGAAAGACCATGGCAAAAAGTATCCTGTGACTTTTTCTATTTAAAAGGGCAACAAAATCTTTTAATGATTGATTACTTTTCAAAGTATGTCGAACTGAAACCTCTGAAAAGCACAACAGCTCAAGCTATTATACCTGTCATGAAATCTATTTTTTGTACTCATGTCTTACCTGAAGAACTTGTCAGTGACGGTGGTCCACCCTTCGACTCTTACGAAGTGAAGAAATTTTTTAAAGAATGGAAAAATTTGCATAGCATTACTTCACCTCATTTTCCAAGAGCTAATGGCCAAGTCGAAAGAGCGGTACAAACAATTAAAAATTCTCTCAGAAAAGCTGAAGAAGATGGAAAAGATATTTATGTAGTACTACTGGATTATAGAATTCAACCAGCTAAAGATCTCCCCTCTCCCGCTGAATTGTTAATGGGTAGAAGATTAAGATCCTTTTTACCAGCACATCCTGCACGATTAACACCGAAATTTGAAATAAAAGAAGCTTCTAAGTCTTTGAAAAAGAGGCAAGTTGTTCAAAATAAATATGCCAACAGACAAGCAACAAATCTGCCAAAACTATCCAACAACGTAAAAGTGTGGTTCCGGCATAAAATGAAAAGTCCTTGGAAGCAAGGTACCATTGTTCAAGTAGGTCCTCAACCTAGATCATATTTAACTAAAGGAAGAGATGGAGGACTGTACAGAAGAAATAGATATCATATTAAACTCGATCATTCTCAAGAAGACAAGAACAACAGAACAGTCGAAGATCTTTATCCAATTGACAATAATGCAGAGCCTGATTCCAATATCAACAATAGAAATAATCCAGATGACTCCTCAACTGTTAATACTCAAACAACATCTCCAGTTCTAAGAAGATCAAAAAGAAATATTGTTAAACCTATTCGATATAGAGACTCTTAAACTTTTCATTATTTTCAAATAATTTAGCCCTAGAACTTTAAAGCTAACTTAACTTAATGTCTCTTTTGGACTCTAAAGGTAAATAATTTTTACTTGTTCCTAAATTTAAACTTAAAAGAATATGTTTAAATATTTTTATGTTTTTTGTAAAAAAGGGCATGTCAGATATTATACTTGTATCTTGTGGCAACACTCTTGCACTGAAATTCATAATAAAGTTATGTCGCCTGATAGAAGGTTGTGTTTATTTATTGTCCTAATATATTTAAGATAAAAGCTTGTATGAAAGACAAGAGGACAATATGTTTCAATATTTTTGTGCGATCTTTTTTACTTTTTCAAATATGTAAGGGATATAATGAAATTTTCTGTAAACCATAAGTTTATCCTGTCGTTGGCCAGATGTGGGAGGAGTATTGTACTGTTGAACTATTTTATTTACAAACTTTGCTGGAAAACCATGGTCAAAAGCTATTTTCTGTATAAAATCAATTTCTTTATTTAATGTGTCATCTGAAAAATCATAAAAGCTCTTTTAATAAATGACCTGAAAGCAGATATTTCGTATTCGAAAGGCATGTTGGCTGAAAATGGGATAACTGTATTTTCTTTTATTGGTTTTCTATAAACTGAAAAATTTAAACTTGAATTGCATCTATTAATTTGAACATCTAAAAATGGAAGGGTGGCGTTGTCTTCGACTTCAAGGGTGAAATTAATACTATTGCTTAATTTATTGACATCTTGTAGAAAAACATATAAATCAGCCAAACTGTGGTTCCATAAGATGAAAACATCATCAACATAACGGAACCAACATTCAGGTTTTAAATTAAACGAATTAAAATTTTTTTGTTCTAGTGGTCTTAACGCGAATTCAGCAAACAAACCGGATACTGGTGACCCCATCGGCGCACCATGCAGCTGTCGGTAAATATTCTTATTAAAAAAAAAAAAAAAAAAAAAAAAACTGTGATAAAACATTAAAAATTCTGTAAAAGACATGAAGAAGAAAAAATTGGTTGCCTGTAAAGTCGGTATACGGGCGAAAGTTTTACGTGACAACGACTTTGAGTTGTAAAATAATTTTAATGTGAATATTCATTCGTATAGTAGGAAGAAGGATGAAATAATAGTAACAATTTAAAACATTTATTTATACAAAGAATTATATTTAAAACATTAATTTATACAAAGAATCTCGCACTGAATTTCATATTAACAAAATTTTATTTTTACCTTTACACATACATACGTATTTATATACAAATATACATACAATAACTTGCAATACATTTGCGTACAATGAAACAGCGTTTACTACAACTTAACTTGTTCCTATGTGAGTGATTTTGTTGAGGATAGGGCGATGATAGGAGAAATATGAAATGAAAGGAAGTGTTTCTGCTGTAATGTGCCTAGAAAATGTCAAGTCAATGGTTGTTCCTTTTAACGTAGTAGACTTAGACATATCTGATACGCAATCAAGATTAAACGTATCTTTAATGAATTTGAGAAACTTGTCATCAGACTTCACGTTTTGGTTGAAGTCACCGCATAGAAGAATCGGCATATTAGGATCAACTTGCAGGAACGGTGGCACGTACTGGCTGTTATGCACGTATGGAAGAAGTGCCTGGTGTAGCAATATTCCGATGTCTTGTACACTTGATCCTGGATGAATATAAACAGCACCGAGCACAAATTTGAAGGTAGTATCAGCGGTAAAGCAAGTAACTTCAGCCAAGCACAAGTCACCGCAGGTTTTGATAACTCGAGCAGTGTCTGTGATATTAACAAAATTTTATTTTTACCTTTACACATACATACGTATTTATATACAAATATACATACAATAACTTGCAATACACTGTGTTTGTTAAACACATTTTACTTCATGTTTATTGATGTCAAATGTTGAATTTTGTAAACAGCATATTAAAGAATTTTTCAATGAGCAGAATATAACTAAAGTAAAATGGCTTTCACTAATCACATATCATTAGTTTTCCATAATATACCACCGAATTACGAAATAAACTACACTTATTTTCTTTGTACTTTATACTAATAACTAATACATAACGTATTTCGTCTTAGTTTGATACTATCTAAAATTCCTATTAAGCACCGCCCCTTCCTTGCAGCGAATTCACATTCACGTTCAGAAAATGGTCCCACAAGTGACCGGAAAAAGTTAAGAGAAAAGTGAGCGCGTATCGTGAGCGGAGCGTAACGTAACGTAACGCAGTTTCTTGAAGTGTCTCCCGGCAAATCAATTTACAAGACGTTGTCACGTCAAAATGAAAATGTTACTGAAAACTATTAGGTTTAAGCCAGATTTAAGGGAGGTTTTGATATCTTGAGATATATTTGATTTTTTATCTATTATCAAATTAATATATTCTATGACTTCGTGCATATTGATGGAAGGATATAATGAAACTACGTCTAAACTAGCCATAATGGTCATCATATATATTATAAAGCAGAAGTTCTAAAACTTCCAAACGAGTGTTTTCAAAAACTACCCGATGGATTTTTTTGCCGATTGTATCATTCGATAGGAAATATTTTTGTGGAGGTTTATGATTCAAATTTACAGGGATAACTCTGATTTTTCGTAGTAAATTTCGTATTTTTCGGTTATTTTTGACAAAAGGTTTGCCAGTAGCTTTTTTTTGGCGAAAATTATAATTGCTAAAATAATTAAAATGGCTATATCTATTAGAAATATTACAAATATCTTGCAAATAATAGCAGAAAATAACTACTGATAATATCTTATACTATAATGCGAGCAAAAATTGTGTGTGTGTGTGGGTGAATTTTATCTCAAAAACGGCTCTAACGATTTTCGCAAAAATTTGGATTTTACCATTTTCGGGCACGAGAAGACCATTGGGCTAGGTCACATGTTCGAGAAAATTCGATTACTGGGTCATTTTGGGTCATAATGGGTCAAGATCAAGCTACTTATATCTAGAGAACGGGTGGATCGATTTTAAGGAAATTTTCTATCCAGTCGTTTTTCGGCACGAGAAAACTATTGGGCTGGGTCACATGTTCGAAAAATTTCGATTACTGGGTCATTTTTGGGTCATTATGGGTCAAGCCATTTTTATCTAAAAAACGGCTCTAACGATTTTGACCAAATTTTATATTGTATCGTTTTGGATTACAAGAAGACCATTGGGTTAGGTAACATATTCAAGAAAATTCGGTTAGTGGGTCATTTTTGGGGTCATTGTGGGTCATGCTATTTTTATCTAGAGATTTTCTCACGCAATTTTGATTAAAAATTGCATTCTATGGTTTTTGGGCACGAGAAAAACATTGGGCTAGGTTACATGTTCGAGAAAAAATTTTAATGGGTCATATTGGGTCATTAAGAGTCTGGGTCAAGCTATTTATATTTAAAGAACGGTGTGATGGATTATAACGAAATTTTGTATGTAACAGTTTTTGGACATGAGAAAACTAATGGGCTAAATCACATGTTTGAGAGATTTCGACTATGAGGGTCATTTGTGGGTCATGATGGGTCATAATGGGTCATGGTCAAGCTATATCTAAAGAACAGGTGGATCAATTTTAACGAAATTTTGTATGCAACATTTTTTTGGCACGATAAAATCATTGGATTAGGTTACATGTTCGAAAAATTTCGATTAATGGGTCATTTTGGGTCATTAAGAGTCTGGATCAAGCTATTTATATTTAAAGAACGACGTGATGGATTATAACGAAATTTTGTATGTATCCGTTTTTTGACATGAGAAAACTAATGGGCTAAATCACATGTTTGAGAGATTTCGACTATGAGGGTCATTTGTGGGTCATAATGGGTCATGGTCAAGCTATATCTAAAGAACAGGCGGATCGATTTTAATGAAATTTTGTATGCAACATTTTTTTGGATCGATAAAATCATTGGACTAGGTTACATGTTCGAAAAATTTCGATTAATGGGTCATTTTGGATCATAAAGGGTCTGGGTCAAGCTATATATAATTAAAGAACGGCAGGATCAATTTTAACGAAATTCTGTATGTAACAATTTTTAGAAACGAGAAAACTAATGGACTAAGTCACATATTCGAGAGCTTTCGATTATAAGGGTCATTTGTGGGTTTTAATGGGTCAAGGTCAAGCTATATCTAAAGAATCGGTGGGTCGATTTTAACGAAACTTTGTATACAACATATTTTTGGCATGAGAAAATCATTGGGGTAGGTCACATGTTCGAGAAATTTCGATTAGTGGGCCACCTTTGGGTCATTCTAATTTTATCTAGACAACATTTCGCGCAATTTTGACTAAATTTTGTATTTTATCGTTTTCGGGCACAAGAAAATCATTGGGTTATGACAGATTTTTGAGAAAATTCGATCAATGGGTCATTTTGGATCATAAGGGGTCAGAGTCAAACTAACTATATCTAAAAAACGGCTCAATCGATTTTATCTAAATTTTGTATCTAATGTTTTTCGGCATGCTAAAACTAATGAGCTAGGCCACACGTTCGAGAGATTTCGATTATAAGGGTCATTTCTTGGTCATGATGGGTCATGCTAATTTTATATAGAAAATGGTACTCACCTTTTGACTATACTTTGTATTATATCGTTTTTGAGCAAGAGAAAACCATTTGGGTTGGACACATGCTCGCGAAAATTCGATTAGTGGGTCATTTTGGGTCTTAATGAGCTAGGGTCATTCTAATTATATATAACAACGACTCAATCAATTTTACCTAAATTTTGAAACAAAACGTTTTTTGTCACGAGAAGACTATTGGGCTGAGTCGCATGTTAAACAAAATTATATTAGTGGGTCATTTCGCTTCATTGTTGAATGCTGCCAAGCTTATTTTACCTAAAAAATGGCTTAAACGATTTTGATTCAATTTTATATTCTACTGTTTTTGATTACCTGAAGACGACTGAGCTATGTCACATGCTTGATCAAATTTGATTAGTGGCTCATTTTGGGTAATACGGGTCAGGGTCACGAGAATATGGCAAAAGCCAATAACTTGGTGATATTTGACAAAATATTGGTGACATATGGCCAAAAAATCGACTATAAAAATTACGAAAACCAAAACACGTATTTGGAGCCAAATGAAAGAATGCCTCCAAATTTGGCTATATCTAGCAAAAAATATT
This sequence comes from Maratus speculifer, assembly GCA_964019185.1. Classification (NCBI taxonomy): domain Eukaryota; kingdom Metazoa; phylum Arthropoda; class Arachnida; order Araneae; family Salticidae; genus Maratus; species Maratus speculifer. The sequence goes on along the minus strand of OZ025301.1, from coordinate 234,784,405 downwards.
GTCTTTCAGAATGTAAAGAATTTTTTTATACATTCTTAAGAGGATTCGAGATGCATGGTTAAATGCAATCAACATTCATGACCAATCAGATTCGAGCTAAAAAAGTGATTTAGATCGATGTCCTTCCGTTGTAAATTTTAAAATAAAGTAAAATTTATAAACATGCGCATAAAAACATAGTTTTCTTATTGATTGTTTTTCTAAATAATACTATTATAAACATGTTTTACAGTAATAATGTATTATTACTGTAAAACATGTTTATAATACAATGTTAATAATACAGTGAAAATACTATATCGAGTTGAACACAAAGTTAATTTTGACCGAGCTAAGCTCGGTCTCCCCTGCTAGTTAATAATAATAAAGAAAGACCGCTTAAATGAGGCGTAATATTATAAAAATATATTTATCTTGAAAATGAAAAAAACATTTGTAATGCTTAAAAAATAAATTAACGCGAAATGTAACAATTGATTCAACTTTTGGCAACTTATCCCTGGTGTTAGAATAAAATCATGAATTTCAGAAATTGATTAAATGAATTTTGAATGATAGTTATTTCCCTTTTCATTATTTTCTTTCTCTATTTTATCGAATTTCCTTATAATATAACTTACAGCAGAAAAAAGCAGATCTGATTGTAAAAGACACTGTTGTGAGTTACTATTCGTTTCTGTACCATTTTCATCTTGCTTTTGTCGCCAAAGAATGTGTTTTTAAGCCGAAAATGCACTACTGACTTAATGCCTGACTTAGGTTCTTAATGGTCGCAATAATGTTGTTTTTTTTTCAAGTGAAGATAATTTTTAGAGTATATTTTAATATTCAATCGTAAATTATATAGATATGAGTATAACTCTTTTATTTCTTTTTGCAAATGTTTTCATTGTTAATTTAATTTTTCTTGCGCCATTTCGTCAATTTCACTTACAGGAAAAATTTCAGTTTTAAAATTTAAAAACTGAAGAAGGAAAGATTACCCCATCGATTAAAAATCTACCTCCAAATTCCAAGATTAAATGTCAGTAATGGATGATCGTAAATGTCACATTCACTTGACATTAAGTATAATATAAGTACTAATTATGTCATCAAGTGATTTTTAATTCGACATTTTATTTCTGCTTTTATATATGTTCTGCTTATTTGTTTTTCGTTATTTAAATGAAAATTTATGCTAATCTATATAATCTGGCTAATAGTTTGGCGATTTGTATAATTTGGCGAAATTGGTCGACGGTATAACCAAGTAGTACTGAAGGAAAAATTTTGCAATTCAAAGTAAATTTATGCAATTATGCATTATTACTATAGATAAATTCAACATTTTAAAATGAAAAATTCCCGCTGAATAAAATTTACAAATCTTTTTTAACTGACCATTTCCTCTTCAATATTTCTTCAATCAAACTTTTCGCTATTCTCTTTCGCGCAGGCTAACAAAAATGTATTTTAAATATTTTATTAGATGAAACGTAAATAACGATTTTCTATTTAAAAAAAAATATTTTTAAAATCTAATTCTACCATTATGTGTCTTAAAGGACAAAATAGCAGAATTACTTTTAAAAGTGGTTTTATCTGTTAATTGTATGTTATTTGTTTATTTGGGTATTTGAATTTACTTTTGTCATCAAACAATGCGATTTTATACCAAGAAGGCATAAGCCGGAGCGATGTTCACAATTACTAAATTCTCTCACTCTCTTTTAAATGTGTGAGAGCATTTTTAGGATTTTTTTTATGTTTAATTGTAAATATATAAATAGCAGTTATAGCAAAAAGTATGCATATAATGTTTAAATTGTAGTATAAATGTCTTCCTCATCCAAACTGTAAAATAATTTAATTGCAACTTTTTAAAGTTTTGGCGCAGATGTCATATACGCACCACATTCGCACGATTGCAAGAAAATGGCGATTTTATGTCACACATGGTAAACCGACTATGGCTGTTTATTTATTAATAAACTATTTATTAACTTTCATTTTGTTTTTTAAAATAATATAAATCATTTTGTTCTATAGCTATTAATTAAACTTTTTTATTTTTTTTTCAAATAATACAAAATAATTAAAAAATATTTATGAAATTGGTAATTAAAAACCAAGTTCTCCAAATTGGCGCCAGAAAAAAATTGCGCCAATGTGGTGCATACATGAGATCTGTGTCAAAGTTTTTTCACTACACATAAGTAGGGAAAATGCAGTATAAATACCGATTAAAGTTTTTTCCAAATGGAAATTTTGTCACGGATTTGGTCATATACTCATCGAGGTATTTCACTGGCGCCAAAATGGCATTATTTGCCTCATATGGTAACCCAGCTATAGTTGTTTATCTGATGATAAGTTGTTTATTTACTTTCATTATTTTCTTTTTTGAAATGATATTTGTTGTTTTGTTCTACAGTTACTTTTTATTTATTGTTAATTGCTGTTTAAAATGATAGAAAATAATAAAATATACATACATTTCTTTGGTATTCTAAAACGAGGATTTTTCCACATTGTAGTTGCAAGATAATCGTGCTAAACCTATTGCGTATATGATGTCTGTGTAGGAATCTTTTGTGAAATATGAAAACTGTAAATTGGCTACTACTTGATTATCCCGTCAATCAATTTCGCCAAATCGTTCGCCAAATTATACAAATTTACATAATTTTATCTTAAATAACTAAAGAGAAAATGCTTAAATACGAAAGAGCAAATAATTTTGTTTTCGTTTTTCAGGAGGAAATTTTGTAATAATAAAGTAATTGTTGTAGTGAGAATTTTAATTTTTTTTTTTTTTTTTTTTAAATTGTTGGCAACTTGCTGCAACGAAAAATGTTTATTTTTTTTCCTGCTATTGTTTTGTAAGAGCTGGTTTTGTGAAAGCCATGTTAAGATGGTATTCAAATTTTTGAGCCCTTCCCAATTACCTTCCCCTTGGGCCGATTTTGCTCATTTGCAATTCCCACTGAGATATTAACCATCTCAATGTACTTGACGAATTTGAAGATGATTCTTGCATAATTGTGCCTTTTATCGAGCGGAGAAAATTTAATATATATATAAACTTTTTAGGTGGAAGTAGCTTTGGGTTCCTGGCTTCACACAATAAAAAGTTGTGAAGAATTTTTTCAGAAGTTGTACCATGGTAACGACTGTAATAATTAATATTTCTTCAGATAAGAGAAAATTTTAAATCCTGTTGCCATAATGGTCTCATTTCGCTCCAAATGTGCACTGTTAGTAATAAACTAAAATGGTTACTTCTAAATAGCTGGTTTTTGCGCAACGTTTAAGAAAATTTAATGTCACAATGGTGTCTAAATCGTTTTCAGCAATGAGCAAGGTGCTGCTGGAGGGCAAAATTATTTAAAATACAAATTTAAATTCACCAGTTCATTTCATCCACGGTTGATTTTGAAATATTGACCAGCGCAGCGAGCATAGCCTGCTAGTATATTATAAAGCAGAAGTTCTGAAACTTCCAAACGAGTGTTTTCAAATCTTTGGTCTTTTTGCAGATTATATCATTCGATAGGAAATATTTTTGCGGAGGTTTATGACACAAATATACAGGGATAACTCTGATTTTTCGTACTAAATTTCGTATTTTTCGGTTATTTTTGACGGAAGGGTTGCAACAACTAATTTTTTGGCGATAATTATATTTCAAAAAAGAAATGAAATGCTTTCTCTAATGGAAAATAATATAAACATTTCGAAAAAAACCCTCTTAATTCATTGATTTAAAATAAATAATGATAAAAAGAAAAAAATCCGTTTAATGCAAAATAATATTATGAAAGGAAAAAAAATTATCTTTAACGAAAAAAAATAAAGAATATTTATAATATTTAAAAAGTAACTCAATGTGAAAGAAAGTTTTGAAGTGACACAATATTTGGCTATTTATTTCTTTCGAGCCAGATTAAAAGAAAACAACATCTCAAAAATTTCATTAGGTAAAACATAAGTATCTTTTTCCTTCTTTTTCTAAAAATATTTTTAAATCTAATTTTCCCGTTATGTGTTTTACAGAAGAAACTCGCAGAATTATTTTTTTTTAAAGGCTCTAATTGTTATTTGTATGTTGTTTCTTCAATTGGGTGTTTCAATCTACTTTTGTCGCCAATCAATGCTATTCTAAACCAAAAAAAGCACAAGACGGAGCGATGTTCGCAAGAACTATTTTCTCTCTCTCTTTCTTTTAATGAGTGAGAGCATTTTTAGGAAAAAATTTACATTTAACTTAAATACATATATAACAGTTAATACCACAAAAATGAATAATATTTAAATTTTAGGGTAAATGTCTTTCCAGATACTTAGATATTGTAAAATAATTTAACTGCAACTTTTAAAATTATTTTGGCACAGATATCTCATACGCACTACATTGGTGTGATTTGTCTCTTACGCCAATACCATATATACATCTGGGTAATTAACTGACGCCAAAGTGTCATTATTTTGCTTGATATGGCAACCCGGATGTTATTGTCTATTTATTAATAAATTGTCTATTTACAATTTTTTTTCTTTTTTTTTCCAATTGCTAGGGGGGCCCCGCCCCCCTGCTCGCTATGCTCGCCAACCCCCCGCGTAATCGCTTCGTGATTCCAAATTATTGGCTACCCCTGCTTGCTGCGCTCGCCAATACCCTATGGTATGAATAAGCAGTTGCAGACCTTTCAAATGATGTGTCACACGACTGGTGTTGTAAAGAAATTAAAAATGTGCCCCCTTGGGGGGCAGAGTGGGAGGCGACACAAAAGACATCCATAATATGAATAAGCAGCTGCAGACCTCTCAAATGATATATCACACGACTGGTGTTGTAAAGAAATTAAAAATGTGCCCCCCTGGGGTGGCAAAGTGGGGTGACACACAAGACATCCATAAAATGAATAAACAGTTGCAGACATTTCAAATGATGTGTCACACAATTGGTGTTGTAAAGAAATTACAAAATGAGACCCCTCTGAGGGCAGAGGGGGGTTACACACAAGATATCCATAATATGAATAAGCAGTTGCAGACCTCTCAAATGATGTGTCACACAATTGGTGTTGTAAAGAAATTAAAAATGTGCCCCCCTGGGGGGCAGAGTGGGGGTTGACACACAACACATCCATAATATGAATAAGCAGTTGCAGACCTTTCAAATGATGTATCACACAACTGGTGTTGCAAAGAAATTAAAAATGTGACCCCCCCTGGGGAGAGCAGAGTGTGGGGGTGACACACAAGACACCCATAATATGAATAAGCAGTTGCAGACCTTTCAAATCTTGTGTAACACGACTGGTGTTGTAAAGAAATTAAAAATGTGTCTCCCCTGGGGAGAAGAATGGGGGATAACACACAAGACATCCATTATATGAATAAGCAGTTGCAAACCTCTGAAATGATGTATCAAACGACTGGTGTTGTAAAGAAATTAAAAATTTGGCGAAATATTACAGTTATCGCCAACTTGGCGTCACTTTTGACAACTAATTTTGGTCGCCAAGTTTGGCGATATATCGCCAAGTTGGCGACAAACTTGGCGATTGTTGGCGATGGTAACCTTTCCTCTCTTTATGGTAACCCATACGGCGATGCATAGACGGAGTCCTTTCCTGATTGGTCTATTCGACTCATGGAAGGAGTGGACAAACCGGATTCGTTAGTTCCGGAAATCTTCCACATCAGCATCATTCCAGGAGTCATTCCTTTTAAGGCTAGTTTTTTTTTACTATAGAAGGATATAAACTACATATTTTAATTTAGGCACATTTGTCATATATGCGCCACATTTGAGCGACTGCAATAAAATGGCGATTTTATGCCTCACTTGGTAACCTGGCTGTTGTTTATTTATTAATAAATTTTTATTTTATTTCATTTTATTTTTTAAAGGAGATAAAGAGTTTTGTTTTATAATTATTAACTAAACTTTTAAAAATTTATTGTTATTTTCTATTGAAAATAACAGGAAATAATTATAAACTATATATGTAACTGGTATTTGAAAACAAAATTTTCTCCGAATCGGCTTTAGAAGAAAAAAAAAAAGAAAGAAAAAAGAAAAAAAAAACGCGCCAATGTGGTGCGTACATGTCATGTATACATTTTTTTCACTATACTACAGTATTTAAACATGCTGTATAAATAACGATTATTGTTTTTTTCCAAACATGTTTGGCACAGATATTATATACACACTGAGATATCTGACTATCGCCAAAACGGTGTTATTTTGCCTGATATTGTAACCCAGCAATAGATGTTTCTGTATTAATAAATTGTTCATTTACTTTCAATTTCTTTTTAGAAATTCTATAAATTGTTTTGTGCTATAGTAACTTTTTTTATTTATTATTATTTTCGTTTTAAAATAATGAAAATAATTTTTAAAAATGCACATTTCTCCGCTATTCTAAAACGAGGATTTTGCCGCATTGGTATTGGAAGGAAATCTTGCAAATCCGGGTTTGTGCCGGAGTTTTTTGTGAAATATGATATTTTCAAATGTAAATTGAGTGCTACTTGATTAACACGTCGGCCAGTTTTGCCAAACTATTCAAATTTACATAAATTCATTTTAAATAACGAAAGAACAACAAACATAAATAAAAAATACAAATTAAAAGTCGAATTAAAAAGAACTTATGACGTAAAAAAATACGTGTATTACGTGTAATATCAATTGCTATCATACTTACGATCATCGATTATTGACATTTATTCCTATAATCTGCTGTTAATTTTTTTTTCACGACAGAATAATCAAGTAGTATCGTACATTGTACAAACTCCAGTTAATATTACAAAAATAGAGCTAAATAACTCAATTTAGGTGCAAATGCACACACCCATGTTGTAAGAAAGAGGCACAAATGTCATATATGCACCAAGTTGGGGTGATACATTTCTGGCGCCACTTTAACGGAAACTTCGTTATCAAATGAGACATACATTTCTATTTTCTATTTTACTTTTCTATGTATAGAGCATAACATTTTGTATCATTTTAAAATGCAAATGAAAGTAAATAAATAGTTTATTAATAAATTAAAAACAGAGCTGGATTACCATAAGAGGCATAAAATGTTCATTTTGTTTCAATCACGCCAACGTGATGCGTATATGACATCTGAATCAAAAAATGAATTTCACACATTCAAAAAACATTCACCTTATTTTTCTAAGGAAAACTTTATTTAACTTTATTTATTCTGCTGCATTCCAAAAACGGAACACTGTAATAGATTTGTCAAGAGCAGATGTACGTTGCGAAATGTAATATAATATTGATAGAGGATGTATTAAGGTTTCCACAGGTACCCATATCCTCAAATTGAGAGGTTTAGAGTTCAAAAACTATCAAATGAAAATGAATCATTTGAAAATTGTTTAAATTCAATGATCAATCTCTGCGATCATAATGCTCGCTGTTTTAGAAGTATGGTGAATAGACAATATTTAAATTGCTATTTTCATAATTGCCTCATTTAACTATCAAACTCTACAATAAATGGTCAACTGAAATATTTTTTTCTTAAAAGCCCGAATTTTATCAAATGCATAAGCTGATACAACAGCATAATATTTTATTATTATTTTAATATATTTTGGCGTCAACGGGCATTGATTCCACTGTTGTTGTTTTTATTTTTGGCTCAGTTTTGTTTTTTCTAGCTCGCTAAGTTTTGCACTGATGAAGAATCTCGGCAGTAGATTCGAAACAGCTGTTTTCTAACTTTTAATGCATTTTTGGTGTATTTATAATCGTTGATTTTCTATTTTTAAATACAATGGCGTTTTGTATGATTTTCAGAAATGTGAAAGAGCATTCGAGATGAAGTTGCTTTAAAAAACACAATCATATTCAATATTTTGTTTGATTAATGTTTTGTTTTGAAAAATAGACCAGCACAGCGGGCTTAGCCTGCTAGTTAATTATAAATAGAAGTTTTCATATACGTCCATTAAAAACATTTCAAAAATATGCATTAAAATATTTAATTGCTATAAAGGACGTTAAATACTAATAAAAACATTAAAAGATCTTAATAATTTTTACATGTTTCGATTGAATTTACTCAATCATCATCAGAAAAAGAAAATACAAATAAACACAAAGATGGAAAATGACAATCTCATTATACTGTATTGTACAGTAGGCTCAAAATTGCCAGCAACTGATCGTTTAAGAGCTTTGAAAGGGCATGTCATCCATTACTCCTTATCGTTGACAGAAACCTTGAATAACCTTCCAAATAAGGAAGGAATACCCATGGATCAGAACCTCAACATAATTTTATTGGGTGTACCTACAAAAAATAAACAAATTTGGCAGTCAATAATTGACACTGAAAAGGTAAATCGGCATTATTGAAGCTCAAACAAATAAATCGCGAATATGCTGATGGGAATCCAAACTGGGCTCCAATGCAAGGCAGATTTATCAGAGTCAGAACCGCAATTTTGAGATATATGCAAACTTATATCGCATGAACCGATGATTAAAAAAGTTGATAAAAGCGACCAAGGTTACATTTTTTAATCCTTCACGGTTCATCCATTGAATACATCAAAACCATCGGAATCAGACTTGGATTTGCATCAGATGAAACGAGTTTCAGCAGAAAGGATCGATAATAGAACAGCCAAGCTGGATCTTTGGTGTTTTCCTTTATTATTTCCTAATGGTCGTGGTGATCGACATGCAGAACTATATTGTCCTTTAAAGAATTCAGAATGGGTCCACAGTAGATTAAAGAATAAGGACTCCCGATTTAGATGTGATCATCAATACATTTTTAATTTACTGCATGACTATCACCTTCGGGCAGTTGCTGGTGGCATTTTACAAACGCTTCGAAATACCTACAGCTATAATGACATGCTTATCAAGGACTTTTTAAGTATGGTGAAATCAGGGCAACAACAGCTAGAAGGAAATATTTTCAGCATTTTCAAAAAAAATGCGGGGCTCCGATGAATATTTTGCATCGTTGCGTATGGACCTTAAAACTATGGTTCGAGAATTAGGTCCACCTACATGGTTTGTCACACTTACAAGGAAGGTCTCCATACGGGCATACTCAGAAAAATCTGAAAAAATTACAGAATGTTCTTCTCATATTGTTATATATGTTTATAAAAAACATTTCGGCGGAACCTCCTTATAACGTCCGTAAAAAAATAATAAAAATTTCGTTTATTTGGCGATTTATCTCCGGTTGGCGAAAAAACGAAATTTTGAAAAATACGCTTTTACGCTTCGAATACTTTTTAAAGAAAAAACTTTCTATGTTCAATTTATTTAAATAAGTTTAGTTTAAGTAATTTTAGTTTTGCATTTTTACTTTACTTTAAGTGTAATTTTGTCATATACGTTTATATGTATTTATAACAAAATTAAATTAATATATTTTATCATTAAAAACACAATTTAAATTGATTAAAATTGTTCCAAATTGAAAAATACACTGTTAAAAATCTGCTGCATTTTGTTGCAACGCCCTCCCTTGCTTGTATAGAAAACGGTTACTTGGCCGTGAAATTTAGCTTTCTTATTGGTTGGAATAGAGATATTATATACAAGCGGTGGAGTGCGTTGCAACAAAATGCAGCAGATTTTTAACAGTGTATGACACGGTCAATTCACGGTACTATGGAGCATTCTCATTGGTCAGAAGAGAGATATTCTATAAAAGTAGTGGAGTGACGTTGCAGTAAATGTTGCAGATTTTTAACAGTGAAGTCAATTAAAATAAATTTTCAGATTCGTTAAAATCGTCTGCTTTTGGCGAGGAAATGCACTGCTCGCCAAATCCCGCGTAGCTTTTAGCTTTTCACGCCAATTATTCCAAACTATTTTATTTTTTTACATATCTAATAATGAAATTCCGCCGCTAATTTTCACTGATCCTTTATTACCTACATGAGTAGTTTAATTCGTATTTTTTTCAAAAAATTCTGAGTATGCCCCCAATGGAGACCTTCCTTGTTAGCGCAGCAGAATATGATTGGTCTGATATGTCCGATGTGTTAATTAAGCTTAATTCTGATGTTGATGGCATTGAATCAATGCGGAGCAATATTTTATGCAACAAGTTGGGTGGTCTTCTCGAAAAAGTTGTTGACTATTTTTGGCGTGTTGAATGCCAGTCTAGAGGTGCCCCACATTATCATATTTTGCTATGGATTGAAAATGCACCTCGCATAGGTATATAGATAGTCCTGAAATAGTGCTAGAATTTAATCAAAATCACATAACTTGTCGAATGCCAAATCAAGATAAAGAACCACTGTTGCATAAAATTATCAGCAGATATCAAGTGCACAAAGTTTGTAACACTTACTGCCAACGGAAACGGACTATTAACGGTAAATATTACACAAAATGTAGGTTTAGTTTCCCTCGAAAGTTAGTGGATAAAGCCATTTTGCATAATCCATTAGTAACGTGTAAGCAACGGACTAAGGGTAATTTAGAAAGTAGACTCTATGAATTGCCCAGAACTACTGGTGAAGAACGTGTGAATGATTATAACCCCATACAATCGCTGATTTGGGATGCTAATACTGACGTGCAGTTTATTGGAGAAAACACATCAGCAGTTGTAAACTATGTTGCTTCGTATATAACAAAAGGAGAAAAATCCAGTCTGCAAAAATTGTGGGAAGAAATAAGTAATGACAAATCGCTTTCTAAACGAATTTTCAAATTTTGTATGAACATTTTGTCAACTCGGGAATGTGGCGAATATGAGGCCTGTGACATCTTGCTAGGACACCACCTTTATGAAAACTCTAGGCAAACTGTATGGCTTTGCGCAAGAAAACAAAATTTACGTCCTCGTACACTAAAAACAATTACAAAGTTGCAACAAGATTTGGAACAAAATCCAGATGCAGTAAACAAGTACAGTGTCTCACATAAGTGATGGGACACTTGTGCTTTACAAAAGGAAACTAATCTAATAAATTAAAAAAACATGTACACATTTTTTTGTGGGTGTGTTTCATACTTAAATTTAGTAAAGATTATTACATAACATACATTTTGTCAAAATATTAAAATATTAATTTAATAAAAATACATATGTTTAGAACGAAGCAAAAAATAGCTCACATAAGTGATGGGACACCATTATATATGCAACAAAAATCGTCTGAAATAAGCAATAAAAATATCTTTTGGGGTTTTATTTTTACTTAAAAGCAATTTGCAATAATTTATAAAATCATCTGCAGTATTTCTCTCCAGTTTGTTTTGGAATTTTTGTGTTTTTTAGCTCTGTGTAGCCATGAATGCTAAACGAAAAGAAACTTCGCTTGAAATTCGAAAATTAGTTATTAATTTGCATATTGAACGTGGAAAATCTATTAGAAAAACTGGTGAAACAGTTAACTTGAGTCGTTCAACAGTTTTCAATATCATTAAACGATATAAAAAGAATCATATGATTTAGTCGTTGAGCCAGAGGCCAAAATTAGGCCTTTTGGTTTCATCTCTGGGGACTTGGTAATATATACCTTTTTGGATTCACAATGATCCAAGGAGTTCATTTTATGATGATACTATGAAATTTGTGGTAGCTTAAAGACGCCATATTGAAAAGACTGACGTCATCTATCATACGGGGATACGTGTGATTAATTTTGCAATTATCATATAATTTGAGGTATTTCAATAAAAATATGGGAAGAATACATATTATTGTACATAAAACGTTATGCTGATTAATGGTTTGTTGCAATTTTATTTTAACATAATGTTTAACATCTAATTTAACATTATGTTCATTAACATTTTCAGTTAGAATAAGAGTTTAAAAGACATTTTCAATAAAAGAAAACAGAAATCTTGTTTTGCATTTTAATGCATTTAATTTTCATGTGACAAGCCACAGAGTTTCAAGAAATAATTAATACTGGTAAAAAATATTGTACTTATATTCTCAAGAATTAATAATTAACAGAAATCTCAATCTTCTTCACTACTATCATCATCAGCTGATAATTCTGTGTCCAAATCGCTTTCATCGTCATAGTTGGAACAGTTTTGATTTCTGCACATGCTTGTACATTTGAGTTTATTCAAAACACACACACATGATGGCATGACATAGGTTCTTGGACAAGAACATGACATCAATTCTAAAACAGCTTCAGGAGCAGGAGGACTGTCCGTCCACTGGATTTCTACATAAGCTCTTCCTTCACTGTCTGTTCCAGAAATCCAACCATGATTATCTGGGGATGGAAGATCAGGATAAGCTTCTAGGCACTTCTTCCAAACCAGAGCCTGGTAATTAGCTCTCATTATATGTAATTAGAGAGTATTACGACACGGTGGAAGGTGATGCGACTCCACAGAACCTTTTTTTGCAGAAAAAATAGTATATCGTAACTCATTGATGTCAGAAAATTTGTGCTTGCCATAATAGATATGGTAAATATACGACTCCAGCTGTTTTTTTATTTCTTCAGATATATCAGCTTGAATACCAAGCGCACTTAAAGAATTTCGGAATTCAGTGTTTTGAATCATTATTTTGTATGCAGCACATTTCCCCTTGCCAGCAAAAGCACTTACTGTATCGCATCCTGATAATGAATGCATTCCAGGTAACGCATTACATACTTCTTTTCCTAGAAGTTCATGCAGCTCATTCATGTTGTAATATTTTATCCTGTCTTTGGATCCACATTTTATAAATATTGAACCACTGTAGTTCTTCAGCTCATTTTCTAAAGCAAACAGTGTGATAATTGCCACATCAGTATCTAGCGAGATAACAATAATATTTTTAAATCCAGATAATAGGGCATGATGTGCATGAAATAAAAGTCGTGTATCCGCCTCTTCTTGAAAGCACGTCAATTCTGTCGCTTCTTCAACTAATTCTTTTGTGAACTTATAGCATTTTTCTTCACAGGTAACATACATAACTCGCGTATTCAACTGTTTCAGATAATGAATATTTCTCCATTCTTGTGAAAAAAAATGTATAAGTTCTTTCTTGATTTCCTCGTTAGATAGATACTGCTTCCATTTACATATTGGGTGTCCAGGAGTTATGTGTTTTATTTTTATCGCTTCCCCGACAGTTCGCCTTTTTCGTTCATCACTTTTTATTGATACTTGTCTGTATGTATCAAATGTAACATCTATTCGTTCAGAGGATGCAGATTCTTGCATTATTTTAGAAAATAGAGTCTCTGCTACTTGTCCAAATGTTTGTAGCGAAATTGATAACTTTTGAACAAAGCACATTCCGTCAATGATATTTACAACACCATCATTTGAAATTCTTTCAGCCTGCGCAAAATTTTTTGTAATAACATCCATCAATTTTGATTTTGCTGTTTTTCGCATTGAACCGTCGGGTGTAGCTAAGGACCATGGAAAAGGCCCCAGAGGGTAAGAAAAGACAATTCTCATGTCTAACTTTCTTCGTTCAGCAATAATTGTCATCTGAGCAAACAGATTTCTTTCTGCCTTGACAACAAACTCTGATTTATTGACCTTTACACTTTGTTTTTTCTTCAAATCAGAGAATGTCTTTAGCTTTTTCTTCTTTAGAGGTTTGAAAAATCCTTCTGGCTTTGAGTTTTCCGAGAGATATTCTTTTTTGAACGTTTGTTAAGCTTCTTCACCCACTTCATGAGCCTTGATTATATCTTCGACAATTTCTCGATTTGGCACTGTTCCAGTTGATAATACTACCATGTCTAAATCTTGGAATGGATTTATCCATTCATTGATGATCAGGTTTTGTAAAGCTGAAATATCACGTTCGTCTTTCTGAATCCTACTCAAAGAGAGATCTGGATGTGAAACGAATTTTTCTGAAGGATTAGCTTTTGTTCTTTCACGAATCATGTGAAGAAATGCTGTCCTCATATCAGAGTTTAAATAGTATCTCTCAAATGCGGCAGGTCTTTGGCTGAACTTAGTTGTACCTTTTGATCCCTGTGTGTCTTTATTTATTGTCTCTTCAATCGCCTGATCCATGGGGCTTCTGCCAAATGGGTTTCGTTGTCCAATCTGCACACAAAACCCTCCTTTGATAAAAGAATCATACATGGAAGGATGATCAGTTTCTAATGCCAGCATATCAGCATAATTAACACTCAGATAACGTGCGTAGTTTAAATGATCATATGCGAAGCAGGGTTCGTAAATATCATGATATTTTCGAAAATATCGAAAATATCCGATATTTTGATATATATCTGATATTTTCGATATATATCCGATATTTTCAAAATTTTCAGCTTATTGATTACAAATATTTTTTGATTTAATATAAATTAAAATTTTAATCATATTACAGTTAACATGAAAACATAAACCAATATTCTAAATCTTTTTTTTTTCCTTTGTAAATTTGATGATTAAATAAATGAAGACAAACAATTTTTTGTGATGTTCAACAAATTACCTTTTCACTCATCAAAACACAAAATACAGAATTCAGTTTCAAGTTTTAAAAAAAATTATTTTTAAAGAACAAGTTTCAAGATACAAAATAATAATAATAATAATAATAATAAATAAAAAATAAATTATTTTTTTCTATTGAAGAATTTAAACATGAATGTAAGCTTGTCAGCTTTTTCATTCCCTAACCTATTCCGGAGTTTAGACTGAACTAAACTGAAACTGGAAAAGATTCTTTCTAATCCAGCTGTTGAAGGAGAAGCTGTAAACAACTGATTAGTTAAGTTGGACATTTTTTCTTTTATGGGCTGCTCCAATTTAATATTGTCCCACCAAATTATTGGTTCAACCTTTATATATTCAATTTCAAACATAAAACTTGGAAAAGGAGATTTCTTTGCTAAAAATGTCATTGCCAGGGGCAAAAGTTCTTTGTCTACTGAACGCAAGAAATTAAAAGCACTATGCTTTTGATCTTCAGTTAATTTTTTCCCACAGTATCTGTGGGCCAACATATTAGCAGCTAAATGTGCTGGTGACAATGCCATTTCTTCTCTTGCTAATAATTTTTTTCTTGATATCCTTTCCAGATGTTTCCAATTGTTCCTTTAATTTGCACCAAATTTCTACACATTGTGCAATCTTAGTGTCATCTTTTTGCATTTCATCTAATGCATCTGCAATAGGTGTTAAAATATTTATGTAATCTGTGCAATTAACCATTAAGTTGACATCATTCACTAAATTGAAAATTTCTTTATCAATTTCAAGTTTGTGATCCTGACAGACTTGCACCAGTTTTAATCTGTTATCTAAAAAAGACTTCAGTGTATCGAACATTGTGTTCCACCTTACAGCTTGAGGTATTACTAGCAGTTTTCCACCATTTTTCTTATACCAAGCAGTTGGCAAATGAGTATATTTAAAATATTTAATTATCTTGATGACATTTTTACTTATATTTGGAAATTCTATGTCTTTGGCAAGAAGATTTAATATGTGAGCAGAACAACCATAGTAAATAATATCAAAATCTTCAGACTTAGCAAGCTCTTCTCTCATTTTTTTAACATTTCCAGTATTATCTGTAACAAAACTGCGAACATCTACAGCAAATTTTTCTTTACAATCCAAGATAGATTGTTTTGCCACATCACATAAATATTCTACAGTATGTGAATGTTCTGATGAATCTATAGTCGAAGTTAGGAAAGTATCACCAGATGTTGTGATCACTGCGGTGCAAATAAGTGACTCGTTGTGGATATTACTCCAGCCATCAAGACTCATAGTTACAGTTTCTCCAGAGAGAATTTCCTTTGATTCTTCAACTACTTTTTTGTGTAAATCATCCAAAAGTTCCCCTGCTAATCTTCTTTCCGAAGGAATCTTTTATTCTTGGCATAGTGATTGCAATAAAAACTTTAATAAAATTTTTAAGCTTTATATCATTTAAATATAATATCAACAAGAACAAAATAATGACAGCACAGCAAAGACTTGCAACATATGTAAAATTTTGTTCTTAAAACATGTCTATTCTATGCCTACACATTACACTGCCTGATTGACTATTGAGCAATTCAGATTAGCCAATCATCACCCCTTTTTCCAATTCTAGCAGGTGCAATCTAAAAATAGTTTTTGGAGGTGGGGGATATTTTGTAAGCATGTTTTTAATATTTTAGTTATTTACAGATGGGTTAATTTTTAATAACAATTGAAGAGCTCATTTAGACTTTTGTTGACTAAAAATATTTTGAAAATAAAAATTAAATATATGAAAATATCAATAATCATGATATTTTGAAAATAAATATCAAATATGAAAATATCGAAAATATCAAAAAGCTTGATATTTTGAAAATAAATATCGGATATATATCATGATATATATCATGATATATATCCATTGATATATATCACCGAACCCTGCGAAGCACCAAGGTAGTATCTGCCTGACAGCCAGAATATAGAGAATCTAATTACCCTCTCTGGTTGCCCGCACCAATGTAAGTAAGATGTCTACCATCTATATATAAGACAGCCACAGCAATGTGAGTTGTCCATTATTTTTCTGCAAATATTGCAAAAATTTCTCAAACACATCATATACTTTAGAAAATTCCATTGATGTCATGATTTTGGAGTAATCATCTGTTTTAGCAGTAGATATATCTTGAAACAATGTTTTAACTTCATCTTGCAGAACTTCAATATCAACATTGGATGCTCCTTCACGTTGTTCACTATTATGTTGCAGAAAATCACCCCAAAGTATTCTCATGAGTGTCTCATACATAAGCTTGTGCATGCGAAGCGCTCTGTTGTAATGTTTTCCTTGAATAATGCTTGAGATAGAGCCATATGCTACCACTCCTGCATCTAATAAAAGGTCTTGCAGTCCAGCATCACAAAAGCGCTTCCCAATGATGCCCATGAAATTGCAAGTCAAATGAAAACCACCCATCAGCAAGAAAATTGGTCGGAACTGTTCAGCATGTTTGCTTTTAACCTCTAACACTTTGGCATATAGAGCTTGATCCATTGTGACTGCTATAGAATCAATTTTTAACTTGTTCTTTATTTCGAGTGAAAGACACATAATTTCATTAACAGTAGAGATGTTTGTAGCAGGTACATTGACTGTAGGTAAGTAACCAATATTATTTAAGTTGATTTCACAATCTTTACATGGCACAAAAATTGTTAACGCCACCGTCCGGCGGAATATTTCAAAAATGAAGGAGAACCTACTTGCTACAGCCAAAAACATTCACAAAAATTTTGGTTCTAATTTATTCATATCTTCATATACTTTTTCATGGTTTGAATGACACACACACAAACACACGGACAGACAGACATTTTGTAAAAGCAAGTTTTTGGGAATCTCTGATCTCTAAAACGTGTAAATCCGCAAAAAACCGGAAGTCGAAAAAAAAATTCAATTACAATACTTTTTTCTATTGAAGATAAAAAAAATATATATATATTAGAGATTTATTTTTTTAAACTTTAATATCAGCCCTATCATTTAAAATTTCTTACTGTTTAGTAAATCTGAAGCTCTGTTTATTTACGAATTTCAAAACTGTAGCTATATATAAGAATCAATTATAACAATCAATAATTTCTTTTTAAAATGACAAAATTCCATTAGATAATAGCTTTTATACTTACTAAATTAATATCATGCGAAGCTATAAAAACTTTCCGATCACAGTATCATCCAGAGTGTTGCCACAATTGGCTGAATTTTCCACTTTTAAACTTCGTATTGTCACGAAACAAAATTTTTAAGTTAGTTTTGTTTTAGAACTACAACTGAAATGTCGTAAATAAATAAATAGAAATTACCATTGAAACTTTTCTGGTTTCAATTTAATATTTCTAACTTAAAATTCACTTTGATTCAAAAACGCTATTTATTGTGTACATTTTCTGATTTAGCATCTTTAAGCTACCCTAATTTTAAAAGTATCATGGATAAATGTACTACTTATGTTGTGGTGAATCCAAAAATGTATGATTTACCAAGTCCCCAGAGATGAAACCACTCGACCCCCTGGCTCAAGGACTAATTCAGGATAAAAGAAGACCTGAACGACCATCAATGTTATCCAATGGAATAAAGCGAATTATCGTTCGAAATATTAAAAAAATCCAAGAAATAGTGCTTCAAAAGTTGCTGCTGATTTACAAGCATTATATGGAATAATTGTTAATCCTGAGACTATTAGAAGGGTAATTCGATCTGCTGGATATCACAGTAGAGTAGCCAGGAAAAAATTCTTCGTAAGTGAAAAGAATAGAAAACTCAGTCTAGCTTTCGCAAAATCCAACATAAATAAGAATTCTGATTACTGGAATAAAGTTATATTTGCTGATGAGAGTAAATTTAATATATTTCTTTCTTTCTAACCGATGACCAGGCCCCTACCTGCCGAGTTACCTCAGCTTAACGGGTTAGATACCTGGTATCGGGGCGGGTGACCGCCTAAATGCCGCGTAGCGGCATAAAACATGATTCCTTCGCTTCGCGCTTCATCACATCTGCAGTACTTGCTTCTCAGTCTAGCATACTTTGTTTTGACGGTTGCTTAACGTTATATCCTGTTGTATGTATTGCAAACGGCTACTCATTTTGGTCTCGTAATTTAGAACCTTGATCAGATGACGAGACCTTCACCTGGCAAGGCACCCCCAGAGGTATAATTCACAGGTAACTTGGAGGACTTTGCACCCACGACGGATTTTACATGCACCAGGCGCCATTAGCGTACATGACGGAATTTTAGCCGGCAGATAGCCTGAGTCCTGTAACCAAATGCTATGAGTAAAATGTTCTGCCAACTTGGACACCGTTGCCCAACCTACTTGGGAATCTGAAGCCTAATAGTTGATGCGTACTTGTCAAATGAAATGGTAATTTAGAGGGGAGGGGGGGGGGAGAAAAAACAGAAGAGAGGACTTCGCAAATAGACAATTTGCATCGTAATTAACTTTTGAGCTGAACTGAAAGGCAAACTTAACTTTGCAAGGGGGATGAGACTCCGCCATACTACCGTACCAAACCGGGTTTAAAAAAAAAAAAAAAATTAAATTTAACTGGCTCCGTGGGTTTTCCCATTGGAGCCGGTCCGGCAGCTCGTACAGAAAGCACATATATAAAGAGAGGCGGTTGTCAAAGAGAAGATATAAATAATGGAACCCTAATAAAAAGATATTAAAAAAAAAAGAGAAATAATAATTAGAAATTAAAAGTAATAATATTAATTCACAATGCTTTATAAACTGGAAAACTTAGGACAAAAAAACTTTTTTTTTTTTTTTTTTTTTTTTTTTTTTTTAAGGCGTTGGGGAATTTCTAGGCCTTTTTGTATTTTTAATTTTTTTTTTTTTTCTTTTTATACATTACAGTGAACAGACAAGCAGTGCCGGAGGCGGTTGAAGCTTCTTACTATGTCATATTGCACAACTTGCTGAACCGATTGTGAAAATTTTTTTTTGTGTTTGCAATTCATATGTTGCGGGGCTCCTGTTGCGGGCCATGGTTACAGCTGATGTTGTGCGACTACCGCACACTGCTGAATGACATAATACAAAGACAGACAGATTTAAATTTTTTAATTTGGCGATAGGAATAAATCCTAAGCCTTTTTTTTTTACACCAACATTTAACATATGACAATTCCTGAAAATAAGACAGTTAATTAGTTGGGTTAGTGGCGTCCACTGGGGTGGTGTGTTTTTAACTTTATTCGTCTTTCATTGTGATATTGTATCTATGTTTTCTGTTAACCATCTTATGACTACTTTGCTTTTGTTTTGTATGTATTTATTGTTTGCTAGTTGCTTATGCCAGAGTTCTTTATTGTTTGGCGTGATTTTTGCCAGATGGAATGTTTGTGTTAACGGGCAGGCCGTTAGGTAGTGTTTGAGGTTCCCAATTCTCCGCATGCACAATATGGCGTGTTTTTGCACTTGAATCTTTTTAAGTATTTTGGGAAAGCTCCGTGTCCTGTATAAATCTGACTCAGAAGTTTGCAGCTAACTAATCTGTCTGTACTTACTTTTGGGAAGTATTTATGTGTTGTCCTGCCCGTGTCCCCGTAATCCCATTCGAACTGCCACTGTTTTATTATTAGCTCTTTTATTGTTCTTTTAAGATTTGATATCGGCCTTACCAGATCGTATGGTAATTGTTTTATTTTGTTTTCTGCTGCTTGTTTGGCTAATTCATCGGCATCCTCATTGCCTCGGATGCCCACATGAGCTTTAACCCAGCTAATCTTAAATTTGTTGTCTGAGAGTTTAATTATTTCTAGTATATCATTTACTAATTGTGTTGTGTTGAATGGTTTACTCAGTGCTTGAATTGCTGACATGCAGTGCGAACGGATGCTATATTCCAACCCTGTACTGTTACCCCATTTTGCTGCTTCCAATATAGCCAGCTGTTCGGCTTGAAAGACACTGTTGAACTTCCTTAGAGGTGCTGACCATGTATGAATTTTTTTGTCATTTCTGAAAGCTACGAATGCCGATCCCGTAGCGCCTGATTCCAATTTTGAACCATCTGTGTAGATATTTATGTCTTTTGGGTTTTGTCCTAATCTTGGTTCAACTGTGTCCGCTGGGTTTGTGGTCCACGCGTTTATTTTTTTTTTTTCGTAGTCTGTGTAATTGATTACTGACCCGTATAAGTTAACCGATTCCCTCAGTCTTGATACTGTACCATATGTAGCCTCGTATTTTACTTTTAGATGGATTGGAATCAGGCCCGCTAGTACTTGGAGGGCCGCGGTGGGGGCTGTTTTATATGACTTAACAATCGGTAGCAGGAAGTGTCTTTGGCAAGAGGACAGCACCTCCTTGCTCCTTGTGTTTAGATTGTGACCCCATATTGGGGCAGCATAAGTTAGTGTCTTTTCAACTACTGTCCTATACCAAATCTTGATAATTTCTGGTTTAAGCCCCCAGCTTCTCGAGGCCATTTGTCCCATCAAGTTAAATGATTTTCTTATTTTAGTTGCTTGTGTTTGACAGTGTGCTAGCCAATTTAGATTTTTATGTATTATGAGTCCTAGATATTTTATTTGTTCTTTTCCTTCTAGTTCTTTTTCGTTAATTTTTATTCCTTCTATTTTATAAGAGTCCTCTGTTGGTAGGTTCCTAGTGTGTGTTCTGTTTAGGTACAGAAGCTCTGTCTTGTCCCAGTTGAGTGATAGTTTGTTTTCTGTGATCCAGTTGTTAAATTCTTTGATGATCTTATTGGCTAATTTAGTAAGTTTGGTTTTAGTTAGAGCTCTTAATATTATGATGAAGTCGTCTGCAAATGCCTATATTCTTACATTTTTACCCCATTCTTTTTTTAGCGCTGTGTCTGCTATAATGAGCCATAGCAAGGGTCCGAGGCAGCTAATTTAATATATTTGGTTCTGACGGTAGAATCTTGGTGTGGAGAAAACCCAGGGAAGAATTTCGCAAACAGAACTTGGTACCAACAGTAAAACATGGTGGAGGAGGAGTTATGGTATGGGGGTGTATGTCGTCCGCTGGAGTTGATAATCTTGTTTTTATTGACAGTATAATGGATCAGTACAAGTAGATTGATATTTTAAAGCAAAATTTGAAATCTTCACCACGAAAATTGAACCTTCATAACGATTTTAAATTCTACCAGGACAATGATCCCAAGCACACTGCTCTGAACGTTAGACTCTGGCTGCTATATAACTGTCCTGAAATAATAAAAACACCACCACAATCTCCAGACTTAAATCCCATAGAGAATATTTGGCAAGAATTGGAATCAAGAATTCGCAAACACACCATTTCTTCAAAACAACAACTAAAATCGGTGCTTCAAGAAGAATGGGGTAAAATCACTCCAGAAATCACAAAAAAATTAGTCGAATCCATCCCAAAAAGATTAAATCATGTTTTAAAAGCAAAAGGAAATCCAACAAAATATTAAAATCTTTTAAAAAGTAAAATTTTTGATGGAAAAGTAAGTGTCCCATCACTTATGTGAGCCATTTTTTGCTCCGTTCTGAACAATTGTATTTTTACAAAATTAATATTTTAATATTTTGACAAAATGCATGTTATGTAATAATTGTTACTAACTTTAAAAATGAAACACACCCAAAAAATTTTTGCACATGTTTGTTTATTTATTTTATTGCAGTTTCTTTTGCAAGACGTTTGCCTCTATGATTTTGTAAAATATTATGATAAAAAAAAGGTTAACATAGATATGTGTAATCCACAAGAAACATTTAACATGATTCCATCCTATGTCGCTATTAAACGTACAAAACCGGTTTTGATCAGCCACCCTATATATCGGTATCCAGAGCAAATGGAAGACTATTGCTACTCTTTATTATTATTTTTTAAGCCATTTCGAGATGAAAATGCCGAATTTCTAGTGAATCTGGCAAATCTGAACTAATTTTTGTCAAAGAGCTGTTAACAAATTCAAAATTGGCAGATTATCATAAAAAATGTCAGAACACGCTGTTCTTATTGAAAAGGTTGGAAAAGAAATTCACGGAGAAATTATCGAAGATAAGGGCAACACTGATATCTTGCTATTGGAACCAGATGCTTTAGGTGAACCCCTCGAAGTGGCCAATGCAATGGCTGAATTACGAATGGCAATGAACGTCAATATTTCGAGTGATATCTTAGATAGCAATTTGGCAAAAATGAATATTGATCAGAAACGTATTTTTAATCTAATTACCAATCAGTTGCAGAATAAAAAAGAACAAATGTTCATGTTTATTAGTAGTGCAGGAGGCACTGGAAAAAAGTTTCTTAATAAACACATTGAAGTTTTGGGCACAAAAATTTTTTTGTTCTGATAATACAGTAATAGCAGTTGCTGCACCAACTGGTCTTTCGGCATACAATATAAACGGAATGATGATACATAGGCTTTTGCAATTGCCAGTACAGCATGGTAGTACAAAAAAGTACATCGAATTACACAATTCGACTTGTAAGGAATTGAGTTTAACACTCAAGCACGTTAAGATCCTTGTAATTGACGAGGTTAGTATGGTATCCAATCTAATGCTAGCATATATTCATAAAAGGCTGTGTCAGATTTTCAAGAACATGTCCAATTTTTTTGGTGGTGTGAATATCATTGTCATGGGTGATCTAGCACAATTGACGCCTGTAGCAGCCAGTCCAATGTTTAATACAATATCAACAGACGATGTAACAAATAAACTGGGTGGATTATATTCTTTAAATTTATGGCAAGAAGCTTTAACTCCGTTCGAAGAGTTACGCATAAGTATGCGGCAGAAAGACGATCCTCTATACGCTGCTTTATTAAACCGGCTAAGATTTGGCAAATTAACAAATGCTGATGTCATTGTTTTACAAAGCCATTTAATTCCAATCGATAATGACATTAAGCCAATTGAAGCATTCGTAAATTTTTATGCACAGTTAAGCAAAAAAGATAGTACCGTAGTTTGTTTGATGTCAAAATCATCAATGGTTTCTGAATTTAACGAATATTTAATGAGTCAAGAAAAAAACAAAATTTACGAATTAGCAGCAGAAGATAGTTTTACCCTTAGCAATGAGCAGCAGAAAAATAATCTTGATTATGCTAGGCAGCTTTAAAAAAAACGTGAAAAAAATGTAACGAAAACAGCAGGAATGGAATCGTTGCTGAAATTGTCAGTAGGCTGTAGGGTAATGCTCAGGTGAAATATCAACATAGGATCTAGGTGCTATAGGATCAATTTCAAGTTTTTTAGTTCACAATAATTATGTCGAAAAAATAATGGTAAAATTTGATAACATTTCGGAACCGGAACCAATAGAACGTGTTAAAGTTAGATTTAATTTGACAAACGCTGTAATAGTCATCAGGGATCAGTTTCCATTAATTCTTTCATTCGCGATGACAATCCATAAATCACAAGGCTTGAGTTTAGATCAAATTATTGCGATGTGTTAAATACTGTATTTGAAGATGGCATGATGTATGTGGCATTATCGAGGGTAAGAACGTTATCTGGATTATACCTGATGAATTTTGACCCAAGAAAGGCAAATGCAAATAAGTTTTGCGTTATGGAAGTTAACCGTTTAAGAAAACAGTTCAACTCCACAGAGTTGGTTCAGCAAGTTCTCAACAGTTCAACTCCACAGTTCAACTTGGTCTCAACAGTTCAACTCCACAGTTCAACTTGGTCTCAACAGTTCAACTCCACTTCATTTATAACACCCCATACAGTTATAAATGAAGAAAAATTAGTCTGGGTACCCGATCGTACTTGGTGTCAAGCAATGGAGCCATAAATGATTTCTCCTGAAGATCTTTATCGCATAAAAGAAAAAGATCCAGGACGAAAACGAAAAGCTGATAAATCTTTACAAGTAGCAAAAAAAGAAAAAATTTGATCTTTTCGTACATTCTAGAGCCAACAATCGTCAAATTAGATGGCCCAAGTTCGAAAACAAAAACCCTGGAACAGTATGTTATTCAAACGCTGCTTGTCAAGTCTTGTTTTTATTGCCTGACTTCCGAAACGCCTGTATTTCATACCAGAATAGTAGAAACTCAGTTTGCAAAGCTGTGTACACTTTGTACCAGCAATACGAAAAACGAAAACAAACACGTAATAAGCGCAAATTGTCATTGTCAGAACAACATCAAATGTCAGAAAAGCAATGGGCTTACCATTTCAAAATAAGGATGGGGAACAATGTGCACTAGAATTCATCAGCACACTGTTAGACAGATTAAATCTAATACATATGTTTGAAATTACTGTTGAAAATCGGTTCCGCTGCAAAGCATGTGACCCCAGTTATTTTTTCAATGTTGAATATATGCCAGTACTTGCAATGCCTTTCATACTTCATAACATCACAGATTTTAACAAATTTCTACTAGATTGGCAACCGGTTGAAGGTCGTCAGTGTCCAACTTGTCATATTTCAAGTTTTGTTGAAAGTAATTCCATTACGATTCAAATGCCGGACAACATAATTATAGAAATTCGTCGCCATATACCCGGGAAACCAGTCAATCGCAACAAAATCCAAAATTTTAATCGTAACAATGCTAAAATAGGACCCCATCATTACCGTGTTGTTGGTGCGATCATTCACTTAGGGGAATACAGTCATAGCGGTCATTACATCGCTCTCATACGTACATATTCATATGGATGGCTTCGATGTAATGGTGATTTGATTACCCAAGTCGACAGTTTTCCGAATGATTTAGAGGATATTTCATTAATTGTACTAGAAAAAATACCAGAGTAGTGTCAGTTCTGCTACACCTGATTAGTTTTCATTATTTTACACAGTTGAATAGATAGTTTGAAGGTTTTGAACTGCATAGCAATGCAATGCTCCACACAATATTTTTTAAATGTTCTATGAAAACCTCTCTTCACAGCATAAAGTTTTAATTTTACCACATAGTGCTTTTAAAGAATGCATCTTGACTTTGGAATACACTGGAATACAATATTGTATTTTCAAATGCTACGCTTCTATCTAATAGGTTTATTACTTGAAAAATAAAGCAAAGATTTGATTCACCTTCGATGTCTTTGAATGATAATTTCAATGTCTATTTTTAATTCTATTGGATACATGGTGCTTACGGTTGAGAAATTGATGTAGATAACTATTTTGTATATGAATACAAATATTTAGTATATTGTTAAATCGTAAATGATCATGTTTCGGAGATACTTGGATCTTTGAACTTCAATTTATCAAAGACCTTTGGAATAGAATTTAGTCCACACTTTGTATTGAATGATTCGTCAGGTTCTCGTTCTTTACCAAATCACCCAGTAACCTATAGTTATGAACCCAAGTTTTTAAACTGGTTATGTATGATTTCAATATGGAATGTTTAAAAAATGTCACTTTATCCTTGATTAATTTTAAGGCACCAGTAAAGCTCAGTCCACATTTTCAACTATCAACAAAAATTTGGGTAATTTCATGAGCTTTACAGATAATCTGGTTCCATTACTTTTCTACGCATTTTTTTAGACTGAAACTATTTGCGAATTTTAAATGTAACATTTTTTAGATCGAGCTCTACTTTTCTCTCTGGTTCCACCAGTTTTTCAAATGATAATGTTATGTGAATGTGACATCTTTCATCATCATTATTGACATTTAATCTTTTAGTTTGGCGGTATCTTTTTTGGTCGACGGGATAATCAAGTAGTACCAAATAATATTTTAAAAATATTGTTATTTTCAAATAGTTATCTAATGAAATAATACTTCGCGAATCCAAACAAAGCATGGTTTTTGCTAGTTAGTAAAATGAGATACAGTTTTAAAAAAATTTTATTTTGAAAAAAAATATTTTTTCCAATTCGGCAGTAGAAAACTTTATAGATTGAATTTGTAATTTTATTACATTATAATCTTTTATTTACTTGTTGATGGAATTTTGAATTCGCCATAAAAGATAAACTGGAGACCAATGTTGAACTATTAAGTGCAATTTGTTTAGTATTTTTTCGTAGTATTTTTCGCACGCGATGGAAATAAACTAGTAAATCTGCAGATCAGGAGCCTTAACGTCAGCTTTGCACATCATTTTTTTAAACATACTTTGGGCGAAATTCAACTTTCTGGAAACTGTAATTTAAAAATTTCAAATTACGTAATTATTTATAAGAATAAAATAAGAATAAGAAGTTTTTTGCCATCAAATCTGTTAAATTAAAATTTTAGTTATGTTAGGAAATTCTGAAATTTTCATGATCTATTATTTTTGTTTTTTTATTATAACATAGTAGATCTTTTCAGGGGGGCTCCGCCCCCCTGAACCCCTCGTAGTCTCATTAAATTTTTAACTTTCTATTAATTGTGCTAATGGTTATCGTATATCTTGCATTTCTTTATACATTTTGATTTATAAGGATAAGTAACAGTTTTGACAAGCATTTTTCATTAACCTCATACTTCTACATGCCTGCCAACTACAAACACTTAAATCTGATGTATAAGGAACTTTTTAAAGTGTAAAATTAGTAATCTAGAGTTTTACATTTTTTTTTCGAAAACAAAAGTTTAATTTGCATATTTTGCAGCAGTTATCGCGGAACAGACAGACAGAAGGACAGACTGACAAACGGAATAAATATTAAATTTTGAGTCACCAAAGTAAGCCTTCACAGAAGTTTCGGCAATGACGTCATTATTCATGAGTTATTTATATCCATGTTTCTTGTATTTTTAACAACTACTATAAAATACCTGTTTTATTTCAATTATGACATCATATTTTACCAAGTGAATTGTTTGTTAAAAATATAATTCTTTTTTATTTCTTTTACTTCTAATTATGTCTCCATTTTTGTCAGAAAAATTCTTATTAACGAAACAAATATCCGTGTTTAATATTTAACAAAAAGTACTATATGTATTTTTATTTTAATTCTGACGTCATATTTACTTATTTTTTCTTAATTTAATTTCTCGAAAGGAAATTGCTCAATTGAAACTTATTGCCGTTGAAAAATAATTATTCCAGATTTTAATTTTTTTTTTTTTTTTTTTTTTTTTTGGCAACGATAAAGGAAATTGGTTAAATTGTATCTAAAAAGTGTCTATTGATTGTGTATGAAAAAGAATGAAATTTTGAATTAATAAGGAAAATATTGAATAAAATTAATAAAACATAACCTATGTTCTTTTCTGGGCTATGTTATATTTATACGCAAAGATACAAAGACATTAATTAATTCATCAGTTTTGATGTTGACTTCATTTCAATTTTCATACACGCTTTCAAATTATGGATAAGAATTAGGATGAATGGTTGCATAGCAACCAATATGAGAAAATAAAAAAATGAATTAAATACATTTGAAATAAGTAAATCTCTAAAACAAATTAGTCTATATTATTGGAACACATTTATAAAAAATCTCCGAAATTTACAGCAATAATTTAAAAAATCTGACAAATGCGTAGATAAAATTTCAAAACAATACGAATAAATTAACCGGTAAATTTCAGTATCCACTTATCATTGAATTCCATTAATCAAATGTGTCATTTTCTCTCTCAAAAAAAAAAAAAAAAGAAAGAAAAGAAAATCATTGGATTTGCCATAGAAAAGCATTATAACGGAAAATAAAATATTCTATATTTCCGAAAGAATGAATCGAATCTAACAAAAAACTATACAGCTTAATCCCAGTGCCTCACTAACATACCCACTTAATTTCAAGTCAATCGAATGTTTTTTACGTGAGTTATCGCGGAACAGACAGGCAGACAGAAACAAAAAAATTTCGTGTCTCCAAAGTAAGCCTTCACTGACGTTTCGGCAATTAAAAATATTCATATTTGAAAATTACTTTAAAAACCATAGTAAATCAGTCCATTAAGATACAGCTTTAAAAAAAATTGCATCTGAAAGTACATTTTTTTTTTTTTTTTTTTTTTTTCCAGTTAGACGATGTAAAAATTAAAAATGTACAATGGTCAAAAGTTTAAAAATTTTGATAAGTAAGAATAAAACAAAAATATACAGGCTATTATAAGAGATAATATTTTTAATTTATTTAATTCCATTTTTCTTCTGTTTTTATGATAAAATGGCAACAAAAAGATGCAATATATATTTTTTTTTCACTTTTCCCCTTTATTTTCTACAGAAATGGAGTACTTCAGTTGCCACGATTAATAAATCAAGTTACAAAATCTAATAAATCAATCTAATACATCAAATCAAACTAATAAATCAATCTACAAATAATAATAATAATAATAATAATAATAATAATAATAATAATAATAATTTAAAAACAAATTGAGATACAGCTTTGAAACAAACTGCATTTAAAAGTACTTTTTTTTTCTACACTATGGTGTAAATATTGAAACTGTACGGTGTTTAAAAGTTTAAAAGTTCGCAGTAGCAAAAGTTGCAAAAACGAAATTCATTTCAAATCTCAAAATGTTGCCATTCGGAAAATGACGTATGCGTTACGCACAGATACGTTTGGCCTTTATAATATAAGATATCAAATTACCGGATTTACCTAACCAGCTCATAAACATACATGAAAATATTCAACACTAGCAGCCTTCGCCCGCTACGCTGGTCAGTTTTTTTAAAGAAACTTTGAATCAAACGAAATTTTTATATTATAGTAATTTTTAGTTTTATATCGTATTTTAGACTGTCTGTCATCGGTGAAAAGTCAGTCATCTAAACGGAAAGTTCAATGTTAGTCACCAATGAATGACGTAGCGCTCAACATGTTAACAATTTTAATCACATAAAAATTCATTCAGCGGAACCTTTAAATTAAAGCCAACCTTTTGTAATTGTGTTCATCTGATTTAAAACATCTCCATAAGTATTCAATTAAACAACGCAGAATGCTATATTTCACTTGTTACAAAATTTCTGAATAATTATCCAACTAACAATGTAAGTTCCATTAAAATCTATCTAGTAGAACTTAAGTTATAAGCGTCCGGAGTGAAATTTCACTTTGCGTTTTATATATATTGAGATAATTAAATGTAGCTTACATAATCACGTTAACTGATTATAGAACTCACTTTCAAAATTTTAGGTTCAATAGATTTTTTTGTACGATAATTAATACGAAATCCAGACTTTCTTTTATATATATAGGTTGAAAATTACCGCTTTTTTCCGCCGAAGACATCGCCAAATCAAAAAAATATATGGTATCTCACGAACTACTGAACTTAAAAGAATTTGCTTAATATCATTCGATGCAGCATGAAAAAATACACTAAAATATGGTATCAGTTAAAAAATAACTACAAAATCTGATCTATATACATAAGGATTGAAAATTTCAGGTTTTTGCGCCGAAGTCATCGCCAAATTAGGAAAATATGAAATAGCTCACGAACTACTGGATTTAAAAGAATTTACTTAGTAACATTCGATTCAGCATGAGAAAATACACTAAAATATGTTATCAGATGAAAAATAACTTCAAAAGCCCATTTTTCAGGAATTTTTTAAAAGTTCGTTCTTTTTTTATACCCCCCTTAGGGGTGGAATTTTCGAAAATCCCTTCTTAGAGGCACTCGATGTTATTAGAAGTATTTTTACCCTAATTTTCAAGATTTTTGGTTCGGTAGTTTTTTTTGTGCAGTGATTAATACGAAATCCAAACTTTCTTTTATATATATAGATTATTTATTTAAATTAAGATCCGCCTCTGGTGACCAATTTGGTCTCCCTTAAATTTATGCTAAGCTTTGAAATATTTTACTTTTATTCATAATTTTATTTACTTGTGTAGTTTTACTAAATCTGCAGATTATGATAGAGAAATGAACAAATCTATGCGATCAAGGCAACATTTAGGGGAATATTCTGTTAATATTTTGTTCTGGTTGGCGCGATTAGCGAAGAAATCCCAAAATAGCGCCGAAAAACCATTTTTCATTTGTTAATTTAATGAAAAAAAGTGTTTTGAAAAAGATATTAAACGAATCCCTGTGTGCGATTGCCAATCACACTTATCCACTTTTTTTTTCTTATACTACTTTGCTATCCCGTCAACCAATTTCGCCAAATTATACAAATCGCCAAACTAATAGCCCAATTATACATATTGACGTAATTTTTATTTTAAATAACGAAAAAAACAAATAATTAGTAGAATATTAAGAAAAATATTAATAAAAAGTCGAAATAAAAACCATTTAATGACATTTTAAACACGTGAATCGTATTTAATGTCATTGAATGCGACATTCACGATCATCCATTATTAGCATTTAATCTGATAGTTTGGGGATAATTTTTTGGTCGACGGGATAACCTAGTAATACCTTTTTTTTATTAGAATGAATGATAAATTAATTGCAAATATTTTTTCATGACAATGATTTTTCCTTCACATTCAAAAAATTTCTTTTTTAGTGATGGTAAAATAACTGCAGATGAAAAAGATATAATAGTAAGGCTAAAACTCAGATTTAATGACTGCTTGGCATATGACTTGGCGGAGGCTCAATAAGTACGCTAATTCCAGATAGAGTGTAAAGAAACAATTGGTACCATTTGATTATTCCATCGATCAATTTCGCCAAATTATACAAATGGATATAATTTTTATTTTAAATAACCAAAGAATTAAAAAATTACTAAAATATTAATAGAAATAGAGATAAAACATCGGATTAAAATTAGTTGACGACGTAACAATTATGCAAAACATATTTAATGTCAAAAGAATGTGATATTTACGATCATCCATTATTGACATTTAAACTTATACTTTGGCGACAGTTTTTTGGTCGATGGGAGATCAATATTGCCAAATAATGTAAACAAATTATATAAACAATAATATTGCCAATAATATTTAGGTGCAGATGTCATCTACGGATCACGTTGGCACGATTACAACAAAATTGTGATTTTATGCCTCAAGTGGTAATCCAGTAATAGTCGTTTATTTATCAGTAAACTATTTCATTATTTTTCTTTTCTATTTTAAAATTATACAAATTGTTTTGTTCCATAATTACTAAGACTTAATTTATTTATTATTACTATTTCAGATTACATTTTCTTGGCAACGGGAAAGAAAAATGGTTATTTTTTATCGGAAAATTTTTAATTGATTCTGTATGAAAAATAATGAAATTTTGAATTATTAAGAAAAATATTTGTATAAATCAATTAAAAATTAGCCTATGTTCACCGGAAATAGTGTAGCTTTCCAACGGTGAAAGAATTTTTCAAATCCGTCAAGTAGTTTCGGAGCCTATTCAATTCAAACAAACAAACAATCAAATCTTTCCTCTTTATAATATTAGTATAGATAATGTTACAAATGCCCCAGATAATGCTGAAGAAGGTATTTTAGAAGATGGTACAGCAGCACTGTTGACCCAAATCACAAGAGAAAAGGAAACTGATTATGAACATTACACCATATATCCTTTGAATGAACGAAGACAAAATGCACCAGCTTCAGAACTCTACCAAATGCTCAAAGTAAACACAGCACCGATTGATACTCGAGATAAAGACCTCGATCTCAATGTTAAATGTTTTCCACATTTATATGTAGAAGGAAAATACGGCCGATTTCACAAACGGCAGCAGAAAGTAACGTGAATTTATTAAAGCCCGGCTTATGTCAAAACCACTGAGCTCCATATATAATAAGGAGGGCCACTCGCCGATCCGGCCAAACCACTTTCTGCCGGGGCCGCATCAATACTTTTCAATGCGCGCAAGTAATGAGTATTACGTTATCCTTTATGCAACGATAACTCTATTACGCTAGCAGCGTATCTGGAACAGCAGTAATTGAATAAGGCTTAAAACAGATTTAAGAATCATAACATTAAAATAATTCTGGAGTCTGCAAACGAAAAACATCCAGCCGTTTAAAAAATCAAAAAAACATTTATTCCACACAAACAAGAACTCTCAAAAAATTTAACTAAGAAAAAAACGAAATTGCCAAAATACAAAAACAAAACTTTTGCTTAATATTTACATTGAATTAGAGTTACAGCGCGCAGGTGTAGATGCCATGAAATAAACAAACAAAATCTCTGAAGACATGACAATGAGTTCTCTATTTTTCTTAACATTACAAGCATTTTTTGAAGCTTTTTCGCAAACTTTTTATTATTTTTGTTTATTTCTATGTGTTTTTGATACTTTTATGAGCAATATTTAACAAAAGTTTCTTTATTTTTTGTTGAGTTAAACTAAAGTTTCCTTTTTAACTAATATCAAATAAAAAAATTGTTATGAATTTAAGTAAAATCAATAGATTTTTAATAGACGAATATATATCGGTGAAAATTGTAGCAATTTCGTCTTAAATTTAAAAGAAAATTCAATTTGAAAATATCTACCCTATACTATCCTATGGGAGGAAATCTCTCTTTTGCCAAAGATTTTCGTCGGAGAATCTTTGGCACTGTATTCATGGGCGGACCGCTGGCTTCTATGTATCAGAATAGGTAGTTAGCTTTCCGTATTATTATCGAGCTCAGTGGTTAAAACATCCTCAATTTAGACTTAACCAACAGTATCTATTTTTCTTATTGAATGATGCTAATACGCGCCAATTAAACTTTGTAATCTTTTATAAAATCAATTGTGCTAATCAGAGAGATAAAATTACGGCAGAACAGTATCTCCAAATGCTTAACAATGATGAGCTGGAAGGAGATTTGACCGCAATATTTGGCCGACTGAGGAACACCGAACAGTTCTGGAAGAAACCAAGAAACGATGTAAATTGTATGACTCAAAATTACGGTCCAGCAACTTGGTTTCTTACCATGAGTCCCTCTGAGTGGATCTGGGAGGATTTGGGAGAGTACATCAGGCAAGTAAATGGCGTTGAATAAAACAATCTGTGAATTGGTTGCTCTTGACCCTGTATCTACCTCACGTTTTACAGATAACAAGTTTCATGCCATGTTAGACTTTATAACTAGTTCAGATGAGCCTTTAGGTAAGATTATTCATTACTTTTGGCGTCGAGAGTACCAATCTAGTGGTGCTCAGCACTTCCATTTAATGTTATGGGTTAAGGATGCACCTATTCTACATAAATCATCTATAGACGAGGTAGCGTCATTTATTTCTAAATACGTGACATGTTCCATTCCAAAAAAAGATATTTCTCCTACTTTACATCAACGGGTCACTTCGTATCAAATGCATAAACATAACAGTTATTGCATGAGGAGAAAGAAAACGAAAAAAGGATTCGTTTCAGTTTGCCGTTTTGGATTTCCTCGAACTGTGACGGATTCTCTTATCATAAGAGACATTTTTCAAACTATAGCGGCAAGGAAAACTCTCAGTTCTAATAATCGTCTCTATAATATTGTCCGCTCAAAGGAGTCAGATACGATTAATGACTACAATCCCGCTTTGCTGTTGGCGTGGAATGGAAATATTGACATTCAATATGTTGGACAGAAAACAGTCATTTTGAACTATTATGTGACCAAGTATACTGCTAAAAGTGAAAAAACCCTTGCAACCGACATGTTTAACGATATTAACTCTACAAAAAGTCTTAGAAGCCGGTTATATAATATTGGTCTCAGAGTATTATCGAATCGAGAATGCGGAGCTTTAGAAGCCAGCGATACATTATTGGGAATACCACTTTACGGCACGGACCCACAAACAATAAGATGGTTAGATGTAAATATTCATCGTAATCGCATGGTTAAATCGAAATCTGAAATGACTGCACTGGACCCGAATTCCACTGACATATATTACGATTCTTGGATAAACAACGTTTACCCTGACAGACCTGACGAATTACAAGACATGAATCTATTTGACTTTTCGAAAGACTATGATTTAGTTAATACACGGTCTGTTTCAAATGAAGTAGAATATTATGTTTTAGCAAATAAAAAATACTTAAAAAAAAAAACGAGATAGACCTTACCTAATTAACCATTACCTGTATGATGTAGAGCAAATGCCAGAAAAATATTTCTTTTCCTTGTTGTTATTATTTAAACCTTGGAGAATATTAGATGACCTAAAAACGAGACATACACAGAAGCATTTAATACTGTAAAGAACGATTTACAAGAAGCGTTACGCTACGGAAATTTACAGACTGAATTACGAAATATTTTACAAACAGCTTTTGAAAAGGTAGAAAAAAAAGTAGCAGAACTAAACAAAGAAAGGGAAAACATAGTAGATGAAGGACCCGACAATCCTTTAGAGTTTGAAGCTTTGGAAGTGGTAAATGCTATGGAAGATTTAGAGAACTTTGATTTAGTTAAAGCGGATATTTCTGAAATGAATAAGCAAGCAATCATAGATAAACTGAATTCTGACCACAAAAAAAAAAGTATTTGATACAGTCACTAATAAAATTACAAACCAAAAAGAAATATTGCGACATTTTGCTAGTGGCACCGGTGGCACCGGCAAGAGCTATTTAATAAAAACCTTAAAAATATGGATTAAAAACAACCTGCATAAAAATGTTGCTATTACTACCCAGAGCTGCTAGAGCGTACCAACTTAATGCTGGAATCTGTCGTAAGCAAAAGGCGGGGTCAAGGCATATGCCATCTAGCGGCAGGGGTGCATAACTAGAGGATGACGTGGGTTTGACGTCATATACGCGCAGATGTTTATTATCTCCATATCTTTTGCGCATATTTTCTGAATTTTCTCTCAGTCATGACAAATTAATCAAGTCTACGAGGTTTATTGCAAAACATTTTTGTTATAGTTTGTTTCGATAAAGTCATGTACATTTAAAAAAATAGTCACAATATCATTTTAATTTTATTTTGGGAGAAAAAGTACTAATTAGTACTCATAAGTACCATATCATGCTACGAAAAATATTGACTTTTACCCTAAAATTAAAATAATGAGACTTTTTTTAAATACACATATTTTTAATAAAAAAGATCTGTGTTTTTAAAAAAAGTCTCATTGTCATTTTAATTTTAGGGTGAAAGTCAATATTTTTCGTAGCATGATATGGTACTTATGACTACTAAGTTAGTACTTTTTCTACCAAAATTAAAATGATATTGTGACTATTTTTTTAAATGTACATGACTTTACCGAAACAAACTATAGCAAAAATATTTTGCAATAAACCTCGTAGACTTGATTAATCTGTCATGATTGAGAGAATAGCTTGAAATTTATGAATGAATTTTTAATATGAACTCTCAAAATGGCTTTGTCTGTTAAAAAAAAAAAAAAAAGAAAAGAAAGAAAGAAAGAAAAGAAAAAAGAAAGAAAAAAAAAGTCTAAGCAACGATTTTAGGAAAATTATTGTCTAGAACGTTAAATATTTAAAGAAATAAATTAACAATATTTCTTTGTTTAACAAAACAACATTTAATACATACATTTAAAATTAAAGTTATTCCGAATATAAGTATAATAAAATAGGTTTTTAAATTAA
The DNA here is from genome assembly GCA_964019185.1 of Maratus speculifer. NCBI lineage: Eukaryota > Metazoa > Arthropoda > Arachnida > Araneae > Salticidae > Maratus > Maratus speculifer. The sequence goes on along the minus strand of OZ025301.1, from coordinate 234,748,471 downwards.
AAGAATGAAAAGTTTGCAAGTTAAATAATAAAAGTCGATACGACCAAGAAGACATTGGATTTTTATCGTCTGAAATCGGTAAATAAAAAATGCAGCTTGTTGTAAATAAAAGTTGAATATTTTATTTAGTATTAAATTCTATACATTTCTAAATATTGATAAATATTATATTATCATATGAAATACTACGGTGTATATCATTTTGTATAATTTAGCTCATCAAAAAATTACTAAAATGTGACACTATTTCAAAATTCTGCATTTATATAATAAGTACTTACAAAATTTAATGAGTCATCTTTCATTACATTAAAAGCGTAATTAAAATCGAACATATTTTAATCAGCGATATTTGTATCGCATAGTTAAATGATATTTCATCTTAGTATATTTTATGTTAATATTTAGTCGTACTACACTTATTTATTCTATATTTATTTACAATATTTCAAACCTAAAACTTATTCTACGAAATATTTTGAAGTAACATTTTATAGAAACAAAAAAGTTTTGTTGCCATTCACACAAAAGAAACTGCCATAATCCTCTACTTAATAATCCTCTAGTTATGCACCCCTGCCGCTAGATGGCTATGCCTTGACCCCGCCTTTAATCTTGCGGACAGCTCTTCCATAGGAGTTGGAACGCTTGAAATGTATGCAGTTTTGTTACTACCCCGACTGGAATTGCAGCATTTAACGTAAACGGATTAACTGTTCACAGATTACTACAACTGCCCGTAGAGCATAAACAAACTCCTAAATACAAACCGCTTTCAGACGAAGTACTTCAATGTTAAAACTGTTGTTAGCTTTCGTTTTTTCAAAAACTAAAACAAAATCACTTCACCTTTTTCATTCACGTATAAAAACATTTCATATTTATTACTTTGAACAGGTATCACAAAATAAAAATTAAATTAAAAAGTTGACATGTTTCGGTTCATTAATAAGAACCGTATTCATAACATATAAAATCAGTAGAAAATTAAATGACACTGGATATAAATATAATTTAAAAATCCAAACAAAACATTGCGCCCCCTATGATCGTGAATATAGCCATTGCCACCGCGGCATATAAATATAATAAATTTTGACCATAAATTAAATTTAATAGGAAAAAACTAAATGACTCTGGATATAAAGGTAATTTAAAAACCCAAAACACAAAATATTGCGCCCTTTATGATCGTGAATAGCCAATGCCACCGCGGCTCCTTCTATTAGACTTACCCTTTAAATATTATGACATTCCGAGTTTGTGGTTAGAATTACTTAATAAATATTTAAAGGGTAAGTGTAATAGAAGGAGCCGCGGTGGCATTGGCTATTCACGATCATAAAGGGCGCAATATTTTGTGTTTTGGGTTTTTAAATTACCTTTATATCCAGAGTCATTTAGTTTTCTCCTATTAAATTTAATTTATGGTCAAAATTTATTATATTTATATGCCGCGGTGGCAATGGCTATATTCACGATCACAGGGGGCGCAATGTTTTGTTTGGATTTTTAAATTATATTTATATCCAGTGTCATTTAATTTTCTACTGATTTTATATGTTATGAATACGGTTCTTATTAATGAACCGAAACATGTCAACTTTTTAATTTAATTTTTATTTTGTGACACCTGTTCAAAGTAATAAATATGAAATGTTTTTATACGTGAAGTACTTCAAATTTTAAGGACAAACTTAATAACTGTCGAATTATGTATTATAGATGAATGTCTATGATATCTAATGTAACTTTAGCCTACATAAATCTTCGTTTATGCGAAGTGTTTGATACTTCTGATGTAGAAAATGGTTAGTTTAGAAGTCAGCGTTTTCCAAGTGGCAATTTTCCATTGTCAATGGGTAGCGGTTCTGGCGACAGATTGGTGCAATGGTGTCATGGAGCACCTGATTTTGTACCCTTGTGTACCCTTCAACGGCCAAATCACACAACATTAACTATAATAATAAACAAATCGCAGTAAGGAACATTAGACTTGGCACGACTTTGTCTAGATTTCATTACTTTTTAGAGATAAACAAGCAGCTCTATCGAGACTTAGCTAGTTTTTTACAGAATGATTTTGGTGGGATTTATTTTACGCATGTTGCCTTGTACACTTAATCTCGAACCGTTAATTAACGATTTCTCCGCCTTCCAATTTTACCTTCTTTTTCGAATTTGGTAAAAATCCAGAAGGTTTAAAGTGCTGGAAGAATTTTGCAGCCGACTGTAAATCTGCAGTATTTTTTAAAAAAATCTTAATTATATGATAAAAATTTTAATTTTTTAGAAATAATATAAATTGTGTCAGGCCAGAATGAACCGCGCCTGTTTTCACTGATTTTTGTACAGTCCGCGGCGGACCGAACTTTTGAGCTTTACAACAGGCTGGGCCGGGCCTGTGCCTGGAAATTCCTGCCCATGCAGACCTCTATCCCTGCGTTACCCTTTAAAATCAACATTGATTAAAAACGTAATTAGAATCATCTTGTAATCCATTACAAGTTAATTGGATTATATAACTAAAAAAGCAATCGAAATCATCATGTAATCGATTATAAATTATTCTATTAATTATTTAAATAAGAATTGTTTGTAATCCATTATACGATTATCGGATTATATAATTCAAAAGCTTAATTGAAATTATTTTTATGCACTTTGCATGTTAATCAATTGTATTGTGAGGTGATTATAACTTATTTTAATCTATAATTTCATTACTCTGTAATCAGATTATGCACGATAGTCGTCATTGAAAATTGTTCATATTTTATCAGCTTCGTTTAATTTCTTAAATCCGGTTGGACAGCGTGTTTTTTTTTTCCGGCCAACATGCTTGTTAAAAATATGTCCTAATTCTGCTGGTTCAGCCCGTTTTCAACAGTTCAGATTCGAGCCTGTACAGACCGCTAAACGTACTCTGAATAAAAACAAACACAAATATTTGAGATCTCTTTTCCGATGTAAGAGGCTCTCTTTCTCGTTGAATCATCCTGATTACATTTGTAGGCACGGGAAATGTTTTTAGATTATTTTTGTGGACGTGTGAGGGGCGGTTTTTTGAGTCAGCGGCTAGAGTGTTGGTTTTTCAAGGTTTTGGTGGTTTGTTTTCTATTTCCATAATCTGTTTTGTATTCTCGCATTGAGGTAAGCGATTTTTTCTTTTCCTTGCAGTAAATTTTCGACTTGTTCGAGTTGTGTTTATTTTGACTTATGACATTGGAAACATAGTGCTGAGTTGTCAGCCTGCTTTCTATCATGTCGCATACTATATTAAAGGTTGATTGCAGATGCAACGCCCGTTAATGTTGAAATGCTAGGCTCCCAAGAAAGTATTCTGGAATCTGATAAAAATAATCAAAATGTGGCTCGGTTATTAGCACCGAATGATTTTCTGCTGCAAATGGCAGCAAAAAATGGCGGAAACAATTTTAATATTTTCTTAGCTAGCATTTCGACTACTGCTGTTCTAAAGCGCAACCCTCGTGCTGTTCAAACTGAAATCATGTCAAAAATTGAACATTTTAAAAATATCGATAATGTTCGATATACCCGTACTGGCAGTATTATTTTTAGCACGAAAGATGTTTCATGTGCCATCGATATCTGTAAGGTGTCATCTTTTTTGGGAGCAGAAGTCTCCTCCAGAATTATTTTGAAAATATAACAAATTGTGTTTTATTATTTTACGTTCCTATCAACATACCACTTTCAGAGATAGGACAAAAAATAATGGATTCAAATAACGTTCATGTTTTCGAATGACGAAGCTTCATCCACAAAGATAGCAAAAATTTAGTCTCTCCAGTACTGGTTACAATTTTAGGAACCACTCTCCCCTCTGAAATTAAAATTTGGATGACAATAAAAAAAAATCAATTTATTGATCGACCAAAGCAGTGCATGAAGTGTTTTAAATCCAACCATGCTACTGCGAAATGTCCATCCGATCAAATATGCGTGACATGTAGTTTTCAGCATACGGGGCAATGTCAAGAGCCCATAAAATGCTGCAATTGCGGCCAAGAACATCGCGCTGACTATCTCCAGTGCTCCCATCGCCTCAAGGAGTTTGAACTGCTTAAGTTTAAACGTCGAAATTTCCTTTCATTCATTGACGCGAGACGTCAATTCAAGCAAAAAACTGAACCAACTTCATACGCTAGAGCAGCAAATTCACAAAATACAGACTTAGATCAACTTCAAAAAATATTTGAAAACCGAACCAACGCCATGCTTAAAATCATAATAAATCAGTCCAATCAGCAAACAGAAAAAATAATCGAGTCTATTACCACCTTATCCACCATGATCATGAACGTCTTAGCCAAGTTAAGCGATAGTTCGCCCGATAGACGGAAACGCCCGAACCAGGGTAAAAGTTCAAGATGATGAAACTTTCCTGTTTTTACAAGGTTTTTATTCTTTTTTATTGGTGGATACGAACTGTATTTTACCTGGGTTGGGCTTATTTTCACTGTATATTTTCATCTGTGTTTATCTTTTTTGTGTTTTTCCCCATGGGTCTTAATTTGCTCCATTGGAATTGCAGGTCTGTCAGTAATAAAACAGCCTGGCTAAATTGTTCACCTTTCACCACCGCTGATGTGTTGGTCTTCCAAGAGATTTATCTTCCTTCTGAAAAGACTTTTAACATTCCTGGCAAAATAGTTTACCGTTTTGACAGAACTGACCGTCGAGGTGGTGGCTTAATTATTGCTGTTAATTCAACATTGTCCTCTTTCCTTCTCGACTTCACTTCTCTCAATTTTACTAATGAAATCATGGGTGTTTGTATTCTTCAAGGCAACTCATCCATTAATCTTATTAACATTTACTCTAGCTCACGCAGGGTAGTTAATGATTTGGTCAAGGTGTGTCAGGCTGTTACGGGTCCCTCCTTCATCTTGGGTGACTTTAACTTGCACCACCCTCTTTAGGGTGCTCCTTATTGCTCTAGTGTCAGTGAAGAATTTGTCAATTGGCTGGCAGATAGTTCTTTCTGCCTTCTAAATACTACGTCGCCAACCCATATCTCTCCTGGTGGAGTTTGTTCCCTCCTTGACTTGTCGTTATGCTCTGCTGACCTTTTAGCCTGCTCCTCTATCCATGTTGTAGATGATCCGTTCGACAGTGATCATCTTCCCGTCTCCATCACTGTAACTCTTCCGCCTCCTGTTCATCCTCAGTCTTCTCATTTTAGATGGCACCGCATCTGTCAAGAAGCTAATACCACTCTCGCCTCCCAGTCAAGTGCTGACTACACTTCTTTCATTAGTTTGGTACAGAACCTCATGAGAAAACATAAAATATCTAATACTCCGCATCCTAAAGGTACTCCTGCCTGGTGGTCAGCAAGGTGCAACAACCTTTACAAACAAAAAAACTTTTTGCTGCGGAAAGTTCGTCAACTCGTGTCCATGGACAACTGAATGAGGTATAAGAAGGTGGCTGCGAAACTCCGTCAAGTCATCAAGGATGCCAAGCTTCATTTTTGGGATTCGGCTTGCAAGAAGGCACATGATCCTTGCATCTTATACAAAGTTTTTGAGAAGATCAAAAATCGCTCTTGTTCTCCCCCTGATGCTCACTTCTGCCTCGCCCAGGATGGAACCCTGACCTCTGATGCTGTCGCTCAGGTTGAAATTTTGGCTAATCACTTTAGCGAAGACGTAGTCCATGAGCCGATCTCGTTGGATTATGGTTGAGAAGAATGTACCCAATTAAATCGTCCCTTTGAGATCATCGAATTAAAGGATGCTATTCGCCGCACCAAATCCTCATCCCCTGGTGAAGACAAGATCACTGCGGCCTTCTTTAAGGGGTTGAACGAGCAGTCTATGATGCACCTACTTCATATTTACAATGAAATCTGGCACTCTGGGGAAATTCCTCTAAATTGGACATCTGCTGTAATTATCTCTATATTGAAGCCTGGAAAATCTAAAAAAGATGTTGCCTCATATCGCCCGATAGCTCTGACCTCTGTAATGCGCAAGATCTGCGAACGCATGATTGCAAATCACATCAGCAACTACCTTCTTCAAAATAACATCCTCTACCATAGGCACTTAGGCTTCTAGCCATTCCGGGATAGCCAGACCGCTCTGCAGATGCTACATCTTGACACCGTTCGTGCAAAGAAGAATAAGAAATTTATTTTGGGGATATCGTTAGACGTGCAGGCTGCTTACGATTCAGTTTATGTGGACGGCCTCATCTTGAAGTGCTCACAAATTGGCATTATAGGACGGATCCTTCGCTGACTTCACCGTTTTCTGCAGAATAGAAGTATCAAGGTGTTTTGGAGAGGAATTTTTTCTTCAAATCGCAGCCTTGGAAGAGGGGTGCCCCAGGGGGCAGTTCTAAGTCCTATCTTGTTCTCCATCTTCATGCACGATTTCTTTGAAGTTTTGAATGGACTTGGAGTCAAGTACTTGCTATACGCTGATGACATCTTCATTTATTGTGCAGCTACCTCATTGCTCTTATGCCAAACTAAACTCCAAGAAGCCCTTCGTTTAATTGCTCAATGATGCCGATATCGGAAGATGTCCATACGCCCAGATAAATGTCACGCTATCAACCTCTCTAGAAGACGTGGAGACTGTGAATTCGATTTTAGCATCAATGGAGATCTGATTGAGTGGTGCGACGAACTAAAGTTTCGAGGTTTTTATATTACAAGGCGCGGGGGTTTTCGCAAACACTCAGATTACATCCGGAAGAAAGTTTTTAACCGTATCAATATCCTAAAGGCCCTCTGCAATACTCGTTACGGTGCCCGATCATATCATCTTCTCACTCAGGCCAACTCCTCCATCCGGAGTATTATAGAATATGGCGCGGCCACTCTGTTATCGGCATGTGATTCCATCCTCATGAAGCTTGAAGTGTTGCAGACTAATGCTCTCAGGACGGCTCTCGGCCTCCCGAAATGGGTGCCAAATATTATTCTACGTCAGCACGCTGGCTCTCACTTGCTGGCTGATAGAATCAACTCGTTGGCGTTTGGCTTCTGGATAAAGCAGTGCTCTTTAGGCAGCAAGTCTCCTTTCTGGGATTTTCAAGAGGGCAACAATTTTTGCTTGGTGGAAAGCATTCCCGGTATTGCTACCATCCTAGAAGAAATTGATGGTCGACTAGAACATTTGATCCCCTTCCAAATGCCTTTTCCGAGCAGCCAGGAAGTTGTGCAACTTCACTTAGAAGACCTCCCTTTCCAGAATAAGGATCTTGATGGTAGCATCATCGTCCCGCTCTTCCAGAATTTCATGCAAAATTTCACCAACGGATGGCAGGTCATTGCTATTGACGCGTCTAAAGTTTCATCTAATACTTCCATTGCAGGGTGCTCGGAAACCTCTCAGTTCTGTTACAGAATTCCCACAATTAACTCCATCTTCACAGCTGAGGCTCTAGCCATTGGCACTGCTTTAGACGAACTGGTCTCCTTGGGTCGCCCCATTCTGCTACTTACTGACAGCCTTTCGGTACTTACCGCCCTTCAGTCTGTTTCGATCAAGTCACCTAGAGTCATTTTGTGGCTTTTTAATAGGATTCAAAGGATTGCTTCGCATTCTCCGAGCATCTGGGTATGCTGGGTGCCGGATCATCGTGGAATTCACCTCAATGAAAAAGCAGATAGTCTGGCTAAAGGCGTAAATGACTCTGATGTTTTGCTGAATTGGATTTCACCTGATGATCTCATCCAGTATAGAAAAAAAAGAAATCTATCATACCCTCAACCAACAGTACAGATCAAGCAAATATATTAGCTCTCATGGTAATATCCCTCTGGTCAAGCAGACGTAAGCTTGGGCGTCGAATCGTAGAGATGATGCCCTGATTTCGCGTCTTTTAAGCAAGATGTTGATCACCCCTGCCATCCTTTCTCGTATCGGCCTGATGAATGACAGATGTAGCAGGTGCCATGTTTCTGACTCCCTGGAGCATATTCTTTTTTCCTGTCGAAAATATCAATCACATCGTAATCTGTGCTGGGATCCTTCCACGCTGAGTTGAGCTTGTTTTCGATCTTTTATTGAGTTCTCTAAGGAATTTTGCAATTCTGATTCTTATCGGATATCAACTCTTAAATTTCTACATAGTATTGATCGTTTTATATCGTTAATATCTTTCCCAATGTTGGTTGATGTTATTTCTGAAATTGGATCATTCGAGACAACAGCTCAGCCGCTAAAAGTCTCAAAAATCCCCCCTCCAAACAAACAAATCCGATGTAAGATACTATGATTTCACTGATTACAGGAAGAGACCCCTCTGTTGTGAGTTTCAGAAACTTGCTCAAGTGAGATTCCGGGTACGACCGCTTCAAAAAACTTCAAGTTACTGATATACCACCTTTGCAATCCACTTGGCAGAATACCAAGCCGATTCCATTCAGACTTAAGGGAATAGCATATGAGGCCAAGATTACTTCTACGTATTCATGGAAATGATATTAAATATTGTTTTCTATTTTTTGTTCCGAATAAAATTTTATTTTAAACTAGCAAAAGCCATGCTTTGTTTGGATTCGCGAAGCATTATTTTATAAAACAGATATTTGAAAGTAACAATATTTTTTTTTATTATTATTATTGCATCTTTATTAAACAAAAACGTTATTTTATGTTTTGGCGCATTTTAATTTTTTATTTATGATGTAAAACTGGCATAAGATATTTTCGAAGCAAACTTTTACAATTTTTTTTTTAATTTTCAACTAAAAGCTCTTTTAAAGATGTTTTTACAATTTCAAGTAGCCACTAGTGTTTTTTAATTGTTTGAAATATGCATGTTTCCAATCTTTGTAATCAACATCCGATAATCTTTGATAGCTATTTTAGAATAATATATTTGAAGAAAGCTTGAAGAAAGTTACTTCTTCAAAATCCTATTTTCTGGAAAAAACATTTGAAATCTGCTTTCGTTGATACTATGAATTTTCAACTGTAAAACATTTTATTTTAATTTCTTCATTTTTATACATGTTAGTGTATGAGAATTGCTGTAATTCTCTCCGCGTGGGAGAACTTTTTACTTTCTGCGAATGGCAACTCAATTAATGGAATTACCTTTTAACGAAGCGCTCTCTCATTCTCGCAGTGACGTTTTCACGAATAATTATTGTTGTGTTTGCGAACTTATTAAAGTCTTATTTTTCTATAAAATCCTTCTGATTAATGAGTCGATATTATTTAGCCACAATACGACCTTCGCAAAAATATTTATAAAGAGCTTGAACGAACAACTTCACGCAGATCTTTTAATTTTTCATTTATATAACAAATTTAAGAATTAATTTTATTTGTTTACAATTATTTTGTTGCCAGTTTACAAAAAAAAAAAAAAAAAAAAAAAAATCCATAATACAATTTTTTTTAAATGTTTAAGTGTCATCTGTGCAAACGATTTTGCGGGATAATGAAAACATGTTTTATTTAATAAATTAATCATGATTCTATCTATAATTATTTACTCCATGATTTATATATTTTTTTTCTGAAAATGTACGCGTTTCATTTTTTATTTATTTGCTAAAATGCGTCCGTATTGGAAATGCATGTAAAATAAATTAATTAAAATAATAATTTTTTCAACGTTTTACTGTAAAAAAAATTATATTCTGCAAATCTACAGATCATAATTTATTTTTGTGTTTAATTTGAAGTTAAAATATTGAATAGTTTTTTTGTAAAGCGTACGACAAATTGTAATTTGAGTGGACTAGTAGAGGATTCGCTTCGCTCATCCTAATTAATTAGATTGTGCACCTTCTATCAGTTCTCGGAATAACTTTTCCAAAATATATATTTTCTCCTACATTTTTGTCAATTTTAATAAAAGCATGTCTTTTTTTTTTACATTTATATCTATGGCTAGAACGATTTGGACTAAAACGATATCTATGGTTTTAACGATTGCTTGTCATCTGACTTAAGAGGCTATGCGAGAAATTCGCCAATTGTGACAATCTAAATATTCAGGGCACATGTATGTCATACACTCACTGGGATTTACTTGGCGTCAAAATGGCGTTATTTTGTCTAATGTGGTAACACTGATATTGTTGTTTATTTTTTGATAAACTGTTTATTTACCTTACCTTTTCTTTTATTGGAATTATATAAAATGTTTTTTGTTCTATAGTTATTAGTTTTTAAAATTTAATGTATTTAAAAATTGTTAGTTTTATTTATTGTTATTTTTTTAAATAATAGAAAATAATTTAAAGATGTATATTTAACCAGTATTCGAAAATGAGGTTTTCGTCAAATTGACGTTGGAAAAAAATTGTTCCAAACCTTATAAGTATACGATATCTGCGCCATATTCATATCTAATGCATGCAAATAATATAAATAAATAATGTACACAATAATATAAAGAAACATATTTAAAAAATTGCTAATCTGGTATGTTTTAAAATCACGCCATGTTGCCGTTACTTCTAAAAAGATTAAGTTGCACTCAGGCCCGTAGCCAGGATTTTCCTTCGGAGGGGGCTTAATCTTTGATTTTTTTCCGATCTAACAACAGTAATTTGCATAATTTAAAGCGTAAATAAAAAATAAACTAATCCTAACCTAAGGTATATTTCTGCAATGAATACTTGAAAACATGTCAAAATTGTTATTTCGTATTTTTTCGTTTTTTGTTACAATTTATGGCTTTCAAGATTACTAACGGTTTCCAGAAAAGTTCAGAAACCAGATGCGTTTTTAGGAGAAAAACTGCAACGAATATAAAAAAGCACAACAAAGAATGTTTGAGATGAGCCTCGCGTATCCTATGAGAAAACCATTAATAAAAAAATATTGAAAAGCAAACAAGTAATTTGAATAGAATTAAAGAACACAGGATGCATATTAACATTATGAGTGTTTCGAATTATGAGCGCAGGATCTGAAAATGATTAATCCGTAGATGAAATGAATTACACATATTTTTTCCAAAGAAAAAAAAACAATTGGTACAGATATATGTAATCCTAAAAATTACATCAATATTTAACATTCTCTGATTAGAATTTGAATAATTATAAATGAACTATTCTTGGTGCAATAAGTTTACTAGTGCTACAGAAGCAAACTACGTGCTTTCTTCTCAGCCATGAGGTCTATTCTCATTACTTTATAAGGATCTACTATGAAGTTCCAATGAATGGAAATCATTACAAGGCTACTAAACCCAGTCTCTCATCGGCCATAACACTTCAAAGCAACTATTTAATTGTTTTTATTGTAAAAAATGCTCTCCAATACTGGCTAGTTGTTAACAGGGTTGTATCCAAGACTGTTTGCAAGCGCTTCATTATATTGTAATACGTCGTACAGTACTCTAAAAATTTTGAGACCTCTGTGTTTGTGCCAACATTAGCTATTCTCTCACGCCGCAATTCATATTCTGCTTTCACTTGTGACATTGTCACGTTATCGCCAAAATAATGGGAAATATTGATTCTTTAATATGCTTCCTTTTTCCGAATAAGCAAAGCACTTGGAAATTTGTTAGAATATCTTCATTCGAAATGAATCTGTTTAAATTTTGAATAAGACTTTCAACATAAATAATTGAAACGATATAATGTTCTTCAGTGGATGTACTTTTAGGGTTTGCACCATGTTGTCTGCCTAAATGTTAGTCTTAGGATCTTTATTTCAGTTTAGAAAACGTTGTTATCAGGTATAAGGCAGTTTCAGATAGCAGTAATCAACATGCTGTTGAACAATGAAAAATTTAACCAGTGACTTGCACGATGGACAAACCTAATTTTTTAATACTTCTGACGAATTCTAGACTAGACCCCATTAACAAAACCAACCAAATTGGATGCTCTCTCATACACATATGTGACGCATTTAGCTATGTCAAGGCGTAGTTCCTTACAACGCTATAATATTACCGGACAAGTTATAAACGGAGATAAATCTAAACAATTTTCCCGAAATAAGGGTTATGTTAACTTTAGAAATACTCTAACCATATAACATTAGATCATATATCTAAGAAACAAAGAGCAAGATATTCTGTGGGTCAAATAAATCTCCATAGTTTCATCAGCAACCGCCTCGGTGCCAGACAAGTAACTCGTTCGGCTAGAGGTCTGGTCACCGGATATGAGACAGCCAATGTCTGCCATGTACACTAATGGCACCTGGTGCATGTAAAACCTGTCGTGGGTGCAAAGTCCTCCAAGTCTCCAGTTACCTGTTAATTATACCTCTGGAGATGACTTGTCAGGTGAAGATTTCGTCACCTGGTGAAGTGAAGGTTCTAAATTACGAGATCAACTTGAATAGCAAAGCGCAGACACGAAACAATAAGATCAATATTATAAGCATCCGAATTAACAAAGTTCTCAAATAAACAGTAGCCACTGCCGTTAAGATGAATATCTAGACGGTCATTCGATTCATTGCCGCGACGAGACGATTAGGCGGGCACCCATCCTGATACCAGGTATCAAACTCGCTTAGCTGAAGCAACCAGGCAGATAGAGACCTGGTCATCAGTTAGAAAAAAGTTAAATCTAATGCATGTTACGTTATTTAATTTGGTAATTAGTTTTTTGGTAACTGTACTCGAACATATTTGAATAAATTCACTTCAAATGATATTTTTATAACTAAAATTTTAAGTAGCTTTCATATAATGGAAGATAAAAACAAGAAAAGATTTCAAATTTTCAAACTAGTCTATCTTTATCATTGAAGATAACTTTGCAAAATCCTTTTTTAAACTTTCGGGAGGGGCTTCAGCCCCCTTAGCCCCCTCCCTGGCTACGTGCCTGGTTGCACTATATTGCGAGTGAAAAGTTATTAAGCTAAATTTATTCACTTCAAATGATATTTTTATAACTAAAATTTTAAGTAGCTTTCATATAATGGAAGATAAAAACAAGAAAAGATTTCAAATTTTCAAACTAGTCTATCTTTATCATTGAAGATAACTTTGCAAAATCTTTTTTTAAACTTTCGGGAGGGGCTTCAGCCCCCTTAGCCCCCTCCCTGGCTACGTGCCTGGTTGCACTATATTGCGAGTGAAAAGTTATTAAGCTAAATTTAATAATCATACCTTTGAATCGTCTTTTTCATTATACTTGTCTTTTTATAACTTATTTCGTGTAACAGAATTACAATGTAATTTTAAAAACAAATAATTCAATTACAGAAACAAAAAGGTATTCCCCCCCCCCCCCAAAAAAAAAAAAAAAAAAAAAAAAAAAAAAAAAAAAAAAAACTCGACACATCTAGGGTTGTTTAAGAAACAAACTCATCTCGAGATGGTACTAACTTCCCCATTTTTGAGATGGACTCGCTCTTTTCGCCCATGCGCAGTTCTGTCTAGGTTCCTCTCAAACGTGATTCATCAGTACGTGATTCATCAGTTCCGAGCAACTTTGGGCGTGTTCAATAGACACTTTTTTTTGCGCGCGCGCTCAGAAGATTCTGCTTGGAGTAGGTGTTATCGAAGAAGAGAATTTTAAAGTTATTCAATTATTGCATTATTTTTATGGTTCATAATTGGTAAATACAAATACTATATCCCTTTATCCTTTCAAAACATGATTCTCGTAACAGAAATACATACCTGTGACCACTCAAATAAAATTAAAAGTATTCCGGGAAATTATCACGTGACCTATTTCATGTAATTAAGCCCGATCAGCATTTAAAATGACATCCAACCCTGCTCAAAGATGACGCGCGCTACGCAAAAAAAAAAAAAAAAAAAAAAAAAAAAAAAAAAAAAAAAAAACTGCTGGGCGATTTGATCACGTGATTGTGCATTTTGTGCTTATCTGTTATTGGTTGCACTTTGTTTGTAGGCAAAGTTGGTAGGTTGACTGATACAATTTAAATTTTTTAATAATTTTCTTTTTATTTATTTAAAAATTATTTATCAGTTGCTTCATACTTTTCGTATTAAATAGAATGCTTTTAATAAACCAAGGTTGAGGTACCCACACAGGGGAGGGGGGGCTAGGTACTCACCTCCCTCCAAACATTCGCAAATGTTCTTACACTTGTCAAATTTAAAACTTTTATGTCAAATTTAATTAAAATTTTACCAAAAAATGCAATACATTTCCTATTTTTGATAGAATTTGCAAAAGTTACAACTCTAATTGGGAATATTATTAATTTTTTTTTACAAATAAGAATTGTATTATATTTTCTAAATGCGTTAACTTAGCAAAATTATAAAACGAGTTGGCAAATATGAAAATTTGACTTGGCAATTTAAAGTCTTTTTCCCCACCAATAAAAAGTCTTAGTGATGGCCCTGTATACACATATTACAAGACTGATTTGTAATTAGAGTTGCAAAAAGTCGGTTTATTCCCGGATTTATTTCCAATAGACCAGGTTTATTCCCAAAAACCCCGGTTTATTTCTAAAAAACCGGGTTTATTCCCAGATTTAACCGGTTTTTTTCTAACCTTTGCAACGCTATTTGTAATCTATAATACTGGTAGGGCCGTAGCTAGAAGTGATCTATAGGGGGGGGGGGCTCAAGAGATTGTAGGGGGGGTCATAATTTTTTTCTCTTTCTCTGACACAGAAAGATAAGTTAGTGCATATTTGTACTGTAAGTACTATGAGTTTTTATTAAACTGTTGTAATAACTTAATTTTATACAAACAAGGAAGGTCTCCATTGGGGGCATACTCAGAATTTTTTGAAAAAAATACGAATTAAACTACTCATGTAGGTAATAAAGGATCAGTGAAAATTAGCGGCGGAATTACATTATTAGATATGTAAAAAAAAATAAAATAGTTTGGAATAATTGGCGTGAAAAGCTGAAAGCGACGCGGGATTTGGCGAGCAGTGAATTTCCTCGCCAAAAGCAAACGATTTTAACGAATCTGAAAATTGATTTTAATTGACTTCACTGTTAAAAATCTGCAGCATTTACTGCAACGTCACTCCACTACTTTTATAGAATATCTCTCTTCTGACCAATGAGAATGCTCCATAGCACGGTGAATTGACACAATTTAACAGTGTCATAAACTGTTAAAAATCTGCTGCATTTTGTTGCAACGCACTCCACCGCTTGTATATAATATCTCTATTCCAACCAATGAGAAAGCTCCATTTCACGGCCAAGTAACCGTTTTCTATACAAGCTAGGGAGTGCGTTGCAACAAAATGCAGCAGATTTTTAACAGTGTATTTTTCAATTTGGAACAATTTTAATCAATTTAAATTGTGTTTTAAATGATAAAATATATTAATTTCATTTTGTTTAAGTACGTATAAACGTATGTGACAAAATTACACTTAAAGTAAAGTAAAAATGCAAAACTAAAATTACTTAAACTAAACTTATTTAAATAAATTGAACATAGAAAGTTTTTTCTTTAAAAAGTATTCGAAGCGTAAAAGTGTATTTTTCAAAATTCCTTTTTTTCGCCAACCGGAGATAAATCGCCAAATAAACGAAATTTTTATTATTTTTTTACGGACGTTATAAGGAGGTTCCGCCGAAATTTTTTTTATAAACATATATAACTATATGAGAAGAACATTCTGTAATTTTTTCAGATTTTTCTGAGTATGCCCGTATGGAGACCTTCCTTGTAAGAAAAGTATATGATGATGAAAATTTTGAGTGTATAATTGATGCAAAATTAAACATCCTGTTAGTTTCATATGTACAAATAAGTTGAGGGAGTGTTGAATTACTTATTTTAGATACAATTTAGTAATTCTACAAAACTGTAAAAAGATCTCAATCTCAAAACTAAATTACATTTTTGAACAGAATTTCATTTGAATATTCGGAACAGAAATTCATTTAGTGACCTTGGAATCTTTGCCAGGGGGGGGGGGGGTAAAAATATTTTAGGGGGGGGGGCTGAGCCGCCCATAGCATCCCCTTAGCTACGGCCCTGAATACTGGATGGATTTCAATGGAATTTACACTGTTAGTTAGACAATTTTTCGGAAAAAGTTTTCGTATGTATTTGATGATTGTATATTTTAATACCGTGTGGATAACAGGCCAAAATATATCATAAAATTTAAGAAACAAACGACATCCGAAATTATGTTAATATAAGCAAAACACTTATTTATACTTTCAATAGAAAAATTATAAACATTCTAATCATATTTTATTCATTACAAAACTAGAAGGCAAACACCAAATATTTCACCTCTTTAAAAAATATGTATTCAGATATTTTTAGTTAAAAAATGTATATTTTTTACATTTTGCTTTTATAATATTTTCCATTTTTATTTTAACACGATAAAATATCGACGCATGCATTATATTTGCAGGGCTCCCAAATGGTCCGCGAACTGAACACCAGAATTTTTTTAGAGAAATTTTGTTTTTAGATTTTTCTTGCAAATTGTCAATAAACCACGTTTAGAAGTTGATTCAAGCTCAAACGTATTATGAAATTTTCTGTTAAAAAATACTGATGTTCAGTTCGCGGACCATTTGGGAGCCTTGTATTTGCATCCTAATCTCAATAAAAACTTACATCTAAATAAAAAAAAAGAACATTAAGAAATTATTTTGTGCATATACGGATATTTTCGCAGAATACTTTTTATCCATTTGCTTAAAATATATATAAATCCCTTTGGAACGATATTTAGAATATTAGAAGAGTTCAAATAGAAAACTCTCTCCGCAAAAATCTCATTTTCTCGTATTTAAATAAGTATTTTATTATTATAATAGAAATACATGGGCTTCTGTATTATTAATATAAAATTTATCTTTAATAACAAGTAAGAAAAATCATGCGTTAAGCATAGATTATGAAGCACTTTCCAACATTTAATGAAATCTTTAACAAAACTTTGTTATTTATTGAAATAATAGTGTATACCCAAATATGTATTCCAGTACTTTTGAAAAGCTCTGTATTTCATATGTCAGTCGATATAATGGGAAAATTTAGTGTAGCAAGAAAATACCCAGTAGCTTGAAATTTCTTTTTCGGCATTCCATACTATTAGATGGAAACATACTTGAATACTTTTGTTCAGCCCTGTAATTTACATTGTACCTTTATTACACGTCAGCATTAGGCTAAAATTTATTGTAAACTAAAACACTTTTAAAGCAACTGAAATCACATTCTCATAAATTATCATTCATAGGCGTCCATGTACCGAATTCTTTGCGTGGCCCTGTATATCCTTTTATCTATATTCTGCAAACATTTCTCAGTAAATTGAATGAAGCTCAACGTAAAAATGCATAGCTTATTTAAGAACCACGTTTAAATAATTTACGCTCATATTCAGTAACGTTGGTGAGCTCTTTTGGGTAGCCCTGTATATCAACTATAACATTTATACACACCATATAATGTGCATACATTTTCTTTCTCACAAGGAAGGTCTCCATATGGGCATACTCAGAAAAATCTGAAAAAATTGCAGAATGTTCTTCTCATATAGTTATATACGTTTATAAAAAAATTTCAGCAGAACCTCCTTATAACGTCCATAAAAAAATAATAAAAATTTCGTTTATTTGGAGGTTTATCTCCGGTTGGCGAAAAAACGAAATTTTGAAAAATACGCTTTTACGCTTCGAATACTTTTTAAAGAAAAAACTTTCTATGTTCAATTTATTTAAATAAGTTTAGTTTAAGTAATTTTAGTTTTGCATTTTCACTTTACTTTAAGTGTAATTTTGTCATATACGTTTATATGTACTTATAACAAAATGAAATTAATATATTTTATCATTTAAAACACAATTTAAATTGATTAAAATTGTTCCAAATTGAAAAATACACTGTTAAAAATCTGCTGCATTTTGTTGCAACGCACTCCCTTGCTTGTATAGAGCAGTTGCAATCAGCTGATTTACTTTTCATCCACCAATCAAATGCTGGCGATTCACCTCCTGCCACATCCATAATCCCCTCAGCTACCAATCACAACGATTGTTTGACCTCCAACGGTCGATTTGTGACGTCTTATGAAACTGCCCTATAGAAAACGGTTACTTGGCCATGAAATGGAGCTTTCTCATTGGTTGGAATAGAGATATTATATACAAGCGGTGGAGTGCGTTGCAACAAAATGCAGCAGATTTTTAACAGTGTATGACACGGTCAATTCACCGTGCTATGAGAGATATTCTATAAAAGTAGTGGAGTGACGTTGCAGTAAATGCTGCAAATTTTTAACAGTGAAGTCAATTAAAATCAATTTTCAGATTCGTTAAAATCGTCTGCTTTTGGCGAGGAAGCATATTTCAGATGTGTATATTGCTGGGACGATTACTGTTTCTAAACCAATAGGAGACCGTCATTATCACGGTCAAGTACACGCCCACACAGTTTGATTGACAGGAACTCGTGGACAATTGATCGTGTGTGTTTATTATTTATTTGTACTCGGATTGTTTGAATTCGTACTCGGTAATTAAAAATTAAAGGTACGAAAGATTTTTTTTTTTTTTTTTCAAAATGACTGAATTTTATTTACTTCAATTAGAAATTATACTTCCTCTGATCCTGAAATAAATAAATAAATAAAAATTAAAGTAAGAATTTTGCTTATACGGATATTTTCGCAGAATACTTTTTTTCCCATTTGTTTAATATATATATAAATCATTTTGGAACGATATTTAGAATATTAAAAGGGTTTGAAATATTTTTTTAAAATGTCTTATTTATTAATAAAAGACAGCCTCCAATAATTAAAAAAAAAAAAAAAAAAAAATCACCAACGGACTCTCGGCCCGCGATGGACTCGAACCCATATCCCCCGGTTTAAAGCTCGACGCTCTAACCATTCAGCCAGTCAGCTCACTTTCATCCGCAACAGATTATCGTTATAATTAGCACCGTCAATTGTCCACGAGTTCCTGTCAATCAAACTGTGTGGGCGTGTACTTGACCGTGATAATGACGCTCTCCTATTGGTTTAGAAACAGTAATCGTCCCAGCAATATACACATCTGAAATATGCGGCGAGGAAATGCACTGCTCGCCGAAACCCTCGTCGCTTTCAGCTTTTCACGCCACTTATTCCAAACTATTTTATTTTTTTACATATCTAATAATGTAATTCCGCCGCTAATTTTCACTGATCCTTTATTGCCTACATGAGTAGATTAATTCGTATTTTTTTAAAAAAATTCTGAGTATTCCTTCCTTGTCAGTGCGAACCAAAGACCAGGATAACTTTCTCTGCAAAATACTAACTCCATTACAAAGACTCCTTTCGCGTGTGTGGCCTGATTACGTATCGTAAACAGACGAAAGTATGCAGTTTTGTTTTGAACTGAGCTGACACACGAGACACGAGGACGAGGCTGAAGAAAAGAAGTTAAGAAGTGGTGTGAAATAATGGTTGCTAAAATAGTTGTTTGAATTTAAAATAAAACATAATTTTCTAAAACCAAACCGAGAAATTACTTATTGATTCTTACTTTAATAAATATTATATACTATACATATAATTTATGCATATTCCTTGTACTTCCACTAATATATTCGTTGTTTTTGTCTTACTCAATCTGTATTGATCTTGCATCTGTGTATGGGGTGATGTCATATTTATATCTTTAATTTTTACTAGTTCGACATTACAAACTTGCTTCCCGAACCTTTTTTTTTTTTTTTCTTAAATCCAATTTTGCAAAAAATAGGAATTTTGCGATAAAAAAAAAAAAAAATCTGAACAGTTGTCTTTCCACAACGCACGGGATATGGCGACTGTTGCAGCACTTTTTTACTCCATGCTAAACTACTGTGTTTTAATACATATCTTTGAATCGTAGGAAATACATTATTTAAAATAACGACCTATTAAAAAACACAGACTAATTTTACAAAACTATCCAAATGAAGTAAAAATACCTTGACATTCAACATACGTTCTTTTCCAGCCTTCCATTTTTGTTCTTTTATGCTTGTGATTTTGGGTTTGAGAAAAAGGTGGGCTTTGGCCTCTTTATTAAGTATAGTTTTTCAATATTATAACCTCTATCTTAAAACTATGAGGAGATAGGCTGTTTCTTTTGATATTTGAGCGATTTGTAGATTAATAAATTCTGAATGTGTCACCCACTGCTGTGTCAAGAAGAAAATAAAATAGCTCCACCATTTTGAAGATTTTCGAGAAATAGTATAATATGTATGCTTTCGGTAGCCTT
This sequence comes from Maratus speculifer, assembly GCA_964019185.1. Lineage (NCBI taxonomy): Eukaryota > Metazoa > Arthropoda > Arachnida > Araneae > Salticidae > Maratus > Maratus speculifer. The sequence continues at coordinate 234,728,302 of OZ025301.1, read as the reverse complement.
TTTACTCTTCCCATAGGGTCACCCGGGGTAAAATGGGTATAAAAATCAGCTTTTTTAATTTTAATGTTTCATGGCAGAAATATTATGAAATAAATTCATGTTTTTGTTCAATATTTTTGACATTGTGTATCTTAGGTCTAAATTAAATATAATTTGTGTTTCCTTTTTTTTAAATTTTTGAGTAAAACACTATACCTATTTATATTATTTATTTATATACCTATTTATATTACCGGGGTAAAATGGGTATATGCTGGTTAAAGTTGAATAATAAACTAAATATATTTAAATTCACTATAATTAATGTGTAAACCATTTAAAAGTTTTGTACTTTCATCCTCTGAATCGTGTAAATTTGGAAGGTGAGGGGGAGGGGGGCTTCAAAAACTCCCCACTTCAATTTGCTTACATTTTTTTCTTGACATATAAAAACACTGTTAAGAAACTAATGTAAATAAGATGAGAGTACTGACAAATCCTATCCTCCATCACATCAGTTTACGCACATGCTGTGAATTGTGTTTATCTTTAAAAGTATTTTTTTTAAATTTATTTAATGCAATTCAAAAGCAGATAGATATCAGCATGAATATCTGTAGGGGAAAAATGAGAAATTAAATTACACTGGAAAATCAATGTTTCATCAAAAGCAATTTATGCAGATAGGTATAACATAATAAAAATTTACATGCAAAGTGTATACTGGCAATGACTGTTGCAGCTTGGTTGAGATAGCTTTCTGACAATTTAGATGCGTTCACATCAGCAACATCATCTTTCTCAAGAAAGACATAAAATAATCCAGCAGATGACTTTGTTGCAAACTTCATTGTATTTTCACCTTCATCAGTAATATCAATAATAAGACCTGTGAATTCTTGAACATACTTTACATTAAATTTTAAGGGACTCAATCTCCAATCACTGGATTCATTGCAGTGAAAACCTTTGGTTTAACTTCTATTTTATGGGTTGCTTCAATTCTTTTAACTGTTTGTACTTTTTTTGTGTTCCTAGTGCAAAGACTTGCAGCCACCTGCTCTGTAGTTAAAACTTCTCCTACCTTTGCTTGTACTCTCTTGCGTTTTCTCTGAGTTATTTTATAGCCTCACCAGTACTAGAAAATGTGTTTTAATTTAATTTTGCGATATTTTTCTTACCTTGTGTTCCTGTACATTTAATCAATTTGCATGTATTTTAATTAGGGATGGGACGAATAGTGATTTGGCCGAATAGCCGAATACCGAATATTCGGCCAAATTTTAGGCCGAATACCGAATATTCGGCCGGCCGAATAGTAAAATTTTTTTTCCAATAAAGAAAATAAATTTTGATTATATATAATTTAAAAAATAGGAGCTCATTAATAATTATTACTCTTAAATGTGCTTTTAAATGTATTTTTAAATTTGAAAAACTTTTTTTAACACAAAAAAATTATGAAAATGCATTATATTCTTTTATCTTAATGTACATCAAATTGATTTTCAGTAAGTCAAGATGGGAAATATTTCCATTAAAATATGAAGAATGTACTTTACTTTTACTATCAATTGATACTTCTCGTATCCAAAATCAATAATATTCTTAATCTCTCTCTCTCTCTCAGAACTCACAAGGACATATTTTCTGAAATAACATTTAATGAAGTAAATTTGATCATATAGAGTTTGTGTCCCTAGTGATAAGCAAATTTGTAAGAATGAGACTGTTCTGAAATCAGATGCCAAGCATTAAATTACAAATTATGTTAAAGCAAAAGATTATGCTTAAAGTATAATGCATATGTTAACAAAATCTTTGACATTTGAATTGGCACATACAATATTCAACTTCAATATTCCACTTATTCAACAAGCATTAAAAGGATAAACAGAAATTGATAACAACATGAAGGAAGGAAGATTAAATTAAAAATGTACATAATAATGTTACATATTTAAGTCAGTAATTATGCAAATAATTATTTAAAAGTGAAAACTATAAAATGAAAAAATTATTTTGTTGAGTATTTAGAATTTATACTAAAATATTTATAAAACCATCTTCATAAAGCAAGTTGTGTCATCTAATGTGTATTGAGTTTGACACCAGTTCTGCTTTCAGATGTACCGTTGTAGTTGGAATGGTGATATATCTATATAATAAAGGCCAAACGTATCTGTGCGTAACGCATACGTCATGTTTTGAATGGCAACACTTTCCGATGAAATTTCGGTTTTGCAATTTTCGCTATTGTAAATTTTTAAACTTCTAGACATTGCACGTTTTCAATCTTTATACCATCGTTTAGAGAAAAAAATGCACTTTTAAATGCCGTTTGTTAAAAAACTGTATCTCAATTTGTTTTTGAGATATTAATTTTTTTGTAATTTTTGGTTCAATTTCTCTAATGGTGGCAACTTGAGTATCGCATTTATGTGGGAAAGAGAGGAAAAATAGCCATAAAGTAAAAAAGAAAAAAAAATAGAGATGCAGTTTAGTGGCTGGAGGTGACGCACACACAACGACGTGCTTTCACAAAAAAGAAAAACTTTTAAAGATGCAATTTTAATTCATAATACAATGAAATGCTATTTTATAATGCTAAAATATATTCAGATCTTTTTCATTTAAAGAAAAAATGATGTTAAAAAATTCGGTCTCTGTTCCATGTGATTGTTTTGTTTGGATCGAATGAGAGACTTAAATTGGAAGAATAACGCCCATCAAACCGTTTTAATCGCATACTGCACCTCCATCTGTCTCTTTTCTCCATGGAAAATAACAGATTACTGCATATTTTAGTGGTCATTTTTTCATAGCAACTGAAAAAAATAGTAATTAAAAACCTGTTATGTCAATATATCGTCAGCTATAAAATCCGGTGAATGTTGTTGGTTTTATTTCGTTTTTATCTATGAATTTAGTGACTTTTAGTTCGTTGTAAACTTACTTTACAAAAGATACATCAATTAACCTTTACAAAAATGTATTTTAAAGAATATCTGGGTGTCATATTTTCTTAGTTGTTTTTAAAAACTGAGAATGCAATTTTATTCTTTGGCGAATAACTGCTATCTTGCGTCTAATATGCTGGGCCGTAATGAACAATACGGAGGGCTCAAGAGAATGTAGGGGGGGCTCATAGGTTTTTTTTTTTTCTGTCTCTCTGACGCAGAAGGATAAATTAATGCATATTCACATTGTAGGTACTCTGTTTCTTATTAAACTGTTAAAATAACTCCATTTTATGCTTAGAAAAGTACATGATGATGAAAGTTTTGAGTGTATAACTGGTGCAAAATAGCCCATCATGTTAGTTTCATATGTATAAATAGGATGAGGAAGTGTTGAAATACTTATTTTAGATACAATTTAGTAACTCTGCAAAACTGTGAAAAGGTTTCAAACCTAAATTAGATTTTTAAACAATATTTCATTTGAATTTTCGGAACAGAAATTCATTGAGTGACCTTGGAATCTTTTCCAGGGGGGGAGGGGCTCAAAATATTTTAGGGGGGGCTGAGCCGCTCATAGCGCCCCCTTAGTTACGGCCCTGCTAATACGGAAGTACTGATAATTTTTAAAGCTGTATATGATTACATAAATAATATGTTTCATAAAAAATTGCTATTTGGAATTAGTTGGCAGTTTAAAAAGCCTATTACGCGAAAAAATTTATTAACTTTCCAATTTTAAAATTTAAAAAAGTTTTTCTTCTTTACTTTGTGACCCGGGAACCCCGGGTTCGATGTACTAGTTATATTTAATTTTGAATATGAATCTTCATTAACACACCTAGTGAATAATTTTTTTCATTTCTTACTTTATAGAAAATAAGTTATGAATTTCATAAGAGCCTTTTTTATATGTGCATGGAATTTGCAGACATTAAAAAATATTAGAGCGTTTTAGAATAAGGCAATATTTTTATATTTTGAACTGTAATATATCATTCTCTAATGACATTTCCCGTACAATTAAATCTCCAACTTGGGCAGCATTTTCTAGAATATCACTAACTTTTATAGGAAATACAGAAAGGCTGTATATTTTTTAGTATCTGAATAACTCTATATTTTGCAAGTAAGAGTGAGAATGAGTTCATAAATGAAGTAACCAATTTGGATTAGAGGGAAAAAAATTGCAAGAATGAAATTCTTTAAATCCGAAATTTATTTGGCAAGATATCTTTCACTATTCGGTGAGATTTTAGCAATATTCGGCAAGATTTCTCTAAATATTCGGCTACAGGTATTCGGCCGAAGTATTCGGTCAACAAGTCTTCAATATTCGGCCAACCGAATATTCGGCAAAAGGGCCGAATACCGAATAGTGGCCGAATATTCGTCCCATCCCTAATTTTAATGTCAACCGAAATAGCCTAATTTATAATATAAATGATAAATTGATGATATAAGTAATAGCCTAATTTCATATAACAAAGCATAATTTCAGTTTAAAACATAGGATCAATAACAATTTACCCTCAAAGGTCTTTCAACTTTGATCTATCCTCATACATTCATATCTTGACCTATACCCATTTTACCCCATATGACAAAAAATGCTATAAAATTTTTTTGAGTAAATAAATTTACTTAATTTTAGTTTTCAGTTAGAAGAAACCTTTTGTAAATATCAAACAGTTTATTCCTAAAATTCTTCCTGTATATTTTTCTGGAAAGAAGTTTTTCAACCACTAAAAACACTTTGTTCTATCTTCTGAAAAACAAAATGGTTGCCAAGCCCGTTAGTTTTTATAAGGTTTAAGTATTGCCAGATATGTAAGCACTTTATTCGTAATTTTATTATTTTTTTAAAATTTGTCTGGGAAAAATAATAAAATAAATAAATAAAATATACCCATTTTACCCCGGCTACCCATTTTACCCCGGGTGACCCTACACTTGTTATAGCTTGAAAACATGCTGGACAATTTACAGTTTTATTTTTCATTTTTTACGTTTGTTGATGCATTGTATTGTTTTGCTGTTGTACCATTCTGTATGACATAAATAATTCATCTGTGGAAATATGTTTAGAGTTGGGCACATGCATAACTTCCCAAGTTTTGTAAGTCCATTAATAAGCTTAAAACATTGAAGAAATGGTCAAAGTAAATATGATGTCACTTTTTTAATGAATTTTATTAGGTACATTTTGACATCATATCCTAAACTTTTTTTACTTTGTTCGACATTATCAAAATTGCTACTATTGATTGCTACTACTTTTGCTACTACTGATGAATTGTTACTACTGATTTATTTAAAATCAAAATTTAATACATATCCATATTCAGACATACATAGTAATCATGTTTTGTAACTTTGCTTGGCAGGTTTTATCAGCATATGTTCCTTAATTCTGACTGTTCCATTAAATTTTATCCATTCTGTCTGGACAATAGTCTATCATTATTACATAGGGTATGGATGGAGCAGAATTTTCCCGATGCTTGATGCAGAGCTATAATTGTGCCTTTTCCTAAACTAGAGAAAAATGCAACCAATCCCAATAATTACATGCTGAAACAATTACATTTTCTAGCTGCCTTCGCAAACTTCGCAGAAAAATGGTAAATTGTCACCTCGGTTATTTATTTTTGATAGGCAGGTGGCTATTCCAAGCTATGAATGAATACAGGGATTTTGCAATGCAGACAGCTTTATCCAAAACTTCCGAAATATGCTTGCACAATAATAACTTTGAATCCAGGTAAAGTCCCAGATATTTATAATCTAATTGCCAGGGAATGTTTTTGTTACTTAAAATTAATTAATGGAATTGATAAAATTTTTAAAGGTAAACACTGTAGCAACACTCTTCATGAAATTACTTTGATATGCCGTTCCTTCAGCTAAACCAAATATTCATTCAGATAATTTTGGTGTGTTTCAATCACAGGGTGTGGATTGTTGCCTGAAAAGATAATGGCTAGCTGTTATCCAAGAACTTAGCTAATTCGATGTCAGGCTAACAAGGAATGTCATTCATGTAAACATACATAGTTCAGGCATGGAGATGAGAATAGATTGAGGGTTAGAGAGAGAATTTCCCATTGTAACGGTGAAGGAATGTAAATTAAGATAATCAGCAATGATTTTTACAAGTTGAGCAAGGACACTATCCTTGATAAGTTTATAGGTAAGTACCACATACCAGACCTTATCAAAGGCCTTTTGTACATCTAAAAAGAATTCCTGTTATACCTCTGCTGAGTTTATCATGAATGAATTCCATGGGTGCAAGTTTTCCGTCCACAGGACGGATTTCAATCTTTTAAAAATTCCCGAGGATGGAAGCGGGACAGAAAAATCTCCGACGACTGAAAACGATCACGAAAATGACGCATTTTTTGCCAAAAGATCGCTAAAAAAACCATTTTTCGTCAAAACATTATGAATATAACGTGATTTTTGTCAAATGATCGTGGAAAAGGGTGCTATTTCATTCAAAAGATTTCAAAAGGACGCGTTTTTTGTCAAAAAAAATGAGAAATAAACGTGATTACTGTTGACGGATCTCAAAAAAAACTTTATTTCCGTCAAGGAATCGTAGTAAAGACGTGATTTTCCTTAAATGGTCTTGGAAAAAACGCTATTTCTGTCAGAATTGCAGAGAAACTAAGATTTTTGTCAAAAGATCGAGGAAAATCTGTTTTTCGTCGAAAAGATTGTGAAAAAAGACACGATTTTTTTCAAAAGATTGCTGACAATACGTGATTTTTGTCAAAAGATTGCAAAAAAAAGCACCTTTTCTGACAAAAGATCGCAAAAAAGACGCGTTTTTTGTCAAAGAATAGCAAAAAAAAACGCAATTCCGGGCGAAGGATCGCGGTAATGACGCAGTCTCTTTCAAAGAATCGCAAAAAAGATGCGATTATCATCAAATGATAGCAGTAAAAAGCTATTTTTTCAGAATTGTGGAGAAACATGATTTCTTGTCAAAGGATCGCAATAAAGTCGTGATTTTTTGTCAAAGAATCGCGAATTTTCTTCAAAAGATCATGAAAAAGTCGCGAATTTTTGTCAAAGGATCGCGAAAAACGCAATTTTTGGTCAAAGGATCGCGATAGAGACACGATTTCTGTCAAAAGATCGTGGGAAAAAGCAAATTTCGTCAAACAGTCATGAAAAAAAAACAGAAATCATGCACGTGTATATTTGTTCACTTGGTAGGTGGGTGGGTGGGTGGGGGGGGGGGGGGGTGATTCAAAATATTTTCAGTTCTGGCAAAATTTCAAACTTGCACCCATGATGAATTCAATCACTTGTCAAAGTTTAAATCAAAATTGCCAAGCGTAAAATTACTGTGACAGGAAAAGGAAATAGATCATCTCCAGATCAAAATAGCTGTTGAAAATCTTTTAATGATAAACTAATATCAGGTAACTTTAGTTTTATCTAGTACTCAGACATGCTACTTTTCCGCGGAAACGCGGAATTCTGCTTTTTCGGAGGCAAATTTTATTATCCCTGGGATCAATGCAAATATGCATTAAAATTTGATGTCATTTATATGTGGGGAGGGGGGTAACGATGAAATAATACAACAAAAACGCAAGTCAAACGGCACTAAATTAAGAAAATTTCTTCAAAGGATTGCAGAAAAAACGCAAAGGATCGAAAAAAACCTATAAAATCTTCAAACAATCACAAAAAACATACTATTTTCTTCAGAGTATCGTGAGAAAAAACACTATTTTTGTTAAATGATCACGAACAAGACGCAATTTTCGTCAAAAAATTGCTGGGAAAACACGACTTTTGTGAATAGGTTGCGGAAAAATACTCTAATTTTGTCAAATATTCATGATAAATAATCGTATTTTATCGAAAGATTGCAGAAAATGCTCCAATTTTGTAAAAAAATCACAGAAAATACCCAAATTTTGACGAAAAATTGCGGAAAATACAGAAATTTTATTGAAAGATCGCAGAAAATACACATATGTCGACAAAAGATTGCAGAAAACACACAAATGTTGACGAAAGATCGCGGAAAATACACAAATTTTGACGAAAAAGCGCAAATTTCGCTAAAGGATTTTGAAGAAATGCAAATTTCATCATAAAGGCTGTGGGAGAAAAAGTGCAATTTTCGTCAATTGGTCGTGAGAAAACGCTAATTTCGTAAAAAAAATTGCAGAAAAATGCAGATTTCGCCAAAAGTCTGTGAGGCCGTGAAAGTTCAGCTTTTTTCTTGCTGAGCCTGTAGCATGTCTGAGTACTAAAGATGATGACAGTATTGATTATGATCATAGATCAGATGTGTAAAAAATCAAGAAAGTAAATTATTTTCTTACAAAAGTATGTGTGTGTGTGGGGGGAGGGAACAGAACATTCGCTTCTACATATCTGAAATTGGTTAATGTCCTTGTCAATTATGAATTAAAGTAAAAATTTTAAAGTGCTTAGGGAACAGAAGCAAATTTGCTCATTGGACTAATGATTCCTATGACATTTGTGTAACAGATATTGAATGTTAAATCTTGCATCCAATTTCCATAGGAAACTGCCCCGTCCGACCTTATATACCGAACACTCTCCGATGCTTTAAATGCCAGCGATATGGCAATACCAATGGCCAATGTCGTGGAAATGTTATTTGTGCAGAAGTTGGCCACGACAGTAAAACATGTGAAAATTCTCAACGCTGTGCAAATTGCAAGAGTGACCATACATCATACTCTCGCTCCTGTCCTATATGATTCCGTGAAAAAGAAATTCTTACGTTAAAAATTACTCAGAATTTATCTTACCCCGATGCCCATAAAGTTGTTGAATCGAGAACCCCATCTGTTGGTGTTTCCTATTCAAGTTTACTTAAGCAGCAATTAAAATCCGTAAGACATATAAGCACTCAGACAGAACCATGTAATCTGCCCAGTATCCCAAAGAAAAAAACATGCGATTCATGTTGTTCAGTTAAACTTCCTGCAATCCCAAAATTAGAACGCTGGTTACCTTCTACAGAACCTGTTATTATTTTACTCACCTACTCCGACACAAAAATCTTCTGCTCAACTTAAGAAGGCAAATGAACTCCAAACTAAAAATAAGGCAACTATATCTAATAATAATAATCCCGATCCTTCCGTTTCTAATCTCCCGAAACCTGTTACTAATCAAAAGACTAAGGCAGTTACACCTAATAAAAAAAACTCTTGATCATTCCGCTTCTTATCTACAGAAACCCAACACTGTTCAAAAAATGAAACCGATCCAAAAGGCAAAAGAGAGGGTTCCCATCAGTGGCAGACTGTTACAAAAAAACACCGCAAATCGCAACAGAACCTGTCCATTACAAATTTTAAAGATCCCAAACTGCTACAAAACTATGTGGAAGATGCTATGGAAGAATCTGACGACTCTAGTACAGAAGAAAATATTATTTTTGACGAATTCATTCCGAATTAACTTCATATTTTTTAATTTCTGACTTGTGCATCATCTCATTTGCTTTTTTTAAAAACAATTACTGCATTATTTTTATCTTTTTTAATTTCACCTTGTGTTTAACACTTGCCGTGTTGTTTTTACCTCTTACTTTTTTAAGTTTTGTGTTCTTTAAAATTATGTTTATATGATTATTGTGCATCGTCTATAATTTAACATATTTTTCTGTATTGTTATGCATTTTTTAACAAAGGACTGTAGACTTTTAATTGGTTTTAATTTGGCATATTTTCACTTGCTCTTAACTTTTTCTATTTTGACTTGGTCTTGGCGCAGCATGTCCCTAAAGGGATTTTGCGCCATTAAACCCCATTCAACCAACCAACCAATTTCCATAGAGCTTGACTCTGTCTTGGCACAGCATGTCTCAAAAAGGACCTTGCGCCATAAAACCCTACTCAATCAACCAACCAATTTCCATAGCTCCCACAGAGGAATACCTTCTTTAGATAAGATTTCACGACCCCCAGATTACCGAGCGATCTTTCTCCTTTCCTGTTTTCTTCTCCCTTTGGTTGTTTATCCTTTTTTTTAGTTTCACACTTTTTAAACTTCTTTTTTCAGTTTGTTTATCCCCCATTGTTCATGTTTGAATTTGTACTAATTTAGTTGTTCACATGATTCTTTGTTCTACCAACTTTGTTATCATTCTTTTGTTATTTATTTTTTTTTAAAGAAGCTTTAAAATGTGTTACAAAAGAAAAAATAAATACACTGTGTTTTATAAGTTCTATTTGACACACTTTTTTTTTTTAAATACACAATAGTAATTTTTTTTTTTTTTCACATGAGACACTCTGGGTGTTGAAGTAGTATTTTAATCTCATTGTCTCGGTTTTACCTCTTTAGGATGATCTTGAATCCCAGAGTGCAAAGCTTTTCCAAATTCCAGCTCCATCATCGAGAGGCACTGTGCTTGCATGGTGACTCTTTGGACAAGCACCAGAGGATTGGTGCCTTTTGGCGTAAGGGCCGGCTGTAGGTTGGATAGAGCTGTAAAGGCTCTCCTGCTACCCATTTTCCTGGGAAAAAACTGGAGCTTTAGAGATGCTATCAAGTTTAATCCAGTGTTCGAAAAATGTAAAAGCTGGTTGGGAAAAATTTTCACCCTTTTGAGATCTGCGTCTAAAGTACTGTGTAAGAAGAGTCTGTGACTAGGCCTGATACCTAGTGTTTTATTATTCTTTCAATTTTGGTCTCAAAATTAGGAAATCAGACGTGTGAAATGGATGCCGTACAACTGAAAAAGAAGAATGATGTATCAAGCTCTGGCTCAATAGTTATATATAATGAGGAAGAAAAAAAAAATCATGGACTGAGAGAGTAGAGAATTTTACATCCAATGCAGAATGTAAAAATTCCAACTTTATTAATGATAGTACAAGGGAAAGATTTTTTATCGACAAATACCAAGAAAAGAGTTTTGACAAGTTTTTCTTTTAATTAATAAAGCTATCCAAGGCTTAAAAGTTGAACTTATGCAATAATGAACAATAAAAAACTCCAAACAGGGGAATATTAATTGATTTAAACAATAGCCAATATAGCAATCATCATCATATCGAACATTAAACAGGACTTTGAAACAGATGACAATGGTGTTGCTATTTCAATTTAATTACCATATAATGACAAATATTATATTTTGGAATAGCCACGGCTACCAAAATAAATGTGATGTATTATGTGACATGCTGCATGATCATAATGTAGCTTTTCTTGCTTTGCAAGAAACATTTATTAAATCAGATGACAAAATCAATTTACATGGATATAAATGTTTTAAAAAGTCTCAGTAATGACAGTGTTACAGATTGGTGTAACTCTTTATTTCTCATAAATATATATTCACAATCGCTCTTAATGTCTCATCAAGCAATTGCAATATAAACCCATATAAAGCATCTTATTACAATGTGTAACATTTACCTACCACCAAATTAAACTGTTCGTTCACCCAGCTTGATAATCTGATTCAGCAACTTCCACATCCTTTCATAATTTTAAGCGATTTTATTGCCCACAGTCCTTTATAGGGAAATAATGACTCAAGTCCACATGTGGCGCCAAATTGAAAATTTAATAGCACACAATAGCTTATGCTTGCTCAACAATGATGACAAAATATATTTTCATCAGCCATCAAAAACTTTTTATACAATTGACCTGATCATTTGCTCACGTGTTGCTTATCTTTTTTTGGGTTGGGGAAGAACTATATGCAACTTTCGTCAAAACGCTGCAAAAAATGTGAATTTTGTGAAAAGTCTGTGAGGCCGTGAAAGTTCAGCTTTTTCTTTGCTGAGCCTGTAGCATGTCTGAGAAAAGTCCAAGTAGAAATGAAATTCTTCCTGCAAACTAACCAAGTTTTTAAGGACAGCCCCTCAAGGCATGCTGACTTCATCTCTGTTTTACATAATAAATTGTTTTCCTTTTAAATTTCTGCTCATATTGTTTATTTAACTGATGTGTAGACTTTATTTTTGAGATTATCTTGTTTTTATTTTATTTTAAGGAGATGGAGTGTCATTTTACTCGTTTAAAAAATGTCGTAAATTGTTGATATCGAAAAATTGTACACCCCAGAAAATAAATAGATCAGGGGAAATTTTCTTGGAAAATGAGTATCAGGCCTGAAATAGCATAATCATCTGAAAAACCCTCCAATAACCTAGAATAGATTCAAACCATTCTGTGATGTTAGCATTTAAAAAAAAAAAAAATAATTTTTTAATATAAAATTTGTAGTTGCTTATTAGCAGCATGAAAGGACCACTTTCCACTTAAAATTTTTTTATGTAATTAAAAATTTTGCAAATTATGTTATTAAGCACAATCCTGAAAAGGAACAGAATTCTTAAATTGAGATAAGATTCTTGCCCCTTTTTATTTCATCAAAAAAATTAAAAAGGAATAATAAAAGACATGTTTAAAATTTAATTACAATTGTATGGTATAGAAGTTCATTTCAATCTGACATTAATGAATTTCACATACGTCAATTATATGTGTAATACAATGTTTGAAAATATAAAAAAATTACAATTTATAACATTGTATTAATAAGAATGGAAACAAAAACAAAAAAATATTTTATTGAAAATCTAACAATTATATAAGTTTTCTATTTTTTCACAAAACTTATCCAAGACTTTGCCAGATGTCGCATGAGTTTTAGCTAAAGAATTCTCAATTTTTATCAGAGCTAAACTTGAAAATCTGTCTTGACGCATTGCAGAAAAGCTTCTTTTGTAACCAGTAGAGTTAGTAAGTAAACTTATTGCAACTCATAGTTTTCGATATAAGTTTGCCATGATATCTTTATTTATATTGCCTTTCAGAATTCTTAAGTTAACTTCTAATGCATAGCTGCCAACCTCTGGCTTTTATTTTAATTATGTAAACACTCTTTGACCCGGAAATTTTTTTTAAGCAATTGTGCCTTTCGTAAAATAATATAATTATTTGAAGTTTACTTATTTTCGTTAAATAAATTTCTGGTTTGAATTATAATTATTGGATTTTTGAAAAGCCGGAGGTTGGCATGTCTGCTAATGCTTTCTTTTCAATAATATTTTTCAGTCCAATAGCTTCGGCTTTAGGGCAGAGATGTCTGTTTTCTTAATACTTTTGTAACTATTTATAAAATCATCAGCATTGTTTATAGCTAACTTGATGAATTTATTCACTGAATCTGCTAAAGGTATGTTTTGAAACCTGTCAATAAAATTTCAGATTATACTGTCCCTCACAGGATAATAAATATTGATCTTCCAATATTCCAAGATTATCTTTTCCTTCGATAATTCTATTGGAGTGTGCATTCCTTGGTGATGGAGAGAAATTTGCACATGTTTTTCTTTAAACACAATTCTGATTAGCTCTGGTAAAGTTACGCCCTCTTTCATATCTCACAAATATCCATTAGAGCATCCTAGGTTGATTTACATATTTTAATTAACATATATTAAGTTAAAATGGTGATCGTTTGTGATCTTCTAGGTAAATTTATAAACAATAGAAGGATAAAATCCTAAATCTAGAAATTTTTTTTTTTATATTTAATGTTTAAAATGTATGGTTATATAATTATATCAATTACTAAAATTTAAATTGCGTTGTCTATTAGGGGAAAATTTACTTTATGAAGAAAAATTAACCTTTTTTGCTCATATTGTAATTCTCTTTATGAAAGAAACACATACTGCCAAAATAATATGTATCATAACAAATTTATCATATGAACATATAATTTATTTACAAAAGAAATGACAACATAAAATAAAGAAAACATAAATATTTACAAAATTATTCCCACAGATTTCTAATATTTCCATCTGTTTGATCTATATATTTATGTATTATTCTGTCCATTTATAGACCACTTGGATCAATCATATATAGATATTAGGTATATTATAAACAGAATACATACTAATTTATGTATGTTTTTATTTCATCCTTATGGCTGGCAAGAGATCAGTTTCTCTATTTGCATTAATGAATTTAAGAAAAATATCTCGGGCAAAGTGAAAATTTTTCTTAAAATACCTTGCATTTTGAGGGAGGTGTTTTGAAGGGGTGCATAAGGAGGTTCAATGATATTCGGACTATTTCCGAGGCATCTTGTCGTTCAGGGCAACTCCTTGTTTCAGGACAACTGCTATCAGAAGGGCATGCTCTTTACAGGCTGCTCCATCAGGATTTATATTCCGGTCATCTACTCTATCGAACTCCGGAACATACTTGGCGATTTTTCGTCAGCAAAAGAGAAATTTTTGGATGACTTCTCTGGAGGGATACTTAGCAGCTTCTGATCTTACAAAAAAAAAAAAAAAAAAAAAAAAAAATTATTTCACAAGTCTGCCTGACCTGCCTCATTTAAAATTTTTTTTTTCTTATTCTAATTTTGGGGTCATTTTCGCTCCTCCTTTTTTTTTCTCAACGAATCCTTGCTTGTTTTGACCCCCCTTGCCAGAAGATCATTGGCTCGGGTTCCCTTAGTATGATCATTCTGTTGCGCTTCCCCCCTTTTCGTTTTGTATCATGGGAGACTATTTGAAATTACTTTCATCATAAATTTGCCTGTCTTTTTTTTTTTGTTCTGTCCAGCCATAAATGTTTGTAGAATTTATGATATGATCGTAAAATCTTGTGTGGTCTTTTATTGTTCTTTTCTCTTTTTTGCTGCTGGAGCCATTTTGCTCCATCATCTTTCCCCCTATCACAAAAAAAAATGTTGATTTCAGTCAACATTTTGGTGATTGTGAATTTGAAGGACCTTCCAGAAGAGTTAATCCTTTATGGAGTAATAGTTCATATCTTTAGAGTCACATTCAAACCTCAACCTTTCCCTTTGCCTGAAAATTTTAGAGCTAAAGAAATATTATGTTTACCAAAATATATATATAAACTGGTCTCCGAATTTGGAATAATCTTTAATCCCTACATACCAAAAGAAATAGAAGTGCTACAGAGCACTAGATGTGTATTGGCATATTTTCCATTTTCATATATTATACAAATTGCATATATTACAAAGTACATACTTAATGAAATATTCATTCAAAAACCTTGGTTTACTATGCATAACAAGAAAGAGAACATAAAAATAAATGTGTTGGATAATCAATATTAAATTCCATATATTTACATAAATAGAAAACAATGTTACATGACATGACATACTAAGAGTGTACATTGTATGCAATTATGTGTTAATGACTACTTGGTAGAAGAAACACATATTTTTTTAACTTCTCATTTAAATTTCACAGCCAGCCATCATTTCATTAGAAATATATGAATATTTCTAATGAGATTTAAATGGGTGTATTTTGATGGCATCATTAACCTATTCAAAACGGATCGCATTGCGAGTTATGATCCTCCTATAATTTGTAATATTCCCATGATTGCTCCATGTGCTCCGGAGAGGATGAAGAATTCTCTTCTCTAATCACCCCTTCCTTGTATCTGCATTCTAATTCTTAGGGACATTACATCATGGGGGAAGCATTTGCTCTGCCAATCTTGCATCCCTGATAGAAAATAGAATTCCTAACCAGATTTTTTTTTTTTTTTTTTTCCTACGCCTACTCATTAAATTTCATCCTCATTTATTTCTCCTTAAGTATTTTCCTTATATAAAGTAGATAAGACAACAGAAAAACTGCAATAATTTATGACATGGGAATTAATCTACTTATCCACAAAACATTGAAATATACTAGTATTGAAATTGAATAAGCTTTAAATTTCTTAGTAATTGTCAAATAATTATCAAATAAATTTGGTTCATCTAGTATTATTATACAATTCAACAAAACTTTCAAATGTTATTGGAAAATATGCCAATTTTCATCTAAGTGGCCTCTTTCCTGCCATTGGATCCATTGTTTTTAATACACAAAACATCTCTTAAATCTTATTAGCTTGTACACTATGATGAACTTTGCATCGCAATAAAATATTTATACCTTTTCTATATCACTCTATGGTATTCACAGTATGTGTTTGTGGCAGTATGTATCTAAGTTCAATAACTATCTTATTATAAAACAGCAATCATATGTTTATAAACTTATTAAAATTTATTATACAAGTATTAATTGCATTTATTTTCTATATAATTTGAGAGCTAAATAAATTAACATAATATCAAAATAACCTTAAGTCTGAAATTTTAATTATTTAAATTAAATTTATTAAATTAAATAATTAAGGGAATTGGTCACGCACCATATAGGTAAAATATGAGATGATGGAGATAAATTTGCACATGTTTTTCTTTAAACACAATTCTGATTAGCTCTGGTAAAGTTACCCCCTCTTTCATATCTCACAACAAGCCCGTAGCTAGACCATATTGCCAGGTGGGGCAAAAGTTTTTCCAGAGGTGGCAGATTATTTTTCCACTTTTTGTTAATCTTTTATGCGTAGTTCTTCAAACACATGTACTGTGATTTCATGGATTTTTTTCACTTAAAATATGAGGAATTTCTAAAGCCAAAGTGAAATTTTTAAAGTTTCTTCAGAAGCACGGGAAAAAAATGTTAAATACATATTTTTAGTTTAGCGCAAATAAATTGCTATTTTTTTATTAAATAATTTAAATGTATACATGTACTATGTTTGTTTATATTAATAATACTTTTAAGTACAAATTGCTAAATGCACAATTTTGTTCACAAAATTTGTACAATGTTTCGCATGCACTAACATTCTCTAAATGTATAACAATGAAAAAGTTAACCGCCCTTTTTCACTCTGTGACCAAAGACTAACCGGGTAAGTCTCCATCAACCTGAACCGCGAGTTCAGCGCTTAACTCTCCGTTGTATGTAAATTCTAATTCACCGTCAACTCAACCTGCCGAATTCTGAGGAGAAACCAAAACAAAAGTTGAGTTACTCAACCTTGATATGGGACAGAGGTTATTCGACCGCGCATGCTCAGTTCAAGCAAAGATGGCGGCTGTTTTGAATTGAACATTGGTGGATTTTTTTCACAGAGATCTGTTTGTAACTCACTAGGTAAATGAAATGTTAATTATAAAAGATGTTATAAAAGAATGAGTTGCTTTAAATTTTTGAGGGTTTTTTTTACCTCTATTAACGAAAATTACATTGATTTGTAATGAGTCTCAAGGCTTTGAAGGTTTGAGTTTGCCTAGCAATTTTGATATCAGGTAGCGCCATCTGTTGAATATGAATAGAAGGAAAGTTTTGAAAAAGGTTCTTTGAGTTATAAAAAATTTTGCTTACATAATTTAATTTTTTTTAAATAATAATAAAGCAAAGCAGTTTTTTTCTCACATTTCAGTTTCAGCTTTTTTACTTAATTAAAGCATGCAATCGTAAAAGCAAGAATTTTATGACCGCAAAATAATAAGCCGTTGAACCATAATACACTATAATAATTAATTTTCTTACTTGTTTTAAATAATTACTCTTGTTTAGTTTAGAAAAAGCATTTTTCTGAAGATTTATCTTGAAATTTTTCGCATTTAAAAATTTGCACATCAATTACATTAGATAAATTAATTACTACATTAGATTTACGTTAGAAAAAATATATGAAAAAATAGATGCATTTCAATATTTTAATTTTCGTTGAAAAATAAATAAACCAGCTCGTTAATTTCTTTTATTCTAATTACTATTGCTAGCCTGGTTAGAAAATCGTTTATTAAATTTAATTATTAAAGAAAAAAAAATATTTTTTTTAAATCAAGTAACTTGAAAAAATGATACTGTAACACAAAATCTTCTAAAAATAAAAATCTTATAACTGTATTGGTATTTCTAATCTTTGAATCTAATTTTGTGAAAAAACAAAACTACCAAATCACAACGTAATTCGAAATTTATTGATCTAAAAATTAAACACAAGTATGTATTTCGAATCTTGTTTTTGCTTCGCAATTAAAAATTGGTGGTACGCGAGGATCGAACGCATGAACGCGATAAGTATGTCATGTGATACTTTTGGCCAATCAGATACATCATGACCATCACATTTCAACCTGAAGTTCACTAACCCAAGGTTGACTAATCTCGGCTGTAAAGTTAGCGATGAATTTCAAATATTAACCGGCGGTTAGAATGGCAAACCTGAGGTTTCTCAACTGTGAGTTGAATCGCGAGTTGCCCGGTAAATAGCTGCTAAAAATCAAAATGGTTTAACCTCGGAAGCAGAATCGGCGCAACGCTGCAATGCAACGCACGTCTCAGACTCTTGGGAATGTCTGCAGACTATTTTTTAACTATTAAAAATGTAGCAAAAATAAAAAAAATTCGCCCCTAAATCCAAAAATTAGGATATAAAATGTATCGCGAATTTCAACAAATAGTCTTCGAAAAGAAATCAATTTCGTCATAGATCTCGAAAAACAAGCGAATCTCGTGCAAAGATCATGAAAAACTGCAAGTTTCTCCAAAACATTGCATAAAAGGCAAATTTTAAAAAAATCACGAAACAGTTTTCGTCAAAAAAAATCACAAAACGTCAAATTTCTTCAAAAAATTGCAAAAAACGCCAAATTTTTTCAAAAAATTGCAAAAAAAAAACCCAGAAAATTTCTTCAAACGATCACAAAAAAACGGCAGTTTTCGTCAAAAAAAAATCACAAAAACAGGAAAATTTCTTCAAAATATCGTGAAAAAAAACGGCAAATTTTGTAAAAAGATCACGAAACAATGGCAAATTTCTTCAAAAGATCGTGAAAAAGGGCAGTTTTCGTTAAAAAATCACAAAAAAACTGCAAATTTCTTCAAATGGTCGCAAAAAAAGAAGGCAAATTTCTTCAAGAGATCGCAACAAAACAACAGTTTTCGCCAAAAAATCGCGAAAAAAATAGCAGTTTTCATCAAAAGATTGGAAAATAGTCAAATCTTGTAAAAAACGCGAAAAAAATACAAATTTCGTCAAAAGATCGCGAAAAACTCGCAATTTTTGTCAAAGGGGAGCACTTGTAGGGGAGCACCCTCTTTCGGACAAAGTCTGAAGTATTAAAATATCTGAGAACAAAGGCAACATCTTTTTTAAATTACATTTTTCTTTTATGTCTATCACAAATATATTGGAGATTGAGTGCATATGATGTAATGCGAGGGATTGGTCTGCAAACTGTTTAAGTTTTTACTTGTGTTGCAGACTACAGAAAAAAAATTCTGCAGCTGGGGGTTTAACTGTGCAAAGTGTTTAAGCGAGGTTTCATGAGTTTCTATTTACTTCTTAAACTCGCTGTCAGGTAATTAAAAAATTTCTGGAGCGGTTCGGCTCGGTACAAACAAAGAGCCGCCCAATCACAGAGATGGCAAATTGGATCTCTAGATCCAATTTGCCATTCGTCCCTTTGTAAAATTGTCAAAAACCAACCTTTAGAAAACATTTCACAGTATTTATTTAGAAAAATAAGCCCTTAAGCTCTTTAAAATATATTTCAAAGGAAAAAGCACAATTTCAGACCACAGACGGTATGTGTACCAGTGAATGAAAGAAAATCGCTGAATAGCATAGTACCAAAGAGTGTTAAACAATTCGGCTGCTTTGGTGATCCTTAAACAGGCAATTTGTTAGCGGTCAAATCTCTAGGAAGCTAGTTTAAAATTGTATAATCTTAATTACAAATGCGATAAAATGAAGGGGAAAAAAAACCTTGCAAGGGGCGTCAAATTCAGAGTTCCAATTTTTACAATAGATTAAATCTTTTAAACTCTAATGCCTGTTTTATTATCTGTTATTCTGTAAAATTTTGAAAAAACGTAAATTATAGGAAACATAAAAAAAAGCTTAAAAACACTGTATTTTCATAAACTTTTAAAATGGATTTTTATGAAAAAATATTAAATTGACACAAAATTTATGAAAATATTGTTAACACTACGATAAATTATACCACAAATTCTTAATACAATAACACAAATTAAAACTTTTCTCTTGTACCTGTTTGTAAGAGGACAATTTGCAGTTCACAATTTTGCTGTAGAGTAAACTTTTGTTGTAGCATTGAAATCAAACACTTTCAAAAATTTTATATAAACACAGGATAATTTTTAAAAGGTTATCAAATTGGGCATTTTTAACTTAATTTTAGTTTACTATCATCCTGGAAGGTATTTATTCAAAAATCCCTTATATTTCAAAGTGTGACATTTAATAAAAAATGAAATTAATTCCATAAATAAATGATTTAATGTATTATGCATTTAATTTTAATAATTGATAATGGAGAGTTAGGACAACTCAAATATGTAGGGGAGAGAAAAGCAGTTTTCTATACGCACGTACACACATAACATTGGATACATATATATTAAACAACATTTTATATTTGAGAATACTTTTAAGCACAAAACGCACTGTAAAAACAGTATTTATTTCTGTTCTAAATTATAGCATGGAACAAAAGTATATGCATCTTTATCTTTCTCTCTAATCATATATTGGGTCTTTCGGAAAGTGGTGTCTGTTTGGGAAAATCAGTTCGTACCGGAAAAATTTGCCCATTACTTACTATATATTAGATATCGGAAACAATGTCTAATAATTAAATGATAGACTTTTCTGGTACTAATTAATTTTCCCAAACGAACACGACTTTCCGAACGACCCAATATTTCAATCAAACATCCCTATTTTTCAGGGCTGAATATACAAATTTCTTTTACAAATTTGCACCATCATATTTAACAATAAATAACAGCCAATTACTTAAGTGATTTGGAATTATTATTTTTCAGTTTTCAATAAATACATTACACTTTGAGTTTTAATTGATATTTATCTTATGATGGTTTTTATCAAACTGTCTCCTTGCAAAAATTATCTTACAATGGCAACTTAGACGACTACTCTGAAAATTGTTTTACTTTTAAGAAAAAGTGCAGAAATACCACTCTTCTTCTCTTAACAAAGACACCTGTAACATTTTTGAATTTAAGAATAAAAATGACTTTACGAATGTTTCAATAAGTAATAAATTTAGATTTGTAAAATTGTTTGAGTAACCTAACATATTGTATTATTTAAATTTGAAATAATAATTGTTTTATCTCAGAAGCACTAACTTTTTAAAATTTTAGTGGAATGGGAGAGAATCGAAGAAATGAAGGGACAGATCTATTATTATGTACTTTATATTTTCACACGGGGGAGGGAGTATCCCTTGTAAAAAACTCTATAACGATTTCGAAAGGTTCTTTTATTTCTATATACTCCCAACTACCTGAAGTCAATGTTCATGAAGGATTTAATTTGTTATGCTGTTAATTAGCTGATTTTTATTTATTTATTTTATGCAGGAAAATGTATGAGTTTTTTTTAACCTACTTGTACCATACAGGGATGAAAGAGTTCCGCCTAAAGGCGGAAATCCGCCTTTTTGAAGGTGATTTTGGCCATTCTCTGTATCGATGCAAAAATGCAAAGAAAATATTGCTGGTAATTTGGGGGGGGGGGGGGGTCCAAGAAGCTCAGGGAGTAATTCTCGGACTTATCTTTCACCCGCTAGACTTCACCCACAAATCGCTGAAGAGCTATCTGTCAAGGTAAGCGGTCAATTTACATTCAGGAGCATCACATGCAGTACATTTCACGGGGTGAAAATCTTTTTTAAGGACCGGGCAAACATAACTATTCTGAAGTTAAACTTTATTCCCGGAACTGCCTTTTCTTTTCTCTCACTTACGGTTTACTGACAGTGGGAAACGAGGGAGATACAATGGTCACGGAAAGATTCCCGTGCTACTCTTGGATTGAAGTTGAACTGAAAAACTCTTTTACATCAAACGCGCCGCCTGCAAACCGCAAAAAAACTTTGTGTGTGCCCGCAGCCTTAGACTGGCAGCTGTTTTCTGACACCTGGGTCCATAGGTCACTGTGACGCTGAAGAGAAAGAAAATCTTGGGAGGGAATAATTTAATCTGGATTAATGAGCTTTAAAACAGTGATAATAATTTTTCAGTTGTTTTGTTTTCCAGAATAACTATTATTTTTGCAGCGCGACGGATACGAGCTAATATAAATTCTGTTTTATTATTATTGCACTTCAGTTCTGGTTAAAATATGTCAATTTCAGGTCAACCTTTTTAAAAGAAATTTTTTAGTTGCGTTTGAATTTATTTCGAGTGGAATTTTCAGTTCTAACTAAAATACCCGAACGCGAGTACGTGCAAGACTTGACTACTAATCATAATTAAGAGTTTTAAGACTGATATCTTCATCATTATTATTATAAATACTGTTGATCGATGAATTATATAATTTCTGAAATAAATGAGAATATGGCATTGATAAATTATATACATTCTGCTACAAAGAACACTAGTATAATTATTTATGGTGCATTTACACTCCATTTACAAGTACGGCTTTTACGATATTTGCGTTCAGAGGTAAAGGTCTGCATGGGCCGGTCCGAGGCCCGAGCACGGCCCGGCTCCCGGGTCGGGTTCGGGCCGACTTGCATTAACGTCATTCGGGCCGGGCCGGGCTCGGGCCGTAATTTTTTTCCTGGAGTATCGGGCCGGGCCGAGCCGAGCCTAACTTACTTCTTCCGTAGAAACCGAGACTGATTTCATTCTTTTTAGTCTTCACGGACCAAAATAATCAGTTCCTGTTTAATCTCCCCATATGAAAATCCTTTTCTCGACATGGAAATAAGTCTGTTCACAAATCGGTAAAGTTTGGCTTGGTCCAAAAATTTTTGCAAAATAGGAATATACTTTTAAGTCGTCATTATTCTACAATTAAACATTAGAATTTATTCTTTTTAAAGAATCGTAGATCACTAGGCGTCTCAAAATAGAATTAATCACACAAAAAAAAAAAAAAAAAAAAAAAAAAAAAAAAAATTATGACGAAATTTTTGTTTAAACCGAAAACTGCAAATTTTTTTTAAACTGTTCATTCATGCAAAATGAATGCAACAATACGCGAGAAAAAAAATATATTAAACATTTACATCTGCTAAGAAGGAAAAGTATTTTTTTCTTTCCAATGCCTTAGAAGATTTTACTTTTACCGTATACCATTTTTTAGATTTTTTTTTTTAATGCATTAATAATATTAATGATAACTGAAACATTTACATACAACAAACAAAGATTCATTACAAGCGTAAATATCGCAACCTATGGCACTGCTGCATAAATAAAGATCTTAAACATGAAAGAAGAAAAAAAGAGACTAAGTTTTTTTTTTGGTCTGAACTCTTCCGGTAGACTAAAGATCAATGTTCTGTAGAAATTCACCAGGGCCGGGTTCGGGCCGAATTTAATTTTTTTTTTCCGGTCCGGGCCGGGTCAGGCCAATATTTTTTGCGTTCGGGCCGTGCAGACCTCTATTCAGAGGCTGCTTCACCACTCAAGAACGCGCGCTCGCTAATGTTAATCCTATGGGAGAAATCTTTTTAAGCATACAGTTTGCGTTTTGATAATTTAAATTTTATTTATTTTGTATTGAATACTTGAAGTTATTATATACAAAGACCGTTTTTTAATTTTTCAATTTTGTTTGCAGATTTTTTTTTTTAAACCTTTAGGGATATTTTTACCTTTGGAATCTGTTTTGAAAATAAAAATATCCCCAAATATTTTTTGAATATATCTGTCGTTTTATCGCGAATTTTTGGCAATTTGTTGCTTTTACTCAATTTTTTTAGGAACTTTGCCGGGTTTTTTTTTCGAATTTTATGTCAAGTTAGGCATTTTTTTCGCGAATTTTTCGACGAAATTTGTCATTTTTTTGCGTATTTTTCGATGAAATTTGCCATTTTTTCACGATTTACGACAGAACTAGCCATTTTTCGTGAATCTTTTGACGTAGTTTGCCATTTTTCGCGAATTTTGACAAAATTTGTCATTTTACCGAAATTTTTAAACAAAATTTGCCGCGTTTCCCGAGTTTTTTGACGAAATTTGCCGTTTTATCGCGAATTTTTTGACGAAATCTGTCGTTTTCGCGAATTTTTTGACAAAATTTGTCGTTTTATCGTGATTTTTTAGACAAAATTTCTCGTTCTTTCAAGATCTTTTGAGGAAATCTGTCGTTTTTCTGTTAGGTCTACAGAAGGTTGATGGCTGTTGTCCCCTGTTTTATCAAGGGATACACATTTATACTGTGAATTTTGAATTTTTTTTTTAAATCAAATTTTTTGTAATTTTTATGTTTTTGTAAAATTTAAAACTGCACTCCAGTCTATAAAATGTCGTTATTAGAATTTTTCTACTTTTTCTCTTTATATTTGGCAGCTGAAGTTTAAAAAAATTTTCCTCCTTTTTTTCTTTGGTCCACTTTCATGCCTGACCATATTGTATGATATTTGCGCTTGAATCCCTTGTAAAGAAAATTAAATAGTAACATTTTATGAAAGAGAAAACATTTTATCATAACACCAAAATTAATGTTAATTAAATTATATAGTTACATTTTTCCTTTTCTTCTTTACTTTACTATTGATTGATATTTCATTCCTTGAAGATGTTTTTACTTTAAGATAAAAATTATTTATATTACGCCATATAAACTTCATTTAAAGCGAAATACATGCATGGTAATAATTTCCTTCGTTAATTGCTACTTGTAAAATCTCACAAAAGAATGAAAGAAAGTAATACATACATGTATATTAAAAAAATAATTCTGTAAATTTCTTATTTGAAATTTAAATTTATATTACAGTAGAACCCCGATAATTCGGATTAATTGGGACCAGACCCAATCCGGATTATCGAAAATCCGGATTATCCGGAGAATTAAAAAAAATGAAATAAAACAAAATAAATGTCCAGAAAACATACTTACAGACAATCACCTTTATGTTAAACTTAATGAATATTTACAGACAGCAAAAATGTTTACTTTGTAACAAAAAAGTTTGTAATTTTCTGCTGTGTCAGTTTTCTATATCTTTTGCGAGCCGTACGGTCGCGCATCCGCTTGAGCATAAGTAGTTCATTGGGTGTAGTCTCTACCTGACGTTCAAAATAAGCCATTAATTTTTCTAAATGAGATATTGCTTCAATATGGCTAATTATCTTAGGTTTATCATCGTTGATGGTGATGTCTTCGTCTGTATCGTCTGCATCTTCATTTTCTTTAGTTGTGCACAAAGCAATTATTTCGTCGTCTGAAAGTGAGGCGTAATCTTCATTATTTTCTGATTCTAACCAATTGTCAATGTCTCTAATATCAACTTCTGAACAACCATCAATTTTTTTGAATATGCTCACAAAATCTTCAGATGTAATTTCTCTTTCATCCTTTGTTTTTTCTCCTTCCGTTTCAAGCAATTTATCCAATATATCACAATTTGCAAGCCATAAATTTTTCCACGACTTTCGGAGAGTAGTTTCAGAAACCTGATCCCAAGATTCAGCAATCATATAGATTACTTTTTTGATATTGATTGATTTGAGAATCTCTACCATTCCATGCTCTCCATCATCTTCTAAAAGCTCATTCAGCATTTGTCGTTTGTAAACTTTCTTAATGTTTTGAAGGACCCCTTGGTCCATTGGCTGTAACAGCGCCAGGGCCTGATTAATGCACGGGCCTCCGGGGCCTTGGCCCTGGGCCCACCAATTTCAGGGGCCCAGAAATTATGTGGATGACTTTTTTCCCCTTAATTAAATACTTTTCAAATAATGTTGTTTTATAAAATATGAAATGTAAAATTTAAATATTCTAAATGACTCAATAAAATTTTTAGGAGCTTTTAACCTAGACGCTTTTCACCCAAACAGCTTTGTCAACTCGTCAAATAAACCTCCTTCTTGTGAAAGTGTCGCCGAAAATGAGTAGGTAGGGAGGCCCAATTTTTTAATAGGCCCTGGGCCCAACTTCAGCTTGATCGGGCTCTGAACAGCGCTGTCACATTAGGTGTCACATTAAAAACTTTACCGTTATGTTTACTTTTGTCAGTTCACTTTCTTCGGGATGTGTTGGAGCATTATCAATTAGGAGGACAGCTTTGATTGGTAAGTTGCACGATTTTAAGTATTTTGTAACACCCGGAACAAAATAGACAAAGAACCACTCTTTAAAAATTTCGCTATCCATCCAAGTACTCTTCTGGGATCGATAAACTACTGGTAAAGTCTCCTGATTTATGTTTTTTAGTGCACGGGGATTTTTGGATTTTCCGATTAAAAGAAGAGGAAATTTGTGCCTTCCTGATGCATTGCTACAAGCCATTATAGTGAGGCGATCCTTGCTCTTTTTATATCCTTTAGCTGATTCTTCTAATTTTGAGGCTAAAGTTTTATTCGGCAACATGCGGTAGAATAGTCCTGATTCATCGGCATTGTAGATTTGATCTGACGATAATTCTTCAGTTTTAATAAATTCTTCAAATTCATTTTTAAACTTCTCAGCTGCGTTTTTATCACTAGACAAGCTCTCACCAGTAACAGTAAGTTGTCGCACACCATGCCGGTTTTTCCATCTATTTAACCATCCTTGACTGGCATTAAAATCTGGATCACCATCAGGCAACTTTGCATTTAATTTTAAGGCTTTCTGTTGGATTATTGGACCTGATATAGGTAAACCACGATCTCTTTCTGAGCAAAACCAAATGAATAACGCTTCATCCAGTATTTCAAGTTTAGCTTTCTTAACGTTCTTTCGATTGTCCAAACCATCTTTAGAAATTGATTTCGAGCAAAAATCCTCGATTGTTTTCCGATTTTTTTTTCCAATCGGACACTGTTGAGGTCCCTACTCCTAATTCACGAGCAATCTTTTTTAAGGATTCACCTTTATCAATTCTACTCAATGCTTCTAATTTCTGTTGCATAGTCACAAAATTATGTTTCCGTTTCGTCGCCATAGTAGTAACTGTACTATTAAAAAGTAACGCACATAAAAGAAGTTGTCTGTGACAGCGAATATCGTTCTATTTTAAGATATTTCCACGTAATTCAATATAATAGATGGAGAGCAAAATTCCAAGATGTCCGGATTCAATATCTCGTATTAGAAGTAGAATATTTCACAGACAAAATTTTTTATTCTGATAGTGTGGTTTAGAAGAAGCGCGACAAAATCAAATTATTTGTTAATTTTAATTCTTACCCATTTAAATTTTTATATTAAATACAGTCTGTTTCCAACGAAATATTTGCTACTAAATAATTTTATAAACATCAATTGTTCCAAGCTAAATCATGCGCATTTAATATCCTTTAGAAGAGAATAAATAAAGCTTGCAGCTGCAATCAAAATTTACATCATAATAAAAAAATATTAAAGAATATTTTAAAATAACTATTCTCTGATCACGTGACCTCGGCGCCTCAGTTTAGCTGAAAGGCCCCAGAAGAAGTTACGAAATAGTCCACAGTAGGGTGGAGCGAAAAAAAATTTTTTTTGAAAATCAAAAACGGGTAGGTGCCAAAAGTTGCCTTTATACTAGTACATCAACTGCGTGAAATTTTACCGCTGAAAAAAAATGGCTTGAGTCTGCGCTTTTGCTCCAAAAATCGAAATTTTGGGTAAAATTTGTCATTTTTTGACATTTTTTCAAAAAAATTAAAAAATTCCTAAAGAGTTGGTTAGTATTTAAAAGAGTTGCTTAGACCTTTATATGTATCTGCTTAACATATTTAAACTATAAAATAATATGTTTATTCCCTATAGCTGGAGCAAAACAGACAACTTTTAATAAGAAAACAGCATTACCACTCTATTGGGTCATACAAAGAATTGTTGTTTTTAATACAGCTCTTGTTTTCAAAACTACCTTGGGCATGCGTTGTGGAGGTGGCTATATTTCCTATACCACCCGGCCCAACTATTCGATCATCTTAGTACATCGTTTTATTTATACATTGATTTGTGATTTTCTTTATAAAAATTTGGCATGTTTTCGATGCTTCCACCTTGTTTATCTGTTCTTTGCATCCACATGCTGCTGTAACTATCTTCATGTATATTTTTACAGTTTATACAAAAAAATGACAAGCAGAGTAATGCACGGGAATATTATTAAAGGGATTAATATTCGGCCATCTAATATATTTATCAAACTTACATTCAGTTGATGAATAGTGATTGGAAGTTCTTTTACTACAACATTTTTTCAGTCAATTGTATTTTTTCGTAATAATTTGCTTCAAAGATGATTTCAGATATTTCAACTATAAGTATGCCATCATTTATTCTACTTTTGCATTTTTTATATGTTGAGAAGCTGGCTGTTTAATGTAATGGTGATCGTCAGAGAGAATTGCAATGAAAATTTGTTCTCCATGTGTAAAGCAACCGCTGTTGTAAATAACTTTTTTTTTTCATTAGTTTTATGCCGTTTTCTAAGTATTTTCGTATCCAGGTAATTTCCTATTAACTTTCAGATCCCCTTTTTATGAGTGGACAACATTTGAGGGTGAAATGTCCTGGGCATAAACTTATAATGCATAGTACTTTATGAGGGAATGTAAGGATTCTAATCGACTATAAGTGCTCATTTAAAATTAGAAGAATTTTATTTGCCACTGTGAACCATTTTGCATATAAGCTTAGAATTGTGTATAATATTGAATCATTCGCTACTTCAACTCCAGTGAATTTCCTCTGCGTTAATTATTAGAGAAGTCGATATATTCTAAGCTACATGGATTCACTGGATCAATAAGGAAAATCTTTGTCTACGTACTATTCACTTCCTATTGCAATTTTTTTTTATAAAATAGAGAATAATTTTGAAAAATTATTTTCTCAAATTGAGAAGAAGATACTCAGAACACACTAGAAATTTCTGTCGGAGATTGCAAAGCTAATTCATAAGGAAAGCTATTTCTCAGAAAGAATGGGGAATAGGAATTTAGAAAACATCTTCACAAAAGACGACTCATAAAGTTAATACAATTTTCCGCTTTATATAAGCAAAGATTGGCAATCAGCGTCTATATGTTCACTCACAAAATGTATAATCCAAGTTTATGCCGCGGGATGTTTTATATTAAATGTACTACACACCTAAATAATAGATCTAAAATCTTGTTAGGAATTACTAGACTACGGAACAACACAGGAAAAGACATAAAGCATACTAAAACTTCTTTAGAAATATTGTTGTTTTACACGCAAATTTTGTTTGCAATCCTCTGTGACGACCGTCATAATATTAAACAGCTAGCTTCTCAGCATATATTCAATGTAATAGGTTCAATAAATGATGACATACTAGAAATTGAATTCATACAATCAATGTTTAGGCAAATCATTACATATAAAATGTAATTGATTGAAAGAATGCTGTGATAACAGAACTTCCAATCATAATGTACTAATTGCATGAAATTTTAATGAAGATAATAGACTGCTGAATAGGTTCAATTAAGAACATACTCAATACATTACTCAGCTTCTCTTCTGTTATACATGGTATACGTGCAGCAGGTCACACCAGCATGATTCAGATCATCCAAAGTCAGTGAATACAAAGAAGAGATAAATTACTTTGATATATAGAAAACTTATACTCGTCTTCGGGAAAAAAATAACAATTCAATACATAAATAAAACACTGGGCCTAGATGATTGGGTGGTTGAGACGGGTGGTATAATGCAACCATCTCTATGAGTTATATACACAGTAGTTTTGAAAGCAGCTAGATAAGAAATGCATTCAAAACAACATTTCGTTGTATGCTCCAATAGAGAGGTTAACGCTGATTTTTCACAAAAAGTTGTCAGATTTGCTCCAATTATACAGACTACAGATATTGTTTTATAGTTTAAATATGTTAATCAGATAAATATAAAGGTCTAAGCAACACTTTTAAATACTAACCAGCTCTGTAGGAATTTTTAAATTTTTTTGAAAAAATGTCAAAAAATGACAACTTTTACCCAAAATTTTGATTTTTGGAGCAAAAGCGCAGACTCAAGCCATTTTTTTTCAGCGGTAAAATTTCACGCAGTTGATGTACTAGTATAAAGGCAACTTTTGGCACCTACCCGTTTTTGATTTTCAAAAAAAAAAAATTTTTCGCTCCACCCTAGTCCACAGTCTGGTACGATTTGGGTTGATTCATCTCTTTGAAAGGTGAGGTCGGATTCTAGGAAACAGACCAGTGAGTTAGGATTTTTCTCAGTGTTGAATTCAATGAGTGGGCTGGGGCGGACATTCTCCCCAGAGCAATGAAATGTCCCCCCTGAAATTTTGAGATTTAGGGTTTTTTAATTGTCAAAAAATGCAACCCCCCCGGAGTTACAGAAGTCCCTCCCAGAGAAAAGTGAATTCAACACTGGTTTTTCTTATGGTCGCTGAAGGGCAGTGTTGTAGTGATAAAAAAACAAAGAGTATACGGTTAGACAGAAGGTATACGCTGTCATCATGAATGTTCATTGATAAGGTATATGCTTTATTTGAGAAACAGAGGGTATATGGACTTCTTAAAAACATCCAGAACGTACACGGTATACTCTCCACTACATCCGTTTAAAAGTACGACCCTGTATGAAAAATACGGACTTGTATTAAATCTTTACAGTGTTGATTTCAGAAGGTGGCCTACCCCTCCCCCCGAAGCAATAACATGCCCCCACCAAAAAAAAAAAAAAAAAAAAAAAAAAAAAAAAAATGAGATTTGTGTTTTCAATGGTAAAAAAGTTTAAATTCCCTCCCCCCACCCCCCACCCCCGGAACTTTATTATGTCCTCCTTCCGGAGCCACAAATGTTTCTTTCAGAAAAAAGTGCCTGAATTCAATGCTGCATCTTTATAAATATAAATAATTTTCTGCAAGTGATATTGTAGAAACATTTTGTCAGAATAACAAAGAAACAGACCTATGGGCTGACAAAAATCGAAAACCGACCCTTATTAGACAATCGGTCTTATAAGGACTATTTTACCTTGCTTTCTTGCTATGTTCTAAGTAAAAATTCAGAATACGACAATGAAACAAGTTAATGTTATGGAAGTTAGCCAATCGCTTCTCAAACTTGAAAAAGAAAAAAAAATTGACAAAATCGATCCGGATTATCCGGAGATCCGGATTTACGGGGTCCGGATTTGCGGGGTTCTACTGTATTTAAATATGAAATATATAAATACGAATGATGAGAAGAAAAAAAACATCAAAAAGCGTATTGGGTTTTTTAAAGGACCCTCTTCCAAAGCAAACAAGTAAGCATAACAAAAGAGAGAGAAAAGTCCTAATGCGTGACATTTGCTATTTATTGTAATCAGATCAAGTTTACATGAAACATACGACTAACTGTAAAGGAAACAATTATTGTAAACTAGTTCACCGTAATTTCAGAATCCCCTGTTTTCAGCCAGCCTTTTAACGATAAATTTCGTATGGTGACAGTTGTACAAAGAGACGAATCTTTAGCTAATATACTAATCCAGATTTGTTCAATTTGGAGCAGTGTGGAATAATTCCTACAAAGCGAAAAAGCGGGGAATCCAGAACGCCTCAATTTTTGACAGAGGTCTGTTAAAGAGAGAGAGAAAAAAGCTTTTTTACTGTTTCCAGACTAAAAACTAAATTTTGGGGTAGAAGGAGAAAATTGGCATGAAGGAAGAAAAACAGAAATTTCATTGTTGTATTACAAAAAAGCTTTTTAAAAGAAAATACTGAGTGATAAAATTATCGGATTCTGAGGGACCGAAATGTCGCATTTCATTTTGAATAAAAACTGGGAAAAATATAAATTTAATGTTTTTTTCATTTGTTTTCTTAGAAATTTAATGTGGAGTTTTGCGCTAGGTCGGCCAAAACTTTTTCCAGGTCGGTCTTTGCCTGACCTCGGCCCTGTCTCACAAATACCCATTAGAGGCATCCAAGGTTGATTTACATATTTTAATTAATATCTATTAAGTTACAATGGTTATCGTTTGTGATCTTCTAGGTAAATTTATAAACAATAGAAGGATAAAATCCTAAATCTAGAATTTTTTTTTGAATATTTAATGTTTAAAATGTATGGTTATATAATTATATCAATTACTAAAATTTAAATTGCATTGTGTCTATTAGGGGAAAATTTACCTTATGAAGAAAAATCAACCTTTTTTGCTCATATTGTAATTCTCTTTATGAAAGAAACACATACTGCCAAAATAGTATACCGTATTTTCGGGTGTATAGTCCGCGGCTTATACAAGAAAAAAACCTTCCAAAAAGCCGCTGCGGCTTATACACGGTGCGGGTTATACAAAGATTTTTTTTTGTTAATTGGAAATCTTGATATTTTTTCTACAACTTTAAAACCTCAAAAAATTTCAAAAAAACATCAAAATTTGTAAATTTTTTCGCTATTCCGCGAAATTTAGAGAGTTCTCCCGTGTTTGTAAAGGCTTTTTTTTACTGCTTAAATGTAGTTATTTCTGGGTTTGGAAGAACTGTCGCAACTATCGCCAAGTATTGCACCGATAGATCTATAATAGCTACCGTATTAGGGTGGACCTTATTTTTCAAGTTTCAGAATGTAATCTTCTCACCCTCTAAATTTGTTCCTTTTTATGAAAAAATAATTCTGGTAAAATATTAGCTCAATTGAACAATATTTAGAGGTAGCTCAATGATGTAGAAGTTTCCAATGTATGAGCAATGATAAACATACTCGCATGCTATGTCATAGAAAATAAATTCTATCTAAAATATTTAAAAATGCATTTAGCTTTACATTTTTATTCATGCTATGCACAATAATATTTAAAACAATAAGCTGCATTTAGCAAATAGCAAAAATCAAATATCCCAATAGTGTTGAATGAATTTTGAACTAGTGATTTAGTTTGATAAATATTTCAAAAGCGTTCTTTTTTGATTAGTTTAGAATTAAGAATTCATTGACATACAGGATCAAAAATAATCTTGGATCTAATTCTATAGGTAAGAATTTTATATATTCAAAAACAAAAGTTAATAAATTATAGTTATATATTATTAGCTACTGAATTTAATTTGAAAATATGACAACAGGTAAATAGGAAATAAGCATACATTTGAAATCATGTATTAAAACTCATGATTTTAAGTATGGTATTTTTTTTAGATTTATTACTGATTAAAATGGCTGAAGCAACAGGATCTAGAACTCAATTCTAATTCTATATTCTTGGTGATTTAATTTCTGAACTAAATGGCAGCAAGTTGCCATCTTTACGAATGGCTCTTGGATTTTTTTTACATCGCCATTTTAAAATGAAGGAGATTATAAGAGAAGCATCATCTATTACTATTAAGGAAATAGCAAAATTTTGGAATAGAGCTCGAATTCCCATGAGAGAGCATCAACGTTGCCAAAACAAACTTGAACAGTTATTTGAAGAGAGGTGACTTCTTAAGAAAAACAAAGCACGAGTTTCTCTCACTCAACAGACTAAGGAATTAGCTTTTGTTTCCAAGCTTGAAGATGTTTTGAATCAAATTTTCACCTGAAGTCGCATTATTTAAACGCTTTCAATTAATAGAGAATGAAAATATAATATTGGAGCTTAGTTGACAAAGACAAGTACGAAAAGGGAATTTCATTTGATGATGTTACAAATCTAGCAGAAGATATTAAGAAGAGACTATCAACTATGCAAAGAAGTACCTAGAAGAGCAAAGAGAAACAAAGCTAAGAGGTGATTATAAGGAATTTTTAGAACTTGTAATTATATTTCTAGGTGCTGTCCCAGAAAGGGGACTCAGATTTATGTCACCAGGTGCAATGCACCATGCCCGTTGGATGTCCAAAATAATATATTGTCTCAAGATCTGGATGTTCAAGGCTCACAAGGGCACCACCAAACATGGTGCACACATATTTTTATGATTTCAAAGTATGTTGTAGGGGTCATACCACTAATTATTCAGTTGAAAGGATTCTTTCAAATGGGCCTTAGTTTTTGAGAAATTGGGGGTCAAAGTTCAGCGTATATTTCAAATACTTATTAGTACGAGTGCCAAGTCGAAAGGTTGCGGGTTCGAATCAGTCCTCGGCCTTTTACATATTTTTATGTTTTTTTTACACTTCGCAAATTATAAGCAGAATTGAAAATTCGACAGCTTTGAACCTTTTGATATTTTCTGAAGAGGACAGTTTACATTGTCAACATTTTTTTATTATTTTTTCAAACTATGGTGAACTGACTGCACTTCAGGGTTCAATTAAAAGTACATTTTGCAACAAATAAATAAAAATTTGTATTTAATTAAAATTTTGAAAAAGTATAAGAAAATTTCCAATATTTTAAAATCTCCTCCACTTTAAATATTAATATTTTTAGATTAATCAGTCACTTTTTTTTCTTTTCAAATGTTTATTACACAATATTGTGCTTGGATTTTTGGATAATTTAATACTGCATTTAATGTAATTTATATTACTAAAATACTTAATTCGTGATAAATATGTTTAAAAATATATTAAAAGTAAAAAAAAAAAAAAAAGGTTTAATCATCATTTGTAAAAGTGCAAAAATAAGACCAATAACAAGAAATCTTCATTTATTCTGATAATTACGGAGGAAAGCAGACGATTAAAAAAAGTATTTTTATATGTATTATAAATTTTATCTCATTAAACAGATGATACTGTTTTGACGGCCACGTCTGTATTGACGGCAACGTCAAAGTGATTAAAAAAATGTATGTGAAGAATTTGTATTTGTATCCCTGAGTAATCTTAAACTTTGATGTAATTTTACCATTCCTGAATACTATATAAATAAAATAGGGATATATATAAAAAGGCCGTGATTATATTTCCAAATTAATAAATCAAAGCATTAGGCATAACACACAACAAGACAATATATATATTTTAAACGTTTATTATTATTTTTTTTTTTAGATAAAAGACACCTGCATCATTATACAAGATAAATATAACTCACAATAATAAGAAATCATATCATCACCATTGATCCCAATTACAATAATTAATTCACGTAAGCTAAATTAAGAAATTGCCCTAAACTATGCCCTCTGATTCCCTATCACTAACAGCTTTTATAACAATCATTCAGTGCTAGAGTTTATAACTAACAGTAAAAATCGCTTACCAGATAAAATCAAAAGGCACCGTATGAACATCTCTGGAAACATAACGGATGAACGGGCTAGGACCGTAGCTGCAGCTGCTCCTCACGGTCTATTCCACAGGCACACAGCAAAATTATAAGTTTTCGACTACTTGAAACTCCGCATTAGTAAAATTTACTCAAACACTTTCCATTACTCCTATCCTCTAAAAAATGTCCTTTTTTCCAGTTCCCCTATCTTAATACTCTTTTCCTTATTATCATTTTTTCGTTTTTCCCTCCTACTCTTTTTAGCCTATTTTTACGTGCAAAATCCAATCTTAGCTGCTTTCTTTATTTCCAAGACTCTTATTGGATTCTTTTCTCACAAAGACCTTTCTAGCATTGGCTTGCGAACCCCTTCTTTAATATTTAAATTTGTTTATTATTACAGTTCCCTCGGTACGTGATTCCTCACCACTACGTGATGTTTTTCTTGCACCTGGATACTGTATCGAATTCATATTCTCTCGATAACAAGCCTTTTAACTTCTATTGCTATTCTCAACTGGATTCCTGACCCTATTTTTTATTTCTTCTTTGAAAGACGGGTTCCAGTCTTATAAAACTCCAGTATTTCCTTCGCTATGGTGAGGGAAGTCCTCTGAACAGAAAAAGAACGCTAGAGAAAGACTCCCTTTCAAAACGAAGATGAAATTTATTATAGGGTACACGTGTGTACACCTGAGCATTTTAACAAGGTACCTTTTTTTCTACTTTTACGCACTTCTAACAAAAATCTGCTATGCAACTCATTTTAGTAAGACATGTGAACACCTGAGCATTTTAACAAGGTACCTTTTTTCTACTTTTACGCACTTCTAACAATAATCTGCTATGCAACTCTTTTTAATAAGGCATCTTTATTACATATCCTAAATGTGAAAGCTCAATTCTTGTCTCCCACCTGTACAGCGAACTTTTTTTGTATTTCACTTCTACTATTATACTATTTCTTTTATTTCATTTTTCCTACCTTCCCTTTTCTTTAATAATCTGGGGTTAGCGACTCAACAAAATATAGCGACTGTTTGAGAAAAGAAAAAAAAATAAATAAAAAAAAAGAAAAATGCTCTGAGTTCAGGTGAATCAGAAAGCATAAATGGGCAGATTATTAATAATGTCGATGATCTATACAATAATGAACTTGAGAAAAGAAATTAAATGATTAATATGTGTAATATAACATAATACAATATTTTGCATAATAATATCAAACACTAAAAAATATATAAATAATAAGAATAAAAATTATAAAGCTTGTACACATTATATAAACTAAACAGGAAACATAAATATCTGGAATTGAGAAAAGGTTAAAATAAAATGATTACCAAAATAAACATAAAATAAGATTTATGTATATATATATATATGCTCATATAAATATATATATATTTACGTATGTAAATTTCATTAGAATTTTACAAATATGTTTCCTGTCTAGTGAAAAAATATTCAAAATTGTTTTTACCTGGAACGACAACAACAGGTTAAAATAGTAGAAAATAGTGTAATTACAATACATATTATGAATAAAGCTGAACCAATAAATTTTAGAATGAATAATGAAGTAGAAAATTTTGGCAATGTAAAAAAGTCTAGCCAATTTGCCGTAGTAGGAGTGTTCATTGATCGTGTATAGTTCATGTTCAATTGGAGCAAATCTATGCTAGGCTCGTTTAGGCAAAATTTTAAAGTTTGACACTGCATCAAAGTTGATGATTTTAGACATATTTTCTCAGAGTAGCACTTCAATTCAGCAGAAAATTGAATAGTGTAAGATTGAATTTCAGTCGTCAAACGGATGGCTTTTGTATGAATATTTATGTCCTGAAAATGAACACTGACTACACCCGCATCACACGTGCTGAGAGCTTTGAAGTTGAGTCGTGCAAGTATGGCGCATTTATAACAACCTTTCGTAGAAATTTCCTCTTCTGCAAATTTGGGACAAACGTTTTTAGCTTTGACTGACAATTTGTAGTTTGCAAAGTATAATTGAACACGAATAGCTGAGGATAGCAATAAAGTTGATTTTAATTTGTCATCCTCTATTTGAAATAAATGTATGTCTCTTTGCAAAGGTAGTGCATGTTCCTGAGAGGATCTGAGCTGTGTAATGGCATCGGGTGCGTTTAGACATCTCAGAGTATCTTCAAAAAAGTCACAACTAGTCATATCAGGATCAAAAATGAAGTTTTTTGTGAAAGATGAATTCGCCTGAATTGCACCAATCTCTCCTGCTCTGGGAGAATTTTTATCACTTGCCTTTGCTAGGTAAGCTTCCGACCTTTTACCTACACGTTGAATGAAATAATCTTCCATATGTAATTGGGCCTGGTCATAAGCTCCTAAAATCGTGACTTTAATTCCAGTTTTTGTGAAAGCTGAATCAGTAACCGTTACTCGAGAAACCGTATTATTTTCATCATGTTTGAGGGAAATGTAATATTTACAAGTATGACCTCTTATTTTAGAAACTTCATAGCTGTATAATAAGTCTGGTTCGTACCACGTTCTATAAAAGGCACATGAAGAACGGAAAATGTAACAACCCGTTCCTGGTCCTGCTTCCAAACAAGCTGAGATACCTGGATAATCTCTACTTTGAGGTGTCTCCGCTTCAAAATTTATTCCACCTCTACCAACATGCCTTTTTATGCAATGAACACCACGACCACAGTATTCGTTGAAGACACATGATATTTGTGAAATGTGATGAGTTGTGACTGGAAAAGTGAAATATTGCCTTTCCGTAGTAAAGTCACATTTTACTTCGTCTAACTTTAACGTTAACGAAAATAAGTGATTATTATTTTTGTCCGTGAACCACAAACATGATTCGGAATGCAGTGTAGGAAGGGTGATTTCAGAAGTTGAATGTAATTGACACGAACGTGTGCCATCTTGAAGTGTTTCACAGGTTTTCAGTTCTGAACTTATAATTGCATGAGTGTTACAATCAGCATTGGATACTGCGATGAGGAGGGTACAAGCTAACAGGACTATCTGGAGTGATGTAAAATTGGAATTTTGTGAATTGTGTGATTCCAAATATCCATAACTCTTTAGTAATGCTTGTTTGATAGTATTGCCGAAAAAAGCTCCTAGTAAAAGTGAGCATCGAGCCATGAATTTGATCATTTTAAGAAGCATGAGTAAAATCATATATATTATATGAAAAAT